>CM031598.1:28512127-28517127 GCA_018398815.1 Conus ventricosus | reverse complement strand
GATCACTAACCGTCTTTGTTCTGTCAGAGCTATGCAGTGGTGTGATCACTAACCGTCTTTGTTCTGTCAGAGCTATGCAGTTGTGTGATCACTAACCGTCTTTGTTCTGTCAGAGCTATGCAATTGTGTGATCACTAACCGTCTTTGTTCTGTCAGAGCTATGAAGTTGTGTGATCACTAACCGTCTTTGTTCTGTCAGAGCTATGCAGTTGTGTGATCACTAACCGTCTTTGTTCTGTCAGAGCTATGAAGTTGTGTGATCACTAACCGTCTTTGTTCTGTCAGAGCTATGAAGTTGTGTGATCACTAACCGTCTTTGTTCTGTCAGAGCTATGAAGTTGTGTGATCACTAACCGTCTTTGTTCTGTCAGATCGTGATTTGGCAGGAGTGTCCTGTCCCTAAATCTGTTCACTTTCAACGCGCTGTCCTGTTTGTGCCGGCCATGCATGTGTCTGAGAGCTGTTGTTTGTTTACACCATAAATCTGTGTAGTCAGAACCATCCAGTTGTACAGTCTACACACTGGTTCGTTCTTTCACAGTCGTCTACTGTGTAGTCCTTGAATTTGTTCGTTATCTCAGAGCTGCCCTGTTGTGTAGTTTAAAAAAATCTTTTCTCTCGGAGCGCCCTCTGGTGTGGTACATAATCTTTTCTTCCAGAGCTGTTCTGCTGTGAGTATTCCATAAATCTGTTTGTCCTATCAGAGCTGTTCTGCTGTGAGTATTCCATAAATCCGTTTGTCCTATCAGAGCTGTTCTGCTGTGAGTATTCCATAAATCCGTTTGTCCTAACAGAGCTGTTCTGCTGTGAGTATTCCATAAATCCGTTTGTCCTATCAGAGCTGTTCTGCTGTGAGTATTCCATAAATCTGTTTGTCCTATCAGAGCTGTTCTGCTGTGAGTACTGCATAAATCTGTTTGTCCTATCAGAGCTGTTCTGCTGTGAGTATTCCATAAATCCGTTTGTCCTATCAGAGCTGTTCTGCTGTGAGTATTCCATAAATTCGTTTGTCCTAACAGAGCTGTTCTGCTGTGAGTATTCCATAAATCCGTTTGTCCTATCAGAGCTGTTCTGCTGTGAGTATTCCATAAATCTGTTTGTCCTATCAGAGCTGTTCTGCTGTGAGTACTCCATAAATCTGTTTGTCCTATCAGAGCTGTTCTGCTGTGAGTATTCCATAAATCCGTTTGTCCTATCAGAGCTGTTCTGCTGTGAGTATTCCATAATTCTGTTTGTCCTATCAGAGCTGTTCTGCTGTGAGTACTCCATAAATCTGTTTGTCCTATCAGAGCTGTTCTGCTGTGAGTATTCCATAAATCTGTTTGTCCTATCAGAGCTGTTCTGCTGTGAGTATTCCATAAATCTGTTTGTCCTATCAGAGCTGTTCTGCTGTGAGTATTCCATAAATCCTTTTTCCTATCAGAGCTGTTCTGCTGTGAGTATTCCATAAATCCGTTTGTCCTATCAGAGCTGTTCTGCTGTGAGTACTCCATAAATCTGTTTGTCCTATCAGAGCTGTTCTGCTGTGAGTACTCCATAAATCTGTTTGTCCTATCAGAGCTGTTCTGCTGTGAGTACTCCATAAATCTGTTTGTCCTATCAGAGCTGCTCTGCTGTGAGTATTCCATAAATCTGTTTGTCCTATCAGAGCTGTTCTGCTGTGAGTACTCCATAAATCTGTTTGTCCTATCAGAGCTGTTCTGCTGTGAGTACTGCATAAATCTGTTTGTCCTATCAGAGCTGTTCTGCTGTGTGGTGTACAACCTTTTCTTTCAGAGCATAACATTGTTTGTTCTCTCAGCTGCACTGTTGCGCAGCCCCCAAGTCTTTTGTTCGCGTTGTCCTGCTGTGTTGTGTATGAGCACGCTTGTTCTGTCTGTACCGAGTCGTTGTGTACTCTAGGAAATGAATGTTGTGTAGTCCATAGATCTGTTCTCTGAGAGCTGTTCAGGTCTGTGGTCCGGATTTGGCGTGTTGTATTGTCCCTAAAATATGCCGGTTTTATCAGAGCTGTGCTGATGTAATGTCCATCAGACTGCCCGCTGCGGAGGATACAATGGCCTGTGAGGAGAATGGATGTCATTCAACATGGATGTGGTCATTGACACGACCTGATTTCCTATGGCCTCTGTCCGATGACCCCCCCCCCCCCCCCCCGTCTCTACCTCCTTCCGCCCCTCCCCTCCAAAAAGAAAAAAAGAAGAAGATAGGAGCAATGCTGCAGTGAGAAGTTAGAAACTATTTTGTACGAGGTATAGAAACTATTTTGTATGAGGTATGTCACACGATAACATCCACTCAACAAAATGCCAGGCTGGAGAAATCAAACTGCACCGCCGACTTCCCGAATGTGCATTGAAATGATTTTTCACTGAGATACAGCTGTGTTTGTTTTCCTCCTGTTTCTCTCGCACGTCTTTTGATCTGACAGCACATTGCTCGGAAACGGCATGTCTTGTGATCTGACAGCACATTGCTCGGAAACGGGCATGTCTTGTGATCTGACAGCACATTGCTCGGCAACGAGCATGTCTTGTGATCTGACAGCACATTGCTCGGAAACGGGCATGTCTTGTGATCTGACAGCACATTGCTCGAAACGGACATGTCTTTTGATCTGACAGCACATTGCTCGGAAACGGGCATGTCTTTTGATCTGACAGCACATTGCTCGGAAACGGGCATGTCTTGTGATCTGACAGCACATTGCTCGGAAACGGGCATGTCTTGTGATCTGACAGCACATTGCTCGGAAACGGACATGTCTTTTGATCTGACAGCACATTGCTCGGGAAACGGGCATGTCTTGTGATCTGACAGTACATTGCTCGCATGTCTTGTGATCTGACAGCACATTGCTCGGAAACGAGGCTGTCATCATGTGAAGCCTCGGAAAAAGACTGTCGAGTTCTCGTCTATATATAGTTGCAAAGTGAGACGACTGCAGGCGGAAATCTAAACAAATCTTAAATAAATGTTAGCGAACCGCCAAGAAAAACGTGGACAAACGAGTCACAAGACAAACCACGACGCGTTCAGACCTCTTAGGTCTTCTTCAGGCAAATAGGACAACGAAAATGAACGAGCAATCACTTATCTTCAATCACTATAACTCGTCTATAGTTTCATTTTAAGCATGTCTACCAGCAGCGTTGTTCACTGGTTCATAATGACGAATTCAACAGACATGTCTGGTTAGCCTAGACGACGCTATGGAAAACAAGCAGGCGCGAGATTCTTCGAGACGTGTTTCGTACTAAAACATGTCAGAAGATTCACAACGTACTGAACGCTTCTGTCGGCAGCCAATGCTGTGTCGTGGCTTCTGAGGTCATCTGGCCGTGGCACGTCTGGACATTTTTTTTTTCTAATTCGGATGAGAACGGTTTCTATCCTGTCTTCGATCTACCATCTTGCCCGTATTCAGTCCGTTGCGACTCTTGGGTAGGAAAAAACTCTAGGGAGAGCTTGACAGCAGGTCTTCAGAGAATACCCCCCCCCCCCCCCCCCCCCCCCCCTTCCCTTCAGACAAATGTTTCCGTCCTGAACTCCTTACACTCTAAGGGGACTGGGCCATATCCAGGCCATGACTCCCAGATGCTCTTTTACCGCCAACTCCCCCCCACTCCCCCTCCCCCCCCCCTCCCCCTCCCCCTCCCCCTCCCGGCACTGCCGGGATTCGAACCCGCCACTTTTCGATGGGAGGGTGTTTGATGGCGTGCCTTTTGTTTTTTTTCCCCTCAAGACACTCTACAGCCGAAAGGGAAAGATCGAGAAGATGCTGCGAGGATGTTCCTGCAAAAGCCGCCCCGGGAATGTGACCTGGTGGGATTCACAGTCGGCTCAAATCGACGCAAAACGGCGTTGTGGGGATGGAGTAGGCACTTGAAGAAGCCGGGTTAATTGAACGAACCGTCAACCCCCTCGTGAAATCACATCTCCACCGCACCGAAGGACCCTACGATTATGACATTCAAAGGAGACTCTCCAGTTTGGGAAGACCCATATGCGCCCCACTCCAAGCTGACAGCGGCGCGTGGTGGAGTGGTGGAAACCTTATGCACGTGAGACGCGGAGAGAGACAAAGGAGATGGGATGGGGGGAATCTACATGCCGGCACTCAGCTGTCGTCCTCACAACGACTCGTCTAGGGCCAGACACTGTCAGCAGTCTATTTATAATCGTGGACAGCGGTTCGGTCAATTGAAAGATTTTCTGTCTTTCTTATGTTGTCTGTCTCTCTGTCTGTCTGCCTGCATGCCTGCCTGCCTGTCTTTCTGTCTGTCTGTCTGTGTGTCTGTCTGCCTCTCTTTATTCCTTGCGATATCCTTCTTTCTTTGTGTCTTTCTTTGTTTATCTATTTTGATTACATAAACAAACCAAGGTCACTGACGTGTTTCGCCACCCTATGGTAACTGTGTCTATTTCAATCAAAAAATCGAGTTTCAACCTGCATGCAAGGAACAAAAAAAGATCAAAGAGCAGATCCAGGATCCGTTCCACTTTAGCGAAAGTCTGCCCACTCCATTGTGCTCCGCTGGACACAGGTGTGAAGACATGGGTGAAGGTCACACCGCTATGAGGCAGGACACAGGTGTGAAGACATGGGTGAAGGTCACACCGCTGTCCCTGAGGCAGGACACAGGTGTGAAGAGGTGAAGGCCACACCGCTATGAGGCAGGACACAGGTGTGAAGACATGGGTGAAGGTCACACCACTGTCCCTGAGGCAGGACACAGGTGTAAAGAGGTGAAGGCCAAACCGCTATGAGGCAGGACACAGCTGTGAAGGTCACACCGCTATGAGACAGGACACAGGTGTGAAGACATGGGTGAAGGTCACACCGCTATGAGACAGGACACAGGAGTGAAGACATGGGTGAAGGTCACACCGCTATGAGGAAAGACACAGGAGTGAAGACATGGGTGAAGGTCACACCGCTATGAGGCAGGACACAGGAGTGAAGACATGGGTGAAGGTCACACCGCTATGAGGCAGGA
>CM031598.1:28502127-28507127 GCA_018398815.1 Conus ventricosus | reverse complement strand
TCTATCGGCTTCAAACACGCAGCAGTTGGCGTAGCGTTCCCTGACACGCCTCCAGACTCTCATTCTCCCGTCAGCATGAGATAACGCGAAGCGACTTTCGTCAGAGAACAGCACAGCTCTCCACTGACGTCGTGTCCATGGCAGATGCTGGTTGGCCCACTGCAGGCGTTGCTGACGGTGTCTACGGGTGAGGACTGGGCCAACATGAGGGCGTCTTGTATTGAGCCCTGATTCTTGCAATCGACGTCGAACGGTTTGTCCAGACACTGGACCCCGTCGACCAACCACCTGGCGACATGTTTCTGCTGCTGTAAGGAATCGATTACAAAGATGAAGCTGTCGAATGTATCGATCCTGCGCTGGTGTGGTAACACGAGGTTGGCCCGTTCGGCGCCGATCAGTGGTGGAACCAGTCGCTGCCAAACGTTGTGATAGCCTTACAATTGTAGAGTGACTGCAGTTCAGTTGTCTGGCTGTCTCTCTCGATGACATACCGACCATCAACATTCCAATGGCTCGCTCGCGTTCTTGCATGGACAGTCGCGGCATTGTTTTCGGACCACTTCGCCTGGTCGAATGACAACTGATACCGTTTTCCAGTCGGCATGACTTCAAACTCACCATTTGAGACAAAGAAACAGATGAGCTACGTTCAGTCTCGGCCCCAGTGGCAAAAAAAGTGTTTTGGGCGAGTTGCACGTGGGCGTCACACGAATGTCGGCAAGCGCGGAGAAACCGAGGCAGTGTGAATCTGTGTCCCTTAAAAATTGTGTTAACATACCAAATCCAAATACACATTTTTTCCAAATGGGAAATCGGCAAATCAAAACGGTGCGTTTTTAATGTTGTTCAGTATAGTAATGTTGCTTATAGCCAAGCCGACCGCAAAGAACCATATCACAGCTGTCATCGTGTTGAAGTCACCTCACAACTCGTTGAAAAAACACCCCAAACTCATTCTCACAACCCTTTAAAACACATCTAAAAACGCACCGGAAAGTTTGGTAAAAATCTTTCTTCTGTAAATTCTTAGATCAAAGGGAAAATGTTGATCTCTTTCAGAAATTCAAATTCACATCAGGTGTGACATCTCTGAACAATGTTGTTTTCAGTTTAGAATATTTGTTAATCACACAAAATTATGTGCAATTGATGATCTGGGTTGACAGTGTCAAAGGCACGGCATGATGGAGGGCGGAGCCCATCCCCTTTTTACCTTCCCTAAACTGAATCCGGTACGCATTTACTGCTGGGTGGACAGAGAGCATTTGCAAGCCGAAAAAATCCCACCCCACAAACCCACGAGCTCAGCACCCCAGACAAACGCCCTGATGATTTGATTATGGCCCTCTCTAAACTTTTGACCCTACCTTAATCCATTCAAAGGAAAATGATTTGCAGCTATTGTAGAGCAGTCACATTCCATTTCTGGCGAATCTTCTGAATTTATTAAAAAGAAACTGACATCTCCCCCTGTACGACACTTAACAGGGAACTCCATAATCATATCACGTAAGAAGAAAGAGAGAGGACTCAGACTAGGAAATTAGTCAGAAAATAACAGAACGGAGAAGATAAGTCTTCAGAACGTCTGATCATGTCTTTGTCAATAACAGGAACACATTCACATCGATGCATGTATTTTTTGTGCACATCAAAAATGAAAAGAAAAAAGTTATTGCTACAAATCATATGACAAAAAAAGTACAGAAGCAGTCAGCTCTGCCCTTCCTTCTGATGGCTGCCTGTGGACGCACATTGGTAAAAAGCACCAAACACAGCTTACCATCCTTGCCATGAGTACTGCCATTCGTAACACGATGACTACATCTATCCACCTACGTAACGTTCATACAATGGAAAGCGCTGACGCGTAGGCATTTCCGCTCGATTTATCCACCTCCAGGCTAAAAAAAAAAAGAAGAGTAAAACCTGGTCTCTCTCTCTCTCTCTCTCTCTTTCTCTCTGCGAGTGTGTGTGTGCGTGTGCGTGTGTGTGTGTGTGTGTGTGTGTGTGTCTGTGTGTGTGTGTGTGTGTGCGCGAGCACGCGCGCGCGTGTGTGTGTAAGTGTGTGTGAAATTGTGAAATCGTCAAATGTAGCGTGGGTAATTCTTATGAACAAATAGACACTGTAGACTAAAAAAAATGTTTACATTATCAATTCCTACATGTCAAGTTACTGTACAAAATTTCCAACATGTCAACATTTGTAACAAGATTTCAAGGGAGAAAAAAAACACACAAAACCGTCAAGCCTTTCTTAATCAACAATGGGTGAGCGTGTCGTACAGGAAGAAAAAACAAACAAACAGTTAAACAACACAAACATGCGGTCAAAGAAAGCGACAAGAAGAAGAAATGACAAGCACAAAAGTTCCGAAATGGGACGGGGGGTGGGGTGGGGGGGGGATACAATTCATACGAAAAGAGCCCCCGGCATCCCCTCTCCCCTTACCCCCCTCCCTCCCCCTGTTCATGGAAATCGGCAGCCATGTCGCTCAAACTACGCAAAAGGAAAGTAAACGTAGGTCGTTTCTGTGTTGTTAACTGACCAAACGAACTTATTTACAGCTAGGGTGAAAGTGGGTTGTCTCCTGTCCAGTTCTTTACGCTTGTCCATCCAGGGCTCACTCGCTCTGCCTCTGTCACGTCCGTCCGTCGTCCTGTCTTGGGACAGGAAGCCATGAGGAGGGGGGGGGGGGGGGGGGGGGGGGGGAACGGAGAGGGAGAGTTGTGGGGAAGGAGGGGAGTAGTGTGTGCAACACCCCCTCCTCCTCGCTCCCACCCCACCCTACCAGCAAACTAGTAAAATCTGCTAATCCCCAAGGAAGAGCCTGCACATTATTATTATGTACTAAAAACGCGCCGGGAGTCAGTCCTGTTGTAATACTGCTTTTTTTTTGTTGTTGTTTTTTTTTTGTTTCACGCTGCTTCGAGGACAGGAAATGAAAGAGATTTTCTCTTCTTCGGCCATAGACCAAGGAAATAAATGACCACGGGCAGAAACCGTCCACCCCGCGTAGACAACAAACCTGAAAGCCCTCTTTTGTCAGGGAGACGGCGACCTCGTCCCCAGGCTGAGGGGAGAGCTGTGATACATGGCATTCTGCATGTGCATCCCGTGAGAGAGAAAAGAGAGAGAGAGAGAGAGAGAGAGAGAGAGAGAGAGAGAGAGAGAGAGAGAGAGAAAGAGAGAGAGAGAAAGAGAGAAAGAGAGAGAGAGAGAGGGAGAGAGAGAAAGAGAGAGAGAGAGAGAGAGAGAGAGAGAGAGAGAGAGAGAGAGAGAGAGAGAGAGAGAGAGAGAATGACAATGACGATGACAATGACGATGATTCTTGATTTCATGACGGTAAAAGTACTGGCTTAGCCATTTTTCATACTTGCGGTTACTATTCTACGAAGCTTGCACTAAATGAAACACGCACAACGTACCACGAGAGAGAGAGAGAGAGAGAGAGAGAGAGAGAGAGAGAGAGAGAGAGAGAGTAGCTTAAATGTCAGGATATTCATACTTATTAATGTCCTGGCGTGGAGTGTTCATGGCACACACATACAAGACATTGCTTTGTCTAGCGGCGCAGAAAAAAAAATCCACCAACTTTGGTCTATTTGGTCTACATTTAAAAATTTATGCGTGTAGTGGTGAAGTAACATACGCACACACCATCATATTTCTCGGAAATTAGTAACAAGTTCGATTATGATTTTAAAACGAAAAAGAAAGAAATGCCGGACCAGTCAGAAAACAGAATGTAATCATGTTGTGAAAATCACCTCTCACACTGTACCTGTCCAAGTTATCACCCCGTTTCAGCTTAGAAGAGAGGAGATCCCCGCTCTGTTTTAAGGTGGAGTAGACCGCTTTATACCTGGATCGACGTACTCCGCTTTCCGTTGAGAGGGGGAGTATACCGCTTTAAACCTGGATCGACCCCACTCTATTCTAAGGTGGAGTATACCGCTTTATACCTGGATCGACGTACTTCGCTTTGCACTGAGAGGTGGAGTATACCGCTTTAAACCTGGATCGACGTACTCCGTTTTCCATTGAGAGGTGGAGTATACCGCTTTATACCTGGATCGACGTACTTCGCTTTGCACTGAGAGGTGGAGTATAGCGCTTTATACCTGGATCGACGTACTCCGCTTCCCACTGAGAGGTGGAGTATAGCGCTTTATACCTGGATCGACGTACTCTGCTTTCCACTGAGAATGGGGCGTCCTGCTTTGCCATTTTAAATGGGGTTTCGCGTTACCTTCAGAAGTGAGGTTTTATTTTACACCTCCAGAAGTAGTTTACACTAAACCTCTCTAAAAATGAACGTTTTACACTTCACCTCCAAAGGTATTTTACACTGTACCTTCAAAAGAGAGTCGCACATCATACCTCCGGAAGTGTTTTAGTCGGTGTGCCAGGATGTATTTTGCGCTTTTCTCCAAGCGAGAGAGTTCAAGCTTTACATTTAAAAAGCGTCTTTATCACACAGCCATCTACTGCCAGAACAGTTTGACAGTGGCTTTTTTTTTTTTTTTTTTTTTTTTAACTTCAAGAAGCGTTCTATCCTTTTTAGCCCCAAGGTGTGCACATCCTGTCTCCAGAAACGCTTCACATTTTGCTTCCAGAACTGTTTTGACACCCTGTCTTTAGAAATGCCTTATGTTTGGCATCTAGAAGTATTGTACAATTTGTCTCTAGAAGCGCTTCAGACCTTATCCTTGGATGTGAATTATACTTTATCTCCCCCGCCCTCCTAAGAGAGTATTCCGCCTTCCTGTCAGTTGGGAATATTCCCCTGTTCCCACAGATACGGATGTTATACGCTATTCCACTTTTTTTCTCTCTCCAGAAATGAGAGCACTGCTTCACTTTACCTCCAGAAACAAACAGTTTTCTTGGAAAGTGAATGCAGTGTTCCAGATTACCCCAGAAGCGAGTATTTTTTGTTTTAACTTTATTCCCAGAAGTAAGTGCAGTGTTCCGAATCGAGTATTCTCCAAAA
>CM031598.1:28484627-28497127 GCA_018398815.1 Conus ventricosus | reverse complement strand
T
Source organism: Conus ventricosus (assembly GCA_018398815.1). Classification (NCBI taxonomy): domain Eukaryota; kingdom Metazoa; phylum Mollusca; class Gastropoda; order Neogastropoda; family Conidae; genus Conus; species Conus ventricosus. The sequence goes on along the minus strand of CM031598.1, from coordinate 28,497,126 downwards.
ATCAGACTGTGACTATAGAGAACAAAGCTCGCCCCAACGATGTATTCTGTTCCCAGAACACAGACCCCAAGAAAACAGGCCACATTCTTACACATCCTAGACAGAAGCTGAGCAGAAACAAGACAGCAAAGCCCAGCATCTGGAGGCCGAGGTGAAATATCTGGGAAACTTTGCGACCCCTCAAACATTTTGTATTTCAGAAATAGCGAAAAAAACCGTTCCCGAAGAGATACTGAGAGTAATTGACTACTTAAAATGTCGTTCGGACTGCAGTAAGATCTTTGAATCAAAAGAAGATGTTTGAATCCTTCTACGGGAAGGCAGACAATTAAAAAAAAAAAAAAAAAAAGGTTCACTGTATCGCATTCCTGAAAAACAGACGATTTCTTGTGAAGACAATAACCGGTGCCAACGATAAAGAGTGTCAGTCAAAATTTCTGTTTCAGTGAGGGCGGTCAATGTGTGCGTGTTTTTACAAAGTCTCCCTGGCCACCAGTGAGGGCGGTCAATGTGTTTCAGTGAGGGCGGTCAATGTGTTTCAGTGAGGGCGGTCAATGTGTTTCAGTGAGGGCGGTCAATGTGTTTCAGTGAGGGCGGTCAATGTGTGCGTGTTTTTACAAAGTCTCCCTGGCCACCAGTGAGGGCGGTCAATGTGTTTCAGTGAGGGCGGTCAATGTGTTTCAGTGAGGGCGGTCAATGTGTGCGTGTTTTTACAAAGTCTCCCTGGCCACCAGTGAGGGCGGTCAATGTGTTTCAGTGAGGGCGGTCAATGTGTTTCAGTGAGGGCGGTCAATGTGTTTCAGTGAGGGCGGTCAATGTGTTTCAGTGAGGGCGGTCAATGTGTGCGTGTTTTTACAAAGTCTCCCTGGCCACCCTATTTGTCCGTGAAGCCTATGTCCATCATTCTCTGAAGAGAAGTCAGCATGGGATCTTCAAAGGAGGGAGTCTTCGCAGACAAAAGAATCAACAGAACAAGATGCCACAGGAGCAAATGAAGTAGGCCAAAGCACGTGTCGGGTCAACTGCATGTTGTTGAATCTCACTGTGCGCGTACAAACACTCACAGACTGTATCTTTCTTCAAAGCGAACTGTAAAGCATAATTATGTTTGATCTTTATGAAAGAAAATACAAAAACAACAGATTAACACCTGTGTGTCTGAAGAAATATAGAAACTGATGTTCAAAGAAGATTATATATATCTCGGCTCTTTTCTAGCCAAAGTAATGTCAGTATGCTCAACGCACTATGCTCACCATGGAAGAAAAAAACAAAAACATGCGGCGCCTAGAAAGATCCCTGGAAGTACGTTGTGACCATGGTCTTGTAGACTGTCCTTCAGGCTCCACGTGGACTTGTCAACCAGTTACAGCACAAGGGAAAGCTTTCCGTCCATAACTTGACCATTTACTCTGGAGAGAAAACCGTCTTCTGCAGAAGTCATAAAGAGGGTCTAGATTTTCGCAGTCAGCCCTCAATATGTTGCAAGATGGTCGACCCACTGCCGGCACAGACCTAGTGCCAGTCAGTGAATCTCCACGTGCATGCTTTAAACTGGACAGTTTTTTTTATACTACGAGTGACGAGTGGCAAACAGCTAAACTATGAACAGGAAGCAAGTCACAAAGCCAGTCAGATCAACAGCAAGTGGGGGTACCTTCAGTCTGTGCAAGTCTGCTCTGAACGAGCGAAAGACGAAGATACTTATCCCCTGCCCTGTGGTCTGTTGCTCTTTATTTCTTTGTCTCTAGGGAAATGAAGGTCTGTGTGTTAAATTTACAAGGACCTGTATATTGATCCTATTTTTCTCTGTTGCAACTTTGGCACTTTTCTCTGTTTATCTTCCCTCTCGTGGGCGACGGTTACCTGAAATAAAAGTCACCCACATTAACGAAAAAAAGGGTTTGTCTTGTTTCAAAATGGAGTGACTGAGGGCGGAAAATGAAGCAAAATTTAGAAAGAGACGGGCTAGTTACCGCCAGGGACACAGACAAACAAAGTACAGGACAAGACACTGCATTTCGACCTCTTGGGCTTCTTCAGGCAAAAACAAAATTTTCGCAATTCTCCCCTTCTTCGTCTTCACTGTCCTAAACATTATTTGTTTTCGCCTGAAGAAGACCCAAGAGGTCGAAATGTATTGTGTCTTGTCCTGTACTTTGTGTATGTCCTTGGCGGTAAACAACATTCTCTCTTTCTAGCTTTTGTCTTATTTTGTTTTCTCTTTTCTTGTCTCCTGATTTCTTCTGCAAGGGAGGTTTGTCTGTCCAACACAGTTGTGTTCTCTGTGCTACCAGTGACTTTGCTCATGAACGTTATTCTCTGTTGGTGTTCCTCTATATCAAAAGTACCAAAATGCCATGTTACACGTTCAAACGTACCGCAGCATCCTTTGCTGAGAGATACTACTGATCTGCAGTGTGCTCCATAGTCATAGGAGATTTTTCTGTTTGAAATTTGGAATGCCCTGTGATACGTGAGATCATCGCCAAAGCACCTTTTTCGCTTTGTTCTTCTAGTTGCGTATTTTTCTTTGTTTCTTTGTTTGTCTGAGTGGATTTACCCCCTCTCCAAGTGGATTCACCACCTCTCCTCTTCCTCCCCATACACAACACACACGCGCACACACGCGCGCGCATGCACAGAAAGAGAGAGAGAGAGAGAGAGAGAGAGAGAGAGAGAGAGAGAGAGAGAGAGAGAGAGAGAGAGAGACACACACAGACAGACAGACAGACAGACAGACGGACAGACAGACAGGCAGACAGACAGACAGACAGATATTAACAACTAGAAGGCACTTGGAATACCTCAGACCCCCGTCAATGTTTGATCCTCCCTCTGAGTCAGTTCATGAGGGAAAACAAAACTGTTTTACCTCCAGAAGTAAATTGTTGAAGGACGTTTTCCATGAATACGTTAAAAAAAAAAACCCAAACGACATGCAAAACGTGCAATATTGACGTTTATATGACAAGAAAGTTTGAATTTTCCATGAAAAAGATATCGACCCGTAAACAGCTACCAACTGGAAACGGTAACGTCACAGCGTTCTTCTTTAGTCAAAAGTTTGAAATTGTCGTGAAGAGTGTCTGGATGCACTTTACCCCTACCAGGGAAAGTAATAGTTGGTACAGACTGTAAAAGTTACCTCCCATGTACATATTGATTTTGCTCAACGATCCTCCCAGATCCAGAGTTTATTCCGATCTGCCGCACAGATCCGTTGCAAAATGTCACGGCTTTGTCCCTGGGCCACATTCCATTCCACTGAGGTTCGCTAAATTTAGTGTCGTAAAATTTAGAAAGCGAGGAGGTTAGTTGCCGTCAAGGACACAGACAGAGTACAGGACAAGATACAATGCATTTCGACCTCTTGGGTCTCCTTCAGGCGAAAAAACAACAACAATTAGGACAGTGAAAACAAAGAACGAGAAACCACTTATCTTCTCACGTTTGCTCCACGATCAAAATGGCCGCCGGACGGAAACGAGGCCCAAAATCAAAATCCGAATCAAGTGAAGGGTAATGAGAATTAGAAGTGCTTTACAGCGTTCACAAGTACACATAGAACAATGACGTGACGTGAAATACAGCACGATAAAGGGTATCAGTTTCCGTCCGGCGGCCATTTTGATCGTGGAGCGAACGTGAGAAGATACGTGATTTCTCGTTCTTTGTTGTCACCGCCCTAAATGTTATTTGTTTTCGCCTGAAGAAGACCCGTGAGGTCGAAATGGATTGTGTCTTGTCCTGTACTCTGTTTGTCTGTGTCCTTGGCGGTAACTAACCCCCTCTCTTTCTAAATTTTGCTTCATTTTCCGCCCTCAGTCACTGAAACTTCGTGTCGTCGTTTATCTAGTTCGTAAACAAACCGCAAGCACACAACTGACTCACAACCACCGGCAAAAACATTCGTGAGGGAAAGAACAAAATCTGTGGTGACACTGATTTTTTCTCTCTCTTTATTTTATGCATACCTGCCGTCGTATTTCGTTGTTTGGGGGAATTCTTTTTTTTATATTATATCACGACGTCAAGCTGGCTATGCGAGTCGGCCTGCAATTAAGTACATGTGATCTTGGGTACCAAATTAATAGGTCCGATTCGAATTTACCAAACCTGAATACCCTTCCAATCTGAATAATTGATTATGTAACCAAACCGTTATCCTACCGCGGACATCAGCTACCCCCCCCCAGCTATGCTGTTGTTACTTCAGCTATGTCCCAGCTATGCTGTTGTTACTTCAGCTATGTCCCAGCTGTGCTGTTGTTACTTTAGCTATGTCCCAGCTATGCTGTTGTTACTTCAGCTATGTCCCAGCTATGCTGTTGTTACTTCAGCTATGTCCCAGCTGTGCTGTTGTTACTTCAGCTATGTCCCAGCTATGCTGTTGTTACTTCAGCTATGTCCCAGCTATGCTGTTGTTACTTCAGCTATGTCCCAGCTGTGCTGTTGTTACTTCAGCTATGTCCCAGCTGTGCTGTTGTTACTTCAGCTATGTCCCAGCTGTGCTGTTATTACTTCAGCTATGTCCCAGCTATGCTGTTGTTACTTCAGCTATGTCCCAGCTGTGCTGTTGTTACTTCAGCTATGTCCCAGCTATGCTGTTGTTACTTCAGCTATGTCCCAGCTATGCTGTTGTTACTTCAGCTATGTTCCAGCTATGCTGTTGTTACTTCAGCTATGTCCCAGCTGTGCTGTTGTTACTTCAGCTATGTGACAGCTATGTTTTGTTACTTCAGCTATGTCCCAGCTGTGCTGTTGTTACTTCAGCTATGTCCCAGCTATCCTGTTGTTACTTCAGCTATGTTCCAGCTGTGCTGTTGTTACTTCAGCTATTCCCAGCTATGCTGTTGTTACTTCAGCTATGTCCCAGCTATGCTGTTGTTACTTCAGCTATGTCCCAGCTGTGCTGTTGTTACTTCAGCTATGTCCCAGCTATGCTGTTGTTACTTCAGCTATGTCCCAGCTATGCTGTTGTTACTTCAGCTATGTCCCAGCTATGCTGTTGTTACTTCAGCTATGTCCCAGCTATGCTGTTGTTACTTCAGCTATGTCCCAGCTATGCTGTTGTTACTTCAGCTATGTCCCAGCTGTGCTGTTGTTACTTCAGCTATGTCCCAGCTATGCTGTTGTTACTTCAGCTATGTCCCAGCTATGCTGTTGTTACTTCAGCTATGTCCCAGCTATGCTGTTGTTACTTCAGCTATGTCCCAGCTATGCTGTTGTTACTTCAGCTATGTCCCAGCTGTGCTGTTGTTACTTCAGCTATGTCCCAGCTATGCTGTTGCTACTTCAGCTATGTCCCAGCTATGCTGTTGTTACTTCAGCTATGTCCCAGCTATGCTGTTGTTACTTCAGCTATGTCCAAGCTGTGCTGTTGTTACTTCAGCTATGTCCCAGCTATGCTGTTGTTACTTCAGCTATGTCCCAGCTGTGCTGTTGTTTACTTCAGCTATGTCCCAGCTGTGCTGTTGTTACTTCAGCTATGTCCCAGCTATGCTGTTGTTACTTCAGCTATGTCCCAGCTGTGCTGTTGTTACTTCAGCTATGTCCCAGCTGTGCTGTTGTTACTTCAGCTATGTCCCAGCTATGCTGTTGTTACTTCAGCTATGTCCCAGCTATGCTGTTGTTACTTCATCTATGTCCCAGCTGTGCTGTTGTTACTTCAGCTATGTCCCAGCTGTGCTGTTGTTACTTCAGCTATGTCCCAGCTATGCTGTTGTTACTTCAGCTATGTCCCAGCTATGCTGTTGTTACTTCAGCTATGTCCCAGCTATGCTGTTGTTACTTCAGCTATGTCCCAGCTGTGCTGTTGTTACTTCAGCTATGTCCCAGCTATGCTGTTGTTACTTCAGCTATGTCCCAGCTGTGCTGTTGTTACTTCAGCTATGTCCCAGCTGTGCTGTTATTACTTCAGCTATGTCCCAGCTATGCTGTTGTTACTTCAGCTATGTCCCAGCTGTGCTGTTGTTACTTCAGCTATGTCCCAGCTATGCTGTTGTTACTTCAGCTATGTCCCAGCTATGCTGTTGTTACTTCAGCTATGTTCCAGCTGTGCTGTTGTTACTTCAGCTATGTGACAGCTATGTTGTTGTTACTTCAGCTATGTCCCAGCTGTGCTGTTGTTACTTCAGCTATGTCCCAGCTATCCTGTTGTTACTTCAGCTATGTCCCAGCTATCCTGTTGTTACTTCAGCTATGTTCCAGCTGTGCTGTTGTTACTTCAGCTATGTCCCAGCTGTGCTGTTGTTACTTCAGCTATGTCCCAGCTATGCTGTTGTTACTTCAGCTATGTCCCAGCTGTGCTGTTGTTACTTCAGCTATGTCCCAGCTGTGCTGTTATTACTTCAGCTATGTCCCAGCTATGCTGTTGTTACTTCAGCTATGTCCCAGCTGTGCTGTTGTTACTTCAGCTATGTCCCAGCTATGCTGTTGTTACTTCAGCTATGTCCCAGCTATGCTGTTGTTACTTCAGCTATGTTCCAGCTATGCTGTTGTTACTTCAGCTATGTTCCAGCTGTGCTGTTGTTACTTCAGCTATGTGACAGCTATGTTGTTGTTACTTCAGCTATGTCCCAGCTGTGCTGTTGTTACTTCAGCTATGTCCCAGCTATCCTGTTGTTACTTCAGCTATGTCCCAGCTATCCTGTTGTTACTTCAGCTATGTTCCAGCTGTGCTGTTGTTACTTCAGCTATGTCCCAGCTATGCTGTTGTTACTTCAGCTATGTCCCAGCTATGCTGTTGTTACTTCAGGTATGTCCCAGCTGTGCTGTTGTTACTTCAGCTATGTCCCAGCTATGCGTTGTTACTTCAGCTATGTCCCAGCTATGCTGTTGTTACTTCAGCTATGTCCCAGCTATGCTGTTGTTACTTCAGCTATGTCCCAGCTATGCTGTTGTTACTTCAGCTATGTCCCAGCTATGCTGTTGTTACTTCAGCTATGTCCCAGCTGTGCTGTTGTTACTTCAGCTATGTCCCAGCTATGCTGTTGTTACTTCAGCTATGTCCCAGCTATGCTGTTGTTACTTCAGCTATGTCCCAGCTATGCTGTTGTTACTTCAGCTATGTCCCAGCTATGCTGTTGTTACTTCAGCTATGTCCCAGCTGTGCTGTTGTTACTTCAGCTATGTCCCAGCTATGCTGTTGTTACTTCAGCTATGTCCCAGCTATGCTGTTGCTACTTCAGCTATGTCCCAGCTATGCTGTTGTTACTTCAGCTATGTCCCAGCTATGCTGTTGTTACTTCAGCTATGTCCAAGCTGTGCTGTTGTTACTTCAGCTATGTCCCAGCTATGCTGTTGTTACTTCAGCTATGTCCCAGCTGTGCTGTTGTTACTTCAGCTATGTCCCGGCTGTGCTGTTGTTACTTCAGCTATGTCCCAGCTGTGCTGTTGTTACTTCAGCTATGTCCCAGCTATGCTGTTGTTACTTCAGCTATGTCCCAGCTGTGCTGTTGTTACTTCAGCTATGTCCCAGCTGTGCTGTTGTTACTTCAGCTATGTCCCAGCTATGCTGTTGTTACTTCAGCTATGTCCCAGCTATGCTGTTGTTACTTCATCTATGTCCCAGCTGTGCTGTTGTTACTTCAGCTATGTCCCAGCTGTGCTGTTGTTACTTCAGCTATGTCCCAGCTATGCTGTTGTTACTTCAGCTATGTCCCAGCTATGCTGTTGTTACTTCAGCTATGTCCCAGCTATGCTGTTGTTACTTCAGCTATGTCCCAGCTGTGCTGTTGTTACTTCAGCTATGTCCCAGCTGTGCTGTTGTTACTTCAGCTATGTCCCAGCTATGCTGTTGTTACTTCAGCTATGTCCCAGCTATGCTGTTGTTACTTCAGCTATGTCCCAGCTATGCTGTTGTTACTTCAGCTATGTCCCAGCTATGGTGTTGTTACTTCAGCTATGTCCCAGCTGTGCTGTTGTTACTTCATCTATGTCCCAGCTATGCTGTTGTTACTTCAGCTATGTCCCAGCTGTGCTGTTGTTACTTCAGCTATGTCCCAGCTGTGCTGTTGTTACTTCAGCTATGTCCCAGCTATGCTGTTGTTACTTCAGCTATGTCCCAGCTATGCTGTTGTTACTTCATCTATGTCCCAGCTGTGCTGTTGTTACTTCAGCTATGTCCCAGCTGTGCTGTTGTTACTTCAGCTATGTCCCAGCTATGCTGTTGTTACTTCAGCTATGTCCCAGCTATGCTGTTGTTACTTCAGGCCAGGGACTTTTCTGTGGCCCTTGTTTCAGACAGCCTTTATCAGTCGCCATGTCGCGTGGCGCAACGTCATGTTTGCCGCCGCCAGTGTTTGAATTGTTGTATAGTGTGGGGAATCAGCGTGTTGCCCATCGTCAGGTGACGTTTCCAGTGTTTGAATCGTTGTATAGTGTGGGGAATCAGCGTGTTGCCCATCGTCAGGTGACGTATCCAGTGTTTGAATTGTTGTATAGTGTGGGGAATCAGCGTGTTGCCCATCGTCAGGTGACGTATCCAGTGTTTGAATTGTTGTATAGTGTGGGGAATCAGCGTGTTGCCCATCGTCAGGTGACGTTTCCAGTGTTTGAATCGTTGTATAGTGTGGGGAATCAGCGTGTTGCCCATCGTCAGGTGACGTATCCAGTGTTTGAATTGTTGTATAGTGTGGGGAATCAGCGTGTTGCCCATCGTCAGGTGACGTATCCAGTGTTTGAATTGTTGTATAGTGTGGGGAATCAGCGTGTTGCCCATCGTCAGGTGACGTTTCCAGTGTGTTTGACAAGTACTGTGCAGTAAACGCAAGGAAAGTGAAACTCCCTTCCTGTTAAATTCATCGGCAGTTGCCTTCTATTGCATGAACGCCTGTATGGCTGTTCAAGTGCGGGAACAAACTGCTCACCGGCAACGCTCTAATTTGATCTTTAGAGAACAGCCCTCATCGGAGAACAGCCCTCATCCTCATAGAACAGCCCTCATCGGAGAACAGCCCTCATCGGAGAACAGCCCTAATCAATAGAGATGGCAACATGTTTTCTTTTTCCTGTAAGAGCGAACTCATTTCATCTCTCTCTCTCTCTCTCTCACTCCCCTCTCTCTCTCTCTCCTCTCTCTCTCTCTCTCTCTCTCTCTCTCTCCCCTCCGTGCGCGTGCACATGGCCCGCGTGCATTTGGGACAGCGAGGTGGGGAGTGGAGGAGGATAAGTGTGTGTGTGTGTGTGTGTGTGTGTGTGTGTGTGTGTGTATATAATTATGTGCTTGCATGTGAACTACTCATTATCAAATAAATATCTAAACTGCTGCAACTGAGAACTGCGACAAAAGAAACTAACTGCCAAAAATAACTTTGCCATGCCACAAAGAGATCAGTTGTTCAGCTGCAAAAGTCTTTTGTACTCGCACTGACATTACCTTCAGGCATCAGAGTTTCAGTAAGCAAACTTTCTCATCCCCCCCCCCCCCCCCACCCCCCGCTCTAGCTTCTCTCTCCTTCCACGTCACTGCATTCTGTCACTGAATCGTAGGTTAACACACACTCACCCCAACTACTCTTTATCTTTCTCATTTTCTCCCTTCGACTCTCTCTGAGCATTAGTGTAGTCTTTGGCAGTGCTATGATTGGAAGAAGACAGATAAAAATAGCATCAATCTGGGTAGGGATGGAGGTGGGGATGCAATTAGGGGGTTATAGACAGGATGAAGCCGGGTCAGCATGCTAGTATGGTGTAAATGTATTGCTCAAGTCGACACGTTTTGTTGTGTTTGTTTTTGTCTTTCTATCGTTTGTGCGTACGATGGCAGGCTTGTTATTATTCTTGTTTTGAAGATGTTGCTATGTGTTGTGTTCATACCTCTAGGGGAATGTAAGGAATGGAATTGCATTTTCCTCGTCATTAGGTTGTTCGTAAGTTTCCTCGTTTTCCTCGTTATTTTCTCTCTTTCCATCCGACGTCCCCTCTTCTTCTGTTGACGAGTGTTGTGATTGTATTCATCTATCCTTGTGTTTGTGTTGCTTCCGTCTGTCATTGTTTATAAACTATCTCTCTCTCTCTCTCTTCTTCTCTCTCTCTCTCTCTCACACACACACACACACCCACACCCACACACACACACACGAACACACACACACACACACACACACACACACACACACACACACACACACACACACACACCGCACACACACACACACACACACACACACACACGCACACACACACACACACACATACACACACCACGCACACGCACACACACACACACACGCACGCACGCACGCACAGAGCGAGAGAGAGACAGAAGGGAAGAGGAGAGAGAGAGAGAGAAAGAGAAAGAGAGAGAGAGAGAGAGAGAGAGAGAGAGAGAGAGAGAGAGAGAGAGAGAGAGTGACAATGACACAATTTTATTGCCATTAGCAAAATGAGAGAGAGAGAGAGAGAGAGCGAGACAGAGAGAGAGAGAGAGAGAGAGAGAGAGAGAGAGAGAGAGAGAGAGAGAGAGAGAGAGCGTGTGTCAGTAATTGAAAAAGTCAGAGCGAGTGTGTGTGTGTGTGTGTGTGTGTGTGTGTGTGTGTGTGTGTGGTGTGTGTGTGTGTGTGGGTGGGTGGGTGCGTGCGTGCGAGCGCGCGTGTGTGTGTGTGTCTGTGTGTGTGTGTGTGTAAGTAAGTAAGTAAGTAAGTAAGTACACATTCTCTTTCTCTCTATATCGAATTCCCCTTTTTTCTTGTTTCCTTTATTTTTTGATGAATTGTGAGTTGACTACCGGTAGTTGCAAAGCAAGACGACTGCAGGCGGAAATGTAAACAAATCTTAAATAAATGACCGCAAAACAAACAAACAAAAAAAACAAAAAAACAAGAAAAACAAAAAACCAAAAAAAAAAAAACGTGGACAAACGAGAGGGTTTCCTTAAACTTTAATGATGCAATGTGTATTTTCCTTATACTTTAATAATGCAATGTGGCTAGTCGTATGTGGACACTCCTTACCCCTCCCCTCATTTCTCTTTTCTGCGTCTCCCCTCCTCCGTCTCCCCCCCCCCCCCCCCCCCTGTTCCCTCCTCCCATTCTTTGCCTTCCTGTCCCCACAGTTGTCTTGTGATTCGTTCGTCCACGGTTTTTTTTTGTTTTTTTGTTGTTGTTGCGGTTCGCTAACATTTATTTAAGATTTGTGAGTTGACGTCAATGTGGTGACAGCCCTGATATGGCCCTTCGCGGTCGGCTGGGCTGAAAGCAACATTACCTTACCCTCCCACCTTCCTCCTTTCTCCTCCCTCCCCCCTCCCCCCCCCCCCCAGTCGTACACGTGTGTACACCTTCCCTCTCTCTCTTTCTCACATATAGAGAATTCTCGTGTGCCCATGTGCTCAAAAACACCTAACACACACACACACACACACACACACACACACACACACACACACACACACACACACACACACACGAACAAACACATACATGTGCGACATTATACCACTCCCCACCCCTCCCCTCCCCTCATTTCTCTTTCCTGCGTCTCCCCTATCCCCTCCCCCCTTCCCCCTGCTCCCTCCTCCCAGTCTTTTGCCTTCCTGTCTCCCCTATCCCCCCCCCCCCCCCCCTGCTCCCTCCTCCCAGTCTTTTGCCTTCCTGTCTCCCCTATCCCCCCCCCCCCTGCTCCCTCCTCCCAGTCTTTTGCCTTCCTGTCTCCCCTATCCCCCCCCCCCCCCCTGCTCCCTCCTCCCAGTCTTTTGCCTTCCTGTCTCCCCTATCCCCCCCCCCCCCCCCTGCTCCCTCCTCCCAGTCTTTTGCCTTCCTGTCTCCCCTATCCCCCCCCCCCCTGCTCCCTCCTCCCAGTCTTTTGCCTTCCTGTCTCCCCTATCCCCCCCCCCCCCTGCTCCCTCCTCCCAGTCTTTTGCCTTCCTGTCTCCCCTATCCCCCCCCCCCCCCTGCTCCCTCCTCCCAGTCTTTGCCTTCCTGTCTCCCCTATCCCCCCCCCCCCCCCTGCTCCCTCCTCCCAGTCTTTTGCCTTCCTGTCTCCCCTATCCCCCCCCCCCTTCCCCCTGCTCCCTCCTCCCAGTCTTTTGCCTTCCTGTCTCCCCTATCCCCCCCCCCCCCCTGCTCCCTCCTCCCAGTCTTTTGCCTTCCTGTCTCCCCTATCCCCCCCCCCCCCCCTGCTCCCTCCTCCCAGTCTTTTGCCTTCCTGTCTCCCCTATCCCCCCCCCCCCCCCCCTGCTCCCTCCTCCCAGTCTTTTGCCTTCCTGTCCCCCCTATCCCCCCCCCCCCCTGCTCCCTCCTCCCAGTCTTTTGCCTTCCTGTCCCCCTATCCCCCCCCCCTGCTCCCTCCTCCCAGTCTTTTGCCTTCCTGTCTCCCCTATCCCCCCCCCCTCCCCTGCTCCCTCCTCCCAGCTTTTGCCTTCCTGTCTCCCCTATCCCCCCCCCCTGCTCCCTCCTCCCAGTCTTTTGCCTTCCTGTCTCCCCTATCCCCCCCCCCCCTGCTCCCTCCTCCCAGTCTTTTGCCTTCCTGTCTCCCCTATCCCCCCCCCCCCCCT
>CM031598.1:28464627-28477127 GCA_018398815.1 Conus ventricosus | reverse complement strand
AAAAAAACCTGTCCATGGAATCATTTTCATCATCCTTACAGAACAAGTCCCTTCAGTCGCGTGGTCCTTTGTACCCCCCCCCCCTCCCAAAAAAACCGCACACACAATCAGCAATAAAAAGATGTAAAATAAATGTTAACGAAAAAAAAGGTGGACAAACGAACCACAAGACAAAACACAACGCGTTTTGACCTCTTAAGTCTTCTTCAGGCAAGATACAAAACAATTAGGACAACGAAAATGAACGAGCAATCACTTATTTTCAAGCACTTCAGCGCAAGATAGGCGTTGAATGAAAACGAGGCTCTTGTAGTGGTGATGTTTGAAAAAGAAAAAACAAAATGCCTTTAGAAAAACAACCTGTGCATGGAATCGTTTTCATTCAACGCCTATCTTGCGCTGAAGTGCTTGAAGATAAGTGATTGCTCGTTCATTTTCGTTGTCCTAATTGTTTTGTATCTTGCCTGAAGAAGACTTAAGAGGTCAAAATGCGTCGTGTTTTGTCTTGTGATTCGTTTGCCCGCGTTTTTTTTTTCTAATTCTTTTTTCGGTTCGCTAACATTTATTTAAGATTTGTTTAGATTTCCGCCTGCAGTCGTCTCACTTTACAACTAGACTAAAGAGGTCAAAACGTTGTATTTTGTTTTCTGATTTGTTGTCTCTTTCTTTTGGCGAAACAGTCCTTTTTTTTTTAAAGTTTCTATTCTTTGCTTTTTTTTCTTCAGAACCACAGCAAAATCCACTGCTGTATTAAAATGTAAATTCAGCTCGAAGCTGACGATGCAGCGAGTGTTGGAGGCTCGAACGGAGAGAGAACATTGAATGGGACGAGTCTTTCTGTAGGCAGAAATGTTCACGGCTCGGTTGAAACTATTCATACTGTGCACGGCAGTCGAGCGAACAGAGAAAATACACAGTTCTACCACGCACAGGGAGTGGGAAAGGGTGAAGCTGCTCAGTGAGTGAAAGGGAGAACATTCTTACGTCTTTACCGTGTTGCTTGCCTATCGTATTGTTCATACTCCACATCTTGCTTAGGAAAACGACATAATATAAAAAAGAAAACTTCATTTCTTTGGAATAACACCAACATACATATTTTTCTCTTCTTATTCACAAGATCAAATGCTGATTTGGTTTGTATTTTACTGTCGTAGACCACTTTTATTCCCTATTCTATCGCTCCAAAAATTGATTTCCGGCTTTTACCAGCGTGGATATCCCAGCAAAGGCCACACCGAGAGACGTCTAAAAATCAAAAGCTGGAAAATAATCCACCTTGTCTCTAAACAGTCGATTTTCTTTGTCATGTTTAATGTCATTTTTGTGTGTGCCAATCCTGTTCAGTTAGTCTGCGAGATTTGATTTATACATCACTCACCGAACATTTTTTCGCCTTTTTTATTTTAGCTCTGTGTTGGTATTGTTTTTACAATGCATCCTATAAATGCTGAAACGTGAGCATCAGCACATTTATCATTCAATTACGTTTTTCGCTATTCTTTTAATCAAAACGAACATTACAATTCGGTTATATTTTCATCAACAGAATGGCTAGAAAAGTCTTAACAATATCATTCTGCGATATATGATAAGACTAAAGTTCATATTTGCTTAGGACATAAAAGTTTACCATGGACACAAACACCCACCCACACTCACACCTACCAACACAAAACACACACACACACACACACACACACACACACACACACACATACACACACACGCACGCACGCACACACACACACACACACGCGCGCGCGCACGCACGCACGCACGCACACACACACACACACACACACACACACACACACACACACACACACACACACACACACACACGCACGAACACACACACACACACACACACACACACACACACACACACACACACACACACACACACACACACACACATTCCAATTTCTGTCTTCCTGAAACGCCACCCCGAACTCCACTCATCGAAAAAGACACCCATCATCCTTGCACCACCCCTCCCCATACATTTTGCAAACAAAGAAAGACACAAATAGACAACAGAAATGACACGGGGGAGAGGGCCAATCCCTGGCGCGGGGTGCGGCAGGATGACAAAGAGGAGGGGGGACATCCTGTCGCAGGCCATCAGGTCTGCAGACATCTCCAGAGCTTTGAGGCTGATTTTGACCCCACGGGTATTCCGCCTACGACCTTCCAGTTTCGGCTCTAAGAGATTGGTTCAAGCATGCGTTTAACATGTGATGCTGATACAGACGCACCCTTCCCTCTTTCCCTCTGTCTCTCTCTCTCTGTCTCTGTCTGTCTGTCTGTCTGTCTCTCTCTGTCTCTCTCTCTCTCCTGTCTCTCTCTCTGCCTCTCTCTCTCCCTCGCTGTCTCTCTCTCTGTCTCTGTCACTCTCTGTGTGTCTCTGTCTCTCTCTCTGTCTCTCTCTCTGTCTCTCTCTCTCTCTCTTTCTCTCTCTCTCTCTCTCTGTCTCTCTCTGTGTCTCTCTTTGTCTGTCTGTCTGTCTCTCTCTCCCTCTACTTCTCTTCCAACCCCCCCCCCCCCCCTCTCCCCTCCTCTCAAGCTGCGCATACTTGGAATAAAATGCTGATTTATCAGGATCGCACACGCCGTTCTAAATTAGGCCTTTAGCTTACGAGCTAAATGCAATCTTGATGTCAATTTGTTTGAAAGAAAACGGATTTTGTTGTTGTTGTTGTTGCAATAACATGCTTGAGAGAGAGAGGAGAGAGAGAGAGAGAGAGAGAGAGAGAGAGAGAAGAGAGAGAGAGAGAGAGAGAGAGAGAGAGAGAGATAAAAGAAGGACACACACACACACACACACACAGAAAGATATAAAGAAAGAGAGAGACAGAGACAGAGACGGAGAGACAGAGAGAGACAGAGATAGATAGATAGATATAGATAGATAGGTAGACAGACACAGAGATAGAGAGAAAGAAGAGAGAGAGAGAAGAGAGAGAGAGAAGAGAGAGAGAGAGAGAGAGAGAGAGAGAGAGAGAAACAGAGACAGAGACAAAGACGGAGAGACAGAGAGAGGCAGAGAGACAGAGATAAATAGATAGATAGAGAGACGGAGACAGAGAGACAGAGACAGACAGACATGCAGAGAGAGAGAGAGAGAGAGAGAGAGAGAGAGAGAGAGAGAGAGTTGACATTGATCTGTCCATCTTGCTGACTATACACTGTCACAGTCTGCCCGAGGCCCCGCTCTTTCTGCACGTGCGGCAGTACAATCTGGCCGTTGGTGAACAGGCGCTGTTTGTAGGAACCCAGGTTCCCTGTTTGTCCGTGCCTTTTGACGACGACTGAACGACAGGACGGCATCTGACAGGCATCTGACAGGCATCTGACAGGCATCTGACTGTGTCAGTGGCACAGCTCTGACAATAAAGTAATATCACCACTGTTTCTGCTAACGTCAATGATAACATTGACAATAAAATCAACTGTGTTGTTGTTTGAAACATCAGGTTAGTATTGAGAGAGAAAAAAAACCGTAAACGTGGAAACACATACAAATATATATAAAAGTAAGCGCGCACGTAAGCATGCAAGCACGTGGGCACACAGACACGTACGCACGCACACACACACACACACACACACACACACACACACACACACACACACACACACACACACACACACACACACACACACACACACACGCAGTGTGCGCGCATTAAGAAATTGACAGATTTCAACCAAGTTATCGTCAAAGTAACCTGAGACTGACCTCCCCACGCACCTCTGTTCCCTTCCCCCTTCCCCATAGGCACACACACACACACACACACACACACACACACACACACACACACACACACACACACACACACGCACACACACGCAAGCACATGCAGAGAGAGAGAGAGAGAGAGAGAGAGAGAGAGAGAGAGAGAGAGAGAGAGAGAAAGAGAGAGAGATAGATAGACAGACAGAGGGCGGCGATGATGATTAATGTGGTGGGTGACACGGCCATACAGACGGACACAGTGTATGGGCTGGAATAGCCCAGTTGGTAGAGCGCCGGACTCGTGATCCTGGGGTGGCGGGTTCGAATCTCCGCCGGGCTGTTTCGGTACAGGGGGATTTTTCCCTCGGACTTAACATTAGTTCTGACTCCATTTCCCATACAGTCCTTCCAATGAGACTATAAACCGAGGTTCCGTGTGTGAACGCACGCATAACATCTTGCACACACGTAAAATCCCATCACCAACTTTCGGAAGAGAAGGCCAGTTTGGCCGTTGGTATGGATGACACGTTACACATAGCATGCACCTTCCCCGAAGTTGGAGTATGGCTGCCTTAATGGCGGGATAAAAAACGGTCATACACACAAAACTCCACTCCCTTTGTTGGGTAGATGGGATTAATACTTGCCTGTCTACACAGGGAGTGTCCGCAGGAGTATCAGCCTGTGTATGCAGAAAGAAAGAAAGAAAGGGCACAGTGTGACGCACAAACATGGACACCAACATGGCGACCAGCCTGACGACAGATTCCGTCAGTCAGCACGACCAACATGCTGAGCAGCAGCATCAGAGCAGCATGCTACACTGTTACTCCGTACCTCTGACACCCCCCCCCCCCCTACATCCCCTCCCCACCTCTCCAACCTTGCGCATCCATACACTTTCTTTCTCTCTCTCTCTCTCTCTCTCTCTCTCTCTCTCCTCTCTCTCTCTCTCTCTCACTGCATGAATGTATGTATGTATGTATGTATACATGAATCCATCTCTCTCTCTCTCTCTCTCCTCTCTCTCTCTCTCTCTCTCTCTCTCTCTCTCTCTCTCTCTCTCTCTCTCTCTGTATGTGTGTCTCTCTCTCTTGAACAATTGTGTTGAGGGGGTGGGGGATGGGGGGACAAGTGCAGGTTAACAATTCCTCCGTCATCACATTACTGACTTGGCAAAGATTCAAAACGTAACCGGAAAAAAAGGGGGGGGGGGGGGGGGGGGGAAGGAGGGTGATTACACACACACATATAATGAAATTCCAGATAGTACACAGAATATGTATACATGTATAAGAATAAGCATAAGAACGAAAAACTTATCTTAATCATATCATAAACCTACACTGTACAAAAAATACATAAAAATATATGCATCATACAGAGAGAGAGAGAGAGAGAGAGAGAGAGAGAGAGAGAGAGAGAGAGAGAGAGAGAGAGAGAGAGATGGGGGCAAACATACTGACAGTCAGACACAGACAGACGAGGCAGACAGAAAACACGAGTTGAGCCATAAGTTTGGACTTTGGCAGTGGGTGGCTTGCTATGCCTGAAATCACAGAAGGGTTCTGTACAATTTCCACTGCCCTTACTGTAGAGATATTTCATGTAGATGTCCAGCGCGGTTCACAACAAAAAATAATGCAAGCTACACACACTTTGTGTCGCTGAATCCCCCAGCTCTACCCTATCTCTCCCTCCATACATGTGCAAACACAAACAACGTCATTCTTTGGCCCATAAATAACGTCATCTTCCAGTCTGGCACAGATCAAGGCCAGTGAAATTAGTAGCATTCGATGGTCGGGTTTTCAGGGATATATCTGGCGAGGCAAAGAGACAAGCACGTGCGCAAATAGCAACCGCCAGTGAAAGCAAGATGTCTGCCTGCCTATTCTATGCAGAAATGACCCTGATTATTTGTCTGTTCTGAAGGGTAGGATACTTCTAGCTACTCTTGGACGGGCACCGGGTCTGGATATAGCTGAGTTCAAAAAAAAAAAGCTTCAGCGACATTTCGTGGTGAGAGGCGGAAACTGGAGACGTGGCATTGTCTCAGTGCTCAGGGTGATTGTGTGGCTTCTGCTTCGCTTTTTTAATGCCAGAGGGCAAAGTGTTATTGAGAAGCAAGTGCCAAAGGTTTAGTGCAGACTGAGGCACATTACAGGCACATTTTGGTTTCCATCTGCAGACGGCAGGAGTGGAATGGGAGGGGGGGCGGTTGCGGGGGAGGACGGTGGGGGGGGGGGGGGGGGGGAGGGGGAGGGGGGGGGGGGGGAGGGAGGTTTCCAAGGGTTTTTGACTCCTTTTGTCACCCCCCCCCCCCATCTCTCTCACCGTCTTCTTCCGCTGCTGGACCCCATTCCGAAAAAGAAAAGCTGGAAATGTAATTCTGAAATTCATGAGAAAAGTAAGAAAAAAGAAACTAAACGGCTGGACATTGTAAATAATGAGTGGGATGGCAGTCTCCCTCCACCTTCCTCCTCCACGTTCAGCAGCAAGTGTGTAATTCCTTTGAAAAATGGGGATATAAAGTGTTATTACCCTCTCTCACCTACCATGTCCATTTACCTCCCCACTATGTTTTGTATCAGAGCGAACTTTCTCAGGTAAATGGACATTCGTCGTGCTGTCCATAACCATTCGGCTGTGCAATTTCTCCACTTTCGTTTAACGTTGACTGTGAATGTGATCTTGAAGACACCCATGAGCAGTTGCAACCCCAGCAGTCCTTGGAGATTGATATCTTGCGTCCTCCCTAGAGCCTTCATGAATGACCCCCCCCCCCCCAGTCTATTCAACGGAGGAAGACGAAACACTAAAAGGAATGAAACAGTTCGTCGAATTAGTGGTCTTGTCTAGGATGAGTTTGGAACCGAAGAAAGAGCTGTGTCTCTCATTGTGGAAAGGCGAAACAGATGGAACATGTAAGTTCCCTGTAGCCAACCGAGCTCTCGCAATAGTGACAGAAGAACCAGTCCAAAAGCCGTTCGAGATAGCATGCTGACACCTTACAATGTAGCCAGCATTTAACAGATCAGTGTGGCTTCCCTGCTTGCCGTTCATGCTGATCCCAAAGCTAGTCTGGCCTCTTCTGATCTACGGTGTCGGCAAAAGCACAGTGGAATCGATGGAGACGAAACTAACCGATACAGAAGGAAATGGCATTATGTTCTACCTCACCTCACTGACATTGCACTCCTTTGTCAACAATCAAAGCGAAGCTACCCTTGACATCCCATAATCAAGGAGCACAGAGTGAAAAGCAAGGTGATTAACCATGCTTTAGGACTGAGGGACAAGACTTTGACATAATGCACCCAGGCTGAAGACTGACAGAAGATGGAATGTTTGGGAGACAATAGTCGTAACAAAGAAAAACCTCAGGATCAGGGAGTAAAGAGAACGCACACACACCAACGTGCAGAGACATGGATCCACAGAAATGATGAGGTTCCCAAAGGCAGAAGAAAAAAGAAAGAGAGAACATGGTAAAAAAGCAGACGAAAGAGAATATTCTGTTGGAAGAATCCAGTAGGCAGAAAGCAAGGCCAACAACGGCAATTGACAACATGGAAACTCTAGGGAAGTCTCAGCTGTAAAGAAATGTGGCATACGGCCCTCTCAAGATCAGTTTATCCTCACATCTGTGTATGACCCTCTGCACTCTAATTTAACCTGGGGGGACGGTGGGAATCAGATGACTCTTTGTGTCCACCCTGCTAGGACGAACAGTGGGTGAAATTTGTCTTGAGCCCACACTAGTAGCGTGGATCCAAGGAAACATGAAGCGTGTAGTTTTTCTTGTGAAGTCTGCTCTTCTTCCTTCCTTTTCTCTTTCATTGATTTTCTCTTCGTTTTGTTATTGACTTACCGCCCATAGCTTTTTGTGTTGTTTTCTTTCCCCATTTTTTTTCCTTTTTCGTTTTTTTTTTCTTCTCTTTCCCGTTTTATTCCTTCAGAAAGTGATGTGGAATTCAAAGCAGGGGCATTGCTTTTGTTAGGATTCATACAGAATTACCTCAAGGGAATCTCTTGTATGAAAGAATAGCTCTTCGTCATGATGACGAAATGTTTGAGAGACATAAAATCCATATGACTCTGATAAATGGACGAATACAACAAGGAATGCAGAGGATAGGTGGGGGTATTTCCTCCGTCACGTTTTAACAAAACTCAGGAAAACAAGAAAAGCAAAACGTTTTTAAAAAAAAGAGGAGAAAACCTGGAAAAGAAACAAAACTGCGACGAGTTTAAGAATGCGCCGTAAAGAATATCACATAAAAAATCATATATTAATCAATACTTAACCAGGTGACACTGACCGTGGAGAAATGTTAGCGTGGCAGTGGCCAACAGATGACCATCAACCAGGACCTGCCCTGTTGGTCTTTGCCCAGGACCTGCCCTGTTGGTCTTTGCCCAGGACCTGCCCTGTTGGTGCCCTGTTGGTCTTTGCCCAGGACCTGCCCTGTTGGTCTTTGCCCAGGACCTGCCCTGTTGGTGCCCTGTTGGTCTTTGCCCAGGACCTGCCCTGTTGGTCTTTGCCCAGGACCTGCCCTGTTGGTCTTTGCCCAGGACCTGCCCTGTTGGTCTTTGCCCAGGACCTGCCCTGTTGGTCTTTGCCCAGGACCTGCCCTGTTGGTCTTTGCCCAGGACCTGCCCTGTTGGTCTTTGCCCTCTTCCCATTATGTCTGGCCTGCAGTGGCCAACAGATGACCATCAACCAGGACCTGCCCTGTTGGTCTTTGCCCAGGACCTGCCCTGTTGGTCTTTGCCCAGGACCTGCCCTGTTGGTCTTTGCCCTCTTCCCATTATGTCTGGCCTGCAGTGGCCAACAGATGACCATCAACCAGGACCTGCCCTGTTGGTCTTTGCCCAGGACCTGCCTGTTGGTCTTTGCCCTCTTCTCATTATGTCTGGCCTGTGGCATCTTAGCAAAGGGTACGGCGATTAATACAACGACGCCTTTCTCTTCTAAAACATGTTGAATAACAACGAAACGTATCGCAGTGACCGTGTGTTTCACGCCCTGTTCCAGCTTGCTTTGCTTTGTGTCTGATGAACAACGAAACGTATCGCAGTGACCGTGTGTTTCACGCCTTGTTTCAGCTTGCTTTGCTTTGTGTCTGATGAACAACGAAACGTATCGCAGTGACCGTGTGTTTCACGCCCTGTTCCAGCTTGCTTTGCTTTGTGTCTGATGAACAACGAAACGTATCGCAGTGACCGTGTGTTTCACGCCTTGTTCCAGCTTGCTTTGCTTTGTGTCTGATGAACAACGAAACGTATCGCAGTGACCGTGTGTTTCACGCCTTGTTGCAGCTTGCTTTGCTTTGTGTCTGATGAACAACGAAACGTATCGCAGTGACCGTGTGTTTCACGCCCTGTTCCAGCTTGCTTTGCTTTGTGTCTGATGCTCCTACAGCCTCTCACCCCCCCCCCCTCTCTCTGTGCTTTGTGTGTGTCTGTGTCTGTCTGTCTGTCTGTCTGTCTGTCTGTCCTCTCTCTCTCTCTCTCTCTCTCTCTCTCTCTCTCTCTCTCTCTCTCTCTCTCTCTCTCTCTCTCTCTCTCGTCTTTGTTTTGCTTTGATTTCTGCACTTTCAACATGCCTGCAGGAAAAGCACAGTGGGCCAAAGTTTTCTTTTTTAATGTCTCTGTCTTTTTTTTTTTACTCTTCTTTTTCCCTCTTTCCCCCTTTTCTCTGTCCGACCTTTCCCATCAGCTGTCTGTTAACAGCTCCATCCTGACTTGTCCTGCAGCAGCTCCGGCTTTGACAATCCATAAGCAGTCAGTACTAAGTC
This sequence comes from Conus ventricosus, assembly GCA_018398815.1. Taxonomy (NCBI): domain Eukaryota; kingdom Metazoa; phylum Mollusca; class Gastropoda; order Neogastropoda; family Conidae; genus Conus; species Conus ventricosus. Next base: position 28,467,575 of record CM031598.1, on the reverse strand, counting down.
AAGAGGCAACCCATCGGAAGAGACACTGCACTGCTGCCCAGTCACCATTGGTGTGAGGTGGCGCCTGTTCTGATCCAATTCACGCAGCACGCCACCTGCCCCCTGCTGACGAAGTAACATTGCCTAGTCGCAGAGCCAGCGTGAATGGGTGTCCTTTTTTTTTAGAGGGCGTCACTACATCCGTCCAGAGACATTTTCCATGCAATTATAGATACTGGTTCTTTGACATAAACTTACTGTGGACATGAACGTGGAAAGGATATTGAATCTGAGATCACCACCATAGCATGACATGAAGGGCCGTAGAATTGAGACTACTTCATGCAGATCAAAGAGGATGAAAATAACGTAGATGATGCTATGAAATTTCGTTTTGTTCAGAGAGTTCGCGACAGGGCTTTACAACACGTCTACTTCCATCTTACCATCCTCGAGAGATACAAATATTGGTAACGAAATTAGAGCAAAACTATCAGACACATATTCATCCGTTGATTTTTTTGTGTTCAGTTAATGATTCGTAAATTATAAAATTATTTGATCATAATGCATTTGAACAGAAATGCGTATGAAACCACAGAATGAACTGTGAATTGAGTTAGAAAAGAAGAGAACCCTCTTTGCAAAGGTTAATACAAAGGGGGAAATAACATCCATTCATGGGTTTAGTGACACACTGCCTTCCCTGATGCAGTGCTTCCGTTTCAGTGTCATCACAGGCCAACTGACGCACAGAGCTTCAGTGTCATCACAGGCCAACTGACGCACAGAGCAACGTTAGGGATGGCACGATATAGAAAAGACATGTCCAGTCATGTAAACAACAGTAAACACGATCTACAAAGCATTACAACAAATCTGTATCATGATCACTAATCTACGAGCATCCACAGATAAAACTAGGTGGTGGTGAAGATGCCAACCATTCCGAATAATTATTATATTTCCACCCATAATCTTTTTAAAAAAAAAAGCCATTTGAATTAAAATTGGTCGGTCTAATCACTACGCTTCGTGTAAAGGCAGGAAGAAGAAGACCACGTGGCAGAGCGGTAGAATAACCAGCATGTTGACAGTGGTTGCTGAGTTGATGAAGACATGGAGCTGTTAGGAAATTGTCCTGTGATCCCACATTCTGGGATGGAAGGAACTCCATGGACTAGAAGTAATAGCGTGAGAAAAAACGAAGTTTGGTTTGACCCAGAAATAGTTATTTTACGAATCATTTCAAACAAACTGTGCTATCGAATTGACCCTACTTTTCTGTAAGCACTTCCTGCAAATGTTTCTGTGCAAGCTAAAAAGCAAATATATCAATCACTACGCCACTGACAAAAAAGGAATGAAAGGCAAAGATGTGTAATTGAGAAGGGCCAACACTTACCCAAGGCAATATACATAAATGTGACCAACAATGGCAATATAGATCAATATGGCTAAACAGAGAATGGTGTATATGGATTGTAACTATATATCTTTCTGCTTGTCTGCATCTTTCATTTGCACACAATGACTCTCTCTCTCTCACTGTTCGTGCGCGAGCGTGTGTGTGTGTGTGTGTGTGTGTGTGTGTGTGTGTGTGTGTGTGTGTGTGTGTGTGTGTGTGTGTGTGTGTGTGTGTTCGTGTACACGTGTATGCAGCAAAGTAGTTTTGTAAACCCCGTTCTCTCTCTCTTTCTCTCTCTCTCTCTCTCTCTCTCTTCTCTCTCTCTCTCTCTCTCTCTCTCTCTCTCTCTCTCTCTCTCTCTCTCTCTCTCTCTCTCCTCTCTCTGTCTCTCTCTCTCTCTGTCCACAGTGCACCTGCTTTGGCGTGCTTGTGTTGGATGGCGTGCGTGTGGAGAGGTCAGCTGTCTCACTCCCCGGATCCCCGCTGGCCTGACAGTGGACAGGGACAGGAAACAGCGGGTGGCGGGGCAGTTCAAAGGCCCTACTTAGGGGGCGCTGCAGGCCGACCGGCGATCGAAGCGCAGCAATCTTATCACCCAAACAAACCAAAAATCAGATCAAATCAGTTTTGTAGAAGGAACCTTTTGTGTCCATGCTGAGCTTCTAGACCAGCGTGTAGTGTGTCACACAGAAAAAAAAAAGTACTCAACTGTTTGGATATAGGAAGATGTTGATACAGAGTCACACTTGAGCAATAGTGTTTTGGCTTGATGACTTGATGTCGCTACTTTTATCTTTGCCAGTTCTTAAAACAATTTGTGTGAGTGTGTGTGTGTGTGTGTGTGTGTGTGTGTGTGTGTGTGTGTGTGTGTGTGTGTGTGTGTGTGTGCTCGCGTGCATGCGCGCGCGTGCGTGCGTGCGTGTGTGCGTGCCGTGTGTGTGCTCACACGCGCGCATGTGCATGTGTGTGTGAGTGTGTGTGTGTGTGTGTGTGTGTGTGTGTGTGTGTGTGTGTGTGTGTGTGTGTGTGTGTGTGTGTGTGTGTGTGTGTGTGTGCATGCGTGCGCGCGCGTTTGTGTGGTGTGTTTAAATCGAATGTATCGAGGGATGCCTGGTCTTAAATAATCATATTTATTATTTCAATCTTATTAAACTGAATATATTTAGATAGAGTATGTTGCTTGCTTTTAATGATGATGATGATGCTCACTTTTGAAATTTTAGGTTCCATGTTTTAAAGAGAGTGGATGTGTACTGTAGCTGCACACGCACATGTATTTGTACGTGTGTGTGTGTGTGTGTGTGTGTGTGTGTGTGTGTGTGTGTGTGTGTGTGTGTGTGTGTGTGTGTGTGTGTGTGTGTGAGATGTGTGTGTGTGGGGGTGGGGGGTGGGGGTGGGCGGGGGGTGGGTGGGAAGAGTGTTTATGCTTGCATGAAGATATTTTACTGATGGGATTGATTTACTATGGATTCTTACACAGGCATTTTACGCCTTTTGTGTGTGTGTGTGTGTGTGTGTGTGTGTGTGTGTGTGTGTGTGTGTGGTGTGTGTGTGTGTGTGT
>CM031598.1:28459975-28462027 GCA_018398815.1 Conus ventricosus | reverse complement strand
GTTTGTGCCCGGCACGGTTTTAGAGGGAATGCAGACTCGGTAGCTTGAAGTTGTAGTTGCCGCGTGTTTCTGTCTGCTGACAGCCCGAGAGAGAGAGCGGGGCCCCTGTCTGCTGTACAGACCGAAGAGCGTAAGACCTAGTAAGCCCCCTGAAGAGGGGCCCGGGGTAAGTTGAAGCTTAGTGTTTTTAAGTTATAATATTTCATTTTTCTTTACAGCTTGTTTTTGTTTATGGTTTATGAATAGTATTACGATAAATTTTGTTTTGGACAAGTATATAAAATTATTCTTTCCATTGTATTTAAGATTCGAGATGGTTTCGAGGCGTGTGAGGAGACAAGCTGTTGTTTATAAATAAAATTGTCTTGTTTGTTGAAATAATTGGAAATAATATTATTTATTTCTTTTTAAACTCAGAATTGCCGGGGTGGAGAGAGAGGGAAGGGTGGTTGGTTTTTCAGGTGGAGACGAAGCTGAAAAATTTATTATTGAAGTGTTAGAACGGGGATAGTAATGGTGGTTTTTCCCAGACTTGTTGTAGAGGTGCCATGCTCCGCTACGGGAGGTGAAAGCTGGAGGAGCTCCCTGCCGAGACTTTTGAGGCTGCACCGGTGGAAGATGTACAAAGATGGCATGCTCCGCTACGGGAGTGAGAAGCTGGGGGAGCCCCTGCCGTAGGCGTTTGAGGCTTTTACCGGTCGTGAAGACTTACAGAAGGAAGGTTCCGGCTACGTTGGCTAGTCTTGGAGCCAGACCCAGGGGGGTCTTGACGTCGCCCGGGTGAACTTCAGGGAGAGAGGCGACAGGAAGGACTTTGGAGAATCAGCGATGTTAAGCTGAGTGAAAAAACCTTTTAAAGCTTTCCCCATTTCTTTCCCGCTCTACACCCGGAGTTCTGAGTGTAGACATTTTCTAATAATTTAATAAAGAAGGGGTGTATTTTTACAAAATTAGTGTTAAATCCCTGGGGAAGAACGCGTATGGAGTAAAAATTGTGTGTGAGTGAGATATTTATTTCTGGTCTCGTCTGTGCTTGACAGAGAGAGAGAGAGAGAAGAGAGAGAGACAGACAGAGAGAGAGAGAGAGCGAGCGAGCGAGAAGAGAGAGAGAGAAGAGAGAGAGAGAGGAAAAGAGAGAAGGACAGACAGAGAGAGAGAGAAAGAAAAGAGAGAAAGAGAGAGAGAGAACAGAGACAGAGAGAGAAAGGGACATTGTATTCTGGTTTACAAAGGTTCTGCATATAGATTTAAAAAAAATGGTTCAAGCCCCACACTTCACGGCGTAGAGCTGGTAAACTGTTAGATGTTCACCATGTCCGGTTCACGCATCATGGAAAGCGGTGCCCATCATTCTCCCTCTGCCACCTACACCTTCACCGACCTGAATCAGGTCCCCCATTTATTCTCCCTCTGCCACCTTCACCTTCACCAGTCTGAATCAGGTCCCCATTTATTCTCCCTCTGCCACCTTCATCTTCACCGACCTGAATCAGGTCGACCATTTATTCTCCCTCTGCCACCTTCATCTTCACCGACCTGAATCAGGTCCCCCATTTATTCTCCTCTGCCACCTTCATCTTCACCGACCTGAATCAGGTCCCCCATTTATTCTCCCTCTGCCACCTTCACCTTCACCAGTCTGAATCAGGTCCCTAATTATTCTCCCTCTGCCACCTTCATCTTCACCGACCTGAATCAGGTCCCCATTTATTCTCCCTCTGCCACCTTCATCTTCACCGACCTGAATCAGGTCCCCCATTTATTCTCCCTCTGCCACCTTCACTTCACCGACCTGATCAGGTCTCCATTTACTGCTGGACACGCTGGAACCAAAAGTTTCAAGCCCTGGAAATCCGAGCACACGAATGGTTCGATCTCTCTCCCACCATCTTTGCAGGCAAACGCGCTCTTCGACTCCAGACACATCCTAGTAATGGTAATGTTGCTTATAGCCCAGCCGACTGTATAGCGCCATATCAGGGCTGTCACGGCGTTGAAGTCAACTCTAGTCATAAAAAACCTCATTTTACACAAATCTTTAAAACACACTTT
>CM031598.1:28434975-28444975 GCA_018398815.1 Conus ventricosus | reverse complement strand
GGACCGTGAAAACGAAGAACGAGAAACCACTTATCTTCTCATATTCGCACAAGATCAAAATGGCATTTTGATCTTCGGCCGAATATGAGAAGATAAGTGTTTTCTCGTTCTTCGTTTTCACTATCCTAAATGTTATTTGTTTTTGCCTGAAGAAGACCAAGAGGTCGAAATGCATTGTGTTTTGTCCTCTACTTGTTCTATGTCCTTGGCTGTAACTAACCCCCTTCTTTTCTAAATTCAGACATATTCAGTAAACGTCTTAAGAACAAATTAAAAAACACTTACATAGAACATCTTCGCTTGCGTGAATCCGCCACCAATTTCAAAAATACTTTTCGCTCGACTTACGCGTGCTATCCGTCTGTCTTTCTCTCTTTCATGCTACCCCCCCCCCCCCCCCCCCCCCCCCCCCCCCCCCCCCCCCCCCCCCCCCCCCCCCCCCCCCCCCCCTCTCTGCTTTAAAATGCAAACCCTAAATAGAGTTATGATTGACCAGTTATTTTTCTTATGTTTTGTAATGTGTATGATATGATTTGTTATATGTGATTTTTGACTACGGATTTTCTTTAGGGGGGAAAAAAGTGAAGATCCAGAAATAAACTTAACACCGCGTCTTGTGCGTCGGCTATTACATGTGTCTGCAATCACAAAAGGTTGAAGAAAAATAAAGAAACAGGCTATTACATGTGTCTGCAATCACAAAAGGTTAAAGAAAAAATAAAGAAACAGGCTATTACATGTGTCTGCAATCACAAAAGGTTAAAGAAAAATAAAAAACAAAGAGAAACTCCGAAACCCTCTGGCCCTATTTTTTCTTGGCATGTTACCGTAACACAACTTTAAAAAAAAAAAAATCTTGACAGCAGCAGTCTGAAATGGCCCGACCTTTATTAGCTCTGCAATGACCATAGGCCACATGCATGCCTCGCTAGGTGAAGAGTTCATCACGGAGATTCATTTCTGTCAGATACTTTGTTTGCAGGCTAAACAAAATGTGCATCATCAACAAAACTTTCGCTATATGTGGCGTTACATTTTGACGTAACATGCACTACAGTTTATTGTGTTTGATGCAGCAAAGTCGGATCCCCCCCCCCCCCCCCCCCCACCCCCCCCCCCCCCCCCCCCCCCCCCCCCCCCCCCCCCCCCCCCCCCCCCCCCCCCTAAGCCTCCCCCCCCCCTCTCCCCCCCCCTCCCCCCCCACCCCCTCCCCCCCCCCTTTCCCCCCCCTGGACGGCCTGTCCTTTGGCCCCCTTCACCCCAACATTTCCCCCATTCGTTCTTTGTCTCCCTTCCATTTTTGCATTCTTCCCTCCCCAACCCCCCCCCCCCCCCCCCCCCCCACCCCCCCCCCCCCCCACCCCCCCCCCCCCCCCCCCCCCCCCCCCCCCCCCCCCCCCCCCCCCCCCCCCCCCCCCCCTCCCTGAGAAGGCCTTCCTTTGGTCCCTTTCACAAAGATGTAAAATGTACAGCTAGTTCAGTTTTGTTGTTATTTTTATTTTTGTTGACATTTTTTGTTTTGTTTTAAAAGAAAGATGATTTAATTTGTGGCTTTAATGCCGATTCACTAATTTGATTCACCGTGATGATAAACTCATACAGTCTTACTTTGATATAGGCCTATATGGCAAAAAGATATCTGTATGTGACGATATTATTCTGTATGTTGTGATACAGATATTTGTAGCTCCACCTTTGTTTCGTTGAAACGGTGGGGGATGGCCTGATTTTGACAGCATTCAACCTAACATTTGTTACAATATTTCTATGTAACACAGTTTAGCATATCTCTTGTCAGTGTTAAACGCAATAATCGTAAACGATTAATTTTTCAGACTGACTTTTTTTTTTTTTTTAATATAGGAGATATTGCTGAAAATATTTCCCGCAAGTTATGGCCTTCACGATTCGGTGACATGTGAGCTGAAAGGCCGGTGCAAAGTCTCCAATAGTTATCATTCGACCAAGTTTAATTACGCTGATACCAGTACTTACTTAATACAAACTCAGAATTTCCAGACAGCGGGGATACAATTCATTCTTAAAGAGCTTCTGGCATTCGCAAGGGGTGTCTACCAGTGACTGTCTGACTGAAACCGTAAATAATGAAACATTAAAAGAGCTATCAGCCTTTCCCACTGTGTGTTCGGTTGTTGTCAAACAACAGTAATCAACAGACGGGCATTCGGGGGAGTGCAGATCTCCACCAAGGTCGACCGGATCCTGGATTCACACGTTCACCCCGATCCGCACCAAAATAGAAGAACAAAGAAGAAAAAAAAAATAATAAAAGGAACGCTTACGGTAACATGGAAAAAGAAGGGTCGGAAGTTAGGCTCGTTGAAAATATATTTTTCATACTTCTGTGTGCAAGTCAGTTCACGGGTGAAAAAAAAAGAGAGAGAGAAAAAAAAAAAAAAAAAAAAGAAATGCTGCCAGGGTAAGTACTAGCAAAACACAAAGCGTTCTTCACAGAAGTACCCCCACCTACAAAGCTCAACAGATCAGTGGGATTCTCAAGCCTCCCCACCAACATCACTCAGCCGTAGCGGTCGTCATGGAAGGCAACACGTGTGCCAGGCAGACTTTGTGGCCCAATGCCAAAGCAGCTTACAAACCTGGAGTAATCACGGACCTCGATGTATCTTTGACACATATAAATTAAAAGAATGACAGAGATCAAAAACAAAATGACGAAGTTCAAAGAGTAATTTCTAATTCAGTTTCTTTCCGTTTAAAATCGAGGCAATCTTCGATAGGGGCATACGAACAAAATAAATGTCGCCTTAAAGGGCGAAAAGCTCAAAATAACCTTTTCGAATTCTGTACTGCCATTAGTTCTGTTTCAATGTACCATAAATGATAACTTCATCGGATTGGTCACACACACACACACACACACACACACTGACTGACTGACTGAAACCATTTACTGTCAGATCAACATAGTGTTGTACTGACATATAAAAAACCTTAACACATTCATGAGAAACGAAAATAATACAAATAACATCTGAATGACATAAAAATCATAAAGGAAAATTAACAGAGAAACATTTAACATTTCTCAAATAAAAAAAACAACAAACACCCTAAGCATTTTACAGAAGCGCTTTCGGTTTTTGCAAACCTTCCTCAGCTGACCATGGAAGTCGGCGTCAAAACTAGTTGACGTAATGTGTGTTTTTTACGTCATTAACCCCCCCCCCCCCCCCCCCCCCCCCCTCATTACTGTATGATAAATAGCGATGCCTGGGTGAAGTCTTGATTCAGCGAAGGGCAAAGTTCCCAGGGCAGATTGTTCACGTGAAACCAACTAATCCCACACATTGAGACCAAAAGGGTAGTTGGTCTTCAATTTGTGTCTCCACATCCTCTCTCTGTCTTTTCTTTTCTGTACATCTGTGGTCTTTATGAGTTCGATCACACAACATTTCAAATCTGACAGCTGGTGTCCAGGTCCACAGAAATGGTGTGCCACGAGTGTATCTTGCTTTCTGATGATGTCAGAGCGATGACCACTGAAGCGTGTTTGTAGGGTGTTTCCCGTCTCACCAACATACTGTACATCCTGGCAATGTCCACAGTTGATCAGGTACACTAGTTGGTACTTTTACACGTAGCTGAGTCCCTTATTTGGAACTGGTGACCCATGTGAACACTCTTGAACGAGGTCGTTCCATCCAGGTGTTCCTTGCACAGAACACATCGTTTCGCTGCGCATTTGAAGCAGCCTGGTACAATGAATCTGTAGCAGACGCTTGATGTTGCACTGCTGGTGGTTTGCTGGGCATCAAAAGAGTTCTTCAGATTGCGACAGTTACGCTCACCGACAATTGGAGGTTTGGGAACGGCTCTCTTCATGCGTCTACTTCCGTGGAGCTCCATCATTTTTTCCTTCAGCCAAAAGGCCAGAGGAGGGTTGGAAGGGTTATGGCGGATAACAAATGGCACCCTGTCTGACTGATGGTTCCTCCGTTGGTACTGGAGTGCATCCTTCCTGGGAAGTGTCTGTGCCTTGTTGATGGCAGAGTCCACCAGAGCTAATGGATAGCCACGGTTATGTAGGTGGGTTCTCAGCTCTCTGCATTGTTTCAGGAACACATAATCTTTACAACAGATTCTTCGCAGGCGGATAGTCTGCCCGTAGGGGATGCCTCTCAGACAGTGTCTAGGGTGGCAGGAGTTGAAGGGTAGGTACATGTGAGCGTCCGTGGATTTAGCGTGAAGGTCTGTGGTGATTGTATCCCCATTGATGCTCATGTTGACGTCCAGGAAAGGGATGTTGGTTCTACCATAGTTGGCTGTAAACTTTATCGTGGCATGCTGGTTGTTTATCCAGTTGAGGAACAAAAGCAGCTGGCTTTCCCCATGGAACCAGAGCATGACAATGTCATCAATGAAACGACGCCAGAAATTTAGATGGACATGCCAGGGTGAAGTTGCCAGTAGCCGTTGTTCTAACCATGCCATGAAAATGTTTGCAATGGAGGGAGCCATTGGGGTCCCCATTGACGTGCCATGGACTTGTTGGAACAGCTCACCATCAAAATCAAACACGTTGTTTTGAAGGAGTGTTCAACGATCTCCAGTAGTAATGGAACAGAGGGGCCTTCTTTCAAATGATGAGCAAAACTGACGATGATTTCTTTAGGGAAATCGCCACTTCATGATGAGGTATATTTGTGTACAACCCAACCACATCAACAGTGACGATCAATACTTCACTCAGAAATTGTAACAATAAAACAAAATACATCTTAACTGTACTGAAAATCAGCTCTCTCTCTCTCTCTCTCTCTCTCTCTCAGAACACCATAAAAAATCACACACACACACACACACACACACACACACACAGACACACCACACACACACACACACACACACAAACCTATAACGTTCTCATTCTCAGGTTAATATTCCACGGAAATATATCCGTCTCAAGAGATTGTTATCAATTGGTGAACAGTAACATCACAGTGCCCATGTTCAGTGAAAAAGTCGTCATCCTCTTGCTGAACGGATCTTGAATCCGCCGTTTAATCCGGATACGCAGCACGAATCCGCACGAAACTTTTCCATCAAGCTTTGTACAAATCGGTTCAGTGGTTTCTGCTTAATCTTTCAAACAAACATACGAACAAACGAATCAAAAGGCGCAGCCTCCTTGACGGACGGAACAAAGACCTCGTTAGTAGCTCGTGCACACTGGCGGGAAGCCACTACAAAGGCTTGGGAGAGTGTCAGTGTCATGCAGAGTGCGCTTAGCGTGACCGTTTCTGCCCCAAACAAACCTGTACATTTGTGTGTGTGTGTGTGTGTGTGTGTGCAACATTGTTGACTTAGCGGCTTCAATGTACGTGTTTCCCGTGCTACGCGAGGAGCTTGTGCGTGTGTGTGTGTGTGTGTGTGTGCGCGCGCGCGCGTGTGTGTGTGTGTGTTTGTGTGTGTGTGTGGTGGTAGTGGTAGTAGTGGTGGGTTTCCCGCGCGCTTCTCTCTTCTGCGCCCTCACACTTCCCCTCTTCTCTTCCCTCTCGCCAATAGAAAGCGCTGATTGGTTGAAAGTTGTCGTGTTAGGCTACTTCAGGAACAGAAGAAGGATGGAAGCCTCTCCGTGTCATCGCTCGACGTTTATCGCCGCCAGAAAGATGAGCTATCACTACTTCACAGTCTGACGTGCTGCTGACGCTGCTTTTGTTGCGTTTTTTCCTTTTTCCTTTTTTGTTTTAACTTACTTCATTGTCCATCAGATCAGTTTTCTCTTTGGATTGTGGAGAGAATGCTGACATTGGCGTGTTTGACAGCATGTGGTGATTTCCATCTGACTAGTGTGTGTGTTTTGTGTGTGTGTGTGTGTGTGTGTGTAGAGAGAGAGAGAGAGAGGAGAGAGAGAGAGAGAGAGAGAGAAAATATGACGTGATGCAGTTCAGTTTTAGAAGTTCACTCCAGCCGCGAGAGAGAGACGCGGGGAGGGAAGAATGCGAGGGAGAGGTTAGGAAAGGGGGGTGGGTGGAGTGGGACAGGGTAAATAGTGAAGTGAGGACGGGGGGGGGGGGGGGGGGGGGGGGGCGACGACTATGGCGAGAAGAGGTAAGAGAAGGGGCGCAGCTGACATGAGAAGTCGGACTTTCTTCAACCTATAATGAGGTCTTAATCAAACAACACGATACACGCTTTCACGACAAATAGTTTTAATAAACGCCCATAATTGTGTTCAACGTCCATCTTGCGCCGGATTTCAGAAGATAAGTGACTGCTCGTTCTTCGTTTTCATTGTCCTGAATGTTGTTCGTTTATCTTGCCCGAAGAAGACCTAAGAGGTCGAAACTCGTCGTGTTTGGTCTTGTAACTTGTTTGTACCCGTTAACTGGCGGATTCACTTTAAATTCCTTTAAAATTCATTAGGTAATAGTTTAGATTTTAAAGCTTAAAGAAGTTAGAAGAAAAATATTAAGAATAAAATATAACGTTTATGCAAAATCACAGACGTCAATCACAAAACAGATATGCCTATTCAATGCCGGAACTTAAAGAATACACGTTTAAAATTAAAAATTGACAGCTAAAAGAGGAGTCAAGCAACCTATTCCTGTTTACAGATTCATATTTCTAATGTCCATGTCAATTTCTATATGAAGGTACAGAGACAACGTGCAAACGTCATGCTGGTTGAATGATACGGCTGCAGTGAAGGCGGTGCTTAGAGTAGGGAATCTTGGAAGCCGAATACTTTGATAGCTAAAGATTTTCGTGTTTGATTGCCAAAGATTTTAATGTTTTCTTGCGGGTGACTCTAAAATTCTTTTGACGTAATCTCTGAGCGGGCAATGTCATGGTAGAATGCTACTTTGTTTGAACACACACACACACACACACACACACACACACACACATTCTCTCTCTCTCTCTCTCTCTCTCTCTCTCTCTCTCTCCAAAACCCTTATATTTACACACACACACACACACACACACAACACACACACAGAGAGAGAGAGAGAGAGAGAGAGAGAGAGGAGAGAGATGAGAGAGAGAGAGGAGAGAGGAGAGAGAGAGAGAACCAGCTAGGTAAATGAAAAGTTTAAACCTTATTTTTCAGAAATGCTCTGACAAACAGGTTTTTAAAGAAAAAAAAGAAAAATGAATTGACGCGCACCCACCCACCCACCTACACACTCAGGAGGAAATACACTGCGTACACTTCGATACTTGGCAACGCGGAGCCTGGGAATATCAACTGGGATCAGAATACCGCCAGTACATTTCTCTACGCTTCTGTTTCTCTGCATCACTTTTCCTCAGTACCAGAGAACCGCGTAATCGCCGGCATCACTACCGCCACATGCTGTCAACAGCACCTGGTTCAGTGGGTGAATGACCAGGTGCTTGTCGGAACCATTGCTTCCAGTTAAATCGTGTTGTTTCTAGCCGAGCCGACTATGGAGACCGCCTTAGGGATGTAAGGGCATCAAGAACGGAGCGCTGTAAAACAAAACAAAATAACTGAAATATGAAAAATTCACAGTCATGTTATGCACCTGAGAGAGCGAGACTGTTTGGCGCGATTCTACACAGGTAATAATATCGCTGGACAAACCACACACTCCAGGCTTTACAGTTTGGTTTAGCAATCTTTTCGGATAATTTGACTGGAATAGAAACAACAGCAACAACAATACAACAGCAGCGATGGTCTATTCGAAAGTAATAAATCATTATAAAATGCCAGACTCCTATTTTCTGCCTTTGGCACCTATTCATTAGTCTTAATTCTATGAATCTCTTTCTTCCAATTTGTAACACGTCACTTTTTCCCGTTGTGACCGGGCTAGTGACAGTGTACACACTGTCCACAGTGGAGATTAGCTCTCCTATCTTCAGTGTCTATTGGTCAATATTGAGTATTTACGCTTTTATTGGGAGGAGCAGAAAGCGACACCACTATGCTTTCAGGTATTTCTTTTTCATGCTGTACAAAAAAAAAGGTTTTTGTAATAATTTTAAGGAATTATAATCAGCAGAATGTGTTATCTGCGAGACCATGCAGATTACAGTTTTAAAAAAAAGGAATCACTAGCATCGCAGGAAATATGGTCACAGATTCAGTTATGGATTCACTGATACTCCCAGGCAAAACGCTTATTTACTGATGTGGACTGAAAAACAATCTCTGCCAAACGTAACTGCTTATGTGATATGTCTTTGTTCTGTAGAAAGGACAAACATAACGCAAGGTTAGGATGAAAACAATATGACTTTAAAACAAAGTGGTCACATTGACAGAACTTGATACCCAGTACCTGTAGACCTAAGTGCAGCATGCAAAAAAAAGATCATTTCTATCAAACAAAAGCCGTCTTTTATTTCAATAGAAATATTTATGTATTGCGATCCAAATGTTCAGATTTGAAATAATAAAAGTAGGTGTTGCGTACGACAAATCATAAACATCGGTTGCTTTGTTCCTTTCATCCATCGCAAAAACGATTTTGTATAAGCGTTTTGGTACTTTTGTATAATCATTTGTTTGTTTAATATTTTGATGTGTGTGTGTGTGTGTGTGTGTGTGTGTGTGTGTGTGTGTGTGTGTGTGTGTGTGTGTGTGTGTGTGTGCGCGCGTGCGTGCGTGCGTGTGTGTGGGGTGTGTGTGTGTGTGAGAGAGAGAGAGAGAGAGAGAGAGAGAGAGAAGAGAGAGAGAGAGAGGAGAGAGAGAGAGAGAGAGACAGACAGACAGACAGACAGACAAGCAGGCAGGCAGGCTGACAGACCGACGGACAGACATACAGACAGAGACAGAAAGACAGACAGACAGAGGAGACTAGTCTGCACTCAGTGGCACCTCCTTGATGAAACTGACTTTTAAACTTTTGTTCTTTTTAAGGAAACTGTTATGGTTTGGAAAAAGATCGCGTCACCATGGTTTTCTTTGGCGGCGTAAACATGAAGAGAAAAACGATGCGCTTGATGATTTTTCCAGTTTGAAGCGGGAGCAACTCTCTCTCTCTCTCTGTCTCTGTCTCTCTCTCTCTCTCGTCTCTCTGTCTGTCTGTCTGTCTGTCTGTCTTTCTGTCTCTCTCTCTCATGTGTATGTGTATGTGTATATGTATATATATATATATATATTATATATATATATATATATGTGTGTGTGTGTGTGTGTGTGTGTGTGTGTGTGTGTGTGTGTGTGTGTGTGTGTGTGTGTTGTTTGAATTTGTCAAGATGGGCAGGTTTGAAATTGACGTTAAAGTGTACTTACATATATACAATGTTTATAGTTGTGTTAAAGTTAGTCGCTATACATGTCTTAGATCTTTTTCATGGGTGAATACGCCCCCATGTCACGATGGCTGTACTGCTATTGACATTTAAAATACCAATGAGTGAATGAGTCTCTCTCTCTCTCTCTCTCTCTCTCTCTCTCTCTCTCTCTCTCTCTCTCTCTCTCTCTCTCTTGAGCTGTCTATCATTCATGTTCTTGCTGCCGTGCCATTTCTCTCCCCCCCCCCCCCTCCCTCCCAGCACACACACCTAAGCATTCAAAGCCCCACCACTCAGGTTTGTTCTGTCACAGCCTTTATCAGCGGCATTCCGCAGACAGCAATCAATATCAGATCGCCCCAGTGCAGCCCACCAAAGGTGGACACTATATACACTGCCGTTGAGTCACTTCCTTGGTGTTCACAGGTGCCTGTTCTGATGCAGTGTGCGCAGGATACTTGGTGTTCACAGGTGCCTGTTCTGATGCAGTGTGCGCAGGATACTTGGTGTTCACATGTGCCTGTTCTGGTGCAGTGTGCGCAGGATACTTGGTGTTCACAGGTGCCTGTTCTGATGCAGTGTGCGCAGGATACTTGGTGTTCACAGGTGCCTGTTCTGATGCAGTGTGCGCAGGATACTTGGTGTTCACAGGTGCCTGTTCTGATGCAGTGTGACGCAGGATGGCCAATATGTCCCCTGCCACCTACTGACAATAGTAACTGTTTACGCGCTTATACAATGC
>CM031598.1:28422475-28429975 GCA_018398815.1 Conus ventricosus | reverse complement strand
TATTTCTCCTGTGTTAAGGAGTATAACTACACCCTATTTCTCCTGTGTTAAGAAGTATGATGACTACACCCTATTTCTCCTGTGTTAAGAAGTATAACTACACCCTATTTCTCCTGTGTTGCCCTATTTCTCCTGTGTTGAGAAGTATGATGAGTACACCCTATTTCTCCTGTGTTACGGCGTATGATGACTACACCCTATTTATCCTGTGTTAAGAAGTATTATGACTACAACCCTATTTCTCCTGTGTTAAGGAGTATGATGACTACACCCTATTTCTCCTGTGTTAAGAAGTATGATGACTACACCCTATTTCTCCTGTGTTAAGGAGTATGATAACTACACCCTATTTCTCCTGTGTTAAGAAGTATGATGACTACACCCTGTTTCTCCTGTGTTAAGAGGTATGGTGACTACACCCTATTTCTCCTGTGTTAAGGAGTATGATGACTACATCCTATTTCTCCTGTGTTAAGGAGTATGATGACTACACCCCATTTCTCCTGTGTTAAGGAGTATGATGACTATACCCTATTTCTCCTGTGTTAAGGAGTATGATGACTATACCCTATTTCTCCTGTGTTAAGGAGTATGATGACTACACCCTATTTCTCCTGTGTTAAGGAGTATGATGACTACACCCTATTTCTCCTGTGTTAAGGAGTATAACTACACCCTATTTCTCCTGTGTTAAGAAGTATAACTACACCCTATTTCTCCTGTGTTAAGAAGTATAACTACACCCTATTTCTCCTGTGTTAAGAAGTATGATGACTACACCCTGTTTCTCCTGTGTTAAGAGGTATAACTACAGCCTATTTCTCCTGTGTTAAGAAGTATAACTACACCCTATTTCTCCTGTGTTAAGGAGTATGATGACTACACCCTATTTCTCCTGTGTTAAGGAGTATGATGACTACACCCTATTTCTTCTGTGTTAAGGAGTATGATGACTACACCCTATTTCTCCTGTGTTAAGGAGTATGATGACTACACCCTATTTCTCCTGTGTTAAGGAGTATAACTACACCCTATTTCTCCTGTGTTAAGAAGTATGATGACTACACCCTATTTCTCCTGTGTTAAGAAGTATAACTACACCCTATTTCTCCTGTGTTAAGGAGTATGATGACTACACCCTATTTCTCCTGTGTTAAGGAGTATGATGACTACACCCTATTTCTCCTGTGTTAAGGAGTATGATGACTACATCCTGTTTCTCCTGTGTTAAGAAGTATAACTACACCCTATTTCTCCTGTGTTAAGAAGTATAACTACACCCTATTTCTCCTGTGTTAAGAAGTATGATGACTACACCCTGTTTCTCCTGTGTTAAGAAGTATAACTACACCCTATTTCTCCTGTGTTAAGAAGTATAACTACACCCTATTTCTCCTGTGTTAAGAAGTATAACTACACCCTATTTCTCCTGTGTTAAGGAGTATGATGACTACACCCTATTTCTCCTGTGTTAAGAAGTATGATGACTGCACCCTATTTCTCCTGTGTTAAGAAGTATAACTACACCCTATTTCTCCTGTGTTAAGGAGTATGATGACTGCACCCTATTTCTCCTGTGTTAAGGAGTATGATGACTGCACCCTATTTCTCCTGTGTTAAGGAGTATGGTGACTACACCCTATTTCTCCTGTGTTAAGGAGTATGATGTCTGCACCCTATTTCTCCTGTGTTAAGGAGTATGATGACTGCACCCTATTTCTCCTGTGTTAAGGAGTACGATAACTATACCCTATTTCTCATGTGTTAAGGAGTATGATAACTACACCCTGTTTCTCCTGTGTTAAGGAGTATGATGACTACACCCTGTTTCTCCTGTGTTAAGAAGTATGGTGACTACTCGCTATTTCTCCTGTGTTAAGGAGTATGGTGACTACTCGCTATTTCTCCTGTGTTAAGGAGTATGGTGACTACTCGGTATTTCTCCTGTGTTAAGGAGTATGGTGACTACTCGCTATTTCTCCTGTGTTAAGGAGTATGGTGACTACTCGCTATTTCTCCTGTGTTAAGGAGTATGGTGACTACTCGCTATTTCTCCTGTGTTAAGGAGTATGGTGACTACTCGCTATTTCTCCTGTGTTAAGGAGTATGATGACTACACCCTATTTCTCCTGTGTTAAGAAGTATGATGACTACACCCTATTTCTCCTGTGTTAAGGAGTATGGTGACTACTCGCTATTTCTCCTGTGTTAAGGAGTATGGTGACTACTCGCTAATTCTCCTGTGTTAAGGAGTATGATGACTGCACCCTATTTCTCCTGTGTTAAGGAGTATGGTGACTACTCGCTATTTCTCCTGTATTAAGGAGTATGGTGACTACTCGCTATTTCTCCTGTGTGAGTGGAAAGGAAGGTCAAAACGTCACGTGATTTTTTCAACTGACCGTCTGATGAAATAATTTATTCAGATTAAGGCCATAACCCATACTGAAGGAGGTGACACCCGCAACACACGAATAAAGAAGGATTCTCACAAAAAGAAATGGAATAAAAGCAGTTACACATATGTACAAAGCAAAACTATTATGAACGCATCGCTTGTAGTCGCTTTTGTGCTTCGTATATGTACCTAGGAAGATCAAAGAGGACACACTCATTTCTTGTTGCTAATAGTAAGCTGACTCTAAAACTACAAGGATCAAAATAATACTTTGACTTAATAAATTTTACTCGAAGGTCATTGAGAGAAGGACAGCAAAATAAAAAAAATGCATTTCATCTTCCTTGTCCTGGTAACACTATATCTAAACCGATGGCACGCTATGTCAGAGATACCAAATCTAAACTTAGTCAAAGCACTCTTAATATACCTGTCCATTCATTTTAATGTATGGCTCAATCATATACGTTGTTTTAAACAATCTGTATTGTGGAAATCTGTCACTGCTGTTGATATGGTAATGCCTGTCTTGCCATCTGCAATCAATCGTAGGTGTGTGAGTGCGTGTGTGTGTGTGTGTGTGTGTGTGTGTGTGTGTGTGTGTGTGCGCGCGTGCGCGTGTGTGCGCATTGCGCGCGCGCGTGCATGCGTGCGTGCGTGCGTGCGTGCAATTGTGTGCGTGTGCGTGTGCGTGTGTGTGTGTGTGTGTATGTTCAAATCTAAATATACAAATATATCCATCATCAGAAAATGTACTCGAGATTGTTCATACCCTGACCCAAAGCCCCCAATCCCCCTTCTCCAAATATCAGAGCCTCTTCACGTTTTAAGGTATCTTGGCAAAGGGATGGCTGACATCTTCCCACCCAAATGAACACCTCTGATATTTTTAGCACAGCAGGCAAGATCTACAGCCCGCGGCTAAGCTCAATAAAATACTGATCGGGAATAAATTGCATGCCAAAATAGAATGGAAAGGAGTTATATTGGGGACGAATTTCAGTTTCTGTTTAAAAAGAAGAAAAAAAACCTGATTCTATTCTTAGAAAGCACCGACTCTATGTATCAATTTTTGTCTGCACAGATCATTTCGTGATGCACAACTTCGCTGGAGTAATTTAATCAGACTTGAGAATTCAGAAAAAAAAGGTTTTGATGCCCCAGTGATAGATTTACATGCACATTCAAAAAAGGCAGTTTACTCAAGTTTGCTGTTTATCGTTCGTCTGGTTTTCGAAATGCGTTATACTTTATTACATTCACACTCCTAAAGGGGCAGGGTCATTTTAATCATCTCTGAATTTGTCGTTTTAAACTTTGAACTCCTAGCACCACAGTTGAACAAATCACTTTTTTTTCGGCGACTCCATCTTTGTCACCCCATGCATATGACGACAATCATTCAGCTGTTCTCTTGCCTACGGGGTTAGCAGGGTTACAACCAACCCGAAGTGACTTAACAGGAAAAATGTTCCAGAACTCGATGGAAGTATTCTGTTCTATTGCTGTCTGGAAGTCTCATCACTCAACGAACAGACATTCTGTTTGAAAATTAATCCCTTAACGTCGTTTGAATGTAAGCAAGGAAAGTTGAAAGCAAAAATTGTAAGTTGAGTATCAAGGCAAAAATAACAGCGTGAGGCGTAATTGCCATTTTCTAACCTACTTCAAAAAGTTTTCTTTCTGTTCATTACAAGGACGTTGGGAGAGTGCGGATGGATGAAGGGATGGGGAGGGGAGACATGGAGGAGGGAAGAAGAGGCAAGGAGAACATGCAGGACATTCAGTCTGACCACTGCCCCCTTCATGGTCAGTTTTCTGAGTAACGGAGAATGTCAGGAATGCCAGCGGTTGGTCACTCACTCCTTCATGTTGTCCGGTCAACTCTTTCTTCTCCTGTCCTCCTCTGTACCTTTCATGAAGGCTGTGACAAGGTAAGCGTGTCGTGACACCTGGCATGCCGCACCATCTTCCTTCCTTTCAGTGTGGTGTGGAGAGAGTCCCGTGAACCAGTCACTTTTTTCCACCCTGGTGCAGACCAAAGTACTGGTCTTGAGCTCACTCCATGAGATTCTGACCAATCTTCAGATGCACATGTAATGTACAATCTTATCTCAACATGTGAAGGGACCAAGTCGTCCAAGCAATGTGGAGATTTATACAGCTGTAATATGAGTAATATGTCGTTGGCCGACTTACTGGATTCTGAAGAAAGCCGGAGGTCACCCTAGTTTGGCACCCGTGGCGCTGCCATACTTGCCAGAACAATGTCATCAAGTCATTATATGAGTGAAAACAAAATTCATTTTCTCGACAGGTGAAGTAATAATAGGTACAAAGTAATACAATTACTTCGCATGTACTTTAAAAACAACAACAACAACAACAACAATAACAACAACAAGTGGACAATATGAAATTTCCACGCTTACATCACTGAGAAGTTTTGATAATCAACGAAAACATCATTTCACGGACAGTTCCCAGTTCATGGACTGTAACATCGTAGCGTGGATATTCAGGGGAAAATGTAATAATTTTGCTAAAGAGAGCCTGGCCCACTTATTCAATCCGGATCCGCATTACACCAACCTCTAGCGATTCGTTCGAGGGCTACATTGTATCTTTCCACCAAGCTTGGTTAAGATCGGCTGAATATCTTTTTTTATTATCTTGCTTAGTGATAGACAGGCAGACAGACAGACAGACAGACAGACAGACAGACAGACAGACAGACAGACAGACAGACAGACAGACAGACAAATAAGCGGGCGCAGATGAACACATAACCTTGGCGAAAGTAACAACAGCAGTGCATTGTTCTTTGTTGTTGTTGAAGTTGCTGTTGTTGATGTTGTTGCTGTTGATATTGTTGTTGATGTTGTTGTTGATGTTGTTTTCTCAGTAACCCCGAACGTCGACGATATTTCAAACCACATTTATTTTTCTTTCAGTGGAAGTCAGTATGCCGTATCTCAAGAGACACACTGCTTTTCTTCAAAAACAAATTTTCTTACCCATCATCTACCCACTACCCACCGTCCACCCACTCCCCAACCCTCCTCCGAAAACGTTTGTTTGTTAGACAACCTAATACAATTAATATCTGCAGACAGGACTGACCTTTCCCCCCTCAGACATTAAGTTCAGTGCGACAAGGTCTCTGATTTCCATTCTTCGCTGCAAGAAAACGGGCGAACTCATTCCCTGAACATCCATTTTCTAATTCAAATATTGTGACTCGCGCCCGAGTTTTTGTAACGTTCCATGTCAGGAATGACTTGGGCTACTTACAACAGGATGAAAAGGAGCCCACTTCGTGCCAGGAAGCAAACTTCTAACATTACACATCAGACATTAGAACCTGTTTGTATTGGAGGTATTCCCACTCCCTCCCCCCTCCCCCCCCCTCTTCCTCCCTCCCCCCCCCCCCCCCCCCCCCAACTTCCTCCTCCCACTTGTTGTCAACCGTTAAGTCGAGGATCGTTAGATTTCCGATTTACTAAGCTTGGATCGTTTTGCTCTCTGTCTGTCTGTCTGTCTGTCTGTCTCTCTCTCTCTCTCTCTCTCTCTCTCTCTCTCTCTCTCTCTCTTGCTGTCTCTCTCTCTCTCTCTCTCTCTCTCTCTCTCTCTCTCTCTCTCTCCTCTCTCTCTCTCTCTCTCTCTTGACCTTCTATCTTTTGCTGCGGGGCCTAGAATGACCAAAAGGAAGATTCTGTTTCTTGTACATCAGAGACAGAGGTCAGAGTCAGAAAAAAGGAGGGGTGAAACGGAGGAAGGGAGGGACAGAGAAAGGGAAGAGAGAAAGGAACGAATGGAGAGAGAGAGAGAGAGAGAGAGAGAGAGAGAGAGAGAGAGAGAGAGAGAGAGAGAGAGAGAGAGAGAGAGAGAGAGAGAGAGCACTGTGCATGGTCACGTGTGTTTGTTTCATCAATTCTTCTGCACCAAAGAACTGCCTTCCTGCATCAGCCTACGCCGTGTGAGGACTCGCACGTGACAACAACAAACTTGTACTGTTTTAGGGCTCCCCGTTCTTTCAGTCAATAGAAATTAACATAACACTACAAGAAACATGAAAAGAAAACGACCTTTCCAGTATCAAGTGAAAGAGCGAAGACAGATCGATAGATAGATAGACAGACAGACAGACAGACAAATAGATAGACAGATAGCCAGATAGACAGGTAGAGAGACAGATAGAGAGAGGGAGAGAGAGAGAGAGAGAGAGAGAGAGAGAGAGAGAGAGAGAGAGAGAGAGAGAAGAGAGAGAGAGAGAGAGAGATTAGAAGAAAATTCCAAGTTTAATTGTTAAGTAATCGTTAATCCCCGTGGATATTTGTCCTGAATCACTGGCCCCTACAGACTGTGTGCTCTACATTTCCGCTTTTTGATTATCAGACGACTTTTAATCTGACATCTTATTTACTATTCTGATTATCCACTTCACGGAGTGCCCCTGTTTGTCTGCTTGTCTGTCTGTTTGTTTTACACACTGATTGTGACCTAGAAGTCTGCTGGACCCTATAAACACTAACTAACTAACTAACACTGATTGTGAACCCTCCTCTGGTATCTACTCGACCTTCGTGAGTTTTCGTTTCGCTTCAATGACGGTGTTTCTCATTCAGCTTGCAACCAGGATGCAGAAGCGAACCTGATGATCCTTTCACATAGCGAAACAGGTGTCGCTACCTGGTCCTGCCGACCTCCCCTTCGGAGTTAGTGTTAAAGTGAGGTGCCTGCAGGCGCAAATTGAGACAAATTTCTAAAGGAATTTAAAGTAAATCCGCCATTTAGTATGAACCAATGAATTAAAGACAACACACGACGCGTTTCGACCTCCTAGGTCTTCTTCAGGCAAGATGAACAAAATTCAGGACGATGAAAACGAAGAACGAGCAATCACTTATCTTCTCAGCACAAGATGGGCGTTGAATGAAAGCCAAAAAAAATTGCAGAAAAGAAATAACCAAAATTTCCTCCAACCACCTCTCGACAAATCCAAACGTCGAGCTGTGTATCAAGAGTGCACAACAGAAATCGCCTTAACACTTGAGAATGTACCTAAGCCCCCTCTACCAGAGAGCTCAGACAGTTTCACC
>CM031598.1:28397475-28419975 GCA_018398815.1 Conus ventricosus | reverse complement strand
GTCAGTGTGTGGAGATGCGGATACGGATACGGAAAGTTTATTCACATGTATAGGCCATTGCCCCTCACGAAAGCGTGCATATAAAGAAAGCTAGTCATATCTATCAAAAAACACAAAATTATATTATCATCGAGACATTCTGAAAAAAAAGCATTCAAGACACGGTCATAGAAGGCAACCTAAACGCTTTATACAAATACATTGACAAGTTTCTAACAGTTCGTTCATTCTCAGATGACATAATTAGCGTCAATCTAAATTGACTGGGATTTTCTTTCCAAAATTTAAACGGTAAATACTGTGCTCTTAAATCGTTCAAAACAGAGCAACATAAAACAAAATGTAATTCATCGTATTTTTCATTTTGGCACGTCGGACATCTAAAATCAGCAGTGCCATGCGTCTTGTAACGCAGTCCATGTTCTGCTATTTCAGGCTCCACCGTGGGGACTGCAGCACAGAGAAATCTGTTTTGACGATAACAGCGCACAGAACGATGCGATACAATACGGTAATGTACAATACAATACGGCACGGTACGAAACAATACTAAACAAAATGATACAATACGATACGATACAATACGATACGATAGAATTCGATATGATACGATACGATACAATACAATTCGATTTGATACGATACGATACGATACAATTCGATATGATACGATACGATACGATACAATTCGATATGATACGATACGATACGATGCAATTCGATATGATACGATACGATACGATACAATTCGATGTAATACGATACGATACGATCACATGCGATACGATACGATGCTATAAGAGACAATGCCAGACAATATGATACGATGCTCAGTCGTAGGGCTGTTCTACATCAACGCCCTCTGTCTCATCCTCCGTGTCGCAGTAGCACCACCACACCCTCAACATTGCTCTTTCCGCATCTCCATACTCTCCCTCTCCCCTCAACATACACAACCACACCCATTCTCCTTTCTTCGCAGTTTTAGCGCCAGCAAAACACAGGAAAGCACTGATTCTCAGCGTCCATCGCATGTATACTGTATAGTGCACGATCGACTGAACTCATTACCAAGCACTGCACATTGGGCAACGCAATATTGTTATAGCAGTTGTCGTTCTTCAAATCGTTGAAACGAAATTCGCCGTCAACATGATCATTATTTTTGTCCGGGGGTCAAAATGAAGGAGGGTAGCTTTACTTCGTTCCAGCCTAGGCCTTTTGTTTGGCGCAGCCTGCGCGCTTTCTGTGCTGGCAGCAGGAGAGGAGGGGAGGAGGGGAACCGGGGAGGAGGGGAGAACCCGGTGGGCAAGGGATAAAACCGTGTGGTACTTCAGCGTCCCGCGATCAGACACACCTGTTTACACCACCATAGTCAGGTCACACGAAGAAACACAAAACGAAAGAAAGAAAGAAAACACAACAGGAAGCGGCAGTGTTCAAAACTACCCATCGATAACGGCTACGTTTGGGACAAGCCGTCGAAACATCGACATTTTCTGCCAGGAATAGTCTGAACGCCGCCAAAAAATTAAATTAGTCTGATCTCTATCAGTCTGAACGCTAGAAAATCAGCATTTTCAGTTAACTAAGAGCACTTTAAACGTTGCCAGAATTATAATTTTCTCTCGACGAAACAATACCATTTTTTTCAGAAGCGTAACCATTCCATTTTCAAAACGTATTCTGCTGAGAAAATGAATTGAACTCCCCAGCAAAAGAAAGAAAAAAAAATCAGACACCAAATCGACCTGACTGCCTTCATATTCCAAAGTCAAGCGCACCTTTCCACCTGGTTCTCATCGGCAAGTCGGCAGAACTTCACAACGAGCGATTCAATTCAAACGACTTGGGCAAACGTTGTGGGGAGAAAAAAACCCAACCCAACAACAAACAGGCAGCTTGCACGCCATCGATTTAGGGTCGAGGCTTCCAGGTAATAAACTACCTATACACCCCATCCTTTACCCCTGCGGTCCGACATCTCATCTCTAACTGCTGGCGGCAACAGCCTGGTCCCGAAGGCCCAGAGATCCTCAAAGTGGTTTCCCCGGTCCTCCGCCACCCCCGGTGCCGACACAACTCTGCGTTCACTCATCATCATTACCTGTGCGGTCTCTTCGGGGCAGGAAGACGGTCGTATTCCTTCTGATTGGGGGTTGGACGATCACGGTTTAACGGTTGTTGGTTGTCTCCCTTAGAGAACAGCTCGTTACTCGCTCGTGAACGATGAAGGTATGTCACATTCTCTCTCTGTCTCTCTGTCTCTGTCTCTCTCTCTCTCTCTCTCTCTCTCTCTCTCCTCTCTCTCTCTCTCTCTCTCTCTCTCTCTCTCTCTCTCTCTCTCTCTCTCTCTCTCTCTCTCTCTCTCTCTCGCCTTTCAGAGAAAAATACATACTGAAGCACAGACAATTTCAGAACGTGAACTATATTGAACTAAAACAATGTGCATATTACAAGAGATACTGCTATGTATGTTTATTATGCAGTGAAAAAAGTAGAGAACTCGTTTTCCACACAGTATAAATAATTAGTTACCCTCATAAATTAGCATTATTAGTACATAGAAAGATATGCTTTTGTTGTCATTTCTCTTTTTTTTTTCTCTTTATGTGTAAACTGCACCTCACATTGTTATAGGCTGGAGGCCTGAAAGATTAAAATTGTGTTCTGTTGTTCAATAGTGTTCAATTGTTCTCTCTCTCTCCTCTCTCTCTCTCTCCTCTCTCTCCTCTCCTCCCCCCCCCCCCCCCCCCCCCCCCCCCACTCTGTGTCTCCTGTGTGTGTCAGGCTTTTTTTGTTTCAATGATCTGCCAAGGCATATATTCTGTGATGATGCCGTCTGTTGACTGTTGACATCAAATCTGTGCAATCAAGAGTGCAGCAGAATGTAAACGATTTTCCAAAATAACGCAGGATAATTCCCATGGTACATCAACAGAAATAAGAAAACAAAAGTGTGCTTTTAACATCAAGACAAAAAGACTGAGTGAAGCCTCACACATTAAACCATGAAAAAATAGTATGGCAATGATATAGTAATCACATCAGCACAATTGAAATGGTTCGCAATTCGTTTTGCTTAACTACGTGAAATACTATGGTACTGCTAATATCCAAAAGTAAAGCTTTTTCTTAAAGGTGATACCTTTCTTTCATTACGTATTTACAGTCTGTAGTGATGCCAGCGATAATCACATAAAACCAATGAAGTCTGTGCACAGGCAAGCAACAAAGCTGATTCTACTTGACAACTTTCTTTCCACCAACCACGGAAAACCATCAAAACAGAACATATTAAAACAACAAACAACCACCAAACAATAAAGTGTTTATGTTCGAAGTCTATATAGACACCGAACATCTTTATCTAGCTGACTTTGTCCAAGACGCAACAAAATGTTATAATGCCTAAAACTACACTTCAACACGGGTACGCATAGATTTATTCTATTATTGTTATTATCATTGTTGTTGTTGTTGTTATAAATATTATCATCATCATCATCATCGTTATAATTATTATTATTATTACTATCAAGCGAAGAAAACTTTCGGAAGAGATCAGTTTGGCCATTCGTATGGACGACACGTACACCCATAACATGCAGCCTCCGTGGATGAATTAAAAAAACAAAAAACAAGACAAAACAACAACAACAACAACAACAAAAACAGAAAAAAATCACTGAATGATTAATTCTATACTGAATGACACGGGAAACGACTAATAACTGTAGCGCCAGCAGGCAGCTCTCCAGTCGGCTCTACCCGGGTAGGCAGCCCGTTTTCTGAACGAAAGCGTGGACCGTTAAGTGCTTGCAGCTTGGTCTGTGAGCGAGGACAGGCGTTATGTGATTACTGTGATAATTATGATCATTTAGCTGCGCATAACGGAACCGTCTGTTTGGGACTCTCTTGCCGCTTCCTTCACGGCATTTTTTGTTGTTGTTCTGATCAACATACAGAAATGAGTTCTTGAATGATTACAGTGTTTGTGACTGTGATCCTATAGATGCTACGCTCTCTCTCTCTCTCTCTTCTGTCACTCACTCTCTCTTTCTCTCTCTCTCTCTCTCTCTCTCTCTCTCTCTCTCTCTCTTTCTTTTGTCTCTCACTCACTGACACACTCTCTCTCTCTCTTTTGTCTCTCAGTCACTCACTCACTCACTCTCTTTTTCTTTCTCTCTCTCTCTCTCTCTCTCTTTCTTTCTTTGTTCTCTCTCTCTCTCTCTCTCTCTCTCTCTCTCTCTCTCTCTCTCTCTCTCTCTCTCTCTCTCTCTGTAGTTTTTTTCTCCGTTGGCTCCGTCTTCATATTTTGCTTTGTTGACCGGTTCATCCTACACATTGTTCTAATTACTTTCATCTGTTAATAACATCGAATGTGTTCTCATATTTGTGGATTTGTTTGTGTGTTGTTTTTTGTGTTAAAGTAATGATCATGCTCATTGATTTTGATTGCTTTTGTTCTCTTTGTTGTCAGTGCCATCTTATACTTCTAGTTTGCGGTCTCGTTTGCCAGAGTAGAATAGCGGCACGAACAGACAGGAACACATGGCACCGCCTGTCATTTTCATCATTGAGTATAATGTAACAGAGCTCTCTCTCTTTCTCTGTGTCTGTCTCTGTCTCTTCATCGCCATCCCTGGCTGTCTCTCTGTCTCTGTCTGTCTATCCGTCTGTCTCTCTCTCTCTCACTCTCTCTGTCTCTCTCTCTTTGTCTCTCTCTCTCTCTCTCTCACCACTTCTTGCTTATCCGTTAGCCTTAAGAATGAATTTTTTTTTTTTTTTTTTAAAGAAGAAAATTAAGTAACTACGCCGATTAACATGGAAAAATGAATTACTACAAGACAAGGTCCTCTTCAGGCAAGATACAACAACATTCAGGACAATGAAAACGAAGAACAAGCAATTACTCGAGTTCGGCCTTTAGAATAAAGATTATGAGTCTCTCTCTCTCTCTCTCTCTCTCTCTCTCTCTCTCTCTCTCTCTCTCTCTCTCTCTCTCTCTCTCATAAGTTTGATTATTTTGTGTCTACATTCTACTGCCCCCCCCCCCTTCTCTCTCATTGTATGAGTGTGTATGTGTGTGCGTGAGTGTATGCATGCGTGCGTGTGTGCGTGAGTGCAGGCGCGCGCGTGTGTGTAAATGAGCGTGTATGTGTTTGTGCGTGCATGCACGCGCGCGCGACTTGGTGCGTGTGTGCGTGTGTGTGTGTGTGTGTGTGTGTGTGTGTGTGTGTGTGTGTGTGTGTGTGTGTATGTGTGTGTGTGTGTGTGTGTGTGTGTGTACATGAGCGCGCTCACGCTTGCCGACGTGTGAATATGTGTACCCGTAAATGGGTAGGGAGGAGTAGAGGGGGTGTGCTCAAGCACATGAAAGTGTGTGTGTGTGTGTGTGTGGTGTGTGTGTGTGTGGTGTGTGTGTGTGTGTGTGTGTGTGCGTGCGTACGTGCGTGTGTGTGTGTGTGTGTGTGTGTGTGTGTGTGTGTGTGTGTGTGTGTGTGTGTGTGTGTGTGGGCGCGCGCGCGCGCGATGTTTACTTAACGTCTTTTCACATTTTTTTTCTAACCTGATTCCGCCACGGTCTGGTACTGACATGAGTTACGGCAGGCTGAGTTTGAAGAATGAAATCCTACCCACATCAGGGCTCCCCATCTGATTGATTTTGTAAGGGCTGTTTAACTCTCTGCTTTTAATAAGTAAGAGAGTGTTTTAATCCCGATTTGGAAATTGTAAATGACGAAAACCAGATATCTTGACTGTGCAAGTTACGATGACCGGTTAATTCTTGATTGCGCCTTTTTTCCCAATTAAAACTGACTGGGTACTGCATGCCAAAGCTTTGCAAACGCGACAGCTGCCGTGCCTTTTCTTTTTTTCAAACGCAAAATTTTGTCTTCGACAGCGTGATGTAGCTGTCTGGGTCACTCGTTCGTATGTGGACACTCATACCACGCGGTACCTGAAACTGTCCAACTCTACTGGCAGAAGCTTTCGACTTCACCGCTTACTTCGGTTTTCGGAAACTGAACGCATACATTGCACTTTGTAATGGATTAACAGATATAAAAGAAAGCATTTTAAATGGTGAATCTCGCGCATGCATTGAAAGTGTGTGTGTAAGTGTGTGTGTGTGTGTGTGTGTGTGTGTGTGTGTGTGTGTGTGTGTGTGTGTGTGTGTGTGTTTTGTGTTGTGTTGTGTTGTGTTGTGTTGTGTTGTGTTGTGTTGTGTTGTGTTGTGTGTGTGTGTGTGTGTGTGTGTGTGTGTGTGTGTGTGTGTGTGTGTGTTGTGTTGTGTTGTGTGTTGTGTTGTGTTGTGTTGTGTGTGTGTGTGTTTGTGTGTGTGTGTGTGCGTGTGTGTGTGTGTGAATATGAGTCCAAGGCATAAAATACATACAAACTGCATCATCGGGAGCCCTGCCAAGTCTTTTCCTCCCAAAACGTTTTCGTTCAGTGACAACAATAATGATTCTGCGGATTTTCGGAAACAGGAATCGGCTTTCAGCGGGAAAAAAAGAATCAGCAGCAGCAGATTACGACCCCAAAATTAACGGATCCGTTATTGTCAATGTGTATTACGTAAGTGGCTTACAGCACCATGAAAGGACGTTGGAAGACAAAGAAAATGTTTTGAAAAATACGATAGCGGTACTAGTGCACACGGCGAGTGAACCATTCGAGGAATGAAAGGACACGCAATGCGTTTCGACTGAAAGTCTTTAACAGGCAAGGTAAACAGAAAGGAGGGGGGGGGGGGGAACAGACTAGTGGGACACGTACAGCAGAGGAAGAAAAAGAATACCATCCACCGTTGGCGTGCTTGAGCTGCACCGAGGAGTGGCGTGGAGAGATGGGTGTTTGGTGTGAACATAAACATGGCTCTGGCGTAGAGAGATGGGTGTTTGGTGTGAACATAAACATTGCTCTACATTTACTTGTTCATATCTTAAAGCAACATCTTCCCAAATCCTGTGAGTCTGGTCTATGGACAGAAATATGTTTACATTAACACGGCTGTTGGCATTCCTATGGACACAAATCTGTTTACATTAACACAGCTGTTGGCATTCCTTGAGGCCTGCATGTTT
This sequence comes from Conus ventricosus, assembly GCA_018398815.1. Lineage (NCBI taxonomy): Eukaryota > Metazoa > Mollusca > Gastropoda > Neogastropoda > Conidae > Conus > Conus ventricosus. The sequence goes on along the minus strand of CM031598.1, from coordinate 28,412,884 downwards.
TTGTCTTCCCGTCTGTTTGCTGAGATGCCGGGGAACCTTTCTGCATCAGGGACATTATGAGGTGTTGCATTTCGATTTTGAAACGAGTGATATAGATCTTAAATCAACATACAGGAGAGAGAGAGAGAGAGAGAGAGAGAGAGAGAGAGAGAGAGAGAGAGAGAGAGAACGAACGAAATTTTGTTTATTCAGGGATATGAGATAAGCATACAAGCGTGCTTTTTACACTCAGTCCCGAGGCTAAACAAAAATTCATAACAATAGTGCAGAAAGTAAATTGTCTATATATGTAACAAGTATACCAAAGAAGAGGAAGAAGAGAAGAAGAAAAGAAGAAGAAGAAGAAGAAAGTATGAGAAACATAAATGCACAATATAGTCTACGCCAATTATTTACACGACTGACAAGGCCACAGGAGGTAATTCGGTGATCGATTTAAGAAAAGAATAAGACAGAACAAACGCTAGTTTAACCGTGAATTAAAAAAAAAAGATTGATCCAATGATAATGGAAAATAGTACACACATACGAAATAATGAGTAAAAAGATAAAATATGCAGGGTTCGATTTCTGAATAACAACAGTTGCTGACATTTATACTTATGATATTAGCTCAGACTGAATACTAGAGAGCTGTTAAAATATATTGTTTTTCTTTTTTTCAAACAGAAGGCGTTTATACGCAACTTTAAACGAATTAATGCTTTTCATCTGTTTAACATATTTTGGCATAGAATTCCAAAGTGTTCCACCAGAGTAAACTAAGCTACTTTTAAACAGATCGATTCTTGGTTTCGGTATGATTATGTTATTAGTATATCTTGATTGATTGATTGGAAATCTTGCAGATATATTTGAGGGTGGTAATTGGTTCATAATTCTGAACATCATTATTGCTTTATTATATTCAGATTTATAAGAAAGGGGCAATATATTTACTTCGAGGTAATTCTGAGTAGTGAATGTTGATGTTTTTTGAAGTACTGTTTTGATAGCCCGCTTATGGGCCCTGCGCAACGGTTTTAACGTGATTGCACTGCAAGAATCATAGAGAGTAGAAGAATAGTCAATGTAGGACTGGATATATGCATGATAGAAATGGTTACGAGAGTTTATATCTAGGAAATTTTTTTAATTTAGAAAGCTGAAAAATTTTCTGAGAAACTCGTTTGCTTAAGTTGGAAACATATGGCAACCAGGAAAGATTATTATCAATAGTGACACCTAAAACTTTATGAGTGCTAACTTCTTCTAGCTTCTTGTTATTAATAAATACAGGGGGCATTGGAGTACTTAAATTTGTCTTTTTTGACGAGAAGTGATAAGCATGTACTTTGTTTTCTGATCATTTAAGGACATGTATTTCAATTCTGTCCAGTTAATTAGTCGAGTTACATTTTCTTGCAGGTTATCTGCTAAGTGTTTCAAATCAGTATGTTTTGAATTAATTGATGTGTCATCTGCAAAAAGTTGAGATGAGTCATTAATATGCAGAGGGAGATCGTTTATATAGACTAAAAAAAGAAGGGGACCGAGTACTGACCCTTGTGGTACACCAAATTCTAGGGGTAAACAACTGGACTGAGTGTTGTTAATGAGAACTGAGAGAGAGAGAGAGAGAAAGAGAGCACATTTACCTCTGTCTGTCTTTGTCTGTCCTGTCTCTCTCTCTGTGAATGTGTGTGTGTGTGTGTGTGGTGTGTGTGTGTGTGTGTGTGTGTGTGTGTGTGTGTGTGTGTGTGTGTGTGTGTGTGTGCGTGCTGCGTGCGCGCGTGCGTGTGCGTGTGCGTGTTTGTGTCTTCTAATGCAACCTGTGCTCTTGAATGGTATGATTGCGTTCGTTGAATGTCAACATTTTATCGTTACAATCCTAAGTCTTATGCTGGTTTTATATCAAGTTTTCCTTTCTGTCCATATTTCTCTCTCTCTTTTTAATTTTTTTTCTTTCGTTATCCATTATCTATATAATTGCATACGATTTCCTTTTCTTGTTTTGATGTGTATGATGTACATATTAATGAGAGAAGGGAGCACAGTGTCACATTTTCTTCGTCACATCTATTTTTGTTTCAGTCTGTGTGGTTCCTGTCCTCCTGTCACGTCGTCCATTCATTAATTCGTTCTGTCTGTCTACATTCTTTCATGCAAACCCAAAGCAATATCTTTAGTATCCTCTCAACCTCGCTACAGAGAGAGAGAGAGAGAGAGAGAGAGAAGAGAAGAGAGAGAAGAGAGAGAGAGAGAGAGAGAGAGAGAGAGAGAGAGAGAAATATGGACCATAAAAATCTGATGTTCCCAAAAGCTAACCCCCCCACCCACCCACCTTGGGAAAAAAGCTGATGATCGGGCGTCTCTCTCTCTCTCTCTCTCTCTCTCTCTCCTCATCTCTCTCTCTCTCTCTCTCTCCATATCCATATCTATCTATCTATCTATCTATCTATCTATCTATCTATCTATCTATCTATCATCTTATCTATCTGTAACCTCCTTAATTTTTTCAAGTCCCCCAAGACATAAGTATTGATACATACACTTGTCAATCCGTAAGTTGAAATAAGCTTGTTCATATAATCATCTACTTCCAGTTGTGTGTGTGTGTGTGTAGAAGGAATTCTGTTTTACGTCTCGTCACACATATAGGTGATTGCAGACGTCTAAATAACATAATTGTTTACAATTTTAGACTATTATTATAAAAGAAAAGAGGACGATGTGGTTACATGGAACATAATTAAAGCAATAGATGAATTGTAGGACAGTAACTATGAAAAATTAGATAAAAATAACTAAAATAATCTAACTTACGATTATGATTATAAAATGTTCCTTAATGGACTTCCCAAAAGGTTACTCGTTAATTTAACAAGAGAAACAACTGGCAACGAATCTAAAAAGTCAAACACATTAACATGCCCAGTGTCAGCACTTGGTATAACACCATTCAAAAAGGGTTTCGTTAGTTCACAATCAAAAATCACATGTTGAACTGAAAGATCCCCACGACATACGCACTTAACAGTCTGGCAATACTTGGTTCGTAGGGAATTACATAAAAGTCTAAAAGTCAGGCTAGAAACCGGTCGGCTAATTGACACAAAGTTTGACAGAGTTTGCTGACGAGGTTTTGATGAGGAACTGTATTGACTCCAGAAATCCCTCTCGATTATATGATTAATTTCCTTGTATGATAAAGGACAATCAACCTTAATACTACCAAATATATTCTTTGCTCCCCTTTTTGCTGCTCTATCTGCTTGATCATTAAAAACGAAGGAGGTGTGCGATGGAACCCAAGAAAATACAACATTAGTACCTTTCATGTAAAGACAGTGCAACATGTACTTAATCTCAAATAATAATTCCTCTCTTTGTGAATTTTCAAAACAATACAAACTTTTTAATACTGACTGTGAATCAACACAAAACAGGATATTAAATATTGAGACTGGCAAGGAAATTAAATAATTTAATGCCATCAGGACAGCAACTAGTTCAGCTGTAAATATGGAATGACCCTTACCTAAATAATATGATTTTTCAGCTTTGCAATCTGGAATTACAAAGCCAGATCCCGCACTACCATCATCAAGAACTGAGCCGTCAGTGTATACTTTCAAATAGTTAGTAAACTTTTCTTCCATGTCAATTTTGACAGATGCTGCTAACACATGCGGCGAAATCGCTTTATTTAGATCAGAAGAAAAAATGTTAACTGTTACTTCCGTTAGTTCCCAAGGGGGTACCGGCGGAACCAGTACGCGAGGCGCTACCTCGTATGGGTCAATCTTTGATGAATTAAAAACGTCTGAAACATATGAACGAAGCGTCTCTAAATTTGAATTTTTCTGTGCATTTTTCGAAAAATCATGTCGGATCGTGTATTTAACTCTTCAAGGTCGTCCACCGCAATCCGTCTCACTACATATTTTACAGAACTTATTTTCCTTTCTTCATCAAGTGGCAAAAGGCCTGCTATCTTATAAGCTTCAGAGGACTTAGTGTGCACAGGTACACCCAGGGCCAACTTTACAGCTTTACTGTCAATTCTTTGAAGTTTCTTTAAATGCGATCGCGAAGCAGAAAAGAATACTTCCTGTCCGTAAGTCAATCTTGATCGTACAAGACTGGTTGCTAAATGCAACAAAACTTTAGGATCCTGTCGCCATGGAGAATGACTGACAATTTTTAGAAAATTCAAACTTTTAACTGCTTTAGTAACAATTGAGTCAATATGTTTTTTCCAGTTTAGTTTTGGTGTAAGTAGGACACCTAAAAATTTTACTTCCAGTTTATAAAAAATTTCCCGTCCTCCCAGAAAGAATATAGGCAGGTTACTTGGGTTATATCCATATGTGTGTGTGTGTGTGTGTGTGTGTGTGTGTGTGTGTGTGTGTGTGTTCTTTAATTTAACGTCTGTTCACTTTAAGTGATATTAGACAAAAAGGTGTGTGTGTGTGTGTGTGTGTGTGTGTGTGTGTGAGAGAAGAGAGAGAGAGAGAGGGGGGGGGGGGGGGGGGGCAGAGACAGAGACAAAGAAGAGTTTAACACTGGCTTGATCGACCTTCTAAAACAGGAGATTGGTCTTAACAGAGACGGAAACGTACAAGTGGGGTGTTTGCTACTTTCTTAATCTTTGAGATCACCAGCGACAAATGAAGTGGAATGCCTATGGCTCTCAGCAATGCCAATTAGTTTTTTGTCTGTCATAAGGATGTCAAGAGTTTAGCGACCATGATTATGATCTGCTTTTGCTATTTGTTTTCCAGTATGTAATCTTTCTTGATGATCGTACCTTTTCGGGATTTACCTTTCTGTTCTCTGTGAGTCCACGGTCATGAAAAGGTTCTGAGTGGTCAGTTGAGCTATAAAAAGAAAAGAAAAAAGAAAATGGACTTGAACTCTGAAACCTTTTTTTGGTAACTTGATGGTGATCGTCTTGTAAAACTTAAATGAAATGAATCTGCATGCCTCTTCCCTTCCTCATTTGACCCACCAACGCAAAGCGCTTCGTCCTCATGTGGTGTATGTTCATCACACGTGAGTCAAAATAGGCCAACTGCCTCTCTTTGTTAACTGTTGTGTTTAGCGAAATCAAAAGACTGTCCGTTTTGTGATCGTCTTGAGCCTGGGCATCACTTTTTGTTTGTTTGTCAATGTTACCATTCTTTAAGAGAAAAAACAAAATGTTCTGAAATATTGCAGAAACCCAGTCGAACAAACAGTGTCTTATTTGTTCCAGCATAAAGATGTTAAATGCTTAAGAGACATTGCAATGTTCACCTTTTCTGCTTTCAAATTACACGAAAGTTTGCTAGCTGAGTAACCTTTCGTGGGGAATGGAGTTTTGCTGTTTGTTTCAGTGCAAGATGTTAAAATTTGAATTTGAATTTATGCTTCTTATTTGGGGGCAAGCCCATATTTGTGTACAGGTCATTTGCCTCGCAATTCAAGTTTCAAGTTCTTTGACTGTTTAGCTGTTCCGCTATATCCCTTCCTTTAGTATGGAACTGCTGTATGCCGCGGGTCCGTGCCGTCTCAGTCGTGGGACATTTGACAAGACTGAACGAATCACCTAACCCGACACACGCACTAATGTTCATAACTCACAGAGATAGAGATAAGAAAAAAACAACAACAACAAACAAACTAAACCAAAAAAAAACACACAAAAAACCCAAACAAGCAAAAAACACGACCCCAACTAAGACGAAGCTTAAACAGCATGGTTTCTAATCCAGCGTCGTTCCGTGTAAAAACCATGTAATCTTCCGTACCAACAAGAAAAATGTTGTCCTAATGGGCCATGAGTCGAAGAAGACAAGTTTACGAATATTGTTCAGCCATTGTTACTGTCCCAAGGTGAAAAAAGAACAAAGAAAAGCAAGAAAAGAAAAAAGGTAATGTGGTCTAACTGGCTCGCGGAACGTGCGTGCTTTTGACTCTCTATGTTAACAAACAAACAAAAAAACCTCACGCGCTTCACAAAACTATGTGATGACCTACGTGCGTTTGAATATTCATTCATAGGTAGCAGGCATGCACATTGTCAGCAAATAATCTTGTCCCTGATCCTATACGCTCAGTCAACACACAATCATGAAATCATTATGTGTATTACTTATTACAGAACAGTGTGTTTTACGCCTATCTAAAATGTCGGAAGAAAAGCAGAGTGTTTTAACAGCGGCAGACTTCATTAATTTGGTCATGGAGAAGAAACTTCAAAAGAGAAAGATCCTCCCGCCTGTGGTCGTTGTGCTCTGTCTGTCTGTCTGTCTGTCTCTGTATGTATGTACGTAGGCCTATATATATGTATGTGTGCACATATGTGTGTGTTTGTGTTGTGATGTGTATGTTGTGTGTGGTTGTGTGTGTGTGTGTGTGTGTGTGTGTGTGTGTGTGTGTGTGTGTGTTGTGTGTTTGTGTGTGTTGTTGTCTTTCTGTTCTTTAGACTATCTATCTATCTATCTATCTACTTCTGTCTATCTGTCTTCTCTATCTAATCTTCATCTATCTATCTATCTATCTATCTATCATTATCTATCTATTATCTATCTATCTATCTATCTATCATCCTACTCTATCTTGTACACCGTGTGGCGGCAATTTGAGGACATTCACAACTCTAGACGCTTGTAAAAGGAGTCCACTGTGTCCTTTCCGAAGCTGCTTCTTAGGTGGACAGAAAAAAGCCGGCTATGACATTTTGACTGGCCTCGTAAAAAGGATAAAACTGGATGCTCTGCCAGTGTATCTGGTGAACTGAAAAAGTAGTCTGATCCATCCCACTGATGTAAAAGGAGCAGGCTGTACGAATGCCAGATGAATACTGATTTGGTGTCCTCGGCATCGTTCTGTTCGCAGAAGAGGAGGAACAGTGTTCAGATCCTAGTCGTTCAAAACATGTTGACGTCCTTTCATGTTCACTGTCACAGCTCCCTCTGTATGACATTTCGGCTACTGTCTTCGGGACGAGTACGTTCGTATAGTCTGAAGCCACCATTTTTGTTTTCTGCTTTTTTTTTCTGACTGAGCATATCCTTGTTGACTAATCAAAACGGATTTTTCCCCTGCAGAATTATGCTACGGGACCACTTCTGAATTGCAATGGATACATTTACGTGCGTGCGCCCAGCACAAGTCGCACACGGGATCTTGATGTATTCTCTCATCCAAAGGGCTAATTCTCAGTTCACTACTGAGGGTTAACTAGAAAACACTGATCCGAAACACAACAACAACAACAACAACAACAACACACACACACACACACACACACACACACACACACACACACACACACTACACACACACACACACAACACACACACACACACACACACACACACACACACACACACGCCCCACACGACACCTTAACTGCAGACCCGGTGTATTGTGCCATAATCACCCCTCTCCCGAAATCACTCCTCAGCGTGCGAGGAAGGGCATGTGCTCAAACTGACCCACCCTCTGTGACAGAGGACGTGGAAATGGGCACGTGTGATACAGTGCAAAATGTAACAAGCGCAAAATGTGACAAAATGTAACAGGAGTATCTGGGGGCAGCAAAATGTAACAATTGTGACGTCGTTGCATTTTGCGTACGTGATTTATGCAAAACAATTGTTACAGTTTGCGCACGTGCTAAACTAAAAATGCTATGATTATAACACTTTATGGACGAATCCATTTTAAGAATCTCATTGCCTGCAAAGAGCACACACACACACACACACACACACACACACACACTCATACACACACACTCTCTCTCTCTCTCTCTCTGTCTGTCTGCTCTCTCTCCCTCACACACACCACACACACACACACACACACACCACACACACACACACACACACACACACACACCACACACAAAAGAATGCATGTGCACTGGACAAATCGGGCAGTGGACACGTCGATTTGCCTGATTGCAGGTTTTTTATCGTCTTTAAACTGCCACACCGGTGAGTAAGTGACAAAGAATCTTTACACACAAAAAGTCACGACATCATTCAAATGGAGTAGTATTGTAATGTGGTATTTGAAATGTCACTGAAATTTGTCCTAAGCATATTGCACAGTATTTAACTCGCTGCTCTTTTCTGCGTCTTTTTGTTTTCGTTCCTCTCATTTCAATTGCATCCAAAGTGTCTTTCAAAGAGTCTTTCGATGAGACATTGGATGGGGTTATGGTACATTGAAAGAACGGAGACGGTTATTCTCTCTTTCCCCCTCTCCCTCCCTCTCTCCTCTCTCTCTCGCTCTCATTTTTGTTTTTGATTGTTTGTCCATCCTATAAAGATTTAAGAGATAAATACATTTTGCTTCATTCTGAAAACGTTCGTCAAGTGTCATTGCTTCTTTTACTGCAAAATAAAAAGAGAATTGTAGCTCGCTCGGTACCTATGTTCATTTTAAAGCACTGAAACGAAGAGAGGAATTGTTATCAGTTAACACATAAATACCAGAGTAATTTCAGGAAGAACAGTTTGTTTAGCAAATATTTTCTTTCATAATTTTCATTACCGACCGTGTGTGTGTTCTACTTTTGTTCTTGACCTCATTGCAGATAGGTCGGTGGCCTTTGCAATCAGAGTATTTGAGTATCTCTCTCTGAATGAATGCAAATTTGAAAAAGCGTAAAAAGTCCACATCAGAAACACATACTCACAGCACTGCAGAGGAGTTGGCATATATCTGTTCATGTTCATGTTTATGTTCATGACGCAGTGTGATAATGGGTTAAAGTTCATGAACTTTGTTCATTTATGCATTTATACCAACAACGAAAATGAACGTTGCGGGAGCGCGCCAGCTTGGATTGAACTTGGACGATGAGTTTCATCGTCCAGCGATCTAACCGCTGAGCCAAACAGTCAGTACGTGTGTGTGTGTGTGTGTGTGTGTGTGTGTGTGTGTGTGTGTGTGTGTGTGTGTGTGTGTGTGTGTGTGTGTGTGTGTGAGAGAGAGAGAGAGAGAGAGAGAGAGAGAGAGAGAGAGAGAGAGAGAGAGAGAGAGAGAACTCCGAAGTATTTTACTGTAAATCCACCGGCCTGTATGCAGGGGGTGCACGTTTGATAAAGGGAAGGAAATCAACTGGAATCATACAAGAGTAACACACACATAAACTACATACAGATCACTGTCAGTTAACATACATTGTTTATTTTCAATTAGCCTTAGCGTATACAGTATCTTATTCATACAATGAAGTATCATCCGTAACTGAACATGCTTCAAGGGCGTAAAATATTTCCAAACTTCTTAGTTGAAAAATATTTTCACTTTGTAAGGCCCATACTTAAGATTGGTCATTTGTATTCCGACGATATTTCAAAAGACACTTTTGTCGCAATCTAGTCTATTTGGAACATTCAAAAAGAAGGTGGAATCCATTTTTGATTTTATCACAAATGGACATTTCTTACATTTGAAAGAGAGAGAGAGAGAGAGAGAGAGAGAGAGAGAGAGAGAGAGAGAGGTCACACATAGACGTACAAAACCCCGAAGGCAGGTTTATCGGCGTTTCAAATGCATTTGTACGAACGTTGAAATTTACGAAAAGAATGTAAAGGGTAAATATGGCATTTTGAAACTATTTCCTATTATTTCAGCGAACGTGTAACGCTGTATACGATTTTATTTTCAAATGTTGTTTTTGACATTTTACAAATGAAAATTTTAAGAAATCTGTGTTATCAAATATTGTTTTCTTCAAATCGACCTATTCCATTCTATAAATGTTTCCGACGAAAAAAATATATTGCCTGTGCAAAGATAAACCGGGTTTAGGTAAACAGCGGCTTTACGAAAATAGAACCTCTTACCGGGCACGGCTGTTTGAGCGAGTTTGTTAGCCCACTTTGTAGGCTGGGAAAACACACACACACACACACACACACACACACACACACACACACACACACACACACACACGCATACACACACACACACATACACACACACACACATACACACACACACACACACACACACACACACACACACGCCGCATACACACACACACACACACACACACACACACACACACACACACACACACACACACAACCACACGCATACACACACACACACACACATACACACACACACACGCGCGCGCACACGCACGCACGCACATACGCACGCACATACGCACGCACATACACACATATACGTGTGTGTGTGTGTGTGTGTGTGTGTGTGTGTGTGTGTGTGTGTGTGTGTGTTGTGTGTGCGTGCGTGCGCGTGCGTGCGTGCGTGCGTGCGTGCGTGCGTGCGTGCGTGTGTGTGTTTGTGTGTGTGCGTGTGTGTATGCGTGTGTGCATTTTGGTACGTGCGTGCGTGTGTGTGTGTATGTGTGATCTTTCTCTCTCTCTCTTTCTCTCTCTCTCTCTCTCCTTTTCTCCCTACCTCCCTCCTACCCCTCTCTTTCTGTATGTATGGGCTTGAGTGAGTGTGTGTGCGTGTGTGTGTGTGTGTGTGTGTGTGTGTGTGTGTGTGTGTGTGTGTGTGTGTGTGTGTGTGTGTGTGTGGCGCGCGCGCGCGGGCGTGTGTGTGTGTATGTGTGAAGGGGAAAGAAACCGCTGAGAGAAAGAAAGAGAGAGAGGGAGATGGAGTGAGAGAGAAACAGTCAGAAACTGAGAGGAGAGAGAGAGAAGAGAGAGGAGAGAGAGAGAGAGAGAGAGAGAGAGAGAGGAGAGAGAGAGAGAGAGAGTCATCAGTCGCAGTGGTTCAGGTGTTAGCGTCGCGGTCTTGCACGCGTGTGAGACCGAGGTTCATTTCCTATCAGATGCATTCATTTCTGGGATTTTTTTTTGTATCCTGCCGCCTGCTACCCAGAGTGGAATGCACTATGGATTAAAAGAAGACGGGAACCTCTCAGTCGAATTTCATCCACGGCATGCATGTACCTCCGACACTGTCGCTCAAATTTCCCGTGCAGCCCTGCAGGTGTCTGTATCTCTCGGACCTGGTTGACGTCGGGTGATGTCATGAAAGGAAGCGTGGAATACGGAGCCGAGTCGTGCAGTCTCAAACCAGAATGGAACACGAAATAATGTCCTCTTCGTGATCCTCGCTGTTCCTAATCCCAAAATGTTGTGGCTTTATGCCCCTGTTCGTGCAGTGACCTTAGTTTCGATTTTCTCTCCATGTCCATGTGATGCTGATTTTATGAGAAAGTCGTCATCGGTATGCACACTGTCACGAAGACTGTCGTTGGTTGGATGTGACTGCGCTCTTCAGATGTGGACTCGCACTCATGTTGGACTCGCGTGTTAGCGATTATAGCGCAGGCTATGTTGGATCAGAACTCCTCCTCCTCCTCCTCAGGCCCATAACTACAGAAGTAGTCGTTGGGGAACCCTGAGGACCGCAGACGCAACCTCCCTTCTCCATCTGTCTCTGTCAGCAGCCGCCGGCAGCAGCTCACGTGTATGGAGTCCGGTCCATTCTTTGATGTTCTCATGCCAGTTCTTCCGCTGTCTTCCTCTTCTTCTCCGCCCTCGATGGTGCCTTGCATGATTGTTTTGGACTGACTGGTGTGTCGAGTGTTGTGCCCAAACCATATCAGCTTGCGTCCCTTCACAGTTGAAAGGAGAGGTTCCTGAGGTCCAGCAAGGTTCTCAATTCTGCTCCGTACATATTCATTGGTCCTGTGCTCTGTCCAGGAGATTTGAAGGAGCTTCCTCAGGCATTTGAAGGAGCTTCCTCAGGCATTTGAAGGAGCTTCCTCAGGCATTTGAAGGAGCTTCCTCAGGCATTTGAAGGAGCTTCCTCAGGCATTTGCACTCGAAAGCCTGGATCAGAACAGGCACCACCGAACCCAACCAAAGAGAGCAGGCAGCGGTGCAGTGTCTCCTCTGGTGGGTTGCCTCATGACTTGACATTGGGGGCTCACTGAGAACTGCCGTTGCTGGTGCTGCGACGGTGCAAAGCTGGGTGTAGGTGTGTAGTACGGGGGATCGAAGGAGATTGGCAAATGTGAATGTGTGTGTGTGTGTGTGTGTGTGTGTGTGTGTGTGTGTGTGTGTGTGTGTGTGTGTGTGTGTGTGTTGTTGTGTCGTTGTTGTTGTTGTTGTTCTTGTTGTTGTTGTGGTGGTGGCGGTGGTGGTGGTGGTGGTGGTGGTGGTGGTTGTGTTGTTATTTTCTTCAGTTTAACGTCTTTCCACATTAAGTGATAATTAGACGATTAAAAAAGTGTGTGTGAGTGTGTGTGTGTGTGTGTGTGTGTGTGTGTGTGTTGGTGTGTGTGTGTGTGGTCTGTGTGTGTGTGTCTGTGTGTGTGCGTGTCTGTGTGTGTACGCGTGCGTGAGTGTAAGCGCGTGCGCGTGTATGTATTTGAGGGGAACGGGAGGGTGAATACCTCTAGGGGGACAAGGACGGTAAGACATGTATGTATTTGAGGGGAACGGAAGGGTGAATACCTCTAGGGGACAAGAACGGTAAGACATGTATGTATTTGAGGGGAACGGGAGGTGAATACCTCTAGGGGGACAAGAACGGTAAGACATGTATGTATTTGAGGGGAACGGAAGGGTGAATACCTCTAGGGGGACAAGGAAGGTAAGACATGTATGTATTTGAGGGGAACGGGAGGGTGAATACCTCTAGGGGGACAAGGACGGTAAGACATGTATGTATTTGAGGGGAACGGGAGGGTGAATACCTCTAGGGGGACAAGGACGGTAAGACATGTATGTATTTGAGGGGAACGGGAGGGTGAATACCTCTAGGGGGACAAGGACGGTAAGACATGTATGTATTTGAGGGGAACGGGAGGGTGAATACCTCTAGGGGACAAGGACGGTAAGACATGTATGTATTTGAGGGGAACGGGAGGGTGAATACCTTAGGGGGACAAGGACGGTAAGACATGTATGTATTTGAGGGGAACGGGAGGGTGAATACCTCTAGGGGGACAAGGAGGGAGGGTGAATACCTCTAGGGGGACAAGGAGGGAGGGTGAATACCTCTAGGGGGACAAGGAGGGAGGGTGAATACCTCTAGGGGGACAAGGACGGTAAGACATGAACAAACGAACGAGCAAAACCCTCCTTTGTCTGTTCAATCTATTTTATGACAAAGCGATACCCTCCTTTGTCTGTTCAATCTATTTTATGACAAAGCGATACCTCCTTTGACTGTTCAATCTATTTTATGACAAAGCGAATACATTTTCATATGGAACCAAGTCACCCTCTCTCCCACCCCACCCCCATCCCCCCCACACATACACACACTCACCCTTTCTCATCTCTTTCTTCACATGATCGTACAAATAATGGAGGGAAGCTGTGTATGTCATAATGAATCCCATGTCAGATTTAAAGGTCGAAGATCGAAGAGATATGATCATATTAGACATTACTATCTGACAACAATGAGTTTGCATTGTTGTGATGCGATAGTGTTTGTTTTGTTGATTTCATTTCGTAGAGCAATATGATTCTATCTGATGATGCCCAGTCATACTGTCACCATGACTCATCACAGAGCAGATTTAGGGAAACATATCTACGCTGTTGTGTGATTATCATGATGAGTAACAAGAGGTTTATTAGACTGATCCTTCGCGGGAACAAAAAATAATCAGAAGGCTTCGAACGTTCCATGCGGACTTCCTCCCGTTGTCGCTAGACAAATACCGTCGGACTTTTTTGACTATGCAAAAATATTGACATCATATGAATAGTGACAGGATTGCTATACCAGCCTAATGTGTCATTTCCTTGTTCATCAGTGTTCGTAAGTCAAGAAATTTGGCTTTCGTTTCTAATCAACAAAGAACCATAGCTATTATGAAGTGCTGCATTTCTTATGACGATCAAGCATATAAGATGACATACAGCGGATTCTTGTGCGAGTTTATTATTGAACAGGAGCCGAACTGTTTATAGTCAATTGTTTCTACAATGGATGCAATGTTGATTTATGTAAAGCAACGATATCTAAGACCTACGACTGTCTCATCTGGGATCTAGAAGACATAGAAAATACATGTTTTCAGCACTTCTTGGCGTACATCGAATGAATGCATTTTTAAGAATCTCTTATTGCACTCAGATGCCTTAGGTACATGTTGCATGACAAAACCTCATTTAATGTCATGTAATTTTATAACAACGGTACCATGCATTTGTTTACTTTTTGAGCAGCTGTTTCTTAAGTATGGAGACTAGATAATGTGGATAACATTTTCTCAGGCAACGCATTGATAATTGTACTTTGCTGTAAAGAAACAAGAACCTATTCGTGATTCCCAGCATTTAGAAACAAGGAAATGGCACATGGCCTGTCACACTTTTTTTTATAAATTTGGCATGGCTGTGATCTGCGCACATTGTCAGTGAAGAGAAGCAAAGGCGCAGGCTTGGAACATTTATTTTTGTCACTGCAACATTTAACATTAACACAGGCGTAGCTTTCAATGAGTAACATTTTCTTGTGTAAAATACCATCATCTGTGCCAACGAAATCCAGGATCTGTCCAGAGCATCACAGATTTTATTTTTCTCTCTATTGGAAGATGCAAATTTGAAATCTCTTTTCAAACAAACCGATGGTGTCTGGTCGTTATTCAAACGGGTGAAAAATGTCCACTCCCACCTGATTGTTTCTTCTCAGTCAGAACTTCTTTCGTGTTCTTTTTTTATTTTTAAAACATTGAAGCTGTGAACGTCAGATCTCTCTCAACACGCTGCCTGGGGTAAGACTGCAAACGAAAGCGTTCAGAATATCCTTCCCACCTAATCTTCGGATGTTTATTTTTCCTCTCAGTTAGCGTTTCGCTGTAAAGCTCATCCCACAGGAATAGAAAAGGCATTCGTATAGGGATGGAAGAAAGAAAGACGTAACACAGTTACGATGTGAAAACCTGCGAGAAAGTTGAAACACACACACACACACACACACACGCACACACACACACACACCACACACACACACACACACACACACACACAAGAGCACGCCCCCACACTCGCACGCACGCAATCCAGCACGCAAAAGCACGCTTACACACACACACACACACACACACACACACACACACACACACACACACACACACGCACACACGCACGCACACACACACACACACACACACACACACACACACACACACACACACACACACACACACACACACACACGGCGGGGAGAGAGAGAGAGAGAGAGAGAGAGAGAGAGAGAGAGGAGGAGGAGAGAGAGAGAGGAGAGAGAGAGAGAGAGAGAGAGACATGAGAAGAAGAGAAGAGAAGAAGAGAGGAGGAGAGAGAGAGAGTGTTTTACTTTTTTGGAAATGATTAGACAATTTATTTCAGAGTTTAAAGACAGACTGATATGTTCGTACAAATCAAAATCTGGCATTCGGCTATTAGAACAATGAAAAAATACAGTT
>CM031598.1:28374975-28392475 GCA_018398815.1 Conus ventricosus | reverse complement strand
TCCTTTGCTCGCTGGTCTGGGGGACTTACCTCAGACGCTCGTTCACCAGACCTGTCATGTCGATGTCAGACTGGTCCTGTCAACATCCTTTTGTTTCTTTTTATTCTTTCTATTGTGCGCAGTAATGGACAAACCAACGCGGGAATGTACGGCAAGATTCAGTCGTCCCGAGGGGAGACGGAAGTCGGAAGCGGAATGCGTGTCGGAGTGACTTTTCATCTTTTCCATGAGAGGAGAGTGCTGAGCAGGGTGGGTGATCCACGAATGGAACACGCACGTAGGAATTTTAACCAAAAAAAAAAACGTATTATGTCATAGCCTCTAAAAGGCTACCAAGACCTACTGTGAGAGATGGTAGTCGGAAACGGAATGTTTATCAGAGTGACTTTTAATTTTTTTTTTTCACGAGACGAGAGTGCTGAACAGGGTGGGTAATCCCTGTATGAACACGCGCGTGAGAATTCAGAAACTGTCTCAGGCAGTGACTGTAGTTGCCTATAACAGCCCCAGCAGACTGAGTCTGTTTAGAAACTGATGGAGGGTAACTACACCACAAAATCAGAGAGTCAGACAGATAGACAGACAGATAGAGAGACAGACAGGCAGAGACAGACAGAGAGGGTGGGGAAGGGAGAGAGAGAGAGAGAGAGAAGAGAGGAGGAGAGAGAGAGAGAGAGAGAGAGAGAGAGAGAGAGAGAGAGAGAGAGAGAGAGAGGCGGGATGGGTTTTTTTGTGTGCAAAATATGCTGTTACCCTTAGTCTCACCCCCTTGTTATCCCCCAACCGCAGCATGCAAAATCCGGTCAGGAGACTTTCCACTCCCATTCACCGAGCCGTTCAGGATGCCCATTGTTCTGGAACAACTCTTTAGCCGTTCATTCACCAAACCTGTCGTGACCACACAATATTGGTCCTGTCCTAATCTCTCTCTTTTTTTTCTTTCTATTGTGTGCAGTAATAGACAAAAACCAATGTGGTACTGTACGGCAATGTACATTTGTCCAGGGAGATGTCAGATGTGGAATGCGTGTTGCAGCGACATTTTTTTTCTGTTTCCAAAGACATGAGTGCTGAATAGGCTGGGTAATCAGAGGATGGTACATGCACATAGCAATTTAAAAAAATGTATCAGGCAGTGAATGTCATAGCCTCTAAAAGTCTACCGAGCCCGAGCATGTTTAAAAAGCTGACGGAGGGTAGCTACACTACAAATCCAGAGACAGGCAGATAGACAGACAGAGAGAGGAGGAAGGAGAGAGAGAGAGAGAGAGAGAGAGAGAGAGAGAGAGGAGAGAGAGAGGAGAGGAGAGAGAGAGAGAGAGAGAGAGAGAGAGAGAGAGAACGAACGAACGAACGAACGAAATTTTATTTTACCAGGGTAATGAGATAAGCAAATTGCGCATGCTTTTTTTTCACCCAGCCCTGGGGAAAAAAAAAAAAAGCACATGGACAACACACAAGTCAATATGGCAACAAAGAGGAAAAAGTGAATACACTAAGTCAACTTGCAAACTGTAAGAAGTAACAGACTAATACTACAAAAGCAAACGACAAAATCATGCAAGCATCCATATGCGCGTGCGCGCGCTCACACACGCATATGGATGCTTGCATGATTTTGATTAGGAGAGAGAGAGAGAAGAGAGAGAGAGAGAGAGAGAGAGGAGAGAGAGAGAGAGAGAGAGAGAGAGAGAGAGAGAGAGAGAGAGAGAGAGAGAACCAGGCAGACAGGCAGACACAGAGAGACAGACAGACAGATGACTACACAAAATGCGCCGTTACTAAAATCTCATCTCCAATTGTCCCCCCCCCCCCCCCCCCCCCCCCCCCCCCCCCCCCCCCCCCCCCCCCCCCCAACCGCAGCATGCAAAATCCGGTCAGAGACGTTCCCCTCCCATTCACCGAGCCGTTCAGGACGGTCATATGCCCACTGGTCTGGCAGCAACTCTTTCATCCGCTCATTCACCAGACCTGTCGTGACCATACCACATTTGTCCTGTCAACGTCTCTCTTTTTTTGTGCGCAGTAATGGACAAACCAGCATAGGCCTGTCTCTCTCTTTTTTGTGTGCGCAGTAATGGACAAACCAGCATGGGCCTGTACTATACGGTACATCGTCTTGGGGGGGGGGGGGGGGGGGGGGGGGGGGGGGGGAGATGGAAGTTAGAAGCTAAAATGCGTGTTAAGAGTGACGTTTTATTGTTTCCATGGGATGAAAGTGCTGAACAGGCTGGCTAAAACCGTATATGGAACACTCGTCTTCAGAAAATGGTGTCATACGGTGAATATAGTAGCCTACAACAGCCTAAATGACTGAGTCTGTTTAGAAACTGATGGAGGGTAACTACACCACAAATCCAGAGAGAGAGAGAGAGAGGAGGAGAGAGAGAGAGAGAGAGAGAGAGGGGAGAAGGGAGAGAAAGAGAGAGAGAGAGAGGGATAGAGGAATGCCTTATTACTCTCAAAGGCCTGGCCTGTTCAGAAGGCAGGGAACACGAAACAAGACAAGTTCCATAATCATGCAAATAATAACATCAGACAAATACACCGCCTTTTGGAAGGTTTATGTAGATTAGTTCCAAAACTGTTTCACGGTTTTGTTTGCATATCCTAGTAAGGGCATGAGCTTAGATGGACAAGTTTGTCTTAGCATAACATTTTTCTCTGATGGAAAGATATGCAAAGAAAAAAAAACTTCCAGAAATATATCTTCTTTTGCTTGAGAACACAAAGGACTTGAGAGAGAGAGAGAGAGAGAGAGAGAGAGAGAGAGAGAGAGAGAGAGGAGAGAGAGAGAGAGAGAGAGAGAGAGAAGACAAGACAAAATTCTTTATTAACGAGGATAATAGATAAGCACTGATGTGTTTTTTTACATCCAGTCCTCGCCCTGAGTAGGGTCAACAATGTAAAATAAAATGAGGCAATAGAAGAACCTAGAGGAGAGAGAGAGAGAGAGAGAGAGAGAGAGAGAGAGAGAGAGAGAGAGAGAGAGAAGGAGAGAGAGAGAGAGAGAGACTGATGCATGCACATTTTGATTCATTTCAATTCATATTTATTGGGAAACGATATAGCGAAGAGAGAGAGAGAGAGAGAGAGAAGAGAGAGAGAGAGAGAGAGAGAGGCCTATGCAAAATACATGCTACCTACACATTCTTCTCCTTACTGTCCTTCAGGCCGCACATGCAAAATCCAGCCAGGAGACTTGCCCCTCCCATTCACCAAGCCGTTCAAGATGGTCATTTGCCCACTGGTCCGGGACAACTCTTTCAGCATCTCACACAACGAGTCCTGTCGTGTCGATATCAGATTGGTCCTGTCAAGACCTCTCTTTGTATGTCTTTCTTTTCTTTGCGCGCAGTTATCAAACTAACGTGGGAATGCACGGCAAGGTACAGTCGTCTAAGGGAGAGATGGAAGTTGGGAGTGGAAAGCGTGTTGGAGTGTCCTTTTATTGTTTCCATGAGACGAGACCGCTGAACAGGATAGGTGATCCGTGTGTGGAACAGTCGCATAGGAATTCTGGAAATGTATCAGGCGCTGAATGTAGTAGCCTATAAGAGCCTGAGGACACTGAGTCTGTATAGAAAATGATGGAGGGTAACTACACCGAGAGGAGAGAGAGGAAGAGAGAGAGAGAGAGAGAGAGAGAGGAGAGAGAGAGGTAGGTGGGGTGGGGTGGGTGGGTGAGGGACACGGGGTGGATGGGAGCTTTGCAAAATACGCCGTTACCTACAGTCCCTACAATCTCATCTCCTGATTGTCCCCCAACCACAGCATGCAAACTCTGGTCAGGAGACCCTCCACTCCCATGCACCGAGCCGTTCAGGATGGTCCTTTGCCCACTGTTCTGAACAACTCTTTATCGGCTCACTCACCAAACCTGTCGTGACCATACCATATTGGTCCTGTCAACATCTCTATTTTTATCTACTTATTGTCAATTTTTTTTCCCTTTTTGCGCAGTGATGGACAAACCAACGCGAGCCTGTAACGTAGAGTACAGTCGTCTAGGGGAGAGAAGTCGGAAGCGGAATGCGTGTTAGAGTGACGTTTTATCGTTACTGTGAGACGAGAGTGGTGAACACGCACGTGGGAATTCAGAAAACGTGTCCGACGGTGAATGTAGTACGCTATAACAGCCTGAGGAGAACTATATCTGTTAACAAGAACTGATGGAGGGTAACTACACCTAAAGTATACACACACACACACACACACACACACTGTGTGCGGGTGGGTGTTCTACCATAGTTCAACACTTTCAAAACTTCGGTTCCATCAGCCTTTATACCACCCTCGTGGTATAAAAAAAAATACACCATGATCTTGCGTTCAGAGAGAGGAGAGAGAGAGAGAGAGTAGGAAGAGAAGTGAAAAAGCGAATGGAGTGGCTCTAATGTAATGCTCGTTCCCTGGCGGGCCCATTACTCTGCATACTCAGCGCCTGCATCTATCTCCCTCAGTGTTCTTCGTCCGTAATACAGGACCCAGGGCGCTCATCCAGCCTCAAAGCACGTGACAAGATGGTTAAGGCTCTGGGTGGCGATGGTGAGGTGATGTCTAGCTCAACGTGATTGTATAAAGGAGATTCTACTCTATCTTCCGCTGGCCCTTATGTCATCATCACTCGTTGATGGGGCAGAGCTATAGAGAGGATGAGGATGATGGCTGTGATTGATGCTTTCATTATCATCTGTTTCACACACACACACACACACACACACACACACACACACACAGAGAGAGAGAGGAGAGAGAGAGAGAGAGAGAGAGGAGAGGAGAGAGAGAGAGAGAGAGAGAGAGAGGAGAAACTAAAAAAAGAACCGAAACTCAAATACTTTAATTGCAAAGGCCACCGACCTATCTGCAATGAGGTCAAGAACAAAAGTAGAACCCACACGTGCTCGGCGCATATACTAAAAATTATGAAAGAAAATATTTGCATAACAAATTGTTCTTCCTGAAATGACTCTGGCATTTGTGTACGAACTGATAACAGTTCCTCTCTTCGTTTTAGTGCTTTGAAAATGAACATAGCTCCACAGTGAGTTACAATTCTCTTTTCATTTTGCAGTAAAAGAAGCAGAAATCACACTTGAAGAATATTTCTAGTATGAGGCAAAATGTATATATCTCTTAAATCTTTATAGGATGGACAAACAATCAAAATATGTATTTCGTCCTCGATTTGATTACAGAATGGACAGTTTTTGGGGTTTAATGTACATTTTTGATGGACATTCAAATCACTAATACCAAGTCGAAATCTCACGGACACTTTGCGAAGTTTAGGAATTGTAGTATCAGTTAGATATTTCTCAGGCTGCCATAAGGATTTGAAGGAACTATCTGTTGAATATCTGTCACTATTAAGTATTTTACTGTCCCTATTTTGTCTATAACAGTCAATCATGCGTTGTTTAAGTTGACGTTCATAATTCACTCCACCATTTAACCAAACAAAAGAAAGGCTTTAAGTAGCCAAACAATGTTTTATCGAAGATACCCAATTTGTTTATACACACCGATTTCTTGTACATTGACACACACACACATACACACACACACACACACACACACACACACACACACACACACACACACAGAGAGAGAGAGAGAGAGGAGAGAGAGAGAGAGAGAGAGAGAGAGAGAGAGAGAGAAGATAAATGTTTTGGATTGATATTTTCTGCGTTCCTGTATTGTTTTCGTCCCCCCCCCCCCTCCTCGCCCCCCCCCCCCCACCACCACACACACACACACACCACACACACACACACACACTCACTCTCTCTCTCTCTCATTTACAAGTCTCATTTTAAGAACAAGATGAACTGTTTCTGAGTCAAGGTCCCTCTAAATATTGTAGAGGACTCTTCTTCAAAGTTTTTACTCCATTTTTTGTCTGTATTTGTCTTTCTTAGGTACGAGCGCATATGCGCACGCACACATGCACACACATATACACACACAACACAAACACGCGCGCGCGCGCACACACCACACACACACACACACACACACACACACACACACACACAACACACACATACACACACACACACACACACAACACACACACACACATACACACACACAACACACACACACACGTGCGCGCGCGCGCACACACAAACACACTGAGAGAGAGAGAGAGAGAGAGAGAGAGAGAGAGAGAGAGAGAGAGAGAGAGAGAGAGAGAGAGAGAGAGAGAGAGAGAGAGAGAGAGATTTTTCTCGTTCTCATTTTTTCGTTTTAAAACATCTTCCTGCATGAAGATAAAACCACTTGATAACAAAAATAGCCGTAAAAAAATCTCATTAGATATTCATTGAAACCTTTTAATTACATTTTATTCAGTAAAGAATTAAAATCAAACAATAATAATTGCATCTCTCTCTCTTCTCTCTCTCTCTCTCTCTCTCTCTCTCTCTCTCTCTCTCTCTCTCTCTCTCTCTCTCTCTGTGTGTGTGTGTGTGTGTGTGTGTGTGTGTGTGTGTGTGTTGTCTGTCTGTGTGTCTGTGTCTGTGTGAGTGTGTGATTTGTACTATATTCATAGCGTCTGTTTGGTGTTTAAATATCGGACTTGCTCCAAAAGATTATTGACTTTTGATTCCCCAAAAGGCACTGTAACATAGATTTGACATTGCCGTTGATCATAGTATCTCAGTTCTGGTCTCTCACATGTTGCAAACGTAGTGAGAAATGCCCCCGCTGAACTGCTTCTCCTCCACCCCACCCCTCCCCTCCCCTCCCTCCCCTCCCCTCCCGCTGTCTCACCCTATTCGACGAGCAGAAAACTCCCAGTTGGTCACAAATTCAATATGGGTTTTCACGTGTCAGATAGATATCAACGGTAGTAACTTTTTCTTCACAAACTCTCTGGAACTTTCCAAACCTCCAACGAAAGCTGTTCAACATGTATTTTTCTAGCTCAGTGCAACTGGTACATGCTCTCGTATGTAGTTTGACTCCATTACGACGGTAAAGTTTGCCCTATTTGATGCCATTTTGTAACTCCAGAACGAATGTTCATGTAAATACGAAGCCATTCGCGGTGACTTCCAGTGAAATATTGAGAAGTGAAAGAACGTCGCGCGCGCGCGCGCGCGCGCGCGCGCGCCACACACACACACACACACACACACACACACACACACACACACACACACACACACAACACACAAACACACACACATACCCACACACACGCGCGCACACACACCCACACACGCAGAGAGAGAGAGAAAGAGAGAGAGAGACAGACAGACAGACAGATAGACAGGCAGAGGGAGAGGACTGGGAGAAAACGTCTGTTCTTTATACTTCAGATGATTCAAGACAAGGCAAGCTCCAGTGTCCCTCCAACAGCCAGTCATCTCTCAGTCCAGTTCACAATGCGGGTTATTATGAGCTAGGGTTGTGACCGATCCGGTATGATCTATGTGTTTTCTTCTTCCATGTGCTGTTTCTGGGGCATTCGAAGCTGGCAGGCTCTATTCCTCTCCTGGCTGGATTTTCTTGTTGGGTTTACACACCGCGTGCGGGGGAAGTTTAGTTATCTGGGATCCGTCATTAGCAGTGAGAGATCCAAACCAGAAATCCTCACAAAGGCCTCAAAGACAACCACAGCACAAAGTCCAGACTGAAACGTCCATGGAAGAACAAGGACATCTCCATGAAACACAACATCAGGCACCTCTGTGCGTGCTGCTATATTCCATCTTCCTGCGCGCATGAAAGGCATGGAGCCTAACAGCGGATCTGGAAAGAAAAAATCCAAGCCATAGAAATGAGAAGTTACTCCGAGATACTACACATCAGAAGCACTGATCATGTCACCAGTCAACAGGTGCGCCAGGACTATATGACTACACAGGACTATATGAAGATCTACTGACATCAGTCACCAAAAGACAACTCTCTTGATGTGACGGGGTAACAAGATCCACTGGCCTGGCTCAAACAGTCCTCCAGAGAACTGTTGAAGGAGGGAGCGAGACAGAGAGAAAGACAAAGGAACAATGGACTGGCAACATTGCAGTGGGGACTGGGAACACGTTTGCAGAAACCTCGGCCTTGGTATACAACGGACACAGCTACAGGAACCTGGTGAACTGTTCTTTAGCGTGGTGCCCCAGTGTCTCCCCACGGAAGTAAGGGGGAAGAAGAGGATGACTGGCGGCCATGAAGAAGGAAGGATTCTACACTTATTACACATGGGTCGTTCTTTTGGTGGCTGCTCGTATCTTTTTATAAGGTGAAGAAGCTGCAAGGAGCATTCTATTTGATGCACAGCTCACTATAACACATGTTGTTATGGAGTGTTTCGACTTACATGATGTCACATATTAACATTTCACCGTGGACCCCCTTTGCAGGAAAGTTCCAGAGATGAGAATTTTTAGTTCCTAACAGAGATTAATATCTCCTCTGATCCAAGATTTTATGGAAGAAATTTTTTAGAGCAAATATTGCGTGTTGAAAAAAACAACAACCCTGGTTCACTGACATTTTTGCCAGACGAGATGACGGATTTTAATACGACCCCTGGTGGTCGGCCGGACCATGAACCACGTGATTTAGAACCGAAGTGGATGACGTACAGTGTCAGCTCCTCATCCTCTCAAACTGCAGCATGCAAAGTCCGGTCCTAAGCTTCTCCATTTCCTCTGCCCCAGGCCCTGAGCAGGCACCGCCTGTCCAGGATGCTCCTCTGCCTACTCCACTGGAAGAGCTCTTCAGTGCCAGACTCACCAAGACCTGTCGTGCAGACACCGGATTGATCCTCCCCACGCTGTTTTTGTGTCCTAATGGGCAAAACAATGCACCATTGTCCAGTTGACCGGAGACGTCTGCAGGCGAGATGGACTCCGCCAGCGGAACGCGTGTGGGAGTGACGTGTTATTGCTTCCATGAGAGGAGGAGAGTGGGGAGGGAGGCTGGGTAAACCCCAGATGAAACACGCACATGGGAATTCCGGGAGTGTGTCAGATAGTGAGTGGCTTTACCCGTTAAGTAGTCTGCAGTGACCGAATAGGTTTAGACACTGATGGAAGGTAAACCTCGTCCCTCCATCCCCTCTGCCCCCCCCCCCCCCCCCCCCCCCCCCCAACCAACTCCTTTCACACTCCTCCCCCGTACAAAACTGAGAGAGAGAGAGAGAGGAGAAGGAGAGAGAGAGAGAGAGAGAGAGAGAGAGGGGTTCTATTCCAAGGGCATTGACCTTTCAGAGGGAGGTCAATGTCAAATAAAACAGTTGCATAATCACACAAATAATGTCATTAAGTAAGTATCTTTTACAATGTTTGATGAATTTGTAAATGGTATTAATGACATAAGATCAAACAGCTGAGTCCATATGAAATGTGTATATAGTAGGTATATGATGCCTTACAATTTCGTAATGGTTCGTACAAAACAATTGACGTACTACAGAGAGAGAGAGAGAGAGAGAGAGAGAGAGAGAGGGAGAGAGGAGAGAGAGAGAGAGAGAGAGAGAGAGAGAGAGAGAGAGAGAGACAGACGACAGACAGACAGACAGACAGACAGACATATAGATTACTGACCCATTTTTATAATGAAAGAGGAAATGGTTTTAGGTTGCACTTGTTTTTCTTCAGTTCCTATTGATTCAAAACTTTTGAAACTTCAGTTTACTATTTTGCTTTTAAACTTTCGAGAGAGAGAGAGAGAGAGAGAGAGAGAGAGAGAGAGAGAGAGAGGAGAGAGAGGGAGGAGAGAGAGAAGAGAGAGAGACAGACAGGCAGACAGACAGAGAACGAAAGAGATACTGCTTTTATAGTTTGAGAGAGAGAGAGAGAGAGGGGAGAGAGAGAAGAGAGAGAGAGAGAGAGAGAGAGAGAGAGAGAGAGAGAGAGAGAGAGAGAGAGGGAGAGAGAGAGAGAGAGAGTGAGAGAGAGAGAGAGGAGAGAGAGAGAGAGAGAGAGGAGAGAGAGAGAGAGAGAGATGCATTAGCGTAGAGTTGAGTCAACTTCGAACAGCCATCACATATTTGTTAAACTAAATCTGAATTGAGAATTATCAATACATTTAGGGTATAGTGGAGTCAAATCTGAGACATAAATCAGATGTTTTCGATAATTAGATTTGAATTCTTGAAAGTTTGATTCATTTTTTTTAAGTTCTTGAGGAATATGGTTTCATAGCCAACCTCCGGAATACGCCAAACTAGACTTGGTATAGATTAACGGGAGGTTTATTTTATGTGAATGTCGATAGTCGTTAAAAGTGAAATATTTGTTAGAGAAAGTGGAGCCTTTTCATGGAGTATCTCATGCATAAAGAGTCCTTATTGTATAGAAGTTTGGCTTTAAATGGGAGAATGCTGATTGCTTCTAGTCTGAATCTACCAGTGAGGATGGTTGACCTATCGTTACTTTGACAGCTCTTTTGTGAAGGCTAATTAGCGGTTTGAGTAAATCATTGTTAGCGTCCAAAGTGTTCAGCTCTTTTGTGAAGGCTAATTAGCGGTTTGAGAAAATCATTGTTAGCCGAGTCCCAAAGTGTTCAGCTCTTTTGTGAAGGCTAATTAGCGGTTAAGTAAATCATTATTAGCCGTCCCTGTGAAGGCTAATTAGCGGTTTGAGTAAATCATTGTTAGCCGTCCTGTGAAGGCTAATTAGCGGTTTGAGTAAATCATGTTAGACGTTAGCGGTTTGAGTAAATCATGTTAGCCGTTAGCGGTTTGAGTAAATCATTGTTAGCCGTTAGCGGTTTGAGTAAATCATTGTTAGCGTTAGCGGTTTGGTAAATCATTGTTAGCGTTAGCGGTTTGAGTAAATCATTGTTAGCCGTTAGCGGTTTGAGTAAATCATTGTTAGCGAGTCCAAGTGTTCAGGCATGGTCAACAACAAGCTGATTTATAAGAGTGAAAAAGTAATTTTCTTGCATGCGAATGTAAGAAGTTCTTGAGAGAGAGAGAGAGAGGGGAGAGAGAGAGAGAGAGAGAGAGAGAGAGAGAGAGAGAGGAGGCAGACAGACACACGAGAGAGAGAAGAGAGAGAGGAGAGAGAGAGAAGAGAGGAGAGAGAGAGAGAGAGAGAGAGGCAGACAGACAGACAGAGAGAGAGAGAGAGAGAGGAGAGAGAGAGAGAGAGAGAGAGAGAGAGAGAAAGGAAGGGGAGAGAGACAGACAGACAGCAGAGAAGAAAGAGAAACACAGAGAGCTGGTTAGTGACCATGCCTGAACGCTGCAGCATGTACCACTCGGCGTGGGAACCTGTACATAACTCTTTTCCCCCCTCTCTTTTGATAGTTTTGGTTAGCCATAGGACATGCGCTGTGCATGTGTGTGTGTGTGTGTGTGTGTGTGTGTGTGTGTGGTGTGTGTGTGTGTGTGTGTGTGTGCTGGCGTGAGTGGATGTGTGGGTGCATACAGCAATATTTGTACATAATGTTTCTTCTTTTTGGTTTATTTGTGTTTAGAGCCATATTGCCCACAGCGGTGTGTGTGTGTGTGTGTGTGTGTGTGTTAATATTTATGAGTTAATATTTATTTTGTACATGATTCTCCTTTTCTATTCCTTTATTTTGAGCCATAACGCATGTGTGGGTGTGTCTGCGTGTGTGCAGATTAAAAAAATGTTTTAAATCGTGCGCTTATTGTTGATTTCATTAAGATTTTGCGCGTTACAAATAACATAATTAATTAACTATTATTAATGTTATTATTATCATCATTATTATTATTACTATCATTAATATTATTATTATGATTATTATTATCATCAATCATTAATATTATTAGAGAGAGAGAGAGAGAGAGAGAGAGAGAGAGAGACAGACAGACAGACAGAAATGGAAAGACCGAAAAGTGAGGTTTTGTTGTTGTTGGTTCTTGACTAATTGATTGTGTGGTTCGTTGAGTGTGTGTGCGTGGCGTGCGTGTGTGTGGTGGGGGGGGGGGGGGGGGGGGGGGGGCCTATATACGTATGCCAGCAACATGGCTGATTTGGCGTATAGTCTCTTCACAATAGACGACTGAGCCATGACCTCCAACAAAAGAGGAACGGGTGGAAATGAGAGACAGCATGGAGGGGAACAAAGACGCTCAGAATGACGGCTGAAGGGAGTGCAAACGCCTAGAGTTAACGTGGACTGAAATAGAGATGATAAACAAGTGGGGTAACTTTGGCTCCCATAAGAAACCTAACACAGAGTAACTTTTATTCAAGACTGGCACAGCCTTTTAAACTTGAATAAAGTCAGACCAACAATCTAATAGTGGGGGAAAAAACAAGCGCAGGCCAACAACTCAACTGTCTTCATAGTAATGACTTGTCAAAGATTTGTACTTAAGGAGGGGGGGAGGGGGGGGGGGTGAAGATGGAGAAACTGGGAACATAAAATTAATAAAATATATTACAGATATGAAAACTTTTCACTAGCTGCATAAGGGAACCACCGTAATCTCTTTTGAAGGCAGATATATTTGTATTGCCTGCTCCGAGGCCTTTCGTCCGCTGGATCGGAACTCATCAGGGAGACACGGCTGGTTGTGTCTGCGCTCCTGGCGTCAAATAGAGACACACCACAGTCCATAATACCGTGGTGTTCTCACACCAAGGGTGCAAAAAGAATCCAATAGCACCCCAAAGCAGCAGTGAAGGGTAGTAAATGAAACCAAACGAAAGTGTGGGGAGCAAAAAAGTTGCTAAAAAACTAAAGACATTATGCAAATAGTATAACATGTAGGGGACAATCTTTGACCCTACGCTTGAGGAGCCACCCAAGGATGCAAGGGAGATCAAAAGACAAACACACAGACGGACAGAAACAAATACAAATAACCTCGATTTAATCGAAACGAAATTGGAAATGAAATGAGGCAGGGAACAGTAAACAATAATCAAGTGGGGTAACTTTTGCTCCATAAGAAAACCTAACACAGAGTAACTTTTATTCAAGACGGGCACAGCCTTTTAAACTTGAATAAAGTCAGACAAATCTGTAATTATTTTATTTAATTTCGTGTTCCCAGTTTCTCCATCTTCAACCCCCCCCCCCCCCCCCCCCCCCCTCTCCATTTCTTAAGTCCAAATCTTTGACAAGTCATTACTATGAAGACAGTTGAGTTGTTGGCTGCGCTTGTTTTTTCCCCCACTATTAGATTGTTCGTCTATGTATTTGTCTGACTTTATTCAAGTTTAAAAGGCTGTGCCCGTCTTGAATAAAAGTTACTCTGTGTTAGGTTTTCTTACGGGAGCCAAAGTTACCCCACTTGTTTATTGTTTACTGTTCCCTGCCTCATTTCATTTCCCAATGAAATAGAGATGGTCAGAATCTGGATTAAAGGAAGTATAGGCTCTTGGAGATGGCCTGGAAGAAAGGAGAGATGGTTAGAATGGAGGGGTGGAGGTGGGGGGTACAGACACTTGGACATAGCCTGGAAGGAAACAGAGATTGTTAGAATGGAGGGGGGGGGGGGGGGGGTTACAGACGCTTGGACATAGCCTGGAAGGAAACAGAGATGGTTAGAATGGGGGGGGGGGGGGGTACAGACGCTTGGACATAGCTGGAAGGAACAGAGATGGTTAGAATGGAGGGGGGGGGGGGGGGGGGGGGGGGTACGGACGCTTGGACATAGTCTGGATGGAAACAGAGATGGTTAGAATGGAGGGGGGGGGGGAGAGGGGCAGACGCTTGGAGATGGCCTGGAAGGAAGCAGAGATGGTTAGAATGGAGGGGGGGGGGGGGTACAGACGCTTGGACATAGCCTGGAAGGAAACAGAGATGGTTAGAATGGGGGGGGGGGGGGGGTACAGACGCTTGGACATAGCCTGGAAGGAAACAGAGATGGTTAGAATGGGAGAGGGGGGGGGGGGGTACAGACGCTTGGACATAGCCTGGAGGAAACAGAGATGGTTAGAATGGGGGGAGGGGGGGTACAGACGCATGGACATAGCCTGGAAGGAAACTGAGATGTTAGATTCGAGGGGGTGGTGGGGGGGTCAGACGCTTGGAGATAGCCTGGAAGGAAACAGAGATCGTTAGAATGGGGGGGGGGGTGGGGGGGGGGGGGGTGGACAGACGCTTGGAGATGGCTGGAAGGAAACAGAGATGGTTAGAATGGAGGGGGAGGGGGATACAGACGCTTGGAGATAGCCTGGAAGGAAACAGAGATGGTTAGAATGGAGGAGGGTACAGACGCTTGGACATAGCTGGAAGGAAACAGAGATGGTTAGAATGGAGGGGTGGGGGGGGGGGGGACAGACGCTTGTAGATGGCCTGGAAGGAAACAGAGATGGTTAAAATGGAGGGGGGGGGGGGGGGGGGGACAGACGCTTGGACATACCCTGGAAGGAAGCAGAGATGGTTAAAATGGAGGGGTGGGGGTGCGGGGTACAGATCCTTGGAGATGGCCTGGAAGGAAGCAGAGATGGTTAGAATGGAGGGGTCGGGTGGGGGGGGGGGGGGGGTACAGATCCTTGGAGATAGCCTGGAAGGAAGCAGAGATGGTTAGAATGGAGGGGGGGGGGGGGGGCAGACGCTTGGACTAGCATGGAAGGAAACAGAGGCGGTTAGAATGGAGGGGGAGGGGGATACAGCGCTTGGAGATAGCCTGGAAGGAAACAGAGATGGTTAGAATGGAGGAGGGTACAGACGCTTGGACATAGCCTGGAAGGAAACAGAGATGGTTCGAATGGAGGGGTGGGGGGACAGACGCTTGTAGATGGCCTGGAAGGAAGCAGAGATGGTTTAGAATGGAGGGGGGGGGGGGGACAGACGCTTGGACATAGCTGGAAGGAAGCAGAGGCGGTTAGAATGGAGGGGGGGGGGGGTATACAGACACTTGGAGATAGCCTGGAAGGAAACAGAGATGGTTGGAATGGAGGGGGGGGGGGTACAGACACTTGGACATAGCCTGGAAGGAAGCAGAGGTGGTTAGAATGGGGGGGGGGGGGGGGGGCGGGGGTAACAGACGCTTGGAGATGGCCTGGAAGGAAACAGAGATTGTTAGAATGGAGGGGGGGGGGGGTGTACAGACGCTTGGACATAGCCTGGAAGGAAGCAGAGGTGGTTAGAATGGAAGGGGGGCAACAGACGTTGGAGATGGCTGGAAGGAAGCAGAGGTGGTTAGAATGGAGGCGGGGGGTGTACAGACGCTTGGACATAGCCTGGAGGAAACAGAGATGGTTAGAATGGAGTAGGGTTACAGACGCTTGGAGATGGCTGGACGGAAGCAGAGATGGTTAGAATGGAGGGGGGGGGGGGTACAGACGCTTGGAGATGACCTGGAAGGAAGCAGAGATGGATAGAATGGAAGGGTGGGGGTTTACAGACGCTTAGAGATGACCTCGAAGAAAGCAGCATTGGTTAGAACTGAAGGTGTGAGGGAGGAAGACAGACATTTAGAGGCAACGTGGAAGGGAGCAGGGGTGGTTAGAGATAGCCTTCAAGGCAGTCTAGACGCTTACAGATGGCATAGAAGGAAGCAGAGGTGATTTAGCTTTGGGGGGAAGCGAGTACAGACAGCTTTGGAACAGCGTGGAAGGGAGCAGAGCAGAGATGACTCAGAAGGTAGGGAGTAGAAATGCTGGAAGATGGCATGGGAGGGACTGGAGAAGACACTGCACTATTCCAGAGGAGGATGCTTCCATCCCTGTCATTCCACACCAAGGTTTTGAGGATTCCCTGTCTTGACTTATTAGCCACGGTTAGTTTCAAAGTGAGGTGACTTCAGGCGGAAACTGAAGCAAATTTTAAAAGGAATTTTAAAGTAAATCCATCGGTAACATGGACAAATGAATGACTAGACAAACCACGATGCGTTTCGACCTCTCAGGTTTCTTCAGACAAGACAAACAATCATCACATCATCATCGCCATTAACACTGCTGCCACTGCAACCATTCTGTTCGACAATCCTCTCACCCTTCTCCTTTCTCCCCTTCTGTGTGTTTTAGCACTATTAATACTATAGCTACTATCGTCATGTTATCACAAAAATTTTTTTTTTTTTTTTTTTTTTTTTTTTTTTTTTTTTTTTTTTTTTTTTTTTTTTTTTTTAAATTTTTTTTTAAAAAATTTTTTTTTTTAAAAAAAAAAAATTTTTTCCCAAAACCAAAAAAAAAGGGGGAAGGGGGGGGGGGGGTTTTTTTTTTTGGGGGGGGGGAAAAAAATTTTTTTTTTAAAAAAAAGGGGTTTAAAGGGTTTTTTTTTAAAAAAATTGGGGTTTTTTTCCCAAAAATTTTTTTTTAAAAAAAAAAAATTTTTTAAAAATTAAAAAAACCAAAAAAAAAAGGGGGGGGAAAACCTTCCGAAAAAAAAGGGGGGGGGTTTTTTAAAAAAAAAGGGGGGGGGGGGGGCCGCATTTAAAAAAACCCCCCCCTTTTCCCCCTTAAAACCCCGGGGAAAAATTTTTTAAAAAAAGGGTTGGGGGGGAAAAATTGGGGGTTTTTAAAGGGGGGGGGGAAAAAATTTGGGCCAAAAAAAAAAAAACCCCCTTTCCCCAAAATTTTTTAAAAAAAAAAATTTTTAAAAAAACCCGGGGTTTTTCCCCTTTTTAAAATTTTTTCCCCTTTTTTCCCCTTTTTTAAAAAAATTTTAAAATTTTTTCCCTTAAAATTTAAAAAAAGGGGGAAAACCCCAAAAAACCCCAAATTTTTAAGAAATTAAAAAAATTTTTTTTAAAAAAATTTAAATTTTTAAAAAAAATTTTTTTCCCAGGGGGGGAAAAAAAAAAAAAAAAAAAAAAAAAAAAAAAAAACCCCCCCCCCCCAAAAAAACCCCAAAAAAAACCTTAAAAAAAAAACCCCAAAAATTTAAAATTAATTTTTTTTTCCCCCTTTTTTTTTAAAAAAAAAAAAAAAAAATTTAAAAAACCCCCAAAATTAAAAAAAACCCCCCCCCCCCCCAAAAAAAGAACCCCTTTTCAAAAAATTAAAAATTTTTTTTAAAAAAAAAAAAAATTTTAAAAAATTTTCCCCCAAAACAAAAAAAAAAAAAAACCCAAACCCAAAAAAAAAACCCCCCCCTTTTTAAAAAAAAACCCCAAAAAAACCCCTTTAAAAACCATTTCAAAAATTTTTAAACCCTTTTTTAAATTGGTTTTAAAAATTTAAAAAAATTTTTTTTAAAAAAAAATTTTTAAAAATTTTTTTTTTTTCCCCCCCCAAAAAAAAAACCCCCCAAAATTTTTTTAAAAACCCCCCAAAAACCCCCAAAAAAAAAAAAAAAAAAATAAAAAACCCCTTAAAAAAAATTTAAAAAAAAATTTTTTTAAAAAAAACCTTTTTTCCCCCCCCCCTTTTTAAAAATTTCCCCCCCCCCCCCCAAAAAAAAAAAAAAAAAAAAAAAACCCCCCTTTTTTTCCCCCAAAAAAACCCCAAAAAAAAAAAAAAAACCTCCCATTTTTTTTTTAAAAAAATTTTCCCCGGGCCCCCTTTTTTTTCCCCCCCCCCAAATTTTTAAAAAAAAATTTTTTTTGGGGGGGGTTTTCCCAAAAAATTTAAAAAAGGGGTTTATGGGGGGGAAAAGG
>CM031598.1:28364975-28369975 GCA_018398815.1 Conus ventricosus | reverse complement strand
TTTTGTACATGATTCTCCTTTTCTATTCCTTTATTTTGACCCATAACGCATGTGTGGGTGTGTCTGCGTGTGTGCAGATTAAAAAAATGTTTTTAATCGTGCGCTTATTGTTGATTTCCTTAAGATTGTGCGCGTTACAAATAACATAATTAATTAACTATTATTAATTGTTATTATTATTATCATCATTATTATTATTACTATCATTAATATTATTTATATGATTATTATTATCATCAATCATTAATATTATTAGAGAGAGAGAGGGGAGAGAGAGAGAGAGAGACAGACAGACAGTCAGACAGAAATGGAAAGACCGAAAAGTAAGGTTTTGTTGTTGTTGGTTCTTGACTAATTGATTGTGTGGTTCGTTGAGTGTGTGTGCGTGCGTGCGTGTGTGTGGGGGGGGGGGGGGGGGGGGGGGGGGGGGTGCCTATATACGTATGCCAGCAACATGGCTGATTTGGCGTCTAGTCTCTTCACAATAGACGACCGAGCCATGACCTCCAACAAAAGAGGAACGGGTCGAAATGAGAGACAGCATGGAGGTGAACAAAGACGCTCAGAATGACGGTTGAAGGGAGTGCAAACACCTAGAGTTAACGTGGACTGAAATAGAGATGATAAACAAGTGGGGTAACTTTTGCTCCCATAATGAAACCTAACACAGAGTAACTTTTAATCAAGACGGGCACAGCCTTTTAAACTTGAATAAAGTCAGACAAATACATAGACGAACAATCTAATAGTGGGGGAAAAAACCAAGCGCAGGCCAACAACTCAACTGTCTTCATAGTAATGACTGGTCAATGATTTGGACTTAAGAAGGGGGGGGGGGGGTTGAAGATGGAGAAACTGGGAACATGAAAGTAATAAAATATATTACAGATATGAAAATCTTTCACTAGCTGCATAAGGGAACCACCGTAATCCCTTTTGAAGGCAGATATATTTGTATTGCCTGCTCCGAGGCCTTTCGTCCGCTGGATCGGAACTCATCAGGGAGACACGGCTGGTTGTGTTTGCGCTCCTGGCGTCAAATAGAGACAAACCACAGTCCATAATACCGTGGTGTTCTCATCACCAAGGGTGCAAAAAAGAATCCAATAACACCCCCAAAGGAGCCAGTGAAGTGTAGTAAAGGAAACCAAACGAAAGTGTGGGGAGGAAAAAAGTTGCTGAAAACTAAAGACATTATGCAATAGTATAACATGTAGGGGACAATCTTTGAGCCTACGCTTGAGGATCCACCCAAGGATGCAAGGGAGATCAAAAGACAAACACTCAGACGGACAGAAACAAATACAAATAACCTCGATTTAATCGAAACGAAATTGGAAATGAAATGAGGCAGGCAACAGTAAACAATAATCAAGTGGGGTAACTTTTGCTCCCATAAGAAAACCTAACACAGAGTAACTTTTATTCAAGACTGGCACAGCCTTTTAAACTTGAATAAAGTCAGACAAATCTGTAATATATTTTATTAATTTCATGTTCCCAGTTTCTCCATCTTTAACCCCCCCCCCCCCTCCACCCTCCTTAAGTCCAAATCTTTGACAAGTCATTACTATGAAGACAGTTGAGTTGTTGGCGTGCGCTTGTTTTTTCCCCCCACTATTAGATTGTTCGTCTATGTATTTGTCTGACTTTATTCAAGTTTAAAAGGCTGTGCCCGTCTTGATTAAAAGTTACACTGTGTTAGGTTTTCTTACGGGAGCAAAAGTTACCCACTTGTTTATTGTTTATGTTCCCTGCCTCATTTCATTTCCAATTAAATAGAGATGGTCAAAATCTGGATTAAAGGAAGTATAGGCTCTTGGAGATGGCCTGGAAGAAAGGAGACATGGTTAGAATGGAGGGGGGGGGGGGGGGTACAGACGCTTGGACATAACCTGGAAGGAAACAGAGATGGTTAGAATGGAAGGGGGGGGGGGGGGGTAACAGACGCTTGGAGATGGCCTGGAAGACAACAGAGATTGTTAGAATGGAGGGGGGGGGGGGGTACAGACGCTTGGACATAACCTGGAAGGAAACAGAGATGGTTAGAATGGAAGGGGGCGTAACAGACGCTTGGAGATGGCCTGGAAGACAACAGAGATTGTTAGAATGGAGGGGGGGGGGGGGTACATGACGCTTGGACATAGCCTGGAAGGAAACAGAGATGGTTAGAATGGAGGGGGGGGGGGGGTACAGACGCTTGGACATAGCCTGGAAGGGAAACAGAGATGGTTAGAATGGAGGAGGGTACAGACGCTTGGAGATGGCCTGGATGGAAACAGAGATTGTTAGAATGGAGGGGGGGGGGGGTTACAAACGCTTGGACATAGCCTGGAAGGAAACAGAGATGGTTAGAATGGGGGGGGGGGGGGGTGGTACAGACGCTTGGAGATGGCCTGGAAGGAAACAGAGATGGTTAGAACTGAAGGGTGAGGGAGGAAGACCAGACATTTAGAGACAACGTGGAAGGGAGTAGGGGTGCTTAGAGATGGCCTTCAAGGCAGTACAGACGCTTAAAGATGGCGTAGAAGGAAACAGAGATGATTAGAATTGGGGGGGAAAAGCGAGCACAGACAGCTTTAGAACAGCGTGGAAGGGAGCAGAGCAGAGATGACTCAGAAGGTAGGGAGTAGAAATGCTGGAAGATGGCATGGGAGGGACTGGAGAAGACACTGCACTATTCCAGAGGCGGAGGCTTCCATCCCTGTCATTCCACACCAAGGGTTTGAGGATTCCCTGTCTTGACTTATTAGCCACGGTTCGTGTCAAAGCGAGGTGACTTCAGGCGGAAACTTGAGCAAATTTTAAAAGGAATTTTAAGTAAATCCATTGGTAAACATGGACAAATGAATGACTAGACAAAACACGATGCGTTTCGACCTCTTAGGTCTTCTTCAGACAAGACAAACAAATCATCACCATCATCATCGCCATTAACACTGCTGCCACTGCAACCATTCTGTTCGACAATCCTCTCACCCTTCTCCTTCTCCCTTCTGTGTGTGCAGCCACTATTAATATTTATAGCTACTATCGTCATGTTATCACCAAAAGTGGTAGTATCCTTTCTTTATTATCATTTCCAATATTGTTATCGTCATTATCATCATCGTATTTATTAGTATTATTTGCTATCATTATCAATTTATCATCATTGCTATTTTAACTCACATGGTCTCCTTCCAACGGCCTCAATTATTCTCCACCACAATCACCTCATTCACAATCAGCTCAACCACAATCACCTCACCAAAATCCCTCACCCAATCACTCTCATTTACAATACAGTTCACTTTCACCCAACATCCTCAAACACAATCACCACAATTACAATCATCTCTCAACCCAACACTCTCAACCAAAATCAACCTACCACAATCACTCTCATTACAATACAGTCACTTTCACCATACATCCCTCAAACACAATCACCAACAATTCAATACAGTCACTCTCAACCACAACATCCCTCAACCACTATCACTCTCTAACCAAATCACTCTCAAACCACAATCAGCTCAACACAATTACTCACTCAACCACAATCACCTCAACCAAATCAGCCTCAACCACAATAACCTCAACCACAATCACCTCAACCACACCATCCCACCAATACCCTCAACCACAATCACCCTCAACACACCATCACTCTCTCAACAAAATCAAACCTCAACCACAATCACTCTCAATTACAATACAGTCACTTTCAACCATAAACAATCCCTCAAACACAATCAACAATTACCAATACAGTCACTTCAACCAACAACATC
This sequence comes from Conus ventricosus, assembly GCA_018398815.1. Taxonomy (NCBI): domain Eukaryota; kingdom Metazoa; phylum Mollusca; class Gastropoda; order Neogastropoda; family Conidae; genus Conus; species Conus ventricosus. Next base: position 28,366,199 of record CM031598.1, on the reverse strand, counting down.
CCTCAACCACTATCACTCTCAACCAAAATCACTTCAACCACAATCAGCCTCAACCACAATTACCTCAACCACAATCACCTCACCACAATCAGCCTCCAACCACAATTACCCTCAACCACAATCATCCTCAACCACAATCACCACAATTACCTCAACACAATCACCTCAACCATAATCACTCTCAACCAAAATCACCTCAACCACAATCACTCTCCATTACAATACAGTCACTTTCAACCACAACATCCCTCAACCACAATCACCAACAATTACAATACAGTCACTCTCAACCACAACATCCCTCAACCACAATCACTGTCAACACAATCACCCCCAACTACAAATACCTTCACCCAAAATCACTCTCAACCACTATCACCCTCAACCACTTTCACCCTGCCCAAAATCATTCTCAACCAGGATCACCCTCAACCATTATCACCCTACCCCAAAATCATTCTCAACCACGTTCACCCTCAACCCAAATCAAGGTCAACCACAATCACCCTCAACCACAAAAACGTCATCCACGGAAGTGGTATTAATCACTCACAAACACTGATTAACAACACGGATTTCTATCAAGTGGGAAGGAAACTCAAATTAACAACACGGATGTTGATCAAGGGGGGAGGGGGGGGGGCGGAAACTGTAATTAACAACACGGATGTCGATCAAGGGGGGGGGGGGGGGGGGCGGAAACTGTAATTAACAACACGGATGTCGATCAAGGGGGGAGGGTGGGGGGGGGGGGGGGGGGGGGGGCGGAAACTGTAATTTACAACACGGACGTCGATCAAGGAGAAAGGAAACTCTAATTAACAACACGGATGTCGATCAAAGGGAAAGGAAACTGTAATTAACAACACGGATGTCGATCAAGGGGAAAGGAAACTCTAATTAACAACACGGATGCCGATCAAGGGGAAAGGAAACTCAAATTAACAACACGGATGTTGATCAAGGAGAAAGGAAACTGTAATTAACAACACGGATGCCGATCAAGGGGAAAGGAAACTGAAATTAACAACACGGATGTCGATCAAGGGGAAAGGAAACTCAAATTAACAACACGGATGTCGATCAAGGAGAAAGTAAACTCAAATTAACAACACGGATGCCGATCTAGGGGAAAGGAAACTCTAATTAACAACACGGATGTCGATCAAGGGGAAAGGAAACTGTAATTAACAACACGGATGTCGATCAAGGGGAAAGGAAACT
>CM031598.1:28347475-28359975 GCA_018398815.1 Conus ventricosus | reverse complement strand
AGCCACCATCAGCCTTACCCCCACACTGTATCAGCAGCTCTGTGTGCTGTTTGCCCCGCGCTAATTAATGTTAGCTGAGATGTCGCTTTTCCAGAAGAAATATGGGCAAAAAATCAAACTGATTAAAAAAAACCCAGCAAGCGTCAAGTTTCCACAGGAGGGGAGTAGGGAATACACGATTTCAAAATGCACTAACAGCGCAGACGTGCCGTTGTTTTCCCCCCTACTCCTGGCCAGTCTGTAGAAATATGAGTGACAAGATGGCAATGGTGCTTACGACCCACATAATTCTGATTGTCTGGAAGCTTAAAATGTAATAAAGTTAATAATAACAACACACAAACCACTAATATCATGGACTAGTCGAGAAGAAGAAGGAGAAGAAGAAGAAGAAGCAGAAGCAGAAGAAGAAGAAGAAGAAGAAGAAGAAGAAGAAGAAGACGAAGACGAAGAAGAAGAAGAAGAAGAAGAAGAAGGTGGAGAAGAAGGGGGAGAGGAGGAGGAGGAGGAGAGAGGAGGAGGAGGAGGAGAAAGAAAAAGGAAAACAAGAAAAAGAAAAAAAACAGAAAACTTAAAATCAATTTTCTCTCTGTATGTGGTATATAAAGTGACTTTTGATGACGTTCCCTATCGAGTATCTTACCTGATTAACCAGATAAAAAAGCGAGGAAACAAAAGAATCCAAACAACTTAAAACCAAGGGAACCAAAAGTACAAAACAAAACAAAAGGTAACAATGAAACTCAGCTGGCCATTCCAAGCACATCAGTTTCTCCGGTTCCAGACTGACATTTATTTAATCCGATCGGAGAACATTCCATTTGTTTGTTTTTAAGAAGTTGAAATTGAAGACTAAGACCCAAATAATGTTTGATGTTTTTTTTTTTTCTTTCCATAAAATCCCATTCCAAATAAAAGATGGCCAGTATCATTTCCTTCATCTATCTGGACCCTCTCTCATTTTCTTGTAAGATGCCATGTCTGTGGCAGCAAATGAGTCACCACCCCCCCCCCCCCCTCTTTCCCCCCTCACCCCCCTCTCATCTTTCCTCCCCTTCCAGCCTATCCTACTACCTTGTCCTCAGTCCTCTTCCTAGACCACTATCCCCTTTGCCTAGGGAGCCATTTTTTCCTTTGTCTCCTGCAGTTTGATGTGACACGAAAAAGAATTGCATGATGAACACCGAGACTTGATTTCAATGCCACCTGTTCTTTTTGAAGACCTGTCGACATGTCGTGCTTGATAAAAGATGACTGCTCATGGACCAGCCGCCGTGGCGAAGTGGTTAGCGTCGCGGACTCCATTTCCGCCGACACCGGCTGGGAGGTCGTGGGTTCGAATCCCATCAGAAGTCATGTGGGTTTTTTCCCCCGACCGGCTCCTACCCAGAGTTGAGTTGCTGCGGACTCAGTTGGGAAGACTGGGACCACACAGTCGAGTTTCATCCACTTAATGGATGCGTTTCTGAGAGTGTTGCTCAGATTTCCGTCGAGGTCACCAGTATCGGCGAGTCCATGGGGGCTGTCGTTGGACGGACGTGGTGGCGCCCTCCGGAGGGAGAGCTCACTCACGCCGACTCCGCGACTAAGCAATTATTGTCGTCAGTAGGGGGCTTAGTAGGTGGTGTCCTGCGTATGTTAGATCAGAACAGGCGCCACTGAACACCACCGAAGTGACTCGGCAGCAGTGCAGTGTCTCCTCCGGTGGGTTGCCTCTTGACGACTTGACATTGACTGCTTCCTGTGGATTGCCGGTGCCTGGGCTGCGGCGGGGCCGACCGGGCTGTGGCTGTGGACGGGGTGTCGGAATGAGCGGCGTGGGTGCACTGCCTCTGAGACGGCGCAGAGAGTGGGACAGAAAAAAAAATAGATGACTGCTCATAGTTGTTGTTTCCCCCTTTTCTCTAATATTCAGTGAACACTCTGTAAATGATGCCTAACATTTCTCGCAAGTGTTTCTAGACTGGCAAGTAAGAACAAGATGGATAATATTTCGTTAATGAGGGAAAAAGTAGAAGAAGGAGAAGAAGAAGTGTTTCTAGACTGTCGAGTAGGAACAAGATGAAAAACATCATTGTGATTGAGAGAAGAAGAGGTAAGATAAGGTAATGTTGCTTATAGCCCAGCCGATCGCAAAGGGCCATATCACGGCTGTCACCACGTTACAATCAACTCAAAAGTCATCCAAGGAAAAATAAAACTTTCACACATCCCTTTAAGAAGAAGAAGAAGAAGAAAGAAGAAGAAAGAAGAATATTTACATTGTTTGTATGTGTGTGTGTGTTTGTGAGTCTGCGTGCGCACGCGGTGCGCGTCTGGCTGAGAACAAGTGTGATCTGGTTATCTTAATTTCAGTGCATACATTTAATAATGAAACAGTACATACTTGTATGCGTGTGTGTGTGTGTGTGTGTGTGTGTGTGTGTGTGTGTGTGTGTGTGTGTGTGTGTGTGTGTGTGTGCGAGAGAGAGGAAGAGAGAGAGAGAGAGAGAGAGAGAGAGAGAGAGGAGAGAGAGAGAGAGACAGAGAGAGACAGACAGACAGACAGACAGACAGACAACAGACAGACAGAGAAAGAGATTTGGTGACAACTGATCTTTCCCCAGTGTTAAAAACTACACCCCTTCGGCGAAGGTCCATGTCCCCAAAACACATTGAACATCAGATCTAGTTCAGAGACTATTGCAGACGAGACACACAACTCCTGATGTCATTCACAGACACACAACTCCTGATGCAATTCACAGAAAATGGCAGGACATATGAAACGTCGGATGAGGTCCACCTGAATTCTGCGTTGAGGAAATCTTGCTGGATGAGGTTAAGGATCAGAAGACTCGTCATTTAGTGAGAAAGGTAAATGGGAAACAAAGTAGGTGTCTGCCAATACGTTTCACGGATATAGACCACGTTTGATAGGTTTTGTTTTGTTTTGGTCGTGTTTTCAAATGTAAGCGTACATTGTACTGGCAAGCAGAGAGAGAGAGAGAGAGAGAGAGAGAGAGAGAGAGGAGAGAGAGAGAGAGAGAGAGAGAGAGTCAGACAGACTGACAGATTGAACGAGACAGAGACAGAGAGAGAGAAGAGAGAGAGAGAGAGAGAGAGAAGAGAGAGAGAGAGAGAGTCAGACAGACTGACAGACAGACAGACTGACTGAAACACAGAGAGAGAGAGAGAGAGAGAGAGAGAGAGAGAGAGAGAGAGAGAGAGAGAGAGAGAGAGAGAGAGAGAGAGAGAGAGAGAGAGAGGAGAAGAGAAGAAGAGAAGAGGAGGAGAGAGGGGGAGAGAAACTGACAATGACAATGAGGATGGCGATATCTGTTTTTTTGTTTTGTTTTGTTTTTGTTAAAGTTTTATCTTTCACCCCGGTGGTACTGGTCTCACACAGTGCATCCCGGCTACCCTGACACAGACACAGACACATCCAGCTTCGTCCTGCTGCAGCCCAGCGTCGGACAAGCAGCATAAGGGAGCCATCAGTCTCAAGTCGTCATGAGGCAACCCACCAGAAGAGACACTGCAGTACCGCTGAATCACTTCGGCGGTATGCAGTCGTGCCTGTTTTGATCAGATAAGGAAGTTGATGATGATATTATTCTGGCCAGAGATTGTATGGCAAGGCTGTACTGTGTGTGCTTCCTTTCATAGTATCTTCCAGCGCCAACCAGGCCCGAGAGATACAGACACCTGCAGTGTGATGGTATGCTTTAAGGCTGGAGCAATACTCGCAGAGGTGCGCCCATTAAATGGATGAAACTTGACTCTAGTGATTCCAGTGTTTACCTTCGACGCACAGCACATTCTACTGTGAGCTGAAGCCAGCCGGTGCCGAATACCACACAGATTAATGCTTGGGGTGGGAATCAAACCGACAACCTCCCCATCCCCAAGTCTGCGATGCCAACCTTTGCATCGTCGCCGCTGATATGAGAATGATTCATTATTTACACAACAGCTGAGGTATTGGCTCAAGTCGAGTAATTTTCATACTTGTTATTCTGCCAAAGTACCACTCAGTACTACAAACGTACATAAGAGAGAGAGAGAGAGAGAGAGAGAGAGAGAGAGAGAGAGAGAGAGAGAGAGAGAGAGAGAGAGAGAGAGAGAGAGAGAGAGAGAAGAGAGAGAGAGAAGGAGGAAGAGAAGACAGACAGACAGACAGACTGGAGAGAGAGGGAGGGAGACACACACACGCGCGCGCGCGCGCGCGCACGCGACACACACACACACACACACACACACACACACAACACACACACACACACACACACACACACACACACACACACTGAGAGAGAGGGGAGAGAGAGAGAGAACACACACTAACAATCATAACGCTAATTCAAATCATCTCTCAATCACCTCACAAACCAACAGACCCCTTCAAATCACACTAAATGTCCCTCACTGCTTTCCTCCCTTCCAGGCGGTACAGCTGACGTCCCTGAGCTTGCTGCTGCTGCTGGGGCTGCTCCTGGGCGTGTGTCACGTGCAGTGCATGCAGAACGGCTGCAACCCCCAGACGGCCCGGAACTCGTGCATGCGGGGCTGTCTGACCTGCTGGAAGACCTACGGTGGGAGCTGTACGACGTGGCATCCTGCTGCAGGGAGTGCGCCTACAGCAACGCCGTGCTCGTCGACTTCGCCCCGAACCGATGCTCCCTCAGACACGTGCAGAAAACCTGGCTCAAGAGATTCGGATGACCGGCTTCGCCTCTTACAGGACACCCTCCTCCTCCTCCTCAGCGTACCCTCCTCCTTTACCCTCCCTGCCTCGAGCTTCCATCCCTACACCCCCCTCCATTACCCTCCCCCCACTCAACCGCTTCGCTCTCCTGTGCACAGACGTCACACACACACACCCTTGTTTGGGCTTCACAGCCCTTTCACTAGCCTGCTGTGAAGAGATTGGCGTATAAGAAAAGTAATTGTTTAATTAAGCACAAGATGCGATTTGTGGAAAAACGTTTTCTTGTGGTTCGTTTAAAACGAACCTATGATGGAAAGCTAAGCCAACCACCACCTCCATCGTTACGCACACACAGGTGTGCGCGCGCGCGCGCGCGCGGCACACACACACACACACACACACACACACACACACACACACACACACACACACACACACACACAACACAACACACACACACTCCTCCAATTAGGAACTGTTTAAAGCGTTTCTGACAATACTGACTGCTATCTTCCTCGTCGTGGCTTTTGCAATTGTCTTTCTACAGGAAAAGGTCTTAAAATGTAAATAATTCATGGACACACAAATTAGTTACAAAACTAAGGAAACAATTTACCCCAGACTGGAATAAAACAAAGTATGAACAGTAATAAAAGTGCATTACGAAATTCAGTGAGATCAGTCACACATGATCTAGAGATAGCTGTGATTACTATTTCATTGTTTATGTGGGTGAGGGTGGGAGGAAGAAGTATTTTCGTTTTGTTCGGGTTTACTTGAAAACATAGATGCACGTGTGATGTCTGCATTTTCTGTTCAACAATCAAAGAAATAATATCTCAAGTGACTTCACTGTTTTTCCAGACTGAGAGTGAACATAGTGCGGAAATTAATATCTGTGTCTAGCGACCATGTTCAAACCCAGATTTCCCTCTCTGTTTCTCTCTGTTTCTGCGTCTGTTTCTGCCTGTCTCTCTCTGTACACTGTCTCTATGTCGATCCTCTCTTGTCTCTTCGTCTGTCTGTCTGTCTGCCGTCTCTTCTCTCTCTTCTCTCTCTTCTCTCTCTCTCTCTCTCTCTCCACCGCTCCCGTCTGTCTCTGTCTGTCTCTGTTTCTCTTCTTTGTCCCTCTCTAGTCTCTCTCTCTGTTTCTCTGTCTTTGTCCCTCTCTAGTCTCTCTCTCTCTGTTTCTCTGTCTTTGTCCCTCTCTAGTCTCTCTCTCTCTGTCTGTCTTTGTCTTCTCTAGTTCTCTCTCTGTTCTCGTCTTTGTCCCTCTCTAGTCTCTCTCTCTCTGTTTCTCTGTCTGTCTGTCTCTGTTTCCCTTCCTCCCTCCCTGCCCCACCCCGCTCCACTAAAATGCCGAACAGTGGAAACCAAAAGGATGTCCACATCTTCAGGGCTATGTCAACAGAAAGGCTGACAAGGGGAGTTAAGGCGGATGGCTGGAATCTGATCACAAGCGGATCATGTGTGTCCCCATTACCGCACGTCTAAAACAAAAACCTCAGTGAAGGCAGGCACCGTTGTCAGCCTGTCGGTAAGATCCGTTCCATAACAGGGCAAGCTGGATCCAGAACGTCACAATCATCCGCTTCAGTTGCCCTTCTCTTTATGTAAACAGTTCATGTTGAACAGTCTATGGCAGGCATACGCCAGCCCTTACAGGAGGGTAGTCACTATGAGGAGGAGGGGGTGGACGAAGAGGTGGGGGGAGGGGTCACAATAACAATTGGTTTGTCTCTTAATTTATATCTCAAGCTGACACACACACACAAAAAGTTTTAGCAAAGAACACGCAGGAACCACATTATTTATACATTACGTACTTTAGGCGTCCAAACCATTCACGATATAGAAATACAACACAAAAAAGTTTTAAGAAATAGATGGATAGATAGATAGACAGACAGATAGATAGGTAGGCAGACAGGTAGGTAGGTAGGTAGCAGGCAGATAGACTGATAATGCTTTAGTAATTAATCTCAAAAGTTTGACAACACGAATTTATCAACATTCAAGACTCAGAAACACTAAACAATTTAATACTTTATCGCTTGATACCATTTATATAAGAAGACTATTATTTTAGTCATGTTGATCCAGTTATCACACTGCGCCGGGTGCAGTTCCTTAACATAGTCTCTCTGCGTCACTCATATTGTGTCTCTTCCTTTAGGTTGATAGGACAGGTAGGGACATACCACAACAAAACAAATGAAAATGGAGACGAAGAAAAGCGAATAAACAGAACAACAAAAAAATGCCCATTTCAAGGCCCATATTCATTCTGGAAAGGGGAGCGCTGGTCCTGCTCCAATAGGGGTACGAGCTATTTCTCCCAGCCAGGGAGGGGCAGGCACAGAAACCCCAGCGCTTCCCCCACCATCCCCCTCCCCCTCTCTCTCGCGGGCGTGTTTTGTATCAGCCAGAACGTTTCGGATGTACATGCCGAGCGTTTGGATTCCTGAGTATTGGATGGGCGAACACAAAGTGTGAAGCGGCCTTTGTGGCAGGACCATTAAACAGCGACGATAATCCCAGGGTAGGCTACAATGTTTTACGTGCTTAACGTGTTGTAAGCTGAGATCCCCCCCCCCCCCCCCCCCCCCCCCCCCCAAAACATGCCGAGATTTATGTCGATCTGTCAGTGAACAGAGTCTGACAATTTCTCACGTGCAGTTAATGACCCTATAGAACATTCACGTTCTGCCGCTGAGAGGCTGTCAGTTGAAGGCTGTACTTCCATTTGTCCGTTTACGGTTACGGCTACGGCAAAAATCGCGCAAGTAGACATGAAGAGGACATGATGCCCTTTGGCCGTTTTGCATACGGCAACGGATAGGTTTACGTTGACGGTAACATGTAGCAATCGATGCCATACCGGACGGGTTAATGGATGGACGCGTTTATCTTTCTCATTACTTGTTGTTTTTTCTCCTTTCTTACTCTGGAAAGTCACGTTGAAAGTACGTGAGCAATCACGCCCAAGGACAAGGACAGTAAGTTAACATCAGCTCAGACAGAGCACCTCACACATCTGATCACAGAAAACCCTGGCTTTGTTCCATTAGAACGCCAAAGACTGCAGCAATGTCGGTGCCCCTTCTGTTGAATACATGGGACAGCACACCTGCAAACATAGGGACGGTTTTGAGTGAAATGGCGGTACAACCACGAGTGAAATGGCGGTACAACCACGAGTGAAATGGCGGTACAACCACGAGTGAAATGGCGGTACAACCACGCGGTACAACCCCAATGACTGTGGAACACTTCCTGCAGGACTGAGTGAAATGGCGGTACAACCACGCGGTATAACCCCAATGACTGTAGAACACTTCCTGCAGGACTGAGTGAAATGGCGGTACAACCACGCGGTATAACCCCAATGACTGTGGAACACTTCCTGCAGGACTGTCCCACACATAAAAAGCTGAGAGCAGAGACCCGGCCTGCCGACACATCGACGAGGGAGAAGCTCTGTGGATCTGTGGAGGGCCTCCGCCGTACAGCAGCCTTCGCCAGTACCTCTGGGGTTCCTGTCTGAGTGTGGGAAGAAGAAGAAAAAGAAGAAGAAGAAGAAGTAGTAGTAGTGAAGTGGCGTCATGACTGGAAGAGGTCAGGGAGAACGGCTTGCTGTGACAACACACTCCGCGGTGCTGTGAGGTATCGCTGCCAATCTTGTGCAGCCACAGAGCTACAACCTGGACACTGTAACGGATGCCGTGACCGTAATCGCCAGTGGATAAATGGAATCGCGGCTTTCATCCACTCTCCACTTTGCATACACCCCGTCCCAGACAAACACAATTGATAAGAGATGTGAAACTGTCTACAGTTTATTGGTGTTCTTTGACACGGTCTTTCATAGTTTCTGATTTAACAATGACCAATTTCTGTCTCAAATGTTCCATGCAAAAATATTCAATACGTTGAAAACAATGATACTGCATATTTCACGTAACAGATGTCAAACTGTCTACAGTTCATTGGTTTTCTTTGACGCAGTCTTTTACGTTTTCTGTTTCAACAGTGACTAATTTCTCTCCCAAATGTTCCATACAAAAATTATTCAATACATTGAAAACAATAATACTGCATAGTTCACGTAGTTATTTTGATAAATAGTGTAAGATACGCAATAAAGTCAGCAACACAACGTGGAACGAAGTGATCATGTTTTGTTTTGTTGTCTTTGTTCTGAAGCTGATGTTGAAATTGAAGATCTGGGAATCAAATATCCTGATATGCTGATGTAATGTCTGAAAATAAATATCCGAACCGACAATATGTCTTAATATGTGTTTCTACCAAGCTTTTAACATGGCCATATGACAGAGAAATCAAAAAGTGCATTTTAATGACACTGCACGCACGCCAATGTCGGATTTTTTTTTTCTTAAAGGGATGAGGAGAAAGTGCGACAGAAAAACAATACAAAAGACATGAAAAATACATAAGCAAGAAAATCCGATCATATTAGGGAAAAGGAAAGTTAAACGTTAGTTAAGGAAAGACAGTGTGACATTTAGACCAAATCTTCGAGAGATGACAATACACATTATCCACATTCACGTAAAAAATAAATTACAAGAGCCGTAATTTTGCGTTCTTACTCACTGTAATCGTTACAACGGACATTTTTTTAAGGCATGGAAAGTACTACGCCAGAAAAGCTAAAAATATGTAGGAAACTGGAGCTTCCATAATACACAGCCATCAAATTCCATTAACAGCCGTCAAGACTTGTAAAAGGTGTGAAAGCGCAACGTGTAAAAGGTGTGAAAGCGCAACGCGTAAAAGGTGTGAATGCGCAACGTGTAAATAAAGCGCAACTTGTAAAAGGTGTGAAAGCGTAACGTGTAAAAGGTGTGAATGCGCAGGTGTGAAAGCGCAACTTGTAAAAGGTGTGAAAGCGTAACGTGTAAAAGGTGTGAAAGCGCAACTTGTAAAAGGTGTGAATGCGCAACGTGTAAAAGGTGTGAATGCACAACGGGTAAAAGGTGTGAAAGAGCAACGTGTAAAAGGTGTGAAAGGGCAACGTGTAAAAGGTGTGAAAGCGCATGGCAGCTGTTGTCTGTTATGAAGTGTGATCTTGTGAAACAAGAATCGGCAAAAATGATATCGGGTGAAACGTGACGCACAATGATAACAGCACGAATCACGTTTCGCCGAATCACGTTTCGTCTTAATCACAGTTTATCTTATACATCTTTCTGTCTGTCCGTCCTCTTCGTTTCAGCTGAAAGACGGAAAACTGTCTAAAGTCGCACTCGGACTTCTTCTTTTTCATAATTTCACACATCTTGAATGTTGTTCAGCTGCTAAGGCTCAAATAATCTGGCATCTGACTCAAACTGCTCAATCTGATCACAGCATCCTGTGTGAAGAAAAACCCACGGAGGACAACTCAGACTGGGAGATCTTGATAACAGGTGTACCGAAGTCTTGATGAGTACTATTCGCGGGGAGTTTAGAAAATTCGGTGAAGCTTGTGGCCCGACATGTGTATCAGTTATGTAACTCTGACACGACATAGGCTTGTTTGTATGACAGACACAGGTGAACAACAGTCTCAACAGCCAGGTCACTGGTTCAGTGTGTGTGTGTGTGTGTGTGTGTGTGTGTGTGTGTGTGTGTGTGTGTGTGAGTGTGTGTGGAGAGAGAGAGAGAGAGAGAGATGTGTGTGTGTGCGTGCGTGCGTGCGTGCGTGCGTGGTGTGTGTGTGTGTGTGTGTGTGTGTGTGTGTAAGAGAGAGAGAGAGAGAGAGTGGTGTGTGTGTGTGTGTGTGTGTGTGTGTGTGTGTGTGTGTGTGTGTCCACGCGCGCACAAGCGCGTATGCATGTGTGTGTGTGTGTGTGTGTGTGTGTGTGTGTGTGTTGTGTGTGTGTGTGTGCGTGCGTGCGTGCGTGCGTGCGTGCGTGCGTGTGTGTGTGTGTGTGTGTGTGTGTGTGGTGTGTGTGCACGCGCGCGGCGTATGTGTGTGTGTGTGTGTGTGTGTTGTGTGCGCGCGCGCGCGCGCGTGTGTGTGTGTATGCGTGTGTGTTGGTTTGTTTGTTTAAAAGTCACTTCAACTTCGTGACAAACAAAATAATCTCGCCAGAGGTCAGAGAAATATTTTTCTCATTATTTACCACCATGATTTTTCCATGCACCACAAATATTCTTGGGCGAACCGTGCATCCGTATTTGATTGGAACGTAACACTTTAGAGCTCTGTGTACCGTCGGAATCGTCCCCATCCGAAATGACTCCCCGGCGGATGAGAAAGGGCACCTGACCAAGTGTCCAAAACGGCAAACCATATTAATCAAAATGTTCTTCATGTGTGTGTGGAGGTGGGGTGACTTGGACGGGATGCAGAACGAACTACTCCCCATCCTGTTCCACTCCCCGGTGAGAGATGAGGAGCATAGCCCAGAAACAACCGATGGAGTGAATAAAGGCACCTGCCCGTCCACCTCCACGTCACTTAAGGCTGATGTTGCAGAATGCTTTGACTGAGACTTTCATCCCAGGGCACGATTCTGAATGTTTGAAGGAGGGCAGTGATTTGTGAACAAAGGGAATGGTCAGTGTGGATTTACTTCCCAACAGGTCAGGGTGGCCATGTGCCCTTTCTCACCCACTTGGGGGGATGGGGGGGGGGGGGGTGATTTCGGGCGTGGAGTGATACTGCATGAGAATAAAGAATTGGGCGAAGCGTGACGTATCCCAGACAACATCGTCAACACACACCAGCTTCCAACCAATGACCACAGAGAAGAGGAGGAGCGTATCAGACACACTCTCACAAAACCCGCGTCAAACGTCCCCAGACAAGGTCAGTTGCAAACTGAAGCGTTTTAAGAAAGCATTTATGATAACTCCGCCAAACAACAACGTAAGACCAACAAATCATCAGAGAAAACACGACGCGTTTCAACCCTGTAAATCTTCTTCATGCGAGATAAACAACACTCAAAACAACGAATATGAAGAACGAGCAACCGCTTATCTCGACGCCATCACTTGATTCAACGCCCATCACTTGATTCAACGCCCATCACTTGATTCAACGCCCATCACTTGATTCACGCCCATCTCACGCCGAATTTGACGGAGAGAAGTGATGATTGCTCGTTCTTCATTTTCCTTGTCCTGAGCGCTGTTTATCTTGCCTGAAGAAGACCAAAGAGGTCGAAACGCGTCGTGTTTTCTCTTGTGATTCCTTTGTCCACGTTTTTCGGCAGAGTTGTTATAAATATTTTTTAAAATGTGTCTCCAAACAAGCCATGAAGTGGAACTCTGAAGGTACGTGGAAGCAGAGGTCGACCAAGCAACACCTGACATCAGGAACTTGATGTTGAAACACGCTTGTTGACCAGTGGAAAGGGAAACCCATGACAGAGGACTCTGGTGGACTACTGTCACTGCCTGTCCGTGCTCAGGGAAAGTGACTCTGGTGGACTACTGTCACTGTCTGTCCGTGCTCAGGGAAAGTAACTCTGGTGGACTACTGTCACTGTCTGTCCATACTCAGGGAAAGTAACTCTGGTGGACTACTGTCACTGTCTGTCCATACTCAGGGAAAGTAACTCTGGTGGACTACTGTCACTGTTGTCCGTGCTCAGGGAAAGTAACTCTGGTGGACTACTGTCACTGTCTGTCCGTGCTCAGGGAAAGTAACTGGTACATATTGACTGTGACAGGTCAAAAAGTATCAATCACAGAATATCGATACCAGTACATTTAGAAATTATCACCAAGTACAGAGGAAAAGGTTCAAACAGCACTCACAGCACACTGCATCGTTGGGGTATATGAATAT
>CM031598.1:28339459-28347375 GCA_018398815.1 Conus ventricosus | reverse complement strand
AAAAGGCCCTGGTCGAAAGCCCAGAACAGAACAACAGCGTGTCGCTCTTAGCACTGGCTACCACTGCAGAGACGCACCTTCACACAAACAAAAAAGTAACATCCCGAAAATCGGAAGGCCATCTACCCATGCGTACATCCTCACAAGAACGGTTGTTTGCACTAGTTGAAGCGGTATTATTTTCTGATAAAATCATTAGAATTTAAAATCCGAATTAAAACAAAGGTGAAAAGAGAAAGACGCAACACTAAGTGTTTTTATCATTCCAATGAGGAAAAAAAACTATATTTTTTGTGTCTTCGTTCTAAAGGAAATGTATTTTATAGACTCTCTGTATGTTCCGCGCGCGCACAACACGCACACACACACACCACACACACACACACACACACACACACACACACACACACACACACACACACTCTCTCTCTCACACAACACACCACACACACACACACACATACTCACATACCACACTCACACACACACACACACACACAACACACACAACACACACACACACACACACACACACTCTCACCACACACACACACATCACACACCACACACACATCACACACACACACACACACACACACACACACACACTCTCACACACACACACACACACACACACACACACAACACACAAAACTGTGTATTTCCTTCTCCCTCTGTCTGTCCGTCTCCGTCGCCTGTTCCTCTCCTCTCTCTCTCTCTCCCCTCTCTCTCTCTCTCTCTCTCTCTCATCTCTCTCCTCTCTCTCTCTCTCTCTCGTCTCTCTCTCTCTCTCTCTCTCTACTCTCACTCTCTCCTCTCTCTCCTTCTCCTCTCCTTCTCTCTCTCCTCACTCTCTCTCTTCTCTCTCTCTCTCTCTCTCTCCCAGTAATACAACATGAAAAGCAAGGACAACGGAATCGGAGGAAGAATTGCATTAGGCGGCACGGGAACTTAACTGTCTTGTCAGCCATTGTAAACCAGCCCACCTTTGTCCCATCGCAGTGCCTGCCAGCGCCACGGCGTCTCCCGAGCTGACCGTGGTCTCACAGGATGTCCGCCGCCAGCAGACACACCCCTTTGCCCGTAAAACAACACACATGTACAGTGACACACTCCATCTGGTTCCCAGACAATGAGGTCTTTAAAAGAAAAAAAAAGAAGCAAAACGAAACAAAAGGGCCATGCCAGACTGACAGAGATAGTATCATGGCCTGCAGACCAATCCGATGGAAGCGAAATCCATTCCAACGACAGTTACTTGAAATTGGTTTTAAGAGAACAACAGGCAGGTTCTAACCCTTTAATTTGAACTCGTTTCACACACACACACACACACACACACTCACTGCCCCCATGCCCCCCGTACTCTCATCCTCTACCTCCCCTGTCCCCCCTCCCCTCCCTCCCCCGTCTTTCCAGTTCCCCCTCCTCTCGAGATCCTCCCCCACTCCCCCCTCCCCAGTCTGTTCTCCCATCTCTTTGGAGCTGAAAAAAAAACAAACTAGACATACTGTCGCCGTCATGGGAAGCTGGGGGCCTCCTCCCCCCTCCCCATTCATGACCCCCTCCCATCCCCCTCAGATAAAAAACATGGCGCAGTACATCCATGCTAAAATTCGTCTGAAGTAAATCGTTTTCGAACAACTGGACGTTTCGCTCGAGATGTGCGTTAACACCCAGGTTCTGCATCCACGGAAAAGATGATGTGTCTCCAGTGACTTGCTAGGTTTCCCTCCAGTGATCTGTAACAGTTTTATCCTAATTGGGATGACATCTCCGATGACTGCACAGTTTTAGCTTTGTTGGAGGGATAACTCCAATGGCTTCCAAAGTTGGATCTTGGTTGGGTGTGATGTCTCTGATGCCTGGCAAAGTTCATCTTTATAGGATGGATATTTCCAAAAGTTTGATCGTCAGTGGACAGATATCCCTGAAGACTTCTTTGAATTTCACTTTCTGTGGATAGATATCTCTGGTGACATCTAAAATTTTATTTTCAATCGATGGATATCTCTGTTGACACTAGAAGTTTGATCTTCACTGAGAGATATCTCTTATGACATCTTAAGAATTATCCCCAGTCAATACATATTTCTGATGACTTTTAAAGTTTTATGTTCAAGTGGAAAGATATCTCTGAAGACTCAAAACTTTTGCCTTAAGTGGATGGATGTCCTTGATGATTTCATGAGATACATTTTGAGTGAATAGATATCTGTGATGATTTGTAAAGTTTTCTCTCATGGAGGGTATGCCTGATGGTTTCTAAAGTTTTATCTGAAGTGGATGGGTATTTTCATTGACTTACACAGTTATACCTTCATTGGAAATCCCCGGTGACTAATACACTTGTATATTCACTGGACTGATTTCTGCAATGACTTACACAGTTTTACTTCATTACATAGACATCTTAAACGCTTGTTTTTGTTTTTATCTATACTCAGTGGATATCTCCAACACCTGCAAGGTTTTCTCTTCACTGAATGAACATTCCCATAGCTTGTAAAGTTTGTCTTTAGTGGACGAGTATCTACGACGAATTGTTAAGTGTCATCGTCGAATATCTCTGATGATGTTCGAATTTTAATCGTAGTTGATGGATATCTCCAGTGACCTGTAAAGATTTATCAACTACTGGACAGTTTTATCTTCCGGAGCCAGTAGACTTGGTTATCCTAACAAGGTTATCCTCGGGGGAAAAATCTCTCATCTCACGGGCAGGACCAGTACCTCATCTACAGCATCACCATGTGTAATGATGTCAGGCAGAAAGCCAAGACATGCACTACATTTCCTACAGCATCACATGTTAATGAATGTCAGCAGAAGCCAGACATGCATCATGTCCCACAGCATCACCATGTTAATGATGTCACGGCGAAAGCCAAGACATGCACTACATGTCCTACAGCATCACCATGTGTAATGATCTCAGGCAGAAAGCAAGACATGCACTACATTGTCTACAGATCACCATGTGTATGAGTCAGGCAGAGCCAAGACATGCATACATTGTCCTACAGCATCACCATGTGTAATGATGTCAGGCAGAAAGCCATGACATGCACTACATTGTCCTACAGCATCACCATGTGTAATGATGTCGGCAGAAAGCCAAGACATGCACTACATTGTCCCACAGCATCACCATGTGTAATGATGTCAGGCAGAAAGCCAAGACATGCACTACATTGTCCTACAGCATCACCATGTGTAATGATGTCGGGCAGAAAGCCAAGACATGCACTACATTGTCCTACAGCATCACCATGTGTAATGATGTCAGGCAGAAAGCCAAGACATGCACTACATTGTCCTACAGCATCACCATGTGTAATGATGTCGGGCAGAAAGCCAAGACATGCACTACATTGTCCTACAGCATCACCATGTGTAATGATGTCGGGCAGAAAGCCAAGACATGCACTACATTGTCCTACAGCATCACCATGTGTAATGATGTCAGGCAGAAAGCCAAGACATGCACTACATTGTCCTACAGCATCACCATGTGTAATGATGTCAGGCAGAAAGCCACGACATGCACTACATTGGCCTACAGCATCACCATGTGTAATGATGTCAGGCAGAAAGCCAAGACATGCACTACATTGTCCTACAGCATCACCATGTGTAATGATGTCAGGCAGAAAGCCAAGACATGCACTACATTGTCCTACAGCATCACCATGTGTAATGATGTCGGGCAGAAAGCCAAGACATGCACTACATTGTCCTACAGCATCACCATGTGTAATGATGTCAGGCAGAAAGCCAAGACATGCACTACATTGTCCTACAGCATCACCATGTGTAATGATGTCAGGCAGAAAGCCAAGACATGCACTACATTGTCCTACAGCATCACCATGTGTAATGATGTCGGCAGAAAGCCAAGACATGCACTACATTGTCCTACAGCATCACCATGTGTAATGATGTCGGCAGAAAGCCAAGACATGCACTACATGTCCTACAGCATCACCATGTGTAATGATGTCGGGCAGAAAGCCAAGACATGCACTACATTGTCCTACAGCATCACCATGTGTAATGATGTCGGGCAGAAAGCCAAGACATGCACTACATTGTCCTACAGCATCACCATGTGTAATGATGTCGGGCAGAAAGCCAAGACATGCACTACATTGTCCTACAGCATCACCATGTGTAATGATGTCGGGCAGAAAGCCAAGACATGCACTACATTGTCCTACAGCATCACCATGTGTAATGATGTCGGGCAGAAAGCCAAGACATGCACTACATTGTCCTACAGCATCACCATGTGTAATGATGTCGGGCAGAAAGCCAAGACATGCACTACATTGTCCTACAGCATCAACATGTGTAATGATGTCGGGCAGAAAGCCAAGACATGCACTACATTGTCCTACAGCATCACCATGTGTAATGATGTCGGGCAGAAAGCCAAGACATGCACTACATTGTCCTACAGCATCACCATGTGTAATGATGTCAGGCAGAAAGCCAAGACATGCACTACATTGTCCTACAGCATCACCATGTGTAATGATGTCAGGCAGAAAGCCAAGACATGCACTACATTGTCCTACAGCATCACCATGTGTAATGATGTCAGGCAGAAAGCCAAGACATGCACTACATTGTCCTACAGCATCACCATGTGTAATGATGTCGGCAGAAAGCCAAGACATGCACTACATTGTCCTACAGCATCACCATGTGTAATGATGTCGGGCAGAAAGCCAAGACATGCACTACATTGCCACAGCATCACCAGTGTAATGATGTCAGCAAAAGCCAAGACATGCACTACATTGTCCCACAGCATCACCATGTGTAATGATGTCGGCAGAAAGCCAAGACAATGCACTACATTGTCCCTACAGCATCACCATGTGTAATGATGTCGGCAGAAAGCCAAGACATGCACTACATTTCCTACAGCATCACCATGTGTAATGATGTCGGGCAGAAAGCCAAGACATGCACTACATTGTCCCACAGCATCACCATGTGTAATGATGTCGGGCAGAAAGCCAAGACATGCACTACATTGTCCCACAGCATCACCATGTGTAATGATGTCAGGCAGAAAGCCAAGACATGCACTACATTGTCCCTACAGCATCACCAGTGTAATGATGTCAGGCAGAAAGCCAAGACATGCACTACATTGTCCCACAGCATCACCATGTGTAATGATGTCAGGCAGAAAGCCAAGACATGCACTACATTGTCCCACAGCATCACCATGTGTAATGATGTCAGGCAGAAAGCCAAGACATGCACTACATTGTCCTACAGCATCACCATGTTAATGATGTCAGGCAGACATGCACTACATCGTAAAGAACCTCTTCTGGCAACAACCACACCCCGCAAGCTTCTTTGGAGGGACAGGTAGTGTCACCATGACTCCCCGCCAAAACCATCCTCCTCCAGGGTAGATTGAAGGCTGGGCACACCACTTGCAGACCGAACAAAAAAGTCCAGGGTGGACATGTAATAACAAATGATAATAAAAACAGAGCTCGCTACTTAAGTACACTCCCGCCCTTCTCCCAGCCTCCCCCCCCCCCCCCCCCCCCCCCCACCTCACCCAACAACAAAAAACAGAATAGAAGGCACGACAGTCGAAGACGGTAGGGGAGACAGGAAAGGGGGAAGAGAGGGATGCGGAAGAAAGTGTGTGTGGGTGTGGTGGTGTTGTGCGTGCGTGCGTGCGTGCGTGCGTGCGTGCGTGCTGTGTGCGTGGTGCGTGTGTGGTGTGTGTGTATGTGAAACTATAGGAGTGGCGGGGAAATAACCACTGTCGCTGGCTCATTAGATAAGGTCTACAACTAAAGCCCCCATGATCACGTGGCTTCCTTCCCACGCCACCACGTGCATATCCCTACCTTTTACGGCATGACCGACCTAGAAAAACGGTTGGCGTCGAAAGACCCTAATATAAAACAACTACGTGAATAAAAAGTAATAATACAACTATTTTTGTCAAGAAACCAAACTTCTTTTAGTATTACTTGTACAGCATACAAGAAACGAAACAATTATCCGCACCTAAAAACTCACATAGAGACGGATAAGCTGGATAAGCAGTTAAACCTCCTGTACAAATTTGAATTTTTCAACGCGTTTTTCAGACTCGCCCGATTTTGTCTTAGGCAATGACGACGTTCTTTCTTCAGCGGACGAGCAAGTGTTTCAACACGATTCTTTCTACCACCAGATTAGAGAAAGAAAGAAAAAAAAGAGTAGCAGCATCAAGAAAATCCCTGTGCGACCCTAAAGGTAAACAAAAAGGTTTTACAGGCAGAGACACCCACACAATGGACATTAGTGGCCACACCAGTGTTTACGACCGGACAGTTTATACTAGTCTAGCAAGAACATAAGAATTACAAAAGACTGGTCTGAAATGAAATCGAGGGAAATCATGCTGGAAAGCACAAAAAATGTCAAGAAGAAGAAAAAAAAAAACATGATAAAAAAAAATCAAAGGATTATCCAAGGCGATCGTCAGTCCGAGAATTACAGTACAGACACAACCCATATGTCAAAACGACACAACCCATACGTCACAACGACACAACCCATACGTCACAACGACACAACCCATATGTCACAACGACACAACCCATATGTCACAACGACACAAAAGCAGCACGAACCACACTGACACAAAAGACGGTTTAAAAAGTTTAGCAAACATCTGCACAACAGACAAGATAAAGAAACGACCGAAACCAATTCAAGAAACACAGTAAGAAGACGACCGACATACAAAGCACAAGAAGGAGACTTATACAAGAACAGAGATGACCGACATTAATACAAGAGGCGTACCAAGAAGACGATAACGCGTACGAACCCATTAATACAAGAGGCGTACCAAGAAGAGACCGACATAATACAAGAGGCATACCAAGAAGACGACCGACATTAATACAAGGTTACCAAGAAGACGACCGACATCAATACAAGAGGTTACCAAGAAAACGACCGACATTGACATAAAACACAGAGTAAGAAGACGACCGACATTGACATTAAACATATAGTAAGAAGACGACCGACAATGACATTAAACACATAGTAAGAAGACCGACAATGACATAAAACACAGAGTAAGAAGACGACCGACAATGACATAAAACACAGAGTAAGAAGACGACCGACATTGACATAAAACACAGAGTAAGAAGACGACAGCATTGACATCAAACACAGAGTAAGAAGACGACCGACATTGACATAAAACACAGAGTAAAAGACGACAGACATTGACATAAAACACAGAGTAAGAAGACGACAGACATTGACATCAAACACAGAGTAAGAAGACGACCGACATTGACATAAAACACAGAGTAAGAAGACGACCGACATACAAAACACACAGAGAAAGACGACAACATCACATGACAAACACACGGTAAGAAGACGACCGACATCAACACTAAGAACACAGTGAGAGACGACCCACATCAACATGACACAACCACGGTAAGAAGACGACTGACATCGACATAAGATGCACAGTAAGAAGACGACCGATGTTGACATAAGACTCACAGCAAAAGGAGAACAGACATTGATATAAGCTCACAGCAAAAGGACAAAAGACATTGATATAAGACTCACAGCGAAATGACAACAGACATTGATATAAGACTCACCTTAAGAAGACGACCGACATCAACGTCAAACACACAGCAAGAAGACGACCGACATTGGCGTAAGACACACTGTAAGCAGATGAACAATGTCGAAATAAGAGATAAAGCAAGAAGATGACCAATATTGACACAAGAGACACAGCTAGAAGACGATTGACATCAACACAAAAGACACAGCAAGAAGACGATAAACATCAACACAAGAGACAGAGCAAGAAGACGATTGACATCAACACAAAAAGCAGA
>CM031598.1:28327451-28334359 GCA_018398815.1 Conus ventricosus | reverse complement strand
GTCTGTGCTGCAGTCTGTGCTGCAGTCTGTGCTGCTGTCCTGTGTGCAGCCTGTGCGCAGTCTGTGTGCAGCCTGTGCTGCAGTCTGTGTGCAGTCTGTGCTCAGTCTGTGTGCAGTATGTGTGCAGTCTGTGCTGCAGTCTGTGTGCAGTCCTGTGTGCATTGTTGCAGCTGTGTGCATGTCTGTGTGCAGTCTGTGTGCAGTCTGTGCAGTCGTGTGCAGGTTGGTGACACAGTGTAATTTGGGTTTGTCACAATCAAGGACAGATGGTGAACAAAGTCATGTGTACGTTGTACATGTAAGGGACTCAACATTGTGGTATGAGGACACAAAGCAACTCGAATGACAAGGACCTTCTTGACAGCTAGAGGAAGCATCGAGGCCTTTCAAGGGAGATAATTTAGGTAACTCCATTGTCATAATAATTAATGTCATTCAATAATAATATGTAAAATTTCAGCCGAAAACACTGAACTGGATTATTATCTTTTAAGACAGCAAATTACAAGTAAACATTTCATGCTGATGTCAAAGTAGTTTATTATATAATGAGTGTAACTAGCTTTTAATCATTCAACATTAATTTTTATAGCTGTACACTTTGCGCCCATTTACACATAGAATCCAAGACTATATGATGCACATTTTACCTTGATTTGGCGTCTAGGGAAAAATCGTTATTGCCAAAAAAATATCCCTGACTCCACGGATTCAAAATTGACACGGAAAACAAATTTGCGGGAAGATACATGAAATAAATTCGCACACGCCCACCGCTCACAGTATGAGTCTCTACTCATGTGTCTGGAACCGTGAGATGATGGCAGAAGTTCTTTGCCTGATCCTCGTAATTTCTGGAACTGGCTGGAAGAAAGGTAACGGAGGAAAAGGTGTGAACGGTAAGAAGTATTACGTAGGCCGTGTTGGCACCTCACGGTTTGATACTTTACAGTAACTCCATATTTGTTCACATGATAATGACATTTTTGGTATGTTCCTTTCAAAAAACAACAACAACAACAACAAGATGAAATAGATATGCCACACGGGCAAAATGTCCACTCAAAGTGTTTACACTCTGTTGTGTTAAACGAATCGCCCTATCAAAAAAGAAACAAACCTCTGATATTTAGTATGCATTCACAAGGCTTAGTGAAAGGATCCCGATAAGCACAAGTAATCAAGAAAAAACAAACACAAAATCGCGAAGTACATTTAAAGTAAAACAACATCAAGTTTGCATTCCAGTTCATGAAACTAAAGCCATCCAGATTAGAGCTAGAATATGATGGACAAAAGAGGGAAAGAAAACATCTACACTAAAAACAAGGCAAAGGCAAGACTCTGTGAATCAAAGAGATGAACATTATTTGAGACAAAAAATCAAATAATATACAATCTTGACGCCACCAATCGACACACACTATTCACATCAACCAACCAAGAGGGGAAAAAAAGACAGAAAAGAAAGAGAGAAAGAAAGAAAACTAAAGCGATACAGAAATAAACGAAGGACAGACAGAAAGAAAGAGAGATGATTACAACAGAAAACAGTTACAAAAAAGACAGCAGAAAGAAAGACAGGAAACTAGAGACGGAAAGGAAGAACAATAAAGACAGATAAGAAAGACAACAACATAAATAAATGAACAAATGAAACAAAAGAATGACAGACGAACAGAAAGAAAATAAAGACAGAACGAAACACACAAATTAAACGTTTAAGAGGGCAGCTCATTGCAACTCACACACAAACATGCACAAACTAGCAGATCATCCAGCAGAGCGCTGCTGCCGCCAAGATCGAACCCTGCGTCCGTCCTCTGAATAAATTCATCAACGAAAATAATATCACGATTTCACCAAGGGAAGTAAAAATAGGCACGGACTGAAAGAGTTACTTCCAGTGAACTTTGTAAACAGGACACGGAAACACAAAAAAAGTAACGTTTGAATCTCTAGAAAGTTTGAGTTTTCCATTAGAATGAACTAAATCTCAGACAGTTCTTATTGAGTGAACAATTACATCACCGTATCCATATTCAGTAGAAACTTTGTTATCATGTCTATAAACAGATCCTGAGCCGGATCCGCCCTTTGAGCTGGATCCACTCAACACAGCCGCACCAAAATTCTCTGGCTTCGTTCCTGGGCTACATTTTATTCCATGTTTTCAAGAAATGTTGTTAAATATCGGTCGATTTTTTTTAAACATACAGACAAATGAAGCAACAGACGCAGATTAAAAACTAAACTTTTTTCAGGGCCGCTATCTGTCCGCCGCGTAAGAGGACGGGGGATCGTAAGTCTACTAAGAGGGAGGGAGGGTAGAGGGAAACCTTTTCCAAAATGGTGTAAGCTGTAGGGATGGGGGCTCTACCAAATGTTGTAAACACAGGGCAGGAAAGGGGGACACTTTTCTCCCAAATTTTGCAAAATCCGGAAGGGGAGGGAAGGCGGAGGGAGGCAGTTTAGGCGGGAGAGAGGGTATCCTTTCCCAAATTCAGCCAATATCACACAAATACTTCGACAGATTGCTTTTACAAGCCGGAAAGAGAAGACGTGCAGACACTCCGGGGAAGGGGGGGGTGTCCAAAGAAGGTGGGGGGGGGGGGGGGGGGGGGCTTCACATAGCGAAAATGTATCTGGCAGTCAGAGACGAAAGGTGGGTTCGGACGCCCAGGACCTCCTCCCCCCCACCCACCCCCCATTCTCACACTTCCTCCGATCCGGCCTACTGAGTTGGTGGAGGTGACAAGACTGGAAACGAAAGAAAGTGTGAAAAAAGAACTTACTACCAATCCAAACACACTTCGCTGACCAGAATCTCTGTATAGAATCACTCCATGAACACGATGACGGTACCCCTTGACATTTTCTGTGCTGCTTTGTGTGGACGACCCCATGCCATCGAGTGAAACCAACACCAGACAAGAGTGAAACCAACACCAGACAAGAGTGAAACCAACACCAGACAAGAGGGAAACCAACACCAGACAAGAGGGAAACCAACACCAGACAAGAGGGAAACCAACACCAGACAAGCGTGAAACCAACACCAGACAAGAGTGAAACCAACACCAGACAAGAGGGAAACCAACACCAGACAAGAGTGAAACCAACACCAGACAAGAGTGAAACCAACACCAGACAAGAGGGAAACCAACACCAGACAAGAGTGAAACCAACACCAGACAAGAGTGAAACCAACACCAGACAAGAGTGAAACCAACACCAGACAAGAGGAAAACCAAACACCAGACAAGAGGGAAACCAACACCAGACAAGAGGAAACCAACACCAGACAAGTGGGAAACCAACACCAGACAAGAGTGAAACCAACACCAGACAAGTGGGAAACCAACACCAGACAAGAGTGAAACCAACACCAGACAAGAGGGAAACCAACACCAGACAAGCGTGAAACCAACACCAGACAAGAGTGAAACCAACACCAGACAAGAGTGAAACCAACACCAGACAAGAGGGAAACCAACACCAGACAAGAGTGAAACCAACACCAGACAAGAGTGAAACCAACACCAGACAAGAGTGAAACCAACACCAGACAAGCGTGAAACCAACACCAGACAAGCGTGAAACCAACACCAGACAAGAGTGAAACCAACACCAGACAAGAGTGAAACCAACACCAGACAAGAGTGAAACCAACACCAGACAAGAGGGAAACCAACACCAGACAAGAGGGAAACCAACACCAGACAAGAGGGAAACCAACACCAGACAAGAGTGAAACCAACACCAGACAAGAGGGAAACCAACACCAGACAAGAGGAAACCAACACCAGACAAGAGGGAAACCAACACCAGACAAGAGTGAAACCAACACCAGACAAGAGTGAAACCAACACCAGACAAGAGGGAAACCAACACCAGACAAGAGGGAAACCAACACCAGACAAGCTGGAAACCAACACCAGACAAGAGTGAAACCAACACCAGACAAGAGTGAAACCAACACCAGACAAGAGTGAAACCAACACCAGACAAGAGTGAAACCAACACCAGACAAGAGTGAAACCAACACCAGACAAGAGTGAAACCAACACCAGACAAGAGTGAAACCAACACCAGACAAGAGGGAAAAACAAACAACTAAACAAACGAGGCACCTGCGCTTCAGGTGAACCCCATTACGCCGTCACCTCCGTGTGAAAGGAAACTGGCTTCAGAACATCAGCAGTAAATATACACAACTAAACACACACAAAACCCAATGAGAAACACGATCCGGGGAAATGAGAAGCGCAGGCGATAAATGTTAAGAATAAAAGTGATCTTCCCCAAATACACACACATACACACAAACACACACACACAGGCACTCACACACACACACACGCACTCACACACCACACGCACGCACGCGCACGCACACACACACACACACATCACACACACACACACACACACACACACACACACACACACACACAGCACGTACACACACCGCACGCAGACACGCACACGCACACGCACGCACGCCGCACGCACGCACGCACCGCACGCAACGCACGCACGCACGCACGACGCACACACACAACAACACACACACACGACACACATAACCACACACCATAATATAGTAATACATCACATGAATTTCACCTTTGAAAGTAAATATAAACGCGTCTGGGGCGTTTCCGTTCAATTCGGATGAAGGGATATGGGGTGGAGTCGAGTATGAAGGTGTGGCGGTGGTGGTGGTGGTGGTAATGGGGTTGGTGGTGTATGTATGTGTGTGTGTGTGTGTGCGTGCGTGCGTGCGTGCGTGCGTGCGTACGTGCGTGCGTGCGTGCGTGTGTGTGTGTGTGTGTGTGTGGCGCGCGTGCTGTGCGTGCGTGCGTGCGTGCGTGCGTGGTGTGTGTGTGTGTGTGGGGGGGGGGGGGTTGGAAGGAGGGGCAAGAAGTAATCTTCATGCACACATGAAGTAGCACCCACAGACGATCGCTGTCAAACCAGTGAAGCGAGCACACGTGGGCTCGGTGAAAATGAACAAAGCCAGCCCTCATGTGGACGGAACAGAGACGGACTGAGTTATGATTACCGTTTACAGGCCAGCCGACTAAGGCACCACGTCAGGGCGGCAAGAGACACGGAGGACCACACTGAAATGAGGATGGCCTAAATGAAAGATATGATGTCGAAGACACACCACGCACGCCACGCACGCACGCACGCACGCACGCACGCACGCACGCACGCACGCACGCACGCACACACACACACACACACACACACACACACACACACAACACACACACACACACTGACAGCCGTAGCAAACCCTGACAGGATATTAGAATGAAAACAATTGCAATCAAAATGCTTATACAATGCACATATAGGGATCATGTTCAAACACATTAAATACAAAATTTACGTTGATGTACGTGAGTCATGTTTCCAAGGAAAGAATGGCGAGCTGGCGGCAACCGAGCTTGGCATTCTATGATTCGGGGGTCACAGTCAGAGACGTGAGGACCCACCTTCTAATGCATGTGTCAGATATCCAGAATCATACGACACCCAGTCGTCATCGTCGAAGTCGGTTTCGTAACGCACTGAATTTCATTCGTAAGCGTTCACGGTTTTCTCAGTGTCCAGAGACAATCCTCACTGTCTGACACAACCTACTCCAACGAAGCGATGTTGCCTGTAGTTGTGGTGCCGGGCTAATTCAATACAGAAACGTTTACATTGAATTGGTTTACCAACAGAATTATTACCTTTTTAAAAATTTTGTTTACATATACAAACAAACAAACAACAACAACAACAGAAAACACACACAAAAGAATCTAACAAGCAACCAACACTGGGATGTTTACGCATGGACAAGCTGGGGAACCCAGAGACCGGTAAATGCATGCGCATGATTCCATACACACATTTGCTCATGCATCTGTTACAGAAAAAGGAAACGGAACAAAAAACAGAGAACGCAACCTGGAGAAGAGCAATAAAGACTAAGCATGAAAATCATAGCAAGAGACGAAAGTCAGGCATGATGTATCCGGCTGGAGACACATTGATGTACAGGTGTTCCACGCAGCCTCAAAACGTGCTCTGGTTGTTATCAATTTTACTGTGAGATTAATACTGACTCTGTTGGTCAGCTCACCTTGAAAACCTGTTGTGTTGGGCTCACGGTTTTCAATTTTACATATATGAATAAAACTTTTTGTACGCATTATGAAAAACTCGTTCTTTTTATTACATGACAACCTACTACTGTTGTCAATCAAGTGTCAACTACTTCGACACCAATTCAGCCATACCTGAAGAACGAGAGTCGGTTCTGATGCGGCATTCAGCATCAACTCTACCAGTGCCACTGCAGGGCTGACAGCTCTTGACTGCTGGAAGTCGAGGGACGGGTTCTAAACTGAAATGACTTTGCTCCATTCTGCTCAAAGAGGAGAGAATGGCTTCGAAAATGGAGCAGCTGCGATCATTGAAAGCGAGCGACTGTGAAAGCAGTGGTCCTGCACAACGCTGGAATGTCAGAACGGATGGCTTCACCGCCACACCCAACGACCACTGATCGGAGACAGGAGAGGCTAATCCAACTAGCATTCATCAAAATAGACATGTTTCCATGAACCATCGGCATGAACCAAATCATCGAACACCTCTCACCACACATGATTCCTGTAAAACGCATGTTAACCATCCAAACAAACAAAACATAAAATCTCCTGCCATGATTGCCCGATCACCTGGTCGGCGTGCTGCCAGTGTAGACGATGACGTCACGAGGTTTTCATTTGGTAGTTCCAACAGTTGGCTGGAACTTCACCAATAAACTGCAGACTCCGCGGACATATCATTTTCTCACAGCCTTTTTAGTGCTGGTCCTCTTCTCCGGTCAAAGGAGAAAAAGA
>CM031598.1:28307451-28322451 GCA_018398815.1 Conus ventricosus | reverse complement strand
GTGTTCCACGCAGCCTCAAAACGTACTCTGGTTGTTATCAATTTTACTGTGAGATTTAATACTGACTCTGTTGGTCAGCTCACCTTGAAAACCTGTTGTGTTGGGCTCACGGTTTTCAATTTTACATATATGAATAAAACTTTTTGTACGCATTATGAAAAACTCGTTCTTTTATTACATGACAACCTACTACTGTTGTCAATCAAGTGTCAACTACTTCGACACCAATTCAGCCATACCTGAAGAACGAGAGTCGGTTCTGATGCGGCATTCAGCATCAACTCTACCAGTGCCACTGCAGGGCTGACAGCTCTTGACTGCTGGAAGTCGAGGGACGGGTTCTAAACTGAAATGACTTTGCTCCATTCTGCTCAAAGAGGGAGAGAATGGCTTCGAAAATGGAGCAGCTGCGATCATTGAAAGCGAGCGACTGTGAAAGCAGTGGTCCTGCACAACGCTGGAATGTCAGAACGGATGGCTTCACCGCCACACCCAACGACCACTGATCGGAGACAGGAGAGGCTAATCCAACTAGCATTCATCAAAATAGACATGTTTCCATGAACCATCGGCATGAACCAAATCATCGAACACCTCTCACCACACATGATTCCTGTAAAACCCATGTTAACCATCCAAACAAACAAAACATAAAATCTCCTGCCATGATAGCCCGATCACCTGGTCGGCGTGCTGCCAGTGTAGACGATGACGTCACGAGGTTTTCATTTGGTAGTTCCAACAGTTGGCTGGAACTTCACCAATAAACTGCAGACTCCGCGGACATATCATTTTCTCACCAGCCTTTTTAGTGCTGGTCCTTCTCGCGGTCAAAGGAGAAAAAGATAACAATGGTGGGTTCGTGTGAAACAACTTGTGTAGGCCTATACATCGTTTATGGCCCACAGTTTTGTGTAGGCAGAGTATGGCATTCATATGGGGGAGAGGTTAGAAGACAATATAAGCTTGGCTGAAAATCGTAGTGTTTGTTTTTTTCCACACACACCTGTTTTACTCTCTCTCTCTCCCCCTTTCTCTCCCTCTCGGTCACACACACACAGACACACACACACACAGACACACACACACACACACATACAAACACGCGCGCACGCGCGCGCATGCACACACACGTATGCAAGCAAGCATACACGCACGTACGCACACACGCACGCTTGCGCGCGCACATGCAAAACACACACACACACACACACACACACACACACACACACACACACACACACACACACTCACACACACACACACACACACACACACACACACACACACACACACACACATGGGGCAAAACACGGACAAAATGAACGGGAGAGATTGGGGAGATAGAGATAGGTAGAGGGGAGCGTGAAGAAGGAAAGAAACTCAGAACTCTGAGTTCTTACAAACATGAACGTGTCAAAGCCATAAACACAAATTTTTAGTGTTCTGTTGAGTGTAAACGGACGTGAATTAAGCCAAGTAAACGGTGCTTCAAACTGAATAATACTTTTGTAAACATGGTACATTTGTCATTACTGCACACACACACACACACACACACACACACACACACACACACACACACACAAAACACACACACACACACACACACACACACACACACACAACACACACCACACACACACACAATCCATTCCAGAATTACCGCTCACGACCTATGGAAAAAAAAAGAATGCATCTGAATATCGATTCCAGATGGCTTGATTATTTTTGAGTCAGATGTCTGCAACTGATAAGTTATTGCTATGACGTGTTTATTATTATGAACCCACGAACCAGAGAGACAGACATGAAGAAAGGAGAAAGACAAACACAGAAAAAAAATAGAGACAGAGAGACAGCATGGTAAAAGCTACAGTCATAATCATCTGTAACGCCTCTGGCCGTACACAATTCCGTGAAACCGTGTAACCATTAAACCAAACCAAACATAAACCGTCCCCGTGGATTGCCTCATTACCTGGTCTTCCCGTGTGGATGACGACCTCACGAGGTCTTCATGAAGCAGTTCCAACACTTGGCTGAAACTTCTCCAATTAACTGAACACTCCACAGAAAGATCATGTTTCTCTATTTTTTTTAGTCGTGGGCTTTTCTCTGGTCAAAGAAGCAAAAGGCAATAAATGTGGGCTGGTGTGTAACAATTTTCGTCGGCCATTTTATCTTTCAGGGCCCCTCGCTTTTGTGTTGATGGGGCGCTGCATTCATACGGTCGAGGGAATTAGAAGCCAATGAGGGTTGGCCGAGAATCGTACTATTCGATTTTCCCACACACTTTTTTTAACTCTCTCTGTCTCTCTATCTCTCTGTCTGCCTGTCTGTCTGTCTGTCTCTCTCATGCGCGCGCGCTCACTCATTTACACACGCACACACACACACACACCACACACACACACACACACACACACACACACACACACACACACATATGCATGCACGCAAGCCCGCATGCGCGCGCGCGCACGCACACACACACACACACACACACACACACAACACACACACACACACACACACACACACACACATACACACACACACATACCCAAAGGAAAATACACAGAAAGAGTGAGAGAAAGGGTGGGTAGATACAGGCGGGTGGTGGGGGCAAAGAAGGGAGGGAGGGGAGGGGAGAGACAGAACGCAGAAGAAAAAGTTATTAAGTTAGCGAATGCTCTCCCAGTCTGTTCATGTTAAACTACTTACGAAGTTTTATACTACAGAGAGAGACTCAAGACTCAAGATAATTAATTCACGTTTTATGCCATAGCCCTCGTGAAGGAGGTTGCGAGTTACAGTCATGTTAGCACCTGAGCAACTGCACACACAAGAGAGAGAGAGAGAGAGAGAGAGAGAGAGAGAGAGAGAGAGAGAGAAATGTAAGGTAAGGTAATGCTGCTTATAGCCCAGCCTATCGCAGAGAGAGAAGAGAGGAGAGAGAGAGGAGAGAGAGAGAGAGAGAGAGAGAGAGGAGAGAGAGAGAGAGACAGAGAAAGAGAGAGAGAGAGAGGCAAGCAGACGGAATGTCAAAAGAAGGGGAAGAGAAGTAGGCAAGGGAGGAGAGGGGGTGTGTCTGGCATCTACGTGGTCAGCAGTGCGGTGATCCCCCAGGCTGTCTGTTGTTTTCCTGGAGGAGGACGTCACGGGCGTTAAGCGTTTGGCAACGCCTCCACGCCCATCCCCGGGTCCTAGCGATCACGTGACATCTCTGACATCGGAGCAGTTGGGGCCCGGTAGAGGTGTATTGTTCTTTCCCCTTCTCTTGTTCCTTCTGTCTGTCTGTCTGTCTGTCTGTAAGTCTCTCTCTCTCTCTCTCTGTAACATGGTAAGGCTCACGACCTAACACTTTAGATTGTCGTCAAACTTGTTCCAAGGCTCAACATATTTCATCATTAATTCTTTTACGTCACGATAACGAGGCGCGGGTTGCGACGTCATTTTCTTCGGAAGACGACCTGCTCTCATCGTTTATTTTTATCTTGTTTTGTGCCAGAAACAGATTCAATATGTCACTTATCATTCTTCATTCAAGTTGAGAGTTCCTATTCCGTGAACCAGCATCCTTCGAAAGCTGTCCAATACTATGTTTGTTCGAAGTTGTCAAGGAACTTTATTTTCATCGCATCCCCAAGATACGACTATTCATGCGCGATGACGTAAATAAAAAGAGTTACTGAAGCGGAGCGAGTGGAGAAAGACGCATCGACAGCAGCAGAGAGCCGTTTGGAAAGTGACATCCATCCTTGCCCATGTAGCAAGCTCGGAACGAATATAAAAAAATATTCTACGCACTCTCTGGAGGTCTGACGTGCGATCGCCAACACCAAGTCGTTGAAAGAACCTGCCGACAGTCCAGAATAGGCTTCGTCAGCAGGACTTGCAGGATCTGGCAATCCAGTGCCATCAACGGTCCTCTTCCCGCCGACTCGCCTTCACTCTTGATGCAGCCACGGACCATCGCCCGACCTTAGCATACGCCCAAGGGAGC
Organism: Conus ventricosus; assembly: GCA_018398815.1. Classification (NCBI taxonomy): domain Eukaryota; kingdom Metazoa; phylum Mollusca; class Gastropoda; order Neogastropoda; family Conidae; genus Conus; species Conus ventricosus. Next base: position 28,318,442 of record CM031598.1, on the reverse strand, counting down.
TCCGGTCAGCCTGGTCAGGTCCCAGCACGGCACCGTTGCGCGCCAGCCTTTGAAACTACGACCGTGCTGTACTGACCGGGAGGCCAGCCGGTGGCATCCGCGTTGGAGAGCCTTGGGTCCGCGCTCATCACATCTTTTACTATATCACGCATGGTGGGCCGATTGGCCACAACTTCACTACACTGCGGAACTTCACGAGGGAGATCTGGACCTGAAGAACTGAAGAGCAAATAACTTCTCAAGACGTGACAAGGACTGTCCAGTGTTCCAGACGTTAACTTCTAAGTGCCCGTGCAAGATAAGAACAAACTTTTATTCAAAGTTGATTTATTCCACACATCATTATTATTTTTTTTTGAAACTATCATCCAACACGTCCACACACATACACATATTCGTTAATAAATTGTGAATTGTTCTTATTGCCTCTGTCGTGAAGAGTGGGTGCGATCGATTGGACGTGAAGACGTCGAGCTAATAGGTGAACCGAACAACCGTCGCACCATTCGGCGTGACATAAATTGGTGGCAGCGGTGGGATACGTTCGATCCCTCGGTTCGCCTTCATATAGCTCCGGCTTTGCGGACAATCATGTCCCTCCTTCACTTCAGAAGCGGGGAGTTGGGTGGAGCCCAGATCTCCTTAGATGCACACTAGTCCCTCAAGTAGTTGTATGCATGCACGCAACCCGCAACGCGCGCGCGGGACGGGACACACACCCCAAACACACACACACACAACACACACAACACACACACACACCCCCAAACACAAATCCCCACACACACATACCCAAGGGAAAAAAAACAGAAAAAGGGGAGAGAAAAAGGGGGGGATAAAACAGGCGGGTGGGGGGGGCAAAAAGGGGGGGAGGGAGTGGGAGAGACGAACGCAAAAAGAAAAATTTTTAAGTTAGGAAAGGGTCTCCCAATCTTTTCTTTTTAAACAAATTACGAATTTTTTACTACAGAGAGAGACTCAAAACTCAAAAATAATTTTAAAATTTACGTTTTTGCCATAGCCCCCTCGTGAAGGAGGGTTTCGAGTTACAGCATGTTAGCAAACCGAGCAAAATGCACACACCCGAAGGGGAATGGAGAGAGAGGAGAGAGAGAGAGAGAGAGAGAGAGAAATGTAAGGTAAGGAATGCCTTATAGCCCCGCCAATCGGGAAGAGAGGGTGAGAAAAAGAGAGGGGAGGTAGAAGGGGGAAAAGGGAAAAGAAGAGAGGAGAGGGGGAGAGAGAGAACAGAGAAAAAAAGAGAGAGAGAGAGGCAAGCAGACGGGAAAAACAAAAGAAGGGGAAAAAGAAAATAGGCAAAGGAGGAGAGGGGGTGTGCCCGGGCCCTCACGGGGGCAAACAATTTTTGGGGAAACCCCCAGGGCTGTTGTTTTTCCCGGAGGAGGGGCGCAACCGGGCGTTTGGGGTTTGGGAACGCCCCACGCCCCTCCCCCGGGGCCCAGCGATCCCCGGACATCTCGACATCGGAGCATTTTGGGGCCCCCGGAAAAGGGTGTTTTTGTTCTTTCCCCCCTTTTCTTGTTCCTTGTTTTGTCTGTTGCGTCGTAAGCCTCTCTCTCTCTCTCTTTTAAAATGGAAAAGGGTAAAGACCTAAAAATTTTAAAATTGTTTGTCCAAACTTGTTTTCCCAAGTCAAAATATTTCATTTATTAATTCTTTAAAGGGAAAAGTAAAAGAGGCCGGCGGGTTTTTGGGCGTAATTTTTTTGTTTGGAAGAACCTGCTCAATCCCTTTATTTTTTTTTGTTTTGTCCAAAAAACAATTCAATTTTGCACTTTCATTTTCATTCAAGTTGAGAGTTCCAATTTTTTGTTTAACCGCATCCTTTGAAAGCTGTCCAATAATAAGTTTGTTCGAAGTTGTCAAAAGGGCTTTAAATTTTAATCGCAACCCCAAGATACGAAAATTTTTAATTCGCCCAAAGGGCTTTAAAAAAAAAGAGTTTTTCTGAAGGAGCGATTGGGAAAGACGCATTGACGCAGCAGAGAGCCCTTTTTTTAAAGTGACATCCCAACCTTGCCCCTGTAGGCCCAACCGGGAAAGAATAAAAAAAAATTTTTTCGCACTTCTTGGGGGTCTGACGTGCGAACCCCCAACACCCCAATTTTTGAAAAGAACCTGCCCACAGTCCCGAATAGGCCCTTTGTAACAGGACTTGGGAGGATTGGCAATTTCCCGTGCCATAAAAGGTCCCCCTTCCCCCCGACTCCCTTCCCTCTTTATGCAGCCCCCGGACCAAAAACCCCGACCCCTTTGCATTTTTCCCCCAAAGGGGGGCTCCGGGCAGCCTGGTAGGGCCCAGCACGGCACCCGGGGCGCGCCAGCCTTTGAAACTCCCACCCGGCTGTAAGAGGGGGGGCCCAGCCGGTGGCATCCGCGTTTGGGGAGCCTTGGGTTTTCCCGCTCAACACACTTTTTCTATACCAAAGGGATGGTGGGGCCCATTTGGGCCCCAACTTCACTAACCCTGCGGAACTTCACGGGGAGATTTTGGACCGAAGAACCGAAAGAGAAAATAAATTTTCCCAAAACGTGACAAGGACTGTCCCGTGTTCCGACGTTAACTTCTTAAATGCCCCTGCAAGAAAAAGAAACCCAAAATTTTTCAAAGTTTAAATTTTTTTTTTACCACATCATTTTTATTTTTTTTTTAAACTATCACCAACACGGCCACAACAAACACATATTCGTTTAAAAAAATGTGAATTGTTTTTTTTTGCCCTGTCGTGAAGATTGGGGGCGATCATTGGGCGTGAAGACGTCGGCTAAAAGGTGGGAAAAAAACAAACCGTCGCACCTTGGGGTGACAAAAATTTGGGGGCAGCGGGTGGGGTACGTTCGATCCCCCGGGTTTGCCTTCATATAGCAAAACCCCTTTTTGGGGGCAATCATTTTTCCCCCCCCTTCATTTAGAAGCGGGAGGGTTGGTGGAGCCAAGAAACCCCCTTTTGAAGCACACAAGTCCCCTAAAGTGTAGCATTAGAAATTTTTTACAAACATATGAAAAAAACCCAAAAAAAACTTGTAAAGCCCAAAATTTCCCTTAGTTTTATTGTGAAGGGGCTCCAATATCACTTTGGATATAGTTGTCAGGTAGAATCGGCCCCCTTTGCAGACATATTTTTTGTATTGGGTTTTATAAAATCGTTTGGGGGAAAGGAATTTTTGGGCGAAATTTTAAATTTGGTTTGTCTTATCCGGGCCAAAACTAAAAAAGAGAAAAGGGATCCTGTCCTATACCCACAAAATGATAGGGAAAAATTTGCATTAAAGTTTCATTGTCGCAACCCTAGAAAGGATTGTTTTAAACTGTGGGGTCATTATAATGGGTTTTTCCCTTTTGGGTTTTATAATTTTTATAAATAATTGTAAAACAAGTATAATTGGTTTTGAAAAACCAAAAGGGGCAGAGAACTACTACTCCTGTAAAAGCATCACAAGGTTCAAGTTGCCCTTGGGCCCGCATTCGTTTTTGTCCCAAAAAACCCGGGGGAAGCCCCTGGGTTGAAAAAAATCGCGGGCTTGATTGCATATATAGGAGGTAAATTTCTGCCCAACGCGAGCGCGAAAGACCAAAACGCCCCAGAGGAAGGACAAAAAACTTTTCTGCCGAAAGCGGGAAAAGGCAAGCTTGCCCCCCAGCCGCCAAAAACGCGAACGCGAAGAAAAACACATTTAGTTTGAGCTGGAGATAAGACGCAATTTTGGTCCGAACAGCCAAATTTGGCCCTTGGGAAATCAACGCCAACCACGCGCAACAAAACCCCAAGGTCAAAATTTCCTTTTCGGAGGGTTTGCCAGGACATCGAAGGGGTACCTTGTCCAGTTTGAAAAGCCCCGCGACGCCCAAAAAATTTAGGTTTTTAGGATGAAATGGGGGGATTAGCCCGGTGCCTTTTCGAAGGGGGGGGGCCCGAAAAAGCCTACAATTTAAATACCCGGGTTTAGGATATTTCTGACACAAAAATTTTTTAAAAAAAGGAACAAAAACGTAGTCAAAAAGAAAAGCGGTCACCTATCGCCAAGAAGTTTCGCACGGCCCCCAAAACCCCGGAAGGCGAAGAAAAAAAGTGTCTACTGGAACCCCTCGACAAATGTTAAAGAGTTGGGGGGAGTTTTCAAACAAAAAAGACGAGATTTGAAAGAGAAGTTGGTCATGGAAAAGTTCTTTGAACCCGCCCAAAGGCAAGGGAAAATTTATCCCCCGAAAAGCCCACAGGGAAGAAGGAAGTGTTGGTTTCGCCGAAGAAATCTTTGATGAGTCCCAGGGTTTCAGAAAAAGAAATTTTTCAAATTGGGAAAATTATCAACCCCAGAAAACTCACCGGGCCCCAGAAAACCCGAAAAAGGGAAACCCAAAAAGACCAAACGTTTAAATCTCACAAGAAATGGGGGGGAAACCCGGAGAAACCACATTCACTCCGGGGAGAAAACTGAGGGAACAACAAACTACCGGGAAGTACAGAGGAACCCCCCAAAAATTCCATCAGGTTTAAAAGGATGGGAAAGCTTTAAATTTTCGGAGGAAACCAAAATTTCATTAGGGGAAAAGCCCCCGGGAAAGAACAAGTTCGGTTTATTAAGGAAATACTGGTTTTTTCCCGGGAAAAAACACGGCAAAAACCAAGGGTTTTAAAAAAAGGGGGAACCCCAAACAAGAAAAAATTTCCCCTCTGTAAAGGTTTTAAGAACAAACTGAAATGAAAAGGGGCCAAACCCGGGGCCCCCCAAACACAAGTAAAGAAAAATTTTTGGGGGCCAGGAAATGTACACAGGTCGTAAAAAAGGTTTGTTAAAACAAAAACATGAAAGGCCAAACCTCCCCAACAGCGATCGTGAAACGGAAAACCCCAAACTACAGGAAAAGGTTTGAAGTATTGGTACAGACGAAACCCCACCCCGGGCCCTTTTTGATAGGGGGCGAAAAAAGGAAAGCGATATGAAAAGCCAAAGAGAAAACCCAAAAAGGGCCCAAACCCCCTAGAAAAAGAAATTTGGAAAAGAAGGAGGGGAACCTGGCATCACGGTGCCCCAGCGAAGGCAAAGGAAGAAATTTTTACCAAAGGCAGCTATTTAAGATCCCCGGAAAATTTTGGGGGGAAGGAACTAAATTTGGGGCTTAGAGTTTAAAACAATCATTTTTGGCAACAAAATGGCGCCTTCAAGCTGAAAGGGGAACAAAATAAGGATGAAAGTCTGTGGCCCGGTACCCTGAGCGTTTTCACAAAAGGTAACGAGGTGTCACAGAAGCCAAAGGAAACCACGACCTTTCTACTACCTGGGAAAAGAGGTTGGGTTTTTAGGGAAAATACATCACGGTTTAAAAGAAAAATGGAAACCCCCCCCGGGGGCCAAAACAAGTAAAGACAAACCCTCATGGAAATTAAACACCCCTGACGTTTTCCCAAGGGCCCGGAAAAACTTTGGGAAAAAAAAAAGCAAAGGACGGTTACCCTTTATTTTACTGGCCCCGGGTTTTAAGCAAAATATTAGGAAAATTTTTATCTCATTCACCGTTCCCCCGATTTGGGGAGCCCGGGAAAACAGGGGAAAAACACCGCCTTTCCGGGGAGTGCCTGGTAAGTGTGCCGTTTTCCAAAAAGGTGCGATGATAACGGTTGGGCCCCCGCAACCCCCCCCTTAGGGGCAAAAGAAACGTGTTTTAAATAAGATAGATTTTTGCAACTAAAAAATGCAGAAGGAGCTTTTTTTCCCAAAAGGAGGGGAAATTTTAAAGTCGCAGAAGCACAAAACGAGATGGTTTGGCCCAGACTTTGGGATTTCCCCCAGAAAAACACAGCCCAGAGGACCACAATTTACCCCGAGTTATGAAAGAAGTGTAACTTTTATTGAGCATAAAAAGGGGTCACTACAAACCCCATACAACCCCAAGGAAAAAGGGCCCGGTGGAGAAGTTCAACGGGGCATCAAGAAAAAGATTTTAAAAAATTTTGCGTTTTAACACCTACCGAATGGGGGGAGGTTTAAAACCCCCCATGTTATTGCATATCGGGAGGTTCCCACAAGATTTTAACGCGTTCTCGCCCTTTGAAATTTCTTTAAAGGGAAAGGCAGAAAGGGACCCCTAAGAAACTGAAAAAGGTTTGGGTGGAAAAGGAAAAACCCCCAAAAAAGATTAAAGCGCCCCGGGGAAGTATGTAAAAGAAAGGCCCAAAACAAAAAGGGAAAAAACTTGTCAAATGCAGCAGAAGCCAAAAGGAAAAAAGAAACGGTATACCCAAAACCCCCCTTTCCCCCCCCAAAGGGGCACGGCTCAAAGCTCGAAGAAGGTTATAAGGGGTGTTAGGGGTTGTACCCGATAACACAAGAACCCCCTCTCTTGGAAAAGGGCCATTTGTTGTCAAGAAGAAAGTCAAAAAAGTGGTTGATACCAAGTCCAGTCAGAGGAAAAGAAAATTTAAAACCAATTTAAACTTGAACAAAAAGGTTTCCAAGAAAGGGGGAAGGAACCGGGAAAACACAAGTCTCGTGATTGTACCCCCCCGGGGGGAAACCCCCCCCACAGAAAACGGGGAGGTCATGCGCCCGGGGACTGCAACTTCAAACAACACTCGTTTCCCTTCCCCGTCCCCAAAAAGGGAAAAAAAACACAGGCGCGAATAATTTTCGGAAAAACCCCCCAAAATCCCAAAAAGGTATAACAGAGACCAAATATTGTATGAAAAATCAGGGGTTTTTTATGTGAAAAAGGTTGAATTAAAATGAAAGTATGTAATTTGTAAATTTAAAAAATGTGTTTGGAGAAAAGGCAGCCCTTTAAAAAACTTACAAATAAAGTTTTTTTCTTTCAAAAGGAAAATGTAAGTTCGGGTTTGTTTGGGGGTTCGGCTTGTTTTCTTGCGATCAAAGGAATAGTTTATTGACAGAATTAAAATTAATTGCATCATCTTGCCCTTTAAGGGGAGGTAAAATTATGGTGGGGCTTTACCTAAAGAGGGATTCAGACGGGGAAATGGTTCATGTAGATGAAAAAAGTTTTTTTTGTTTCCCTTTATGGCACAGCGGAGTTTAGGGGAACCTCATGTTTGGGGGCAATTAGGCAACTCATCAAAGGGGGAAAGAACGGTTTAAAATGTCGGATTCCATCTTTTGCATCCTTTTGCTTTGGTTGCTTATCCCGAGGACCAAAAAGATTTTGGGAGTACACTCAAAGTGGCATCGGTGGTCACCGGCAAAGGGGGTATGGGGAAAATTTGGGCTAGAAAAAATGCCCGGGGGCCATCTTTGCACCATTTTCAGTGACGTGGGGTTCAATTTGGGTTTGGGGACATATGTCAGGCCCTTTTAAATTTAGCCAAACCTTGGGAAGAGGGGCTTCTTTTGCCACCCATCATTGGGGGCGCCGCGGGCCCATTTAAAAAGAAGACTTAGGCGCGCGGTAGTTTTGTCTGTTTATTTGTATAACCCCTTTATAAAAAGAGATACCAAAACATGGGGCGGCTCTTTTTAAAATCCCTTCCTTTTTAAATTTGGTTTCGACTTTTTGCTGGACAAAAGGGAGAAAGATCCCCCCTTAAGGGGGAAAAAGGATAAAAGCCCAAGAAGGCTTTTGCCTTTATGGTTAACATCGTAATTTGAAGAAGCAATTTTTCTGTGCTTGAAAAAAACAATCTGCCCGGTTTTATCGAAAAAGGCAAAACTAGAAAAAATTTTGCTTATTTTAATTTTTGGGGTTTTTTTTACGGTGTTTTTATTTAAAATTGATTTGGAACTGCATTCATTAATCTGAAGAAAACTTGTGTTTTTTTCTTTTTGGGTATTACAAATTTTTTTTTTTGGATTTTTTTAAAAAGGTTTTTGGGAACCCCTTTAAACCCCTTTAAACGGGCTTAAATTTTTAACATGGTAAAGGGTCCGACCCAAAAACTTTGATTGTCGTCAAATTTTTTCCAAAGGGCCCAAAAATTTAAAAAAATTTTTTCTTTAAGTCCAAACGAGGGCGGGTGCCCACGTTTTTTTTCTTCGGAGACGACCTTCCCCTTTATCCCTTTTTTTTTTTTCTTGTTTTGTGCCAGAAACAGATTCAATAAAGTCATTTTCATTCTTATTCCAATTTTAAAGTTCCTATTTCCGGGGAAACCAGCAACCTTCGAAAAACTTTCCAATACTTGTTTTTCGAAGTTGCAAGGGAAAATTTTTTTTCATCGCATCCCCAAGAAAACGTTTTTCATGCCCGAAAGAAGGAAAAAAAAAAGAGTTACTGAAGCGAGCGAGGGAGGGAAAACCAAACGACAGCAGCAGAGAGCCGTTTTTGGGAAAATGACATCCATCCTTGCCCCGGGAGGGAATCTTTGGGAAAGAATAAAAAAATTTTATAACACTCCCGGGGGAGTCTGGAAAGTGCGATCGCCAACACCCGGGGTTTTTAAAAACCCGCCGACAGTTCCCAAAATAAACTTCGCAGGGGGACTAGCAAAGGAATCTGGGGATTTTTTTGCCAAACGGCTCTTCCCCCCGAACGCCTTTAATCTTAGCAGGAAAAAGGACCAAACGCCCACCCTAAACATACCCCCCCCCCCAAAGGGGGCTCCGGTCCCCTGGCAAGGTCCCGCAAGGGACCGTTTTCCCCCCGCCCTTTGAAACTACGGCCCCTGCTGAAATGACCCGGGGGCCCCCCCGGTGGGGAACCCCGTTGGAGAGCCTTGGGGGCCCCGCTCATCAATCTTTTAAATATATCAAAGGGATGGGGGGGGGGGCCGATTGACCAGACTTCCCCTACAAATGCGGGAAAATTACGGAAGGGGAGTTTTGGACCTGGGGGAAATGAAGAGAAAAAAAACTTTCCCCAAGAAGAGACAAGGACCCGTCCAGGGGTTCCAGACCGTTTTAAAATTCTAAGTGGGCCCCTGGGAAGAAAAAACAAACTTTTATTCAAGTTTTATTAAAACCACAACCCTCATTATTTTTTTTTTTTTGAAAAATATCATCCAACAAGTCCACCCACAAACAATATTCGTTAAAAAATTTTTAATTGTTCCCTTTTTGGGCCCCTGCGTTAATTTGGTTTGGGGCCCAATTTGGGCGTGCAAAAACGCGGCTAATAGGTTAAACCCAACAAAACCCTCCAAAAACCCTTCGCTGAAAACACCCCGCTCTTCCCCCTCTCTCCCCCCTCTTCTCTCCCCCCCTCTCCTTCCCCCTCGCTCTCTCTTACCTCTTCCCCTCTGTAAATTTTAAAATTGATTTCCTCTCTCTCCAGTTTTTTTCCTTTTCTCTCTTCTGCCCCTTTTCCTGCCCCTTGTCTGTCTGTCGTCTGTCCCGTCTGTCGTCTGTTGTCGCTGCCTGTCTCTCTCTCTCTCTTCTACCTCTCTCTCCCCCCTCTTCCTCTCAACCCCCCTTTTCTCCCCCTTCCCCCCCCTCTCCCTCTCTTCTTAGGAAGGACCTTCTGCGTCAAGCCCCCTATTTTTTTTGTAATGACAAATTTGGTAGACCCCTGACTTCCCGGGAAGGGCCCAGAGGCGTCCAGGGAAAAACTGGCAAAGGCGTTGTAGGCTGGCTCCCCACCCTCCCCGTCTCCCCATACCACAACCACCCAAAAAAAACCCGATGTACCCAAGGGGGAAAGTCAGGGAAAACCCAAGGGCCCGGATTTCCCAACCCCGTGCCAAAGGGCATCCCCTGATTTCCCTTTTTTACAAATCTCTTGGTGGGAAACGCCAGAAACCCCAACTCCTCCCCTCCACAAATGCCAAAAAGAGAAGGAAAAAAAAAAAAGGAAAATGGGAAAATTTTTTTGAAAAAGGTAGTCCACCAAAAAGGGTGCCTGAAAAAGGAAAGAGATGCCCGGGGAAAACACACTGGCCCCGTTTTGGAGGAGACAATTTCCTCGTTCTGGGACACGTTTAGAAAAAACGAAACACCCAAAGGGGCTGGTGGGGAACCCCCCAAACAATGTCTTCACCTGCCTTTTAGGAAATCCGTAAACCCTTGGGGGCCTGCGCTTGTGTTGACGGGTGGGTACAGCACGGCAGGACACTCCAAATTTTTTTATAAAGGAGGGAAAAAAAAAAAAGAAATCCGAAAAAAGGGGAGGGCAGTTTGTTTTAAATTTTGGGGAAGAGGGGGGTTTGGGTTGGGGTATGGGCCCGGGCCTTTCCACCTTCTAGGGAGTGATTAACCCGGGGAGTCCAGCCCAAACCCCAAAGTGGTTTCCATGTCCTGCCCCTGGGCCTCAAAGGGGGGATAAGCCTTTCTTGCCCTCATACAGGCCCCTGGATACTCGGGGCCCCCCCTGAGTAAACCTAGCGATTCAGCATAGGGGCACCCCCGGGGGAACCCCCCAGCACACCAAAGTCGGGGAAAATCTTCCCCCCAAATGGCCTTTAAACCTGTCAGCCCGACACTAGCCCTGCAGGGAACTTTTGCTATTTTTGACACTTTTGGGGCTTTCTAAAGACCCCCAGAGGTTTTTAGTCTTACTGAAAAAACAATGCTCGTAATAAAAAGTTTAAAAAATTTGGTTTGGAAAAATTTTAAAACCCAAAAAGCCATCTAAAAAAAAAAAAAAAAAAAAAACCAAAAAAAACTACCCACCCCCCCCTACCCCCACTGGGCAAAAACCGTTTAACAGCTCCAGCCCTCGCCTCTTTTTTTTTTTTTTTTTTTTTGTCTTCCTGTAAAACAGCTTACCAAACATTTACAGAGAAAAAAACGGGTTTTTAAAGAAAAATATGAAAGGTGGGAAAAAGGGGCTTAAAGGGGGGGGGGGGGGGGGGGGGGGGGTCTCTTCAAAAAAACGGTTTTGCCCGAAAAAGTTCGTGTGAAATGTACCCCCATAAAAAAAATCATTTTCATTGGGACAATCCGTTTTAAGGGAAGGGCGGAGACAAAAAGCCCCAGGGCAAAATGTTTTTGGGAGTTGGGCCTTTTTTTGAAAAGGAACATCCCTCAAGGTTTTTAAAACACGCACACTTCGATTGCCACAAAGTTCGGTTTCCCCCTGCCAAAGG
>CM031598.1:28299083-28302351 GCA_018398815.1 Conus ventricosus | reverse complement strand
CCATTCTCCAAAACACCATATTATTTCTTCGGGTATCGGTACCATCATTTCTGATACACTTTTTAAAAAACGTTTTACAAAATGAGTTTTCCCTGAGCCAGTAGGACCCGCTATGACACAAGTAAAAGGGTGTGTCCAGCGAACATACATCTTGAGGGGAGAAAACAAACGCGCAAACAAGACCTATTCCTCAGCACCGAATGAACTGTCCTCGGGGTGACGTCCTCTGTAACCCTTCACGCCCCCTCCCCGTCCGAGCCACGCTCCAGTTGCTTCCAACCCTCTTTTGTTTCTTCTTCTTCTTTGGTCACCCGCCCTCTTTTCTCTCGCTCGACTAATTTGGGTGACGCGGGGGAGTGGCTGCCCCTTACCGAACCATGCTCCGACACAACCGCGTAGTCAACGAGGTCAGGGCCGTTTCGTTTCCGCTTTAAGGTCACGACACGAAAGTGATCTTCCGGCATGAGGTCATTTCCCACTGATGTCATTTCCTGTGATGTCACTTCCTGTGACACTTCCGGATGATGTCACTTCCTCTCTCGCGTCATTTCCGGGTGATGTCATTTCTGGTGACGTCATACAATCCATACATTCCATCCCCATCCGGGTCGATTTTAACATGGTATACTACTGACGTTTGACAGATGTGACCGACCACCTAGGCAACCAAGCACAAGAGCCAGTGCCCGCCTGCTTCTCCTGATAGACTACTATCTGGGCCTTGGTACTAACTGACGGGAAGAAATCAGAACAATAGCTACTCCTTGACGAGCAGTACCAGATAAGTCAATAGCTCACCTGGGTTTGGTCATTTGCCCTGTGCACGTAGCAATCAGTGCTCAGGACACGTAGCAATTAGTGCTCAGACACGTAGCAATTAGTGCGCAGGACACGTAGCAAGTAGTGCGCAGGACACGTAGCAATTAGTGCTCAGGACACGTAGCAATTAATGCTCAGGACATGTAGCAATTAGTGCTCAGGACACGTAGCAATTAGTGCTCAGGACACGTAGCAATTAGTGCTCAGGACACGTAGCAATTAGTGCTCAGGACACGTAGCAATTAGTGCGCAGGACACGTAGCAAGTAGTGCTCAGGACATGTAGCAATTAGTGCTCAGGACACGTAGCAATTAGTGCTCAGGACATTAGCAATTAATGCTCAGGACACGTAGCAATTAGTGCTCAGGACATGTAGCAATTAGTGTTCAGGACACGTAGCAATTAGTGCTCAGGACACGTAGCAATTAGTGCTCAGGACATTAGCAATTAATGCTCAGGACACGTAGCAATTAGTGCTCAGGACACGTAGCAATTAGTGCTCAGGACACGTAGCAATTAGTGCTCAGGACATTAGCAATTAATGCTCAGGACACGTAGCAATTAGTGCTCAGGACACGTAGCAATTAGTGCTCAGGACATTAGCAATTAATGCTCAGGACACGTAGCAATTAGTGCTCAGGACATGTAGCAATTAGTGCTCAGGACACGTAGCAATTTGTGCTCAGGACACGTAGCAATTAGTGCTCAGGACACGTAGCAATTAGTGCTCAGGACATGTAGCAATTAGTGCTCAGGACACGTAGCAATTAGTGCTCAGGACATTAGCAATTAATGCTCAGGACACGTAGCAATTAGTGCTCAGGACACGTAGCAATTAGTGCGCAGGACACGTAGCAATTAGTGCGCAGGACATTACCAATTAATGCTCAGGACACGTAGCAATTAGTGCTCAGGACACGTAGCAATTAGTGCGCAGGACACGTAGCAATTAGTGCTCAGGACACGTAGCAATTAATGCTCAGGACATGTAGCAATTAGTGCTCAGGACACGTAGCAATTAGTGCTCAGGACACGTAGCAATTAGTGCGCAGGACACGTAGCAAGTAGTGCTCAGGACACGTAGCAATTAGTGCGCAGGACACGTAGCAAGTAGTGCTCAGGACACGTAGCAATTAGTGCGCAGGACACGTAGCAATTAGTGCTCAGGACACGTAGCAATTAATGCTCAGGACATGTAGCAATTAGTGCTCAGGGCACGTAGCAATTAGTGCTCAGACACGTAGCAATTAGTGCGCAGGACACGTAGCAAGTAGTGCTCAGGACACGTAGCAATTAGTGCGCAGGACACGTAGCAATTAGTGCTCAGGACACGTAGCAATTAATGCTCAGGACATGTAGCAATTAGTGCTCAGGGCACGTAGCAATTAGTGCTCAGGACACGTAGCAATTAGTGCTCAGGACAAGCAATTAGTGCTCAGGACACGTAGCAATTAGTGCTCAGGACATGTCGCAATTAGTGCTCAGGACACGTAGCAAGTACTGCTCAGGACACGTAGCAATTAGTGCTCAGGACATGTAGCAATTAGTGCTCAGGACAAGCAATTAGTGCTCAGGACACGTAGCAATTAGTGCTCAGGACAAGCAATTAGTGCTCAGGACACGTAGCAATTCGTGCTCAGGACATGTAGCAAGTAGTGCTCAGGACACGTAGCAATTAGTGCTCAGGACACGTAGCAATTAGTGCTCAGGACACGTAGCAATTAGTGCTCAGGACATGTAGCAAGTAGTGCTCAGGACACGTAGCAATTAGTGCTCAGACACGTAGCAATTAGTGCTCAGGACACGTAGCAATTAGTGCGCAGGACACGTAGCAAGTAGTGCTCAGGACACGTAGCAATTAGTGCTCAGGACACGTAGCAAGTAGTGCTCAGGACATGTAGCAATTAGTGCTCAGGACACGCAGCAATTAGTGCTCAGGACATTAGCAATTAATGCTCAGGGCACGTAGCAATTAGTGCTCAGGACACGTAGCAATTAGTGCGCAGGACACGTAGCAATTAGTGCGCAGGACATTACCAATTAATGCTCAGGACACGTAGCAATTAGTGCTCAGGACACGTAGCAATTAGTGCGCAGGACACGTAGCAATTAGTGCGCAGGACACGTAGCAATTAGTGCTCAGGACACGTAGCAATTAGTGCTCAGGACACGTAGCAATTAGTGCTCAGGACACGTAGCAATTAGTGCTCAGGAAGACGAACCCAAACTGAGGCTTGGCTAGGCTTTCCATGCTCAGTTCCAGAAAACTGACAAGTCAGATGAAAATAATGCGGATTTTTTTTCCTTCTTAGCATATGTGAGCGTGCGCTTCACGGATAGTTAAAATGTGAACACTAATGGCTTTCTTCGTCTCATTCGAAGAAAAATTACGCACCATACGTAAAATCAGGTTTCAAACGTTCTTCCAGAGAATTTGCACTCTCAGCGA
>CM031598.1:28286583-28291583 GCA_018398815.1 Conus ventricosus | reverse complement strand
CGCGCGCTCGCGCGCGCGGACGCACGCACGCACGCACACACACACACACACACACACACACACACACACACACACACACACACACCACACACACACGCACGCACGCACGCACAGCACACAAGCGCGCGCACGCACACACACACACACACACACACACACACACACACACACACACACAACACACCTTGATCCACTCGCCACCCCTCCCACTTATATGCACCACCATTCCACCCAGTCACCATCTAAACCAAAACATTGGGGACCATCCCGTGCGTCACTGTATCAAAATGATCTGACAAAGATGAAGGAAAAGGAGTGAGAGATAAAGAGGGATGGAGGAGGAGGAGTAAGGAGGAATGAGAGAGAGAGAGAGAGAGAGAGATGAGAGAAGAGAGAGAGAGAGAGATTGTGCACAGATTTAGCCGACTGTCGCTCCTGTATAACAAGGTAACGTGGGCAAAACATGAAAGCCGTTTTTTTTTCCCCAGCTGGTTCAACAAGTTCATGCACATGTGCTGTCTTCTCTCCACCCCATCCTCTCTGTCCCTTCTACATCGTCTCCACACGCTTCCCCTCCATTCAAAGACAGATTTGGGGTTGGCGAGGTGCAGCAATTAATTTTGAAATGAACCGAGACAGTCTTGCAGTTAAAAAAAAACACATACAACAAAAACACAGGCAGCTGAAACCACACAAAGAAAATCAATAGATTTACCAACATTTCTGCTTCTCGCCCCCCCCCCCCCCCACCTCCTCCTCCACTACAGTTCCCCGCTTCCTTAACAATCCATGTCCCCTCCCTCACCCTCCTCCGTTTATCAGGTGAAGCCCTTACCTTCTGCATTCGCTGTCTCTTTTCAACTCTCCCTCCGCCTGCCTAAAAGATGAAATAATTGAGATAGTCTTGCAGGAAAAAATATATTGAGCTGCTGAAATCAAAGCAACAAACTAATTGCATTTAAAAACCATTTTGCCTCTTTATGCCCCCCCCCCCTCCCTCCCTCTCCTCACCTCTATCCTTCATGCCCCCCCCCCCCCCCCCCCCTCACTTCACCCTCTCTTCTGTTTATTTAAATTGGAACATTCACCTTCTGCATGCTCCTTAATTTCCGAACCCTCTCTCCGCCCCTCCCAAAGGTTCAAAGGAGTACCCCCGAGCTCGCGGTCACACGGTGCGAGTTCGGTTCTCGCTTGCGCTCAGCATACAGACAGTATAAACACAACCATTCTTAGTTCGCTGCCCGCCTTTACCGTGATGTCGTTCTGGTGGTATACGTGAACTGAAAAAAAGCTGTCCCTCTGCGTCACCCCCCCCCCCCCCCTTTCTTCCCTTCCCTCATAATTATCTCCCATGGCAGTTTCGCCCGAGGCAGGTGTGTATGTTCATTAGCGGACCTGAATGTAAACCAATCAACCCTCCGGCTCCCTGCACACACTGTTTTGATTACCTCTTTCTTCTGCAGCAAACCCGCTGTTGTCCGGTCCCCATTGATCCGGGCTGCTGGAAACAAAGACGGACGCTTGACAATTTCCCGCCACGCCTCGACATGACACGACTCTGCTGGTGTGACCAACTCCCTCCGTACCCCTCCATTCATTCCCGTCTGGTGGCGCTGCTGTCTGCATTAACGACGGTTTCATTTCTGTCTTACTGTCCCTCAACCCTGATCACCACCACCACCACCACCCACCACCCCACCCCCGTCTCTCTCTCTCTCTCTCTCTCCGAGCAGATATCGCCTGACCCACTCTCATCTCACTCGTCTCTGTTTTCCCCGACCGGCGGTGTTTTGGAGATTGGTCGCAGGTTGTGGTCCCTTAAAAATGAAAGAAGAACGATGATAACATTAACATCTCCTAAACAAACAAACAAATAAAAAGTATGAGGCCTCTGTAGCGGTGGCATGGCGTGATGACCGTTCCGTGCAAATCACTCAGAAATCACTCGCAATCGTTTTGAAATAAAAGTACTAACAAAATAATAGGCCAGATGATGCTCATGATTAGATTTGACATTTTTGGTACCTATGATGTTCCACCACTGATTTTAGTGAAGAGAGAAATCAATTCACGCTGTATTGAAAAATGACCTGATAGGTTCTTTCCATAGAAACCTTTGGCGACACCCAGAGAACCCGGAACAACTGACCTCACTAAAAGTTGGGGAGAATCCTACAACAGACGGTTAGAACTATCACGGTGTGTTTCATACAGTGGCGGTTTGCAGTGTTGAAATACAGTGTGCAATGCTTCAGTGAAGTGTGAAATGTCGATAACGATCAGACGGGGATACGGTACGATTCATTTCGTGACGTTGAGGAGTGTCGTTTTAATCGTTTTTATTCGCGCCACAGCCTTCCCCGTCGGCAGTTCTCCATGGCTGTTGTCTCAGCGATAAAACATTATTCAACCTGCGATGAGGGGGATACTGTCGCAGGCAAAGCGACAATTAAGCTTCTCCGGTATGTCTGTAGACCTTTCATTGTTCAACACCAATCCAACCCACACTGCAAGGAACAACAGGACGCACCTACTGGGTGGATGATCAACGACGGTCTCATTCCGACCCTGCTAGCTTTATAACTACCCCAGGCTCAGTGGGTCTTCTTCCGTTGCGACATTCACCTTTCACGCCCATACCTGCCTGCGTGAACTGGAAGGCAGGTGTCATTCCCCAGGAGTGTAAGGAATAAGAAAAGAGTCATATGATTTGAAACTTTTTTGAATGCCAATTGATGAAGATGAGGATGATGAAGATGATGCTATGGAGTTTCATTCTGGTTGGAGACAGCATGCCAGGGCTGTACTCTACGCTTGCTTTCATAATATACCCCGGCGTCAGCCAGGCCCGAGAGATAAAGATACCTGCCGTGTTGGTCAGGAAATTTGATCAACACTCTCAAAGACGCATCCATGAAGCGTATGAAAGTCATCTATGTGGTTTCACTCCTCCAACTGAACCCACGCCATAGCAACCCCAATCAGTACAGGAGACGGTCATGAAACCGCCCTGACCCCTCCTCCCCACCCCCAAAACAATCCCAGATATATACATGGCCTTGATGGGAATCGAACCCACAATCTCTAGCCAGAAATCCGCGACGCTAAGATAAGATAATATAATGTTGCTTATAGCCAGCCGACCGCAAAGGGCCACATCAGGGCTGTCACACCACGTTAAAATCAACTCACAAGTCATTAAAAAAAAACAACAAAAAAAAACACACACACAACACCTTTCACACATCTCTTTAAATGACATCTTCTAGAAACGCACCAGAAACTTATCCGCGACGCTAACCATTGCACCAGAACAACATGTAAGATTGTCTTGAACAACCATTGCACCAGAACAACATGTAAAGATTGTCTTGAACAACCATTGCACCAGAACAACATGTAAAGATTGTCTTGAACAACCATTGCACCAGAACAACATGTAAAGATTGTCTTGAACAAACCATTGCACCAGAACAACATGTAAAGATTGTCTTGAACAAACAAACAAACAAAAAAAAAGACCGGCCATTTATGTGTCGCGCGTCAATGGCCCCGAACTCCCCCATTTGATTACGAGAACGGTGCTCGACCCGTGAACCCAAGGTGCACTCCCTGCTCCCTTTCCTCCACACTTTACTGCTTACGCAGGGATGCCGAGTAATGAGTCATGTTCGTGCGCCCTCGCAGCCACAGCAGGAACTCCTATAGACGCGTCCCCATTTTAATACTTCCGTTTGTTTGTTTCGATATGTTTCTCTGCATCACAGTCTCAGTTCCAAAATCACCTTCATTCCCATTCAAAAATGCGGTTTTTAAAGGATTCACACGGATTGTGACAGCAAATCTCCACTGCACCACCCAAGACAGAGTCCTCTCGAGGCCGGAAGTCAATGCCCTGGACGTGCAGGCACTTGTCCGGCAGACGACCCCCGGAACACGTCGCGCGCTGTTTGTTGACGGTGGCGTAAGCTGGCCGCTGGACGTTTTGCCCCAGTTGTGACGTTTACACGGCGTTTGTATGGCCGCCTGGCTCCAGTGTATAACATGTCTGTGCTCCAGCCCTCACTTCGGCCATGGATCCTGCTCACCGCCGCCTCTTCAGCTCACATGACTTCCCTATGAAACGTTACTCAACCTCTGTGTGTGTGTGTGTGTGTGTGTGTGTGTGTACTTCGAGTGGCGGGCCATGGTGACGGCTCCTGAGAGACTCCCGCCATCAGAGAGCTTACTAACACCGTGATTTGCCATCTCCTGTGGTGGTCTGCTGTTCTTTTCACACTGGGACCAGCCGCCAGACCCGCTGCTTCGTTCCCAGTTTCCTCTTCACCCGCCTATCGTTACTCTGGCATGTGTAGATACGGGCTAACAGACTGCTTGTCAGCGAGCACAGCGGAAATGTATAAACACCGAACGACATAACTTACTTTAATCCTAATGATACGCCGAAGTGATAGGGAAAACATTCAGCATCCAGCGCTATAGAAAACAAATCACTGATGCTCAAGAACGAACAAAAAACAAATAGAAAAATGGACAAAAAAGTAGAGAGTAAACAGCAAGTAATTGTGATCTTGACCTTCCATGACATGACTATGGTGCCGACAATTCCTATCCAATGCCAGAATCACATGCTGCTGAAAGCAAGTACACTCTCCACAAATTATTTTGTACAAATCCATGTATCACAAGTTTTCAAATACTCGTAAAGAAACTCGAAAGCATTTTTTTTCCAGGCTTTGCATCTGGAAAAAAAGGACAGAAAAAAAGTGTGCTTGTAAAATGAAAACCAGCGCATCTCATTTCTGATAATTAACATTCTTTATCTCATTTTTTCAACAACTGCCAAACCATCAAAGTGACTGCATGACTCGCCCCACCTCCCCCCCCCCCCCCCCCCCCCCCCCCCCCCCCCCCCCCCCCCCCACCCCCCCCCCCCCCCCCCATCGTCCCAGTGAAAGGGACCGGAGGAACAGCAGACGATCCTTGCGGACATTGTCGTT
>CM031598.1:28266247-28284005 GCA_018398815.1 Conus ventricosus | reverse complement strand
AAAAAAATGGGCAGAAATGTCGCAGTGATGACCAAAAAAAAAAAAAAATGAAATCCCCTTTGTTCCGCGTATGCCATGAATCCGTAAAACAACAAAAAAAGAAAAAAAAAGAAAAAGACTTGATGGTTGGTGATTGCCCCACGGTTGTTCCATGATGTCCCAGCAAGGTTTGGTGGAGACGGGCCGAGTGAGGTTTTTTGCGTAATCTTCCTGACAGACGAAGAAAGAAACCGACAGACACGGCTGACAGCATAACCGCCTGGACTGAGACTTCAGAAGAAAGAACAAGAAGCCTCTGTACTCGGGGTGTAAATCAATATCAACAGAGAGAGAGAGAGAGAGAGAGAGAGAGAGGAGAGAGAAAGAAAGAAGAAAAATGAAAGGTGAAGCCGTATCCAAGGTCGGTTGGACGCCATCTAATCCGGCAAGCCTCCTATTGCGCACGTTGGGAAAGAACACTGACACTCTGTCAGGCTGTTGGCCCTGATGAGGAATAAAAGCGAAGCCACGTGTCGTCAAACTAGTGACGAAAACGACACACTGGGTTGGGTTTGTTCACAACACACACGCATGCGCACAGACATACACAAACAACACGCGCGTGCGCGCGCACACACACACACACACACACCACCACCAACCACCACCACCCGTACCTCTTCCTCTATTCTTGTGCTCCATCAGGCACCTGATTTTAACCGATTTTGTGTCTTGTATGTGTATGCGCATGCAAGTTTGCCTTTTTGTTGTTTCTGTCTGTCTGACTGGCTCGCTCTCGCTCTCTCTCTCTCTCTCTCTCTCTCTCTCTCTCTCTCTCTCTCTCTCCCTCCGAGTGTGCGTGTGTGTGTTGTGTGTGTGTGTGTGTGTGTGTGTGTTTGGAAAAAGTGGGCGGGTGGGTGGGGGCAATTCACCACGTCTTCTTGTTAGTTATCCTTACTCTTATAGGAATAATAAAATACACAATACATTCTGAACACCAAACTTTCCTTTCAACAAAAGTACCTCCAAATTTTTGCAGAGAACAACTGTGTTCATTTGCGAAGTATCTGCAATGTGAACAGGCCTTAGAATTGCACCTGGTCTGAGTTTACGACCTTAAGCGAGTTTATAATATGGACCAGACTGTGACTGTGACGTGAATTGGGACTAACTTTGTCACACGACTGAGTTTGTGATTTAAATCTAGACTGAGCTTGTGATACGAACTGGAATGAGAAACTCCCGCACCAGTTGTGGAAAACACATCGTTTACTTGAAGCATAACAAGATTTGCACACTTGTACACAATACACGCCACCACTGGCAAAAAAAAAAAGTCTCTGCTTGCCTCAACTGGTTTGCAAGTTAAACATTTCAGTTTTGTCCACCCCTTCCCCCCCCCAACCCCCCCCCCCCTCCCCGATTCCTGCTCAATGTTCTGGTGTTATCAGTGTAGTTAGGTAGCCCCCCCCCCTCCTCCTCCAGCCCCCGCCCCCCTCCCTTCCATCTCCTACTTCACTCTAAGCGAGTATGGATGTTTGAGCCTGAACACAACCTAGCCTAGCCATATTATTCTAACAGCGACAATTTGTCTGCACGTCTGTGCGTTTATTATTCGACTGCTGCGTCACTGATGCGCTACAAAATGACGATGCATGCTCAAGCTTGCCGCGCAGGATCAACGCATGATCAGGCTGCTCTCTGCCTCGGTGAAATTCAAACTAGAACGAAACAGGAAGTACTATGATGAGGGCGAAAATGGCGGCTGTGCGGTGAAGCTTACCGAAAGGCGATGTGTGTATGAACTGCACTCTATTACCACAGTCCCCAACCACCACCGAGGAAACGGCGGGAGTACGTATAGCTAGCCCAGGTGGAGGAAACAAACTCTCCATCTCCCACCTGTGTACCGATACACCATAATCCCTTCCACTCTATTGCCACCACCTCCTTACCCCCCCCCCCCCCCCCCCCCCCTTAACAAATAAATAAAAACGAGCCCGCACGTACACATATACACACACACACGCACGCACGCACACCCACACGCACACACACACACACATACCTCTCCAGCGCCATCAGTAAATGTCGGACAAATGGATGTCTACATACTTGTGTGTGTGTGTGTGTGTGTGTGTGTGTGTGTGTGTGTGTGTGTGTGTGTGTGTGTGTGTTTGTGTCTGTGTCTGTGTCTGTGTGACTGTGTGTATCTGTTTTCGTGCGTGCGATGCATCCGTGTGAGCGTGCGTGAGTGTGTGTGCGCGCGCGCGCGCGCGCGCGTGTGTGTGTGTGTGTGTGTGTGTGTGTGTGTGTGTGTGTGTGTGTGTGTGTGTGTGTGTGTGTGTGTGTGTCTGTGTGTGTGTCTGTGTGTGTGTGTGTGTCTGTGCCTCTGTCACTGTGTGTGCGTGCGTGTGTGAGTGAGAACATACGACTCTGTGTGTGTGTGTGTGTGTGTGTGTGTGTGTGTGTGTGTGTGTGTGTGTGTGTGTGTGTGTGTGCACGCGCGCGCGCGCGCGCCACGTGCGCAGCGCGTTCGCGGTGCCTGGCACCCCAAAGTGAGGCTGACTGATCTCCCTTCGCTCTGCCCCGCCCCAATTCCGACACCAATGCCATAGGAACAATGGCTGCAACTGCCTCCCCCACCCCCCTTCCCCACACACACACCTACCCTTCTCCCCGCGGGGATTTGGGGTAGGTTTAATTAAAATGTCTTGCGTCACTCTGTGCCTGGCGCCGCTGAGAATCCTGCGGTGCCGGCCATTAAGGCCTCAAGCGTGCATGAGGGTGGTATTCTAACCCCGGTCTCACCGTCTCGGCTCTTTACCCACACCTTTTGTGCCGACCATCTGAACATCGGGACAACCCACCGCTGTGACATGGGAGACGGGTAGTGTCAAGCTGGTGAAAGGAGGTTTAAGGCAACTCAGAGTGTGTGTGTGTGTGTGTGTGTGTGTGAGAAAGATAGAGAGAGAAAGAGTGAGTGAGAGAGACAGACAGACAGAGAGAGAGAGAGAGAGTGTGTGGGGGTGTGTGGGGTGGGATGGGTGTGTGTGTGTGGAGGTGGTGGTGGCGGTGTCAACGAATGATACGACTTCATCGCCAGTGTTTCTCTATTATCACCCCGTCCCCACCTCCCGCACACCCACCACCACCATCGCCTGCCGCATTTTTTTCCTCCATTAATCTTTGCTTAAACTTGTAACAATCAGTGATAGCAGAACTGTTTGCCGCCTCTGGTTTCCTCTCCGTGGTTCACTTCTTTCCCTTTTTTTTAAAAAATTTGCTGTCCCAACCTCTGCGCCACCTCAGTGGCAGTGCACCCACGCCGCTCATTCCGACTCCCCGTCCACAGCCACAGCCCGGCCCGTCAATCCACGTGGAGCAGCAATGTCAAGTCGTCAAGAGGCAACCCACCGGAGGAGACACTGCACTGCCGCCGAGTCACGTCGGTGGTGTTCACTAGTGCCTGTTCTGATCCAACGAACGCAGGACACCACCTACTAAACCCGCTACTGACGACAATAACTGCTCAGTTGCGGAGCCGGCGTGGGTGAGCTCTGCCCCGGAGGGCGCCACCAGGTTCAACGATACCCCCCCCTGAATTTGAAAATTTCCGAAGAAAATCCCAGGGCTTTTGGAGTGGAATAAATGGGTTTCATGGAGGTGAAGAGAAAGGGAATTTTTTTTTTTTGGTTATGTGGAAGAGGTTATGAAAAGGAAAAAAAAAATTTTTTGAATGGACTATACGGGTGAAAAACGTTTTTTTTATATACCCCCGTGGAAAGGGTTGCACCTTTTGGTCGGGTTTCACAAAATCTGGTGTGGGCCCCTTTTAATGGCATGCACCCAGTTTTCAAGGGTTAAGCCCAAAAAAAACTGGTCGGGCAGGGGCCCCGCTCCCCGCCTTTTTAAGGAAAACAATTTTGTCCACAGGACGGGGCTCGTCCGGCAGAGGCTAATGCTAGGGGGAAAATTTGTCGAACGCTCCCCCCCTGGCCAGACAAGCGGCCAAACGGCCGCGCGGGTTAAGCGACGCCCTTTGAGGGGAAAGGGAAATTGGGTTTGGGGGAAAAAAGTAATTTTGAAAAAAAACCCCCCCAAAGCAATATAAATGTATGCTTTTACAACCAAAGAAAGGGGGGGAAAGGCAACTTGTTAACAAAATACTGAAAGGGGACCACCCACAGATGGGGGGAAAAATAAAGGGTTTAAAAAGGGGGGCAAAAAGGGAGAAGAAGGTTCTGAAGGGGTTTTGGGGGAAAAAGGGGCAAAAGAGGAGAGGGAGGGGAAAAGAGCCGTTGGGGAAAAGCAAGATGATTTGAAAAAAAAGGACAAGGGGGTTTGGGGAGAGAGAGTTGCAACTAGAAGAGAAAAAAAAAAAAAGGAAAAGGAAAAGAAAAAAAAAAAAAGAGGAAAGAAAGAAAAGAAGGAAAAGTCATGTTAAGCAGAAAAAAGAAGGAGAAAATCAAAGGAAGACGTTCAATCTGAACCGGGTTCACCTAACCGGGGTATTCGCGCAAACCCAGGCCCCCAGGCCACAGAACCAATGCAAGCAGCCCAAACCCTGACCGTCCCGCGCCCAACCTGACCGTGCCGCGTTTTTTCGTGAAGGGGTGGAAAAAAGAAAAAAAAAAAAAAAAAAAAAGGGAGGAAAAGAAGATCCGGGATTTTAAAGTAGCATTTAAAAATTTTTAAATTTGGTTTAATAAAGGTTTTGTAATTTTGGAAAAAGAAGAAATTTTTTTATTTATCTTTATGTTTGGTTTTTGACATGTTAGTAAAGTTTTAGACTTTACTAGGGGTTTTGATGTGACAATGCATGTATATAAAAAATTTGTAAGCAAGCTGTGATGTGTTTGGGCTGTGCGCTAGTCCTTCCTCCACTGACATCCCCAGGTTGAAAATTTATTGGGACCTGCCGGGATTTTGGGCCCATTTATTATAATTGTTCAATTTCTCAAGAGAAGTGGGTGGGATTAAATATTGTAATCCTAAGGCAAGGTAGTGTCTTACTGTATGTTTCCAAGATGTTAAAACTGGGTTTGGCTTTGTTTCCCCAAGTTTTAAAAAAGGGTGCTTTTCGCCCCAATACTTATTCGCACAGATGCCAAAATTTGCTCTAAAATTTTTGGGTCAGGGCTAGGCGTCTTAAAAAAACTAATTACGTTTCCCAAGCTTTAAAATATCATTCTGGTTTTGCAACTCACTCGTGCGGAACCCCCAGTTTGGCTGTCGTAGTAATAAAATCTTGTTTAAAAAAAAAAAAAAAAAAAAAGGATATAATGGCGAAAGAAAAGAAACCCCTGTTGAACAACTTGTGAGCGTCGCTCGGATTTAGGCTACTCGGGGAAGAGTTGGGCATTCGTTTAAAAACCCAACAAAAGATGGAAGAGATGAGCGGCGAAAGCGCCCTGTTCAGTAGAAATAGCTTAGCAGAGCAGGGAAAAAGGGTTAAAGCTGGAACGCAGGACAAGAGAGATTTAAAGGGGAAAGCAGGGAAAAAGAAAGATTAAGGGTTTAATTTTGAGTTAGAGAGAGTGGAAAAACAAAGGGGACCCCCGAGATGGTAGCTAGTTTCCAGTGACCCCGTGCGCAGTTATCCCCCCACCAAAGTTCCAAAAAACTCTGAAGGAACAGATTCGATTGATCGTACAATCATTTTAAAACTTTGCTAAGTCGGGGTTGCCTTCGAAGAGGGGATCATTTTTTCAGCGCTATTGGACGGGTAAGGCATTACAGATTTTTATGCGTTACCAGCAGACCAAAAATCTGATTTTGGTGCGTGAAGGAGTCGTTGATGAAGGGGTTTTTACCTCCAAGAGGGGGTTTAGAAAGAAATTTCGTTCAGCTAGATTTCAACGGGGAAAGACACTCAGTTTTTGGGGCACGTTTAATCCTATTTTTAGAAAAGGTTGAGTTGATTAGAGAAAGAGTTCGCTGAATTGAAAGGCTGGGTTTTGAAGGAACAATTTTGTCAGGTTGCATCCAGAGTTAAATATACATTGAAAGAGAGAAGCCAGAGACGCAGGAGATTGCTGAATTAGCAGGGGTATAGAGAGGGACGTTTGGGCACTAAGTGCAGGGGAAAACAGGTGCCCGGGACAGGGAAAGAGTGCAAGAAAAAGAGGAGTTTTTGCAAGTCCGCAAACCCCGTGGTGGGGGGAAAGGAGGACAAAGGGACAATAGGTGTTTCATTTTTCAAAGAAGGGGGCTTTTGGCGAGGGGTTGTCGCATGGGTTTTAGAAGGGAGCCCTGCAAAGGTGGGGTAAGGGTCGCCAGGGGAAACGACCTTTCAGGAACCAAAAGGGATCCAATCTGAAGAGGGGGATGGGCCCAGGCTAGCACCGGGCAGCAGCATTCAGGGGTGGAGGGCACTAGGGGAGTGGTTTGTTCCAGTGGAAGAAGGTGGATTTTCCCGAGGGTGAAAGTGTCGGGACACGGTTGTTTATGGGTGTAGTAAAACAAGCTGCGGAAAGGGGATTTTACAGGGGAAAAACCCGACCTGACTCTAATCGAGGCACTGGAGGGTTCCCAGTTGCAAGATAGAATACGTACCCCTTTCTTTCCCGGCGATTGTCGCGCTGGTGGGAAACCCCCTTTTTGATTTGATCATGGAAATATTTCCCGGTCAAGGGTCCAGGAGTCCTGAGTTGTTGACTGCAAAAGGGGGAGCAGTTCAAACACGGAGCAAGAAGGGGAAAAGGGTTTATAAACCGTTAGTTTCCAGCAAGGAAATCAGGATAGTGTTCCCCATGAGTTTAGGGGAGGGAGGAACAAGGCCCTTCCTGGAAGTCTTGGGGGGTTGGCTAGAGGTGGAGAAAACAGGGGGTTGAGGGTGAGCAGAATTTTTGGTGAAAGGCGGTTGTTGTACCGGTGTTTTTCCAAGGGGAAGAAGTAAAGGGGGCAACTCAGTTTGGGCCAGCAGTTTCGTGACACTGTCAGTCATGGGCAGAGTCGCCCGGGGGTCATCTCGGCACCACAAAACAGTGACCGAAATCTTTGATGATTTCACTGGCCGGGGGAAAAGGGAGACATAAAACGGTTCTGATGTCATGTGACTGTGTCAAAGGCAGCCACAAGTGGGGGGAAGAGGAAGGCGCCCTTTTAAAAAGCCCCTTTTTAATTGAAACCCCCATTCAGGAGGGTGGCATTGTCTGATTGGGCCCCAAATTACCCCCGTTCCAAGGGGGGCACAGGTATTGTTGACGCTCGTGGGCTACGCGACCCGATATCCCGAAGCGGTCCATTTAAAGGCTAGATCGACCGGTCCTGAAGGGCTGGTGAAACTTTTTCGCGGGTGTGCCAGCACAAATTCTCAGTGAAAGGGGGGCCAGTTCACTCAGGCGGATGAGGGAGGTTAACAGGCTGCTAGGGGTCACACCTTCTCACTACCCCAACCTCCACAATGCAAGGCTGGGGGAAAGATTCAAGGTGTGAAAGGGATCTAAAGAAGCCTGTGAGGAAAAAACCCGCAGTTTTGGGTCGTTACATTCCGGCGGCATTTTTCCCTACGGGAAGCCCCTCAGAGAGCACAGCTTTTCACCATTTGAGCTGCTGTATGGGCGGACAGTCGGGGGGCCTGTTATTTTCAAAGAGCGGGTCCCCGGGAAAAAGAGTCAGAAAAGGTCAAAAAACCCCTTATCGATGGGGGACTTACGCAATAGGGTAAGGGGCGTGTAAGGTTTTCAAGGGAAAGTTTTCAGGGGCTAGGGGCTTAAAGAACAATATGACGGAAGGTGAGGAAACAATCCCTCAAAGGGGGGAGATCAAGCCTTTACTGCTTCCCCCGGTCACAACAAAGCTGATGCATTGGGAAAGGGCCATTTACCACTTGAAAAAGGTAATCAGGATTACCGAATTTATTTAAAAGGGAAACCAAAAATTTTTCCCTCGAAATTTTTTCCCCCAAATAATTCAGCGTGAACTCGCACATAGGGCAGCAGCAATCATTGATGGAGGTGAAAAAACCCAGCAGAAGAAGGGGGGATTTTTTGCCTAGTTTCCCGGAAAGAGTCATACAGGAGGGGTCACTGTATAAGGCTAGACAGGGGAGACAGAGGAAGTTGGGGGGTCCCAGAAAAGATAGGGCGCCCTGATGAAACCAGGGGGACAATTAGAACTTTTAGGTGGAGGGAACATCGCAAAAAACCCGTACATGTGAAACCCTACCCCACCCCTAGCCCCCAAAAAGTGATCGAGGGGGAGGTGGAAAAAAATGTTGGACCTTGGGGTGATTGACCGTCCAAATCATCGATAGTGCCCCGTGCTTTGGGGAGGAAAAAGTCATGTAGCACGATTCTGTGTTGACTATAGGCTGAACAGTGTCACCAAGGTCGATGCGAAGTCATTCCGAACGTGGAGACCTTTTCGCTCAGATCGCCACAACAAGAAAGATTTCACCAGGAAACTGAGCAAGGGTTAGGGGAAATGCCTTGATGAGGGCCAAAGGAAATACAGCATTCTCCCTCCTATGGGCTATACCAGTGGCAGTACTTTCCTTTGGTATGGTCAACCCCTCAGTTTTCTCTCGGATATGAGGGTTATTTGGGGGGTTTGGGGGGTGTAGGGAAATTTTAGGATGCATTCTGATGCACTGAACGGGAGGGGCATGTGGGAGCTAGACGTTTTAGGAGGTTGAGAGAGCCCCCCTCACAGCCAGACCAACAAAGTCCAGATTGGGTTTTCCAAACCTGAAAATTTTTAGTTTTTTTTTGTTGGGGGGCACACAAAGCAGCCAAAAGGGGAAAAGGTGGAGAAAATGATGAATTCAGAGAGACCCGCCAAACGAAACAGGTTTGCTAGGTTTTTTGGCTACAGGGAGTTGTTCCAAATTTCGGCAAACACGAGCCCCTTTAGTGATTTGGTCAAGGCAGGGGAAAACCGGGAGGGCGAGTGGTCAGACGCTTTCAGAGCAAGCACTGCGACGTGCTAGAAAACGGTTCCCGTCCCCTTTAAGCTACCCCATATGTCAAACCGTTTTTGTTGCGGACAATGCATCAGGGGTGGAAAGGTGCAGTATTGTTGCAGGAAACCGAGGGGTCGAGTTCCTTGAAGTATGCTAGCAGGAAATTGACGAAGTGTGAAGAAGGGGACCAACGGTGGGGGGGGGAGTGTTTGGCGTTTTTGGGCCGGCAGAAGTTTCACAAAACTTGTATGGGAAAAATTCTGGTAGAGACTGATCATCACCACTAAAATTTTGCAGGGGCACAGCGAAAAAAAAGCAGGGTGCGCGTGGGCAATGGGCCCGAGCCCTACCGGTATCGGTCCGTAAATCCCAGGTCGACAGAATGCGGAGCTGACATTAAGTGTGTAGTCTAGCAATGCAAATCAGAGGAATCAGTCATATCCGGGGTGCAAGTACTTTGTAAATAAAATGTGTGGATTAAAATGGTTGAGTGGGTATGGGGGTTTTTCCCATTTGGCTATGTTATATTTTTTTGTGAACTTGTTCAAATCCCCAGCATATCCGAGGGGGCCCTAGCACTTTGTTAAAAATATTTTTGTTCATTTTTGCTGATGGGTAGGTTCATTTTCCATTTGGCTATGGGTTTATATTTTCTTTTTGAGCTTGTTCAGAAATGTTTATATTGGGCATACATCGCTTGTGTAGAAAAACATGTTTTCGATAATGAGGTGGGGGTTCCCCAGTGGGTGTCATGGATCTTTTCATATTAAATTTCTTTTCAAGTAGTTGTAAGAAAGATTGGCAAAACCCCCGGAGGGGATTGCATAGGTGCGCACAGAGGTTATCAAAAATGGTTGGAAAAAAATAAAGGCAAAAGCGCACGTCAAAAAGTAAATCTTTTGGGGGGGATATTCACGTGATATATTTTATAATTGCAAACCGTTTTTTGTAAAGATTTTGCACAACTTTTCAGTGCAGCCGTGTTGCAGCAGATTCGGTTGTTGCTTTTTTTTGTACCGTTGTTTTAGACAAGCGAAGCATCTTTGCAAGGGGGGGAAAATTTTCCGGACAGAAAAAAAAAACCCAGTCTGGTCTTTGCCGCCACTCAACGGGGAAAGCCAATCAAAAATTCTGGGCGCCGGCAGACCTCCATGCTCGCCTCAGCCAATTTGGTCGGGAAGAGGGTAATTTTAGTCCACATGGAACAGCTCGGGGCCGGGAGACGGGCAAGTGGCTGGACCGACGGATCAAAATGTTGGCCAACAGGGCGGGGCCTGGGCAGACTAAAAAGCCCTTTACGAGACCACGCAAAAGTTAAGTCAACGTCGCCTTTTTTAGGGGGGAAGGGATTGGTGGTTGGGGGGGGAAAAAAAAGTAAATTTAATTAAAACCCCTTTAACACCACAGAGGCAAGGCAGTAATGTACTGTCATGATTTACATATCCAAAAAATGAAGGGGGGAACCTAGTATAAGGCGGGGAAAAAAGACCCAAAGGATCCCCCTTGGGCAATGGGGTTTAGGATAAGTAAAGGAAAAGCGTGAAAAGGGGGAAGGGGACAGACAGAGAGAGAGAGAGAGGGTTCTGAAGTAGGCTCGCTCGAGAGAAAAGGGAGAGAGATGAGGGAGGAGAGAAGAGAACCAAGTTAGGCTTAGCACAATAGATCTGCAAAGGGAAAGGGCAAAAAGGGGATTGGAGAGAGGAGTTGCTAACTGATGAAAGAAAAAAAAAGAAAAGAGAAAAAGGAAAAAAAAAGAAAAACAACCATGTCCTTTGATGAGCA
This sequence comes from Conus ventricosus, assembly GCA_018398815.1. Taxonomy (NCBI): domain Eukaryota; kingdom Metazoa; phylum Mollusca; class Gastropoda; order Neogastropoda; family Conidae; genus Conus; species Conus ventricosus. The sequence goes on along the minus strand of CM031598.1, from coordinate 28,273,336 downwards.
GATGAAGAGAGAGAGAGGGCAATGCGTTAAGCAGGAAGAAGAAAGGAGAACAATTTGATGTCTGTAGTCATGTTTAATCGAACCGGGGGGCGACCTCATCCCGGCAGCGTCACTTGCAACAGAACCAAGGCCAACGCCATGCCACAGTCTAACCCCACCATTCCCCCAGTCCAACCCGACCATGCCGCGGGCCAACCCACCCTGCCAGCAGTTGTGTTTTTCTTTGTGAAAATGCGGGAAAAGAAACAAAGAAAAAAAAAAAAAGAAAAAACATGATTCGTGAATAGTTTTTAAAACACCCGGGCCAGGAAAAATGAAAAACTATTTATACCCCGGGGTTTTTTAATGATTTTAGATAAATGGTTTGTGAAGTTAAGGAAAAGAGAATGTTTTATTTTGTTTTGCTCCAATGCATTGATGTTTGGTTCTATGATATGTGTATAAGTTAAGACTTTACTAGTGGTTTGATGTGACAATGCATGTATAGAATAGATTGTAAGCAAGCTTTGAGTGTTTGGGGCTTGCGCAGTCCTTCCTCCACTGACTACCCCCAGGTTTTTTAAAGGGGGCCCCAGGAACGGCCCCTTTATTTTTAAATTGTTAACTTTTGGGGGGCTGGGGGGTTGTTTTCCCGCAAAGGCCTGTAGCCAAATTTTATACAGCTTGGGGCAAGAAAACCCCAGGCTTGAATTTTACCCCCAGAGACTTATTTCGCCGGGGCTTTTTCGCCCTTTTTGGGGCGGGGTCTCAAAAAAACAAATTAACTTTCCCAAAATATTTTAAAAAAAAAGGTTCTTTTGGGGAAAAGTTTTTCTGCTTTTAAAATCGCAAAAAAAAAAAAAAAGAAAATGGGGAAAAAGAAACCCCCTTTGAACCCTTTAACCCTTTATTTTGGGTCCGGGGGATTTAGCAATGTTTAAAAAAAAAATAAAATCAAAAAAGGCTGTTTGCATAAATAAATTACAACGGGGGGCTTTGCGGGCGGCCGGGTTAAGGGGCCCAGCAGAAAATGGCCCCCAAGATAAAAGTGGAAATTAAAAGGGGGGGAAAAAGGTAGCCAGCCCAAACCCCCTTTGGGAAACCCCCCACCAATTCCCCCAAAATTCCTTAAAGAAAGTTTTATTTCGTTTCCTTTTTAAAAATTTTACAGCAGGGTTCCCGATAGTATTTTTCCCAGGGGAAGAAAGGCATGGGCAGCGACCCCAAAGATTTTTGGTGCTTAAATGTTATAAGGGTTGATCCAAAAGGGGGGGGCAAAAAATTTTTTACTTTTCCTTTCTCACCAGTTTTCGTTTTTCCTTTTTGGGGGGTTAATTTTTACAAAAGGGTTTTTTTAAATTGAAAGAGTGGGTTTTTAAAACTTTTTCGGTTCTCCCAATTAACATACATTGAAAAAGACAGCCGAGCCGGGGTTTTTCTGGTTGGAGTGTTGGACACGTTTCCTTGCAAGAAAAAGAACCCGGGAAAAGTAAAAGGGCAGGAGTTTTCCCTCCCGCAAGGCTCTAGCGGGAATCGAACCTGCTACCTCCCAGCTGAGTCCGCGACGTTAACATTTCGCCACGGCGGCTGGTTTTCAGCAATTTTGTCTGTCATCCAATGGACACTACTTTCGAGAGATAGAATAAAGGTTCTTTTGCAGAAGGTTCCACTGCTATAAGCGCTAATTCAAAGCAACCACTGGGGCTATTAAAGAGTAGAGGTGACTTTCAGATGGCACATTAACACCTCATTAGCATCCCGTTTGGATCCTCTAGCAATGTGCTAAAAAAAATCAAATTTTCAACATCACTTTTTTTCTTTGTTTGCAACTAATTTTCTTATGGAACTTCCTACCCATTTCTCTGTTCCGCCCTTAGCTGGCTGCTTTGGTGAGCCGTTGGAATGTTTTGCTCCTTATGGCTGTCAGAATGGCCCAGACTGATAATCGTGGTATATCTATATATGAAGAAAAAGGTGAGCCAGCCCAACCACTCTCTGGAAACGACAATGTCCCTAAAAGCCTTCGGCTAATCAGGACCGTCATCTCGTCCTTCAGCCTTACCAGCTGAATACCACTGACGAGTATCAACCAGGGCACGAGAGGCGACTGTGGACAGGCGAGATTCATAGACGTTCTTTGATGGTCCTCACATGGTGTCATCCAAGGGTGTGATAGTCACACACCAATGCTTTCTCTTTCATCCCTATTTTTATCTTTTCCTCCCGACTCAGTTTCGGATTTCTTTCTTTTTTTTGGGGTGTATTATCATTCTTTAATTCTAAATTGATCTCTTTCCTTTACTATTTAAGCAGTACAGAGCTTTTGTTTTTGATTTAATACTTTTTTTCGCACTTTTCCTCACATCTAACATTAATCGTTTATTTTTGTTCATTTAAAAATGACATGGCTTGACCGTTCTTTTTCTGTTTTTTGCTTTTTTTTTGTTTTTTGGTTTTGTTGTTGTTGTTTTTTACATTCTGTTTTCCCTGCTTAAAGATGATCTGGAAACCAGTTAACCAAGACTAGAGAGATAATGTCCCTCCCTGTCCTCCCCCCCCCCCCCTTCCGATTTTTTTAAAACGACGTCTTCTCTTCACCCCGTCCACTTCCCACTTTCTAAACTGACCAAGGAAAGAGAATTCCTGTTACACTTCTTCCTCATTTATATATTACACGCGTCATTTCTTTTACCTAAATGTAAATAAAGTCAGTGTATGTAATCACCGTGTGTGTTCGCGCGTGCAATTTGTGTGTGTGTGTGTGTGTGTGTGTGTGTGTGTGTGTGTGTGTGTGTGTGTGGGGCGTGCGTGCGTGCGTGCGTGCGTGCGTGCGTGCGTGCGTGCGTGCGTGCGTGCGTGCGTGTGTGTGTGTGTGGTGTGTGTGTGTGTGTGCATGTGTGTGTGAAATACTAGCCTTCTCTCAACAATTACAAGTACTAGCATAACCAAACATATCAGAAAAAAAAATCACACATACCATTCCGGCCATTCACCTTCTGAAGAAGGTGTAACCAAAGGGAATATGCCACACATCTGCTATCTATGTGTTTCAGCAATAGTTTCAATATCAAACAACTGATTTGTTCCTGTGAATTGTGGTCATTGACAATGACACTTTACACACTGGGAAAAGTATAATTATGTTAACGGACACATGCAAACAAAATCTATAATGATTCATTTTTTTCAAGACAGTGCGACTTCTAACCGAGCAAAAGAACAGAGGTTAATATATGTTTTACTAAATGTAAACACAAACATAGGCCACAGATACATTAATCTGTTCAAATGTTGCTAAATATGACCAATCAAATTCATATTAATGGCGAGTCAAACCAAACGAAACCGCATTCAACCACCTACTAAAACAATCTTACTTGTTTCGACAATAACAATCTGTGCACAAATCAAATCAATGCATCGTGAATTCTATATTGTTGCAACAACAACAAAAGAAAAAAAAGAAAAAAAAAGATAGCTCTCAAGACTATCAGTGGAAATCCGAATGGAAAAATCAAAGATGGCATGACGTCATGTATGGTACATAAGAGAGAGAGAGAGAGAGAGAGAGAGAGAGGAGAGAGAGAGAGAGACAGACAGACAGACAGACAGAGATTGACAGATAGACAGACTAAAGTTAGATACCTTGTATGTTAGGTCAAGTTTTCTGACGCACCATTGCAGCCCTAATCTAGACGGCGCCGAGGACAGGTCTAGTAGCAGCACTGAGCAGCTGAAAATATGGAGTACACATGTCCCAGTCTTCGCCCGTCTCTGTCTGTCTGTCTGTCTGTCTGCCTCTCTCTCTCTCTGTGTTTCTCTCGTTTTCTCTCTCTCAATCTCTCCTCTCTCCTCTCTCCTTCTCTCTCTCCTCTCCTCTCTCTCTCTCTCTCTCTCTCGCTCGCTCGCTCTCCACATCCCTTTTGTATTTTCTATAATAGAATATGTATAATAGATAATCTGCGTGGGGGAGGGGGCGGCTTGAGGCTGCCTCAAACAGCGGTTACTTCAGAGTACGGGAGCAGGGCGCTGATCAGTGATTCCACACAGCTGGGGCCGAGGTCCGCCCCTTCGCATGATGAAGCTCTTAAGACCTGTAGTTCACTGTTCTGCTTTGATTTTCTTTATTTCTCAGCTTAGTCACACACAAAAAAGAGGAGGGGTGGGGGACGGGGTAACGCACACGGTAGTCACCACAGTCTGACCAGCGCGTTGAGCTGATACGAAGATCGGGTATCTGCTATGTCCTTGTCAACCAGACTCTTCGTCACTTGTTGGTCTTAACGCTTCTATCCGAGTTCTTTGTTCATCTATCTGTCCAGCTGAAAATTCTGCGCACTGTGGTCCCTCAGAGCTTTCTTTAGAACACAGTGTGTGTGTGTGTGCGTGGCGTGTGCGCGCGCGCGCGTGTGTGTGTGTGTGTGTGTGTGTGTGTGTGTGTGTGTGTGTGCGTGCGTGCGTGCGTGCGTGCGTGCTGCGTGCGTGTGTGTGCGCGCGCGCACGCACGGGTCCTCTCATCCCCCCCCCCCCCCCCCCCCGCCCCCAAATCGGCACCAATTTTAGGACAAAGCTTTCAATCAAATGAAATTAGCGGAAAGAACGGCAAAAATGGGGCACATCAGATCCCTGGGGCACATCAGATCCCTGGGGTTCTTGCTGTTGATGCCTCTCCAATGGAAGAGAACAAAAAAAGACCTGCCCAGTGTCGTCTATAAAATGCTTAGCATTGTTGTGTGTATTCACGCAGTGTGAGTCGACTAAGCAAACTGCCTCTATGGTTTACTTGCTTTCTGTCCGTTACTTTTGTCTTCCCTGTAGAAGGCCTCGGGGTCGAAACGCGTGTGTGTGACTGCGTGTCTGTGTACTCTCTCTCTCTCCTCTCTCTCTCTCTCTCTCTCTCTCCTCTCCCTCTCCCCTGAGTGTGTGTGTGTGTGTGTGTGTGTGTGTTGTGTGTGTGTGTGTGTGTGTGTGTGTGTGTGTGTTTTGTGTGTGGCTGGTGTGTGTGTGTGTGAAATCACTGTTCTGACATTTATGATTCATTCCGTTCGTCTGGCGGCCTGATTACTGCTTCTTCAGACTCCTTTTCTAGAGAGACCAGTTATGATTGAAACAAAAACTCTCTCTCTCTCTCTCTCTCTTCTCTCCTTTCCCAATTGTGAACGGTCAATAAGCCTAAAACACAATAAATTGTAGTCTTTGAGTCGCTTAGCCTTCTCTCTCTCTCCCTCTCTGTCTCTGTCTCTCTCTCTGTCTCTGTCTCTCTCTCTCTCAATCCCATGTCCCAACCCCCATGTCCGCCAGGCTCAAGCAACAAGCAAAGACTTGGTTCTTGCGCTAAATGTTTCCCTCGCTTCACCGTTCTGTGTCACGGGAGACGAGTTCATAAGAAAGCCTGGTGAAGATGGACTGGTCACGTGGACTCGACGAGAACCTCATTCCTCGCTTCGGCGGTTCACACTTCGTTGTTTTCTTCAATTATGCTGAGCGTTCTCACTTACTTATTTAAGTAAAGAGTACGGCATTACAATAAGAATCTTATTTATACCGTAGTACCTGAAAACATGGTCGAATTTTCTATCTTCTTGAACGACAAAAGAACACGAAAAATCGTGCCCAGACATGGAGAAGAAACAAAGGTTGTGTGTGTCACGACCTTCACCTTTCCTCTGATTGGCTGGATCAATTTGACTGTGTGCGTGTCTCGCGCCTGAAAAGTTTGAGCACGTTCAACTCCACGAAGGGAAAGGAAATCTTGCATGAGACAGGGAACAGTAAACAGTAAATAACAAGCAAGCAGGGTAACTTTTGCTGCCATGATAAAGTAAAGACACGCCATAACTCGAAACGAATGCGGCTTACGACACTGAAACGCCTGGTAAAATATGATAGTGCAGAGCACACAGAACAAACAAGGAAACATCCTGGTTTTTTCTGCCCCGACCGGCTCCTACCCAGAGTTGAGTTTGCTGCGGACTCAGTTGGGAAGACTGGACCACACAGAAAAAAAAAAAAGGACCCCCCCCCCTCCCCCCCCCAAAAAAAAGAAGAAAAAAAAGGATGGTCGAAGCTTGCCTTTATACCCTGTATCGAACACATCTACACAGCAACAACAAACTGGAGAAATGGACAAATGCAAATCAACATTCATTCCAGACTGGCACCGCCTTTTCATCTTGAATATAGTCAGACAAGTGCACGGACGAACAGTAACCAATACAGGTAACGTCGACTTGATGGAAATAAAAGGAAAATCTGAAATGAGGCAGGGAACAGTAAACAGTAAACAACGAAGGGCGGCGAGTTTCATAGCGGCGAAACTCATGGGGGGCTGGCAGATGCTAACGCAAAGGATGTGAACAGGCGAGGAGACGAAAGAGACAGGCACCAGACAAATCACAGTGTCGTGCCAACAACATGGCCGCTTCTTCAGGCTCCACTCTTGCTGAAGAGTCGGTGTTTTCATCGTTTCAGGCACCAATCGAAGAACGTTACAAGTGTTTTCATCGTTTCAGGCACCAATCGAAGAACGTTACTATTTCTGGTGCACCAACCACGGGACGTTAATAATATGACTTGAGAGTTGACTTCAACGCGGTGACAACCCTGATATGGCTCCTTGCTGTCGGCTGGCTATGGGGGGAGGGGAGAGAGAGAGAGAGAGAGAGAGAGAGAGAGAAAGAGTGTGTGGTGTGTGTTTGCTAGGCTAGCAACATTCTCTCTCACTCTCTCTCTCTCTCTCTCTCTCTCTCTCTCCTCCTCTCTCTCTACTCTCTCTCAGCACGTTACAACTGTCGGACGTTCTTTCCTAACATGTATGAAGGCTGAGAACGTCTGGCGAATTCTGGCTTACATCTAGTCCTGCTAATCCTCGCAAGCGACAATTGTCAGCACCTTGTCTCTTTGGAACAAGATTCTGGCCCGGTTCCAGACCCATTGGCCGTTGGGTGCGCCATAACATGCTGACACTCGCCAAGTGAAGGAGATTCCTGTCGCTTCGCGTCTGGAAAAGGCGTAGGCCTAATTTGCTGTTGTGCTTCGGCTCGCTCACGTAACGTGGTCCCACTTGTCCGATGTCCAAAAACTGGGCGAGAAATACTCGCCCAGTGTGAC
>CM031598.1:28258747-28261247 GCA_018398815.1 Conus ventricosus | reverse complement strand
TGTCATGCTCTGTTGATGTGGGGATCTACAATACTGACAGCGCCCCATGGCCATGTCATGCTCTGTTGATGTGGGGATCTACAATACTGACAGCGCCCCAATGGCCATGTCATGCTCTGTTGATGTGGGGATCTACAATACTGACAGCGCCATGGCCATGTCATGCTCCGTTGTTGTGGGGATCTACAATACTGACAGCGCCATGGCCATGTCATGCTCCGTTGTTGGGGATCTACAATACTGACAGCGCCATGGCCATGTCATGCTCCGTTGTTGTGGGATCTACAATACTGACAGCCCCATGGCCATGTCATGCTCCGTTGTTGTGGGGATCTACAATACTGACAGCGCCCCATTTGGGCCATGTCATCCTCCGTTGTGGGGATCTACAATACTGACAGCTCCCCATGCCCATGTCATGCTCCGTTGTTGTTGGGATCTACAATACTGACAGCCCCATGGCCATGTCATGCTCCGTTGTTGTGGGATCTACAATACTGACAGCGCCCCATGGCCATGTCATCCTCCGTGTGGGGATCTACAATACTGACAGCTCCACATGCCCATGTCATGCTCCGTTGTTGTGGGGATCTACAATACTGACAGCGCCCCATGGCCATGTCATGCTCCGTTGTTGTGGGGATCTACAATACTGACAGCGCCCCATGGCCATGTTATGCTCCATTGTTGTGGGGATCTACAATACTGACAGCTCCCCATGCCCATGTCATGCTCCGTTGTTGTGGGGATATACAATACTGACAGCGCCCCATGGCCATGTCATGTTCCATTGTTGTGGGGATCTACAATACTGACAGCGCCCCATGGCCATGTCATGCTCTGTTGATGTGGGGATCTACAATACTGACAGCGCCCCATGGCCATGTCATGCTCCGTTGTTGTGGGGATCTACAATACTGACAGCGCCCCATGGCCATGTCATGCTCTGTTGATGTTGGGATCTACAATACTGACAGCGCCCCATGGCCATGTCATGCTCCATTGTTGTGGGGATCTACAATACTGACAGCGCCCCATGGCCATGTCATGCTCTGTTGATGTGGGATCTACAATACTGACAGCGGCCCATGGCCATGTCATGCTCCATTGTTGTGGGGACCTACAATACTGACAGCGCCCCATGGCCATGTCATGCTCTGTTGATGTGGGGATCTACAATACTGACAGCGCCCCATGGCCATGTCATGCTCCATTGTTGTGGGATCTACAATACTGACAGCGCCCCATGGCCATGTCATGCTCTGTTGATGTGGGGATCTACAATACTGACAGCGCCCCATGGCCATGTCATGCTCCATTGTTGTGGGGATCTACAATACTGACAGCGCCCCATGGCCATGTCATGCTCTGTTGATGTGGGGATCTACAATACTGACAGCGCCCCATGGCCATGTCATGCTCCATTGTTGTGGGGATCTACAATACTGACAGCGCCCCATGGCCATGTCATGCTCTGTTGATGTGGGGATCTACAATACTGACAGCGCCCCATGGCCATGTCATGCTCCGTTGATGTGGGGATCTACAATACTGACAGCGCCCATGGCCATGTCATGCTCTGTTGATGTGGGGAATCTACAATACTGACAGCGCCCCATGGCCATGTCATGCTCTGTTGATGTGGGGATCTACAATATTGACAGCGCCCCATGGCCATGTCATGCTCTGTTGATGTGGGGATCTACAATACTGACAGCGCCCCATGGCCATGTCATGCTCTGTTGATGTGGGGATCTACAATACTGACAGCGCCCCATGGCCATGTCATGCTCCGTTGTTGTGGGGATCTACAATACTGACAAGCGCCCCATGGCCATGTCATGCTCCGTTGTTGTGGGGATCTACAATACTGACAGCGCCCCATGGCCATGTCATGCTCCGTTGTTGTGGGGATCTACAATACTGACAGCGCCATGGCCATGTCATGCTCCGTTGTTGTGGGGATCTACAATACTGACAGCGCCATGGCCATGTCATGCTCCATTGTTGTGGGATCTACAATACTGACAGCGCCCATGGCCATGTCATGCTCCGTTGTTGTGGGGATCTACAATACTGACAGCGCCCCATGGCCATGTCATGCTCCGTTGTTGTAGGGATCAACAATACTGACAGCTCCCCATGGCCATGTCATGCTCCGTTGTTGTGGGATCTACAATACTGACAGCGTCCCTGCCATGTCATGCCCGTTGTTGTGGGAACTACAATACGACAGCCATGCCATGTCCTGCTCCGTTGTTGTGGGATCTACAATACTGACAGCGCCCCATTGCCATGTCAGGCTCCGCTGTTGTGGGGATCTACAATACTGACAGCGTCCCATGGCCATGTCAGGCTCCGCTGTTGTGGGATCTACAATACTGACAGCGTCCCATGGCCATGTCAGGCTTCCGCTGTTGTGGGGATCTACAATACTGACAGGGCCATGGCCATGTCAGGCCCGCGTTGTGGGGATCTACATACTGACACGCGCCATCCC
>CM031598.1:28240340-28258647 GCA_018398815.1 Conus ventricosus | reverse complement strand
AAAATTACAAAAATACCTTTCTTGAAAAAAAAAATTTAAAAAAAAAACCCGAAGTAAAAGAACACGACGTTTTGAGCCCAGGCCCTTTGTCAAGTGAGGACAGAAGGCAGATGATGCCACGGCATTATGAAAAAAAAATGGGCAGAAATGTCGCAGTGATGACCAAAAAAAAAAAAAGAAGTGAAAATCCACCCTTTGTTCCGCGTCCATGCCATGAATCCGTACAACAACAAAAAAGAAAAAAAAAAAGAAAAAGACTTGAATGGGTTGGTGATTGCCCCACGGTTGTTCCATGATGTCCCAGCAAGGTTTGGTGGAGACGGGCCGAGTGAGGTTTTTTGCGTAATCTTCCTGACAGACGAAGAAAGAAACCGACAGACACGGCTGACAGCATAACCGCCTGGACTGAGACTTCAGAAGAAAGAACAAGAAGCCTCTGTACTCGGGGTGTAAATCAATATCAACAGAGAGAGAGAGAGAGAGAGAGAGAGAGAGAGAGAGAAAGAAAGAAGAAGAAAAATGAAAGGTGAAGCCGTATCCAAGGTCGGTTGGACGCCATCTAATCCGGCAAGCCTCCTATTGCGCACGTTGGGAAAGAACACTGACACTCTGTCAGGCTGTTGGCCCTGATGAGGAATAAAAGCGAAGCCACGTGACGTCAAACTAGTGACGAAAACGACACACTGGGTTGGGTTTGTTCACAAACACACACGCATGCGCACAGACATACACAAACAAACACGCGCGTGCGCGCGCACACACACACACACACACACCACCACCAACCACCACCACCCCGTACCTCTTCCTCTATTCTTGTGCTCCATCAGGCACCTGATTTTAACCGATTTTGTGTCTTGTATATGTGTATGCGCATGCAAGTTTGCCTTTTTGTTGTTTCTGTCTGTCTGACTGGCTCGCTCTCGCTCTCTCTCTCTCTCTCTCTCTCTCTCTCTCTCTCTCTCTCTTCTCCCTCCGAGTGTGCGTGGGTGTGTGTGTGTGTGTGTGTGTGTGTGTGTGTTTGGAAAAAGTGGGCGGGTGGGTGGGGGCAATATCACCCACGTCTTCTTGTTAGTTATCCTTACTCTTATAGGAATAATAAAATACACAATACATTCTGAACACCAAACTTTCCTTTCAACAAAAGTACCTCCAAATTTTTGCAGAGAACAACTGTGTTCATTTGCGAAGTATCTGCAATGTGAACAGGCCTTAGAATTGCACCTGGTCTGAGTTTACGACCTTAAGCGAGTTTATAATATGGACCAGACTGTGACTGTGACGTGAATTAGACTAACTTTGTCACACGACTGAGTTTGTGATTTAATCTAGACTGAGCTTGTGATACGAACTGGAATGAGAAACTCCCGCACCAGTTGTGGAAAACACATCGTTTACTTGAAGCATAACAAGATTTGCACACTTGTACACAATACACGCCACCACTGGCAAAAAAAAAAAGTCTCTGCTTGCCTCAACTGGTTTGCAAGTTAAACATTTCAGTTTTGTCCACCCCTTCCCCCTCAACCCCCCCCCCCCCCTCCCCGATTCCTGCTCAATGTTCTGGTGTTATCAGTGTAGTTAGGTAGCCCCCCCCCCCTCCTCCTCCAGCCCCCCGCCCCCCTCCCTTCCATCTCCTACTTCACTCTAAGCGAGTATGGATGTTTGAGCCTGAACACAACCTAGCCTAGCCATATTATTCTAACAGCGACAATTTGTCTGCACGTCTGTGCGTTTATTATTCGACTGCTGCGTCACTGATGCGCTACAAAATGACGATGCATGCTCAAGCTTGCCGCGCAGGATCAACGCATGATCAGGCTGCTCTCTGCCTCGGTGAAATTCAAACTAGAACGAAACAGGAAGTACTATGATGAGGGCGAAAAATGGCGGCTGTGCGGTGAAGCTTACCGAAAGGCGATGTGTGTATGAACTGCACTCTATACCACAGTCCCCCAACCACCACCCGAGGAAACGGCGGGAGTACGTATAGTAGCCCAGGTGGAGGAAACAAACTCTCCATCTCCCACCTGTGTACCGATACACCATAATCCCTTCCACTCTATTGCCACCACCTACCTTACCCCCCCCCCCCCCCCCCCTTAACAAAATAAATAAAAACGAGCCCGCACGTACACATATACACACACACACGCACGCACGCACACCCACACGCACACACACACACACATACCTCTCCAGCGCCATCAGTAAATGTCGGACAAATGGATGTCTACATACTTGTGTGTGTGTGTGTGTGTGTGTGTGTGTGTGTGTGTGTGTGTGTGTGTGTGTGTGTGTGTGTTTGTGTCTGTGTCTGTGTCTGTGTGACTGTGTGTATCTGTTTTCGTGCGTGCGATGCATCCGTGTGAGCGTGCGTGAGTGTGTGTGCGCGCGCGCGCGCGCGCGCGTGTGTGTGTGTGTGTGTGTGTGTGTGTGTGTGTGTGTGTGTGTGTGTGTGTGTGTGTGTGTGTGTGTGTCTGTGTGTGTGTCTGTGTGTGTGTGTGTGTCTGTGCCTCTGTCACTGTGTGTGCGTGCGTGTGTGAGTGAGAACATACGACTCTGTGTGTGTGTGTGTGTGTGTGTGTGTGTGTGTGTGTGTGTGTGTGTGTGTGTGTGTGTGTGTGTGCACGCGCGCGCGCGCGCGCACGTGCGCAGCGCGTTCGCGGTGCCTGGCACCCCAAAGTGAGGCTGACTGATCTCCCTTCGCTCTGACCCGCCCCAATTCCGACACCAATGCCATAGGAACAATGGCTGCAACTGCCTCCCCCACCCCCCTTCCCCACACACACACCTACCCTTCTCCCCGCGGGGATTTGGGGTAGGTTTAATTAAAATGTCTTGCGTCACTCTGTGCCTGGCGCCGCTGAGAATCCTGCGGTGCCGGCCATTAAGGCCTCAAGCGTGCATGAGGGTGGTATTCTAACCCGGTCTCACCGTCTCGGCTCTTTACCCACACCTTTTGTGCCGACCATCTGAACATCGGGACAACCCACCGCTGTGACATGGGAGACGGGTAGTGTCAAGCTGGTGAAGGAGGTTTAAGGCAACTCAGAGTGTGTGTGTGTGTGTGTGTGTGTGAGAAAGATAGAGAGAGAAAGAGTGAGTGAGAGAGACAGACAGACAGAGAGAGAGAGAGAGAGTGTGTGGGGGTGTGTGGGGTGGGATGGGTGTGTGTGTGTGGAGGTGGTGGTGGCGGTGTCAACGAATGATACGACTTCATCGCCAGTGTTTCTCTATTATCACCCCGTCCCCACCTCCGCACCCCACCACCACCATCCCGCCTGCCGCATTTTTTTCCTCCATTAATCTTTGCTTAAACTTGTAACAATCAGTGATAGCAGAACTGTTTGCCGCCTCTGGTTTCCTCTCCGTGGTTCACTTCTTTCCCTTTTTTTTAAAAATTTGCTGTCCCAACCTCTGCGCCACCTCAGTGGCAGTGCACCCACGCCGCTCATTCCGACTCCCCGTCCACAGCCACAGCCCGGCCCGTCAATCCACGTGGAGCAGCCAATGTCAAGTCGTCAAGAGGCAACCCACCGGAGGAGACACTGCACTGCCGCCGAGTCACGTCGGGGGTGTTCATTTGTGCCTGTTCTGACCCAACGAACGCGGGCACCCCCTACTAAACCCGCTACGCGCAAAAAATGCCGTTGCGGAGCCGGCGTGGGTGAGCTCTGCCCCGGAGGGCGCCCCCGGTTCAACGATGCCCCCATAAATTTGAAAATACCGTAACCCCGACAAAAAAACCGGGCCCATAGAGTGGAGTGGAGATCCAAACTGGGGTTATCTGGAGGAGCTGAAGGCCCACAGAAATTGAGACTTTTTGGTTTTGATCGATAAAATGAGGATGATGAAGATGATGATACGGTTTTCTTCCGAACTGAGACTGCATACAGGGCTGTACTCACGCTTTTTTTTTGTATGCCCCGGCGTCAACCAGGCCCAAGGTACGGCACCTGCGGTTTTGGTCGGGGTTTTCACGAAAGTCTCAGATGTCCGGACAAAAAAAAGAAAACCTAATCGGGTCAGTCCCACCCCAGCTCAACTGGGCATAAGTCCAAAGTCAAACATTTGGTCGCCAGGAGACGGTCCTGCGTCGCCTCAGCCAATTAGGTCGGCAAGGGCTAATTTTAGTCCTACTGGGCGCACGGCCCGGCAGCGGAAAAATGGCTGGCCACGGTCAATATGTCTCCCCGAAGGTTCGGGCCTGGGTCGACTAAGACAGCCAATTTTAAGAGACCGGCAGACAGTTGTCGCGTCGCCTTTTGTGGGGGGGAAGGTATTGTGTGGTGGGGGGTTTTAAAATCAAGTTTTTTTTAATTAAAGACCATTGACCACAAGAGGAAAGGGCTGAGTGTGATGTCATGATTTACATACCCCAATGAAATAAAGGGGGGGCAACCTCATTAAAAGGCGGGGAAAAATACGGCCCAAAAGGTACTACCCTTGGACAGATGGGTTTAGGAAAGATGGGAAGCGTGGAGAGGGGGAAGGGGGACGCAGAGAGGAGGAGGTTCTGAGGTAGGCTTGCTCGAGGAAAAGGCAGAGGTTGAGTGGGGGGAAAAGGAAACCAGTTGAGGCATTGCCGGATAGAGTCTGCGGGGAAAGGGTAAGGAGAGATGTGGAGAGGGGGGTTTGCTAATGATGAAGAGAAAAAAAAAAGAAAAAGAGAAAAGGAAAAAAAAGAAAAAGCACTGTCCATTTGATAGAGCGCAGAGAGAGGGAGGGTGCAATGCGTTAATGCAAAAGAAAGAAAGGAGAACAGTCGATGTCTGTTTTACGTTCAATCTGAACGGGGGTCGAATCTACCTGGCAGCGTACTTCGTCAAGAAAGAACCACAGGCCAACCCCGTGCCAGCGTCAAACCTGCCCCGTCCCAGCAGTCCCAACCTGACCGGTCCCGGCGGTCCAACTGCCCAGTGCCAGCGTTGTGTTTGTTGTGAAAGTGACTTTTTGAAAGAAACAAAGAAAAAAAAAAAAAAGAAAAGCAGTGTTTGGGAATTTTTAAAATTCACATGGCAGGTAAAAGTAAAAATTATTTATCCCGGGTTATTTAAATGAGTTTAGAAAAAGGTTTTGTGGGTTCAAGGAAGGAGAAGTTTTATTTTTTTTTGACTCCTTGCATTGATGTTTGGTTCTTGTCATGTGTAGTAAAGTTAAGCTTTATTTGTGGTTTGATGTGAAAATGCTGTTATGAATAAAATTGAAAGCAAGCTGTGGTGTTTTTGGGCTGTGGAGTCTTCCCCCATGACATCCCGAGGTTGAAAATTTTTTTGGCGAGCCTGCCAGGTTATTCTGGCCATTTATTATAATTGTTCAATTCTCAGAGGAAGTGGGGGGGATTAAAGTATTGTAATCCTAAGGAAGGTGTGTCTTCTGTATGTTTCCAAGTAGTTAAATACTGGCTTGGCATTGCTTCCAAAGTGTTAACTGGCTTACTTTCGCCCCAGAGATTATTTGACAGTTTTGCCTAAAATTCGCTTCATGTTGGGTTTAGGGCTAGGGTCTTATAAAAACTAATTACGTTTTGTCCCAAGCAAATATTATCATTCTGGATTTTGCTATTACGTCACCGTGTGGGTAACCACCAGTTTGGCTGTCGTAGTAATAAAATTTGTTAAAAAAAAAAAAAAAAAAAAAAGGGTATAATGGCGAAAGAAAAGAAAAACCCTGTTGAAAAAATTGTGAGCGTCGTCGTGATTTGGGTAGGGGAAGAGTTGCGTGATTCGTTTAAAAACCCAACAAAAGAGGGAAAAGGGATGACCCGAGCGGAAAGACCCCGTTTTGCAGTAGAAATAGCATTAGCAGAGCGGGAAAAGGGTTTTTTAAAGTGCGAAAGGGACAAGAGAGTTAAAGGGAAAGCGGAAAACAAAAAGATTAAGGATTCATTAAAAAGGGAGGAGTGAGAAAAAAAGGGGAGACACGATGATTTTTGCTCTTTCCAGTGACCCTGTCGCTTTATCCCCCCCGCCAAGTTGCCAAAATTCTCGAAGGGAAAGATTCAAATTGATGCGTACATCGTCTTTTTTAAACTTTTGCTACTGTCGGTTTTGGCCTTCAGGAGTGGGCGTCTTTTTTCAGCGCTATTGAGGGTAAGGCTTACAAAATTTTCATGCTTTTCCGAGCCAACAATTGATTTTGGTGCTGTAAAAGGGCGTTGTGAAGGGATTTCCCCCACAGAGGGGGTTCGGGAAAAAAATTTCGTTCGCTAGATTAAAAGCGGTGAAAACGTAACTCAGTTTGGTGCCGTTTAGATACTTTTTGAGAATGGTTAGGTTGGTGGTACGAAAAAGGAGTTCGCTGTTTGAAAGGCTGGTTATAAAAGGAAACAGTTTTTGTAGGTTGCAGTCCAATTTAAATATACATTTGAAAGAGACCCAAGGAAAAGCGGAGAGTTGCTAAATTTTTGCAAGGTGTATGGGGAGGCACGTTTGGCCTAGGTGCAGGAGAAACAGGTCCCAGGAAAGGTGAGAGAGTGCAAGAGACTAGGAGTTTTCTGAAAAGTCTGCAAACCCAGTGGGGGGGCAAAAAGGGGGCAAAGGGACAATAGGTGTTTCATTTGTCAAAAGAAGGGCATGTGGCGGGGTTGTGCATGAGGTTTCAGAAGGCAGCGCCTTGAAAGGGTGGATAAGGGTCGCCGGGGAAACGCCCGCAGTGGACAAAAAGGGATCCAATCTGAAGAGGGTGGAGTGGGGCCTATGGTAGCCCCGGAACAGTCGTGTCGGGATGGGGGACTGGCTGAGTGGTTCTTCCCAGTGGAAGAAGGGTGGTTTGGCCAGCAGGGGGGTGAAAGTGTTACGGGACATGGTTGTTATGTGGGTAGTAAGAAAACGTGGTGGGGAAAAGGGGTTTTGCAGGGCAAATCCGCCTGTACTCTAATCGATGGACTGTGAGGGGTTCCCAGTTTCTAGTAGAACTACCCCTTTCTTCTCAGGCGGTTTTTTTGCGTGGTGTGGAGAAACCCCTTTATGTTTTTATCATTGGAAAAAATTTTCCCGGTGCAAGGGATCCGGAATCCTGGTTGTTTTGCTACAGGGGCAGCGTTAAAAAAGGAGCGAAGGAGGAAAAAGGTTGATAAAACCGTTTGTGTTCCCGCAAAGGAAGTCAGGATAAATTTGGGGCCTGTGGTTTTGGGCGCGCAGGGAACAAGGGCCCTTCGCTCGTGAAGTTTGGGGTTGGTAGAGGTGGGGAAAAAGGGGGTTAGAGGAGGTGAGACAGAATTTCTGGTGAAAGGCGGGTTGTTGTCGGTGTTTACAAGGGGGGAAGAAGGTAAGGTGACAACTCGTTGAGGGACCAGCTGTTATCGTGCACTGTCATGTAGTGGGGCACGGTCGCTCATGGGGGTCATTCGGACCCGCAAAACAGCTGACCCAATCTTTGATACTTTCATGGCCCGGGGGAAAAGGCAGAATAAGCGGTTTTTGCATGTATGTGGTGTGTTTAAAAGGGCGCCCAAAAAAGGGGGGGGGGAGGGGAAACCCTCTTTAAAAAGCCCCCTTTAATTGACACACCATTAGGGGGTGGCTATTGTTTTTATTGGCCCTTTTTACCCTTTTTAAAGGTGGGCACGGTTAGTGTTGACGCTCGTGGGCTACGCGACCCGTTTTCAGAAACGGTTGCATTGAAAAGGGGAAAATACGCCCAGGTCCCGGGGTGGGGCATCTTTTCTCGCGTGGGTGTGCCGCCAAAATTTCGTGACAGGGGGTCACAGTTCACCCCAGGGGGGTGGGGGGTTAAAAGGCTGTAGGGTCCAGCTTCTCACTACCCCATAATCCCCCAATGCAAAAGGTTGGTGGAAAGATTCGGTTTGTGAAAGGGCATCTTAAGAAGCTTGTGGGAAAGACCCGCGTTGGGATCGTTCATTCCGGCGGCATTGTTCGCCCACAGGAAGCCCCTAGGAGAGCAAGGCTTTTCCCATTTTGGGGTGCTGTTTGGGGGACAGTCGGGGACCAGTGTTATTCTCAAAAAGCTGTGGTCGGGAACGGGTCAGAAAAGGGTCAAAACCATTTTTAGAGTGGTGGACTTACGCAATGGCTAGGGAGAGTGTAAGGTTGCAAGGGAAAGTTTGCGGGGTAGGGTCGTTTAGAAGAAGCATATGACGGAAGGTGAGGAAGCAATCCTCAAAAGGGGGGGATCAAGTCCCGTTTTTGTTCCACGGATACAACAAGCTGGATGCATTGGGGGAAAGGACCATTCACCATATTTAAAAGGTAGATCAGGGGTCCGAAATTTTTGAATGGGGAAAACCAAATTTTTCCCTGCGAATTTTCTCCCCAATTTTTCAGGTGGATAGCACAAGGTGCGCAGCAATCATTTAGGAGGTGAAAAAAGACCCGCGAAGGGGAGTTTTTTTGCCCGAGTTTCCAGGAGAAGAGTCATACAGGGATGGTCACTGTATGGGGTAGACAGTGGGGCGGGGGAAGTAGGGGGCTCCTAGAAGTATAGGGGGTCCCCGAAAGTTTTAAACCCGGCCGGGCAAAATCTAGAGATTGTACGGGGGAGGTCTCGCAAAAACCCCTACTGTAAACCCTACCCGATCCCGTATGCCCCAAAAGAGTGATCGGGAGGAGGTGGGAAAAAAGTTGGACCTTGGGGTGATTGAACCTCCAAATATGTATAGTGCCCCCCTCGTCTTTGGGGAGGAAAAAGTCTGTGAGATGATTCTGTGTTTCTTTAGAGTCTGAACAGTGTCCCAAGGGCGATCGAAGTCTTTCCGAAGTGGAAAACCTGTTCGCTAGTCGCCACAAGCAAGAGAAAAATTTCACCGGTTGATTGAAACAAGGGTTTTTTCAAATGCCTTGAGTGGGACAGGAAATACAGATTTCCCTCTATGGGGCTATTCCAGTGGCAAGACTTCCTTTTTGGATGGTCAACGCCCCTGCGTTTTCTCTCGGATTTGAGGAAAATTTTGGGGGTTTGGAGGGTGTTGTGAAATTTTATGGTGCATTCTGATGCTCTGAGCTGGGAGGAGATGTGAGGCAGCTAGGGCGTTTTTGGGGGTTGGACGAGCCAAACTACAGCCGACCAACAAGTGCCAGATTGGTTTTCCAAACCTGAAATTCCCGGTTTGTTTTTGGAGGCGCCAAAGCAGGAAAAAAGGGAAAAAGGGGGAAGATATGGGAATTTAGGAGACCAAAGAAAAAACAGAAGTAGGAGTCTGCTAGGTTTTTTGGTTTTACAGGGGGTTTTTTCCAAATTTCGCAGCAATCCGAGTCCCCTCGTGTTTGGTCAAGGCAGGGGGAACCGGCTGGTGAGTGGTCAGCGCTGCGAGCAAGACGCAGACGTGCTGAAAGCTAGGTTCCCCTCCCCCTCTTTAAGTACCGGTATGTCTAAACCGTTTTTGTTGCGGGGCAGATGCTCAGGTGGTGGAATGGGGCAGTATTGTTGCAGGAACACGAAGGGGGTCGGTTTCCTGGGTTGCTAGCGGAAGTTGCGAAGTGTGAAGAAGGGTACGCAACGGTAGAGAAGGAGTGTTTGGCTGTTTGTGGGCCGTGCGAAGTTTCACAAAAAACTTGTATGGGAAAGAGTTTTTGGTAGAGATGCATCAACCCTCAAATTCCTGCGGGGCCCGTGAAAAAAAGCAGGGTGTGCGTGGGGGAAAGGGCCTGCAGCCCTCGGTATGGTCCAGTACATCCCAGGTCGACAGAAAGCGGGTGCTATTTAAGTGTGTAGTCTGCAAGCTGAAAAACAGAGGAAATCAGTATAAACCGGGGTGCTGCTATTTTAAAAAATTGTGTGGATTTCGGAGATTGAGGGATATGGGTTCATTCCATTTGGCTTTGGTTCATATTTTTTTTTTGAGCTTGTTCATTTTCCCCAGTCATTCCGAGGCGCTAGTACTTTGTTAATTAAAATGGTTGATTTTAGTTTGTGAGTGGGTATGGGTTCTTCCCCTTTGGCTTGGTTTTTTTTTCTTTGTGAGATTGTTATGTAAATTTTAGTTATATTGGAGTACGTCGCTTGTGTAGTAATGCACTTTTGCGAAAAAAGTGAGGATGAGATTCCTCGTGAGGGTTTATGGTCGTTGTCTATTAAATTATGCTTTTCATAGTAGTTGTGAAGAGAAGATGTGGCAAATCCGCAGGTAGGGGATTGCATAGGTGCGCACAGAGGTTATCAGAAAATGAGTTGGAAAAAAAATAAGGCAAAAGCGCACGTCAAATGATAACTCTTTGGGGTGATATTCACTAGTGATATATTTTATAATTTGCAAACCGTTTGTTGTAAAGTATTTTGCACAACTTTGCACGTGCAGCCGTGTTGTCAGCAGATTCGGTTGTTGTCTTTTTTTTGTACCGTTGTTTTGAGACAATGCGAAGCAGTCTTTTGCAAGGGGAAATTGTCACGGACAGAAAAGAAAAAAACCCGAGTCGTGGTCAGTCGCCAGCCAGCTCAACTGGGCATAAGTCCAAAGTCAAACATTCTGGTCGCCAGGCAGACGGCTCCATGCGTCGCCTCAGCCAATTAGGTACGGCAAGAGGCTAATTTTAGTCCTACATGGAGACAGCATCGGTCCGGCAGACGGACTAAGTGGCTGGACCGACGGATCAATATGTCTGGCCAGACAGGTCTTGGCGCCTGGGTCAGACTAAGACAGCCAATTTACGAGACCAGCGCAGACAGTTAAGTCAGACGTCGCCTTTTGTAGGGGGAAGGTATTGTGTGGTGGGGGGTAAAAATCAAGCTAATTAATTAAATGACCCATTGACCACCACAGAGAGCAAGGCTAGTAGATGTGACTGTCATGATTTACATATCCAATGAAATGAGAGGGGAGGCAACCTCAGTATAAGGCGGGGAAAATACTGACCAATGGTACTCACCCTTGGACAGATGGGTTTAGGATAAGATAGGAATGCGTGAGAGAGGGGAAGGAGGACAGACAGAGAGAGAGAGAGAGAGGTTCTGAGAGTAGGCTCTGCTCGAGAGAAAAGGCAGAGAGATGAGTGGAGGAGAGAAGAGAACCAAGTTGAGGCATTAGCACGAGATAGAGTCTGCAGAGGAAGGACTAAGGAGAGATGTGGGAGAGAGAGTTGCTAACTGATGAAGAGAAAAAAAAAGAAAAGAGAAAAGGAAAAGAAAAGAAAAGCAACCATGTCCATTTGATAGAGCAGACTAGAAGAGAGAGAGAGAGTGCAATGCGTTAATGCAGGAAGAAAGAAAGGAGAACAGATCGATGTCTGATAGTCACTGTTCAAATCTGAACCGGGTTCGACCTCATACCTGGCAGCGCCCACTTCGTCAAGCAGAACCACAGGCCAACGCCAGTGCCACAGTCAACCTGACCATGCCAGCATTCCAACCTACCAGTGCCGGCGGTCCAACCTGACCATGCCAGCATTGTGTTGTGCTTGTGAAAGTGACGGTGAAAAGAAACAAGAAAAAAAAAGAAAAGAAAAGACAGTGATTCGTGAATAGTTTAAGAACACCTGGCCAGGTAAAGTGAAAAATCTATTTAACCCGGTTAGTTAATGATGATTTAGATAAATGGTTTTGTGAAGTTCAAGGAAAGAGAGAATGTTTTATTTTGTTTGACTCCATAGCATGATTTTTGGGTTTTCTATGATCATGTGTAGTAAAGTTAAAGACTTTACTAGTGGTTTGATGTGACGAATGCATGATAAAAGAATGAGATTGAAAAGCAAGCTGTGAGTTTTGTTTGGGCTGTGCGCTAGTCCTTCCTCCACTGACATACCCCGAGTTGACACAGAGACGCATCTATTAATTTGGGATAAAACTCGACTGTGTGGTCCCATTTTCGCAATGGACCCTGTAGCGAACTCAACTCTAGTACGACCTTCGGGGCAGAGAAATCCCGCAAGGCTCTAGGGGGAATCGAACCTGCGACCTCCCAGCTGGGAGTCCGCGACGTTAACCATTTCGCCACGGCGGCGGGTTTGTTCAGCACATTTTTGTCTGGTCATCCAATTGGACACAATATCTTTCGAGAAAATAGAATAAAAAGGTTCTTTTGCAGAATGGTTCCAGGCTGCTATAAGCGCTAATTCAAAGCAACCACTGGGGCTATAAAGAGTAGAGGTGACTTTCGATGGCACATTAACACCTCATTAGCATCCCGTTTGGATCCTCTAGCAATGTGCTAAAAAAAATCAAATTTTCAACATCATTTTTTTTTCTTTGTTTGCAACTAATTTTTTAGGGAACTTCCTACCCATTTCTCTGTTCCGCCCTTAGCGGGCTGCTTTGGTAGCCGTTGAATTTTTGCTCCTTATGGCTGTCAGAATGGCCCAGACTGATAACGGGGGTATAATCTATATATGAAGAAAAAGGTGAGCCAGCCCAACCACTCTCTGGAAACGACAATGTCCCTAAAAGCCTTGGGCAAATCAGGACCGTCATCTCGCCCTTTCCCACCCTTACCAGCTGAATACCACTGACGAGTATCAACCAGGGCACGAGAGGCGACTGTGGACAGGCGAGATTCATAGACGTTCTTTGATGGGCCTCACATGGTGTCATCCAAGGGTGGGGATAGTCACACAAACCCAAAGCTTTCTCTTTCATCCCTATTTTTATCTTTTCCTCCCGACTCAGTTTCGGATTTTTTTCTTTTTTTTGGGGTGTATTATCATTCTTTAATTTTAAATTGATCCTTTTTCCCTTTTCTATTTAAGCAGTACAGAGCTTTTGTTTTTGATTTAATACTTTTTTTCGCACTTTTTCCTCACATCTAACATTAATCGTTTATTTTTGTTCATTTAAAAATGACATGGCTTGACCGTTTCTTTTTCTTTTTTTGCTTTTTTTTTTTTTTTTGTTTTGTTGTGTTTTTTTTACATTTTGTTTTCCCTGCTTAAAGATGAATGGAAACCAGTTAACCAAGACTAGAGAATAATGTCCCTCCCGTCCTCCCCCCCCCCCCCCTTCCGATTTTTTTAAAACGACGTCTTCTCTTCAACCCCGTCCACTCCCACTTTCTAAACTGACCAAGGAAAGAGAATTCCTGTTACACTTCTTCCTCATTTATATATTACACCGTCATTTCTTTTACCTAAATGTAAATAAAGTCAGTGTAGTAATCACCGTGTGTGTTCGCGCGTGCAATTTGTGTGTGTGTGTGTGGTGTGTGTGTGTGTGTGTGGTGTGTGTGGTGTGTGCGTGCGTGCGTGCGTGCGTGCGTGCGTGCGTGCGTGCGTGCGTGCGTGCGTGCGTGCGTGCGTGGTGTGTGTGTGTGTGTGTGTGTGGTGTGTGCAATGTGTGTGTGAAATACTAGCCTTCTCTCAAACAATTACAATACTAGCATAACCAAACATATCAGAAAAAAAATCACACATACCATTCCGGCCATTTCACCTTCTGAAGAAGGTGTAACCAAAGGGAAAATGCCACACATCTGCTATCTATGTGTTTCAGCAATAGTTTCAATATCAAACAACTGATTTGTTCCTGTGAATTGTGGTCATTGACAATGACAGCTTTACACACTGGGAAAAGTATAATTATGTTAACGACACATGCAAACAAAATCTATAATGATTCATTTTTTTCAAGACCAGTGCGACTTCTACCGAGCAAAAGAACAGAGGTTAATATATGTTTTACTAAATGTAAACACAAACATAGGCCACAGATACATATATCTGTTCAAATGTTGCTAAATATGACCAATCAAATTCATTATTAATGGCGAGTCAAACAAACGAAACCGCATTCAACCACCTACTAAAACAATCTTACTTGTTTCGACAATAACAGATCTGTGCACAAATCAAAATCAATGCATCGTGAATTCTATATTGTTGCAACAACAACAAAAGAAAAAAAAGAAAAAAAAAGATAGCTCTCAAGACTATCAGTGGGAAAATCCGGAATGGAAAAATCAAAGATGGCATGACGTCATGTATGGTACATAAGAGAGAGAGAGAGAAGAGAGAGAGAGAGAGAGAGAGAGAGAGAGACAGACAGACAGACAGACAGAGATTGACAGATAGACAGACCTAAAGTAGATACCTTGTATGTTAGGTCAAGTTTTCTGACGCACCATTGCAGCCCCAATCTAGACGGCGCCGAGGACAGGTCTAGTAGCAGCACTGAGCAGCTGAAAATATGGAGTAACACATGTCCCATCTTCGCCCGTCTCTGTCTGTCTGTCTGTCTGTCTGCTCTCTCTCTCTCTGTGTTTCTCTCGTTTTCTCTCTCTCAATCTCTCCTCTCTCTCTCTCCTCTCTCTCTCTCTCTCTCTCTCCTCTCTCTCCTCTCTCTCTCTCTCCTCGCTCGCTCGCTCTCCACATCCCTTTTGTATTTTCTATAATAGAATAATGTATAATAGATAATCTGGCGTGGGGGAGGGGGGCGGCTTGAGGCTGCCTCAAACAGCGGTTACTTCAGAGTACGGGAGCAGGGCGCTGATCAGTGATTCCACACAGCTGGGGCCGAGGTCCGCCCCTTCGCATGATGAAGCTCTTAAGACCTGTAGTTCACTGTTCTGCTTTGATTTCTTTATTGTCTCAGCTTAGTCACACACAAAAAAGAGGAGGGGGTGGGGGACGGGGTAACGCACACGGTAGTCACCACAGGTCTGACCAGCGCGTTGAGCTGATACGAAGATCAGGGTATCTGCTATGTCTTGTCAACCAGACTCTTCGTCACTTGGTTGGTCTTAAACGCTTCTATCCGAGTTCTTTGTTCATCTATCTGTCCAGCTGAAAATTCTGCGCACTGTGGTCCCTCAGCAGCTTTCTTTAGAGACACAGTGTGTGTGTGTGTGCGTGTGCGTGTGCGCGCGCGCGCGGTGTGTGTGTGTGTGTGTGTGTGTGTGTGTGTGTGTGTGTGTGCGTGCGTGCGTGCGTGCGTGCGTGCGTGCGTGCGTGTGTGTGCGCGCGCGCACGCACGGGTCCTCTCATCCCCCCCCCCCCCCCCCCGCCCCCAAATCGGCACCAATTTTAGGACAAAGCTTTCAATCAAATGAAATTAGCGGAAAGAACGGCAAAAATGGGGCACATCAGATCCCTGGGGCACATCAGATCCCTGGGGTTCTTGCTGTTGATGCCTCTCCAATGGAAGAGAACAAAAAAAGACCTGCCCAGTGTCGTCTATAAAATGCTTAGCATTGTTGTGTGTATTCACGCAGTGTGAGTCGACTAAGCAAACTGCCTCTATGGTTTACTTGCTTTCTGTCCGTTACTTTTGTCTTCCCTGTAGAAGGCCTCGGGGTCGAAACGCGTGTGTGTGACTGCGTGTCTGTGTACTCTCTCTCTCTCTCTCTCTCTCTCTCTCTCTCTCTCTCTCTCCCTCTCCCCTGAGTGTGTGTGTGTGTGTGTGTGTGTGTGTGTGTGTGTGTGTGTGTGTGTGTGTGTGTGTGTGTGTGTGTGTGCTGTGTGTGTGTGTGTGTGAAATCACTGTTCTGACATTTATGATTCATTCCGTTCGTCTGGCGGCCTGATTACTGCTTCTTCAGACTCCTTTTCTAGAGAGACCAGTTATGATTGGAAACAAAAACTCTCTCTCTCTCTCTCTCTCTCTCTCTCCTTTCCCAATTGTGAACGGTCAATAAGCCTAAAACACAATAAATTGTAGTCTTTGAGTCGCTTAGCCTTCTCTCTCTCTCCCTCTCTGTCTCTGTCTCTCTCTCTGTCTCTGTCCTCTCTCTCTCTCAATCCCATGTCCCAACCCCCATGTTCCGCCAGGCTCAAGCACAAGCAAAAGACTTGGTTCTTGCGCTAAATGTTTCCCTCGCTTCACCGTTCTGTGGTCACGGGAGACGAGTTCATAAGAAAGCCTGGTGAAGATGGACTGGTCACGTGGACTCGACGAGAACCTCATTCCTCGCTTCGGCGGTTCACACTTCGTTGTTTCTTCAATTATGCTGAGGCGTTCTCACTTACTTATTTAAGTAAAGAGTACGGCATTACAATAAGATCTTATTTTACCGTAGTACCTGAAAACATGGTCGAATTTTCTATCTTCTTGAACGACAAAAGAACACGAAAAATCGTGCCCAGACATGGAGAAGAAACAAAGGTTGTGGTGTGCACGACCTTCACCTTTCCTCTGATTGGCTGATCAATTTGACTGTGTGCGTGTCTCGCGCCTGAAAAGTTTGAGCACGTTCAACTCCACGAAGGGAAAGGAAATCTTGCATGAGACAGGGAACAGTAAACAGTAAATAACAAGCAAGCAGGGTAACTTTTGCTGCCATGATAAAGTAAAGACACGCCCATAACTCGAAACGAATGCGGCTTACGACACTGAAACGCCTGGTAAATATGATAGTGCAGAGCACACAGAACAAACAAGGAAACATCCTGGGTTTTTCTCCCCCGACCGGCCCCTACCCAGAGTTGAGTTTGCTGCGGACTCAGTTGGGAAGACTGGGACCACACAGAAAAAAAGGACCCACCCCCCTCCCCCCCCCAAAAAAAAGAAGAAAAAAAAGGATGGTCGAAGCTTGCCTTTATACCCTGTATCGAACACATCTACACAGCAACAACAACTGGAGAAATGGACAAATGCAAATCAACATTCATTCCAGACTGGCACCCCCTTTTCCATCTTGATATAGTCGGGACAGTGCACGGACGAACAGTAACCAATACAGGTAACGTCGACTTGATGGAAATAAAAGGAAAATCTGAATGAGGCAGGGAACAGTAAACAGAAAAACAACGAAGGGCGGCGAGTTTCATAGCGGCGAAACTCATGGGGGCTGGCAGATGCTAACGGAAAAGGGATGTGAACAGGCGAGGAGACGAAAGAGACAGGCCCCCAGACAAATCACAGTGTCGTGCCAACAACATGGCCGCTTCTTCAGGCTCCACTCTTGCTGAAGAGTCGGTTTTTTATCGTTTCAGGCACCAATCGAAGAACGTTACTAGTGTTTTCATCGTTTCAGGCACCAATCGAAGAACGTTACTATTTCTGGTGCACCAACCACGGACGTTAATAATATGACTTGAGAGTTGACTTCAACGCGGTGACAACCCTGATATGGCTCCTTGCTGTCGGCTGGGCTATGGGGGGAGGGGAGAGAGAGAGAGAGAGAGAGAGAGAGAGAGAAAGAGTGTGTGTGTGTGTGTTGCTAGGGCTAGCAACATTCTCTCTCTCTCTCTCTCTCTCTCTCTCTCTCTCTCTCTCTCTCTCTCTCTCTCTCTCTCAGCACGTTACAACTGTCGGACGTTCTTTCCTAACATGTATGAGAGGCTGAGAACGTCTGGCGAATTCTGGCTTACATCTAGTCTGCTAATCCTCGCAAGCGACAATTGTCAGCACTTGTCTCTTTGGAACAAGATTCTGGCCCGGTTCCAGACCCATTGGCCGTTGGGGTGCGCCATAACATGCTGACACTCGCCAAGTGAAGGAGATTCCTGTCGCTTCGCGTCTGTGAAAAGGCGTAGGCCTAATTTGCTGTTGTGCTTCGGCTCGCTCACGTAACGTGGTCCCACTTGTCCGATGTCAAAAACTGGGCGAGAAATACTCGCCCAGTGTGACACGGTCTTAAGGCTTCTAGGGGGGCCGAGTGACACAGCTCTTCAGTGTCACCAACGTTCATCTGTACGCATTATCTTTTTCCCCCTACCTGTTGACATCCTGACAGCCAATGATATTGTAAACAAATGAAACGATCGGCGCCCGCTTTACACACATTCTGTCACAAGCTGCATTCGTCACTGGCTACGACTTAACAACGATGAATGATAACAGAACACCACGCATAAAAGCTTACCAGTTGCCGCTTGTTTTGGACATCCAAGACCAACGAAACTGGATATATGAATATCTTCCAAAGAAACTGCATAACTCAAATATCTGTCGTAAATGCTGGATGTCTGTATGGGTCAATAAAGAAGTCCAAGACGTTCGTAAGTTTTGAAATGAATTCAAAGATGTGCTACGATGGCAAACCGGAGAATTCAAACCAAACCAAATCAAAACAACAACAAACAAAAACGCAAAACGACCCCCCCCCCCCCCAAAAAAAAAAAAAAAAAAAGCCCCAGTGAGAGCTGACATGTAGAAGATGTTATCCGCCGTACATGATGTCAGATATTTGCAGATTAATATGGCTACACGTATGAAGTATACCATGAATAGACTTAAGATGTCATATTCGAAAGCTGTGCACCGAAGACACACTCGGTCGGATTTAACCCCCCCTCCCCTCCCCCCCCCCCCCCCCCCCCCCCCCTTAAAACAGTTGAATTAACTTAACAGAAAGGTATAAAGCACCCGCTTATGACAATATTCTGACCACTTTCCAGTGAGTATATTGCCACTGACGTCGAGAAAAAAAAGTAGCCTGATGTGAGGAACGTTGTCGATTTATTGAAGTAAACCGTTTCGGTTG
>CM031598.1:28227840-28235340 GCA_018398815.1 Conus ventricosus | reverse complement strand
ACAATACTGACAGCGCCCCATGGCCATGTCATGCTCCGTTGTTGTGGGGATCTACAATACTGACAGCGCCCCATGGCCATGTCATGCTCTGTTGATGTTGGGATCTACAATACTGACAGCGCCCCATGGCCATGTCATGCTCCATTGTTGTGGGGATCTACAATACTGACAGCGCCCCATGGCCATGTCATGCTCTGTTGATGTGGGGATCTACAATACTGACAGCGCCCATGGCCATGTCATGCTCCATTGTTGTGGGGACCTACAATACTGACAGCGCCCCATGGCCATGTCATGCTCTGTTGATGTGGGGATCTACAATACTGACAGCGCCCCATGGCCATGTCATGCTCCATTGTTGTGGGGATCTACAATACTGACAGCGCCCCATGGCCATGTCATGCTCTGTTGATGTGGGGATCTACAATACTGACAGCGCCCCATGGCCATGTCATGCTCCATTGTTGTGGGGATCTACAATACTGACAGCGCCCCATGGCCATGTCATGCTCTGTTGATGTGGGGATCTACAATACTGACAGCGCCCCATGGCCATGTCATGCTCCATTGTTGTGGGGATCTACAATACTGACAGCGCCCCATGGCCATGTCATGCTCTGTTGATGTGGGGATCTACAATACTGACAGCGCCCCATGGCCATGTCATGCTCCGTTGATGTGGGGATCTACAATACTGACAGCGCCCATGGCCATGTCATGCTCTGTTGATGTGGGGATCTACAATACTGACAGCGCCCCATGGCCATGTCATGCTCTGTTGATGTGGGGATCTACAATATTGACAGCGCCCATGGCCATGTCATGCTCTGTTGATGTGGGGATCTACAATACTGACAGCGCCCCATGGCCATGTCATGCTCTGTTGATGTGGGGATCTACAATACTGACAGCGCCCCATGGCCATGTCATGCTCCGTTGTTGTGGGGATCTACAATACTGACAGCGCCCCATGGCCATGTCATGCTCCGTTGTTGTGGGGATCTACAATACTGACAGCGCCCCATGGCCATGTCATGCTCCGTTGTTGTGGGGATCTACAATACTGACAGCGCCATGGCCATGTCATGCTCCGTTGTTGTGGGGATCTACAATACTGACAGCGCCATGGCCATGTCATGCTCCATTGTTGTGGGGATCTACAATACTGACAGCGCCCCATGGCCATGTCATGCTCCGTTGTTGTGGGGATCTACAATACTGACAGCGCCCCATGGCCATGTCATGCTCCGTTGTTGTAGGGATCTACAATACTGACAGCTCCCCATGGCCATGTCATGCTCCGTTGTTGTGGGGATCTACAATACTGACAGCGTCCCATGGCCATGTCATGCTCCGTTGTTGTGGGGATCTACAATACTGACAGCGCCATTGCCATGTCATGCTCCGTTGTTGTGGGGATCTACAATACTGACAGCGCCCCATGGCCATGTCAGGCTCCGCTGTTGTGGGGATCTACAATACTGACAGCGTCCCATGGCCATGTCAGGCTCCGCTGTTGTGGGGATCTACAATACTGACAGCGTCCCATGGCCATGTCAGGCTCCGCTGTTGTGGGGATCTACAATACTGACAGCGCGCCATGGCCATGTCAGGCTCCGCTGTTGTGGGGATCTACAATACTGACAGCGCGCCATGGCCATGTCAGGCTCCGCTGTTGTGGGGATCTACAATACTGACAGCCCGCCATGGCCATGTCAGGCTCCGCTGTTGTGGGGATCTACAATACTGACAGCGCACCATGGCCATGTCAGGCTCCGCTGTTGTGGGGATCTACAATACTGACAGCGCGCCATGGGGATGAGACGGCCTAGTTTCTTTGTTTGGATGTGATTCATAAAATAACTATCATCATCGAACAACACTCCCTATTTCCCCCTCCCCCTCCCCCTCCCCCCAAACACACACACACACACACACACACACACACACAAAACACACACACACACACACACACACCTGCTATTACCACATCCCTCTTCTCTATCTCTCCCCCTCTCTAACGCGCGCGTACTCGCGCGCACACACAACACACTCTCACACATACACACACATGCACGCACGCGCGCGTGCGCACATGCACGCACGCACACACACACGCACGCACGCACGCACGCACGCACGAGCGCGCACGCAGACACACACACACACACACACACACACACACACCACACACACACACACACACACAGAAGGCTTCAAAAAGTTGTATGAGCGGGCGGAGGGACGCGGGAGGAAGGGGGGTGGGGGTAGTTTTTTTCGTGTTCTGAATCATAAGATTTTTGACAACCATGAATTCTACCAAAGTACTCCAAGGTTACGGTTTGTACCAGGTTCAGTTTTCCACTTGCAGGGAACGATTGTTTATATGAACACACACACACACACACACACACACACACACACACACACTCTCTCTCTCTCTCTCTCTCTCTCTCATATAAAATGATCGTTGTAGTTGTTGCCATGTTGCTGTTGTTGTGAGTTGCAGGTGTTGCCATGCACTGAACCATCCCCCCTCTTCCCCCCCTCTCTCTCTCTCTCTCACATTTGGTGCTTAATTGAGTTTGGTAGTTGCTATGTATTGCGTCATGTGACACCCCTGTCAGTGACGGGCTTTGGCCATGAGACTACATCAAAATGTTCCTATCATTTCCCATTGACTTGCACTGTAGGGCCTCTCTCCTCTCTCTCTCTCTCTCTCTCTCTCTCTCTCTCTCTCTCTCTCTCTCTCCTCTCTCTCTCTTCTCTCTCTCTCACACACACACACACACACACAGCGCACACACACATCGCGCACGCACACACACACACACACACACACACACACACACACACACACACACACACACACACACAGAGAAAGACAGACAGAGACAGAAATAGACAGACAGACAGAGACAGGGACGCACACACAGGGACAGAGAGAGAGAGAGAGAGAGAGAGAGAGAGAGAGAGAGAGAGAGAGGCAGGTAGATGGGTAGGTAGGTAGGTATGTAGGCAGGTAGGTAGATAGACAGAGAATGGCCAAACAGATAGACGGAAATGGATGGACAAACAGATAGACGGAAATGGATGGACAAACAGATAGCAGACAAACAGAGAGACAGACAGACAGACGTCAAAGGATCCAGCCTTTCACAAAACGGTCCCAGGGTTGAATTAAACAACAGTTTACAGGTCGACAGGAAGAGAGGATAACTGGTAAATCACCACAGAAGGCACAGAGGCCTCTACCTGGGCAGCATGTCAGACTGCGTCAAGCAGATTGAATTCATCGGGCAATCATCCCCAGGCGACCAAATCGACATGCACATGTGACGTTCTTCAGTACAAACCTTTGAATGAGGAAGTCAGGGGAGACAAACCATGTGAAAATCGTTCAACAAAGTCAAGAACAAAGTCGGGGGGAGGGGCTGGGGGGAAGGTGGGGGGAGAGGGGGGGGGGAGATTTCACGCTGAGAGAGAAGAGTCCCCCCTCCCCCGTCTTTTTGTCCGAAGTGGTAGTGTTGTGAAATACGGAGCTGGTGCATTGTCGGGTTGGTTTGGAGGTGAGCGGATGAAGTGCTTGTTGTGGCTGAAGAGGATAATGACTGTGTGAGAATGCTGCAACAGTTGTTAATGTTGATGTGCATTGGAGAGAGAGAGAGTGAGAAAGGACCGAAGATGATTGACAGGCTATGTGTTTGGCTATTTGCGAAAACATGCGCGAGTGTTAGGGCGTGGAAGAACGTAGGTTTAGAGAGGTTTCAGTGGAGGTGAACATGGTCTTTGTGGAGATCCTTCGTGGAAATGTGTATTTGAATAGGACAGTGGAGAACGAAATTCACGCGAAAACCACACAACACACACACACACACACACACACACTGAGAGAGAGGGAGAGAGAGAAGAGAGAGAGAGAGAGAGAGAGAGAGAGAGAGAGAGAGAGAGAGAGGAGGGGTTGGAGGGTTTGAACATGGCTGTAGGTGACAATAGTGAGAGCGAGACTCTAACGCAGACAGGTTTTGTTGCAGAGAGAGAAGACCAAGTCCAAAGGTCAGAGAAGACAGAAGAAGACTCCGCTTTGAGGAGAGTTCCTAGCACCATCACCTTCTGCCTGTCCAGAGACAAGACAGTCTGTTGTGACCTGTTGGTGTAACAGAGGCAGATCTGTTGTGTGGTCTGCAGGTGTGTGTGTATGTGTGTGTGTGTGGGTGTATAAACCTGGCCAAGTTGGAGGCCGGTTTTAGGCAGCATTGATCCAGTGCTTTTTCTTTTGTCATTATCTTTTAATTCTGTATGTGTATATAATAAACAGAGTGGAAACTATATTTCTTATTTTCAGCCGTGTCAAAAGAGAAGTGAATGCGAGTCACCCATCCTCAGAGACGGTGGAATGTTTGATGGGTGAATGAGTGCGCACATGCGGGTAAGAGTGCAGAGATACCCTTGGTTCCTTAAGCCTGACTTTCACATCACTTCATTCCCTTCACCATCACGATTTCCCCCGTCCTAGACGAAGTGGCGAGCTTGCCAGAACACATGACCCAAATAACCTCAGGAGAGAAACAAAGAGCGTGTCTGAGTACTACTAGGGCAAAGTGTCCACTAAAGGCATTTACGACTGGGTCTTTCTAATAATATCCTTTAGTTCTCTGTGTTGAGTACTGACTTGTGAATAAGGTTGATGTGACAGTCGAAAGCTGTTTAAAGAAATGAAAAATAAAGGTTCTAGCCCTAATTCTCACAAAAGCTGTGGTTTAAGATTAAGGCCCCTCTGTTTTACTTAACACTCTTACTGGTTTATCTTCTCACAGTTTTTAGTAGGTAAGTGCTCCACTGACTTTCTTCGAGTTTTATTTTCTGTGGTACTAAAACCCATAGGAACAGCCAGAGTTTTACTCCCATTCATAGCCTGGTCCGTTTGGGGAAAGAAGTAGGATATACAAGTGCTGCACTTTCATTGACACTCAGAAGACTAAAAGAGATGAGAGCGGCAACAGAAGAAAGTGTCTTCCTCATTCACTTCATCAGATGGTCCCTCCAGAATCTCGGATGAATGCTGCTGTCTTTTTTTTCAGGTCCTTCATGGTGCCCTACAACTTGACGTCAAAGGCGACTGGTGTTGGTCAGACCCTGTCCCCTGCAGCAGTATGCTGTGGGCAGTGGTGGGGGATGGGATCTGCTGCACTGGGTCCCTGACCATAGGGACACTCACCTTGACTGACCAGTACCAAACGCTGTGTGCAAGTGGTGCGTAGGCGATAGTCCGTTATAGATAGCGCTATGTTTTTTCTACTTTCCCCAGCTGTTTTGAACGGTCTCTTACAGACAGCACTGCTTTCACTGTTGTCTTATTTCCCCTTGCTATTTTCCACATGTCTCTTATAGATAGCACCATGTTTTCCTGCTTTTCTCAGCTGTTTTGAATGATCTGTTACTGACACCACTATGTTTTCCTACTTTCCCTTGCTGTTTTGAACGGTCTCTCGCAGAGGGCACTGTGCTTTCCGACTTTCCCTTGCTGTTCTGAACGGTCTCTCAAAGACAGCACTGTGCTTTCCGACTTTCCCTTGCTGTTTTGAACGGTCTCTCACAGACAGCACTGTGCTTTCCGACTCTCCCTTGCTGTTTTGAACGGTCTCTCACAGACAGCACTGTGCTTTCCGACTCTCCCTTGCTGTTTTCGTCGTCTCTTACGGACAACACCATATTTCCCTATATCCCCCAGCTGTTTTCAACACGTCTCTTACGGACAACACCATATTTCCCTATATCCCCCAGCTGTTTTCAATACGTCTCTTACAGATAACACCACATATTTTCCCCTACTTTCCTCGGCTGTTTTGAACGGTTTCCTAGAGACAGCACAATGTTTTCCAACCTTTTCCTTGCTGCCGTCCACGTGTGTGTCTGACGGACAGACTATGCTATCCTACTTCCCCCCGTCTTTAATCACCTATGTCGTTCAGTCAGCACTACAGTCCTCGTCTTTCCACTACTTTGTGCTAAGCGTTGTTCAATCACGATTAGAATTTCCTATCACTACTACTTTTTTTTTCGTGGGGGTGGGGGGGGGGGGGGGGGGGAGGAGGGGGTATCATGTCGTCCATCCAGCTCTACATTTTCTCACTTCTCCTTTCTACGGGGATGTATCATATTCTGTCGCTTTTCGTCTTTCTACTTTTCTTTCTTCTTCTTCTTCTTCTTCTTCTTCTTTTTCGTGCTGCACAGGTCGTTCAATCAGTATTACGTTTCCCTGCATTCGTCTCCAAGTGTCAGTCATAATTACTGGATGCTGGGGGCAAACCCACAGCGATTAGGTGGGGAATCGATTTCCTTTCGTAGCCCAGAGAGAGAGAGAGAGAGAGAGAGAGAGAGACAGAGAGAGACAGAGAGAGACAGAGAGAGAGACAGAGACAGAGACACACAGAGAGAGAGAGAGAGAGAGAGAGAGAGAGAGAGAGAGAGATCGGTTTTCAGGGAATCTCCTTTCCTTTGACATTTCTACAAGCCGCCGGGCACAGCGGGGCACGTATCAGGTGCGCTGACGTCACCGCCACCTGTCAATGTGACTGCTTCATCAGCACACTGCTGTTACATTTCAAACCACTGGGAGTGAGGGCGGGATGGGGGAGGGGGCGGCAGAGGAAGGAGGAGGGGGGGGGGGGGTGACATGAATGGCAAAACAGAGCTGTCTGTATGTATATGGATGTATGTCAGGTCAGCGACACAAGCATCCAGCTCTCTTCTCATGTCACCAGCTGTGCTAGCATCGCAGCGGCAGCAACCAGGTGGATGGCGGGTTTGTCAGCCATGGCGGATAACCACGTTGACCCGACGATGGTTAAAAACATAAGAGAAGACGAAGAAGAAGAGACAGACTTATGAAACGGGGCAGAGACTTGTGTGAGATAGGCCTAATAGTAATACAACAGCCTCCCGCTCTTCCTCTCACTCCTCTGTGTGTGTGTGTGTGTGTGTGTGTGTGTGT
Organism: Conus ventricosus; assembly: GCA_018398815.1. Taxonomy (NCBI): domain Eukaryota; kingdom Metazoa; phylum Mollusca; class Gastropoda; order Neogastropoda; family Conidae; genus Conus; species Conus ventricosus. The sequence goes on along the minus strand of CM031598.1, from coordinate 28,228,346 downwards.
GTGTGTGTGTGTGTGTGTGTGTGTGTTGTGTGTGTGGGTGCGCGCGCGCGCGTTTCCCTTCAAGTCACCGAATTGTCAGGGAACTAAGCCATAAAATGCCATTCACAAACGCACTGGGTCAACGCTAACGTGTCCCAAAGTGGCACGTTCGTTATGTTAACGTGCCCCAAGTGGCACTTTTCGTTACGTTAACGTGCCCCAAAGTGGCACTGTTCGTTATGTTAACGTGCCCCAAAGTGGCACTTTTTCGTTACGTTAACGTGCCCCAAAGTGGCACTTTTCGTTACGTTAACGTGCCCCAAAGTGGCACTGTTCGTTATGTTAACGTGCCCCAAAGTGGCACTTTTCGTTATGTTAACGTGCCCCAAAGTGGCACTGTTCGTTATGTTAACGTGCCCAAAAGTGGCACTGTTCGTTGTTAACGTGCCCCAAAGTGGCACTGTTCGTTATGTTAACGTGCCCCAAAGTGGCACTGTTCGTTATGTTAACGTGCCCCAAAGTGGCAC
>CM031598.1:28207840-28222840 GCA_018398815.1 Conus ventricosus | reverse complement strand
CATTCTGTTCTCATATGGAAACCATGAGCTCGATCATGATCAGCTGCTTGGTTGACTTAGAGTGGACTACTATGTCTGGTCTCATGCCACTCTTGCTGATGATCTCTGGGTGACTCTTCCATTCTGGGAGGTCTGCAGTGCACTCCCAGTCATCTGCCCCATCCAGCAGACTCTGCCTGCATGTTTCGAGGGGCACTGTTGTTCTTGGCCATGATTTGCTGCCTCCTGCCGTGAAGAATGTTGCGGGTGCTTTTGGAGTCTTGATTCTCCCTTTTGTGGTGTTGGTACTAGCCCAGACTACTTGTACAATCTCTTTGAGCACTTGGTTGTGCCTCCTGTGTACCTTCCTTGAGCCAGGGCTACTTTACATGACTTAGAACATGCTCCACTGTTTGTTTTTCATGGCAGAGGGGGCATGCGGGATCGTCTGTTTTCCCCCACTTCACCAGGTTTGCATTTGAGGGCAGAAGGTCATATGCAGATCTGAGAATGAAGCTGATCCTGAGAGGGGCCATGTGCCAAATGTCATTCCAAGTTAGACTTCTTTGGAGTGCATTCTCCCACGTTGTCCATTGCCCTTGCTGGCTCTGCTGGACTGCTTTTTGGAGTCTTTTTTGGTCTTCTTCTTTTCTCATCTCCTGAATCATCATGTCTCGTTTGGCTTTTCCTTTGGCCTTTGGACCACCATTCAGTTTTGGTCACCCCCAGTCCTTGTCTGTTGGTCTGTGTGTGTCCTGTTATTTCTCTGATATGAGACTTTCTTTTGCAGAATCCATCGCCTTGAACTTTCCATTTTCTGCCTGTCTTCAGCTGGGGCTTGATTGCTTCTACCACCTTGTCTCCTGAGTCCTCCAGCAATGCTTTGAAGTCTGATCTTCCCTGCTTTGTATTCCTCCAGGATGGATTTCAGTGGTAGTTAGAGCTTTGCTTGGCGACAGTACAGCGCGATGTCAGTCAGACAGGGTGGGACACCAAGCCATAGTTCCAGTGTATAGGTTGCTCGCCCTCAGGAACAATGAGATACCAGCCTACTAAAAAAAAAAAAGAAATACAGTTGAGACTTCAACTCATTCTCAGGCTCCTTCGTCGTCGTCTTCGTTTCTTAACTAATCTCTGTCTGTCTCTCTCTCTCTCTCTCTCTCTCTCTCTTCTCTCTTCTCTCTCTCTCTCTCTCCCCTCTCTCTCTCTCTCCATTTTACTTATATACAGCAATTAAGTTACGATCTATTCTTTTTTTTGTTTTTGTAATAAACATTTTATTGCATTTTTTTTTCAAACATTAACACACACACATAGATGAAGAAAGAAACGGGAAAGGGCACATGAAGTGGGTAGTGGGGGAAAAGGGGGAGGGGGCATATACGAAAGGGGATATCTGAGATTATCATACTCCTGAAAGTAACATCATCATCAATAGTAATAGTAACAGCAATAGCATCTCAATTAACAACAATACCTACAACAATGACAAGAACAGCATGACTATCAAATTGGGGGGGGGGGGGGGGGGGGGGGGGGGGGGGGGGGAGGGGGCGAAAACATGTGCAAATGGGCATGGAGTATGCAAAAACATTTTGACTTGCTCTTACGATATCTGATTAAACATATATATATATACGAGATAAGATAAGATAATGTTGCTTATAGCCCAGCCGACCGCAAAGGGCCACATCAGGGCTGGTATATATACATATACATATATATATATACACACACACACATATATACACATATATACATACATATACATACACACATATATATATATACATATATACATATACATATATATACATATATATATTTTTATATACACATACACACATACACATACACATACACATACACACACATACATATATATATACATATATACATATACACATATATATACACATACATACATATACACACACATATATACACACACACACATGTGTATGCAAATATATACACACATATATACACATATACATACACACATACACACATACATACACATACACATATCAGTTATACAGTGACAAGTAAAGGTGTATAAAAGTTCCATTCTGTAGTAAACCTAGACACATTATCATTAATTTTCGCATTATATTGTTCTATCTTGTATCTTTTATTCAGCTGCCTCTGAAAGATAGTTAAGTTAGGTGGGGATTTTTCTAATATACATTTGTATATATACTGTTTGGCAAACATTATTATAAAGTTAAAAATACTATCTGTATTAGAATGGTTATCCACATTAAAAAGTACCAGTTCACGTGAAATCTTTAAATCATAAACATTTTCGCATTTTTCATTGAACATTTTTTCCAAAGAAGTCCAAAAACATCTAATATATTTACAACTCCAGAAAGAATGTTCAATAGAGTCTCTTGCTTCATTACATAACGAACAGTTTGCTGTGGCAGATACCCCCATTGCACTTAAAACAACATTTGTTGCAATAATTCTATGAACAATTCTAGTCTGTAGCCACTTCAATCTAACATCTTTAGTTTTATGTATTTTAAGGAACACCTCTTTCCAAGGAATATCAACATTTAATTTTTGTGTCCATTTCAAACAACAATTAGGTCTGACATTGACCTGTGTTAGAATTTCATACATTAATTTCGATCCTTTTGATACCTTATAAATATGTCTTACTGCATTTGGTATATCCGAAAATCTGTTATTGTCTGTATTTCGTTTTATTCCACTTATTCTCATATATTCTTTAATAGCCGATATAAATACCATTAAACGTGACAAAATCGATCTTACATCCATGATTTGTTGAAAATTCCTCAAATGTCATAAATTCTCCATTAGTCTTAAAAAAATGTTTTATGGCATACACTCCTTTTCTTATCAATTTATTATGTTTAATTACTACATTGCCAATTTTTACATTTTCGTTGTAGAAAATCGGTTCAGAAAGCAATTCATTCCAAGTTTTGGGTTTTACATTAAAATGGAATAGCCTATATGCTTTCAGTACATGCATCCAGAAGGTGCTCATGTTTTTATGCTTAAAATCAAAAGCTGTTCCATAGTATTCTAGAAACGAAAGAATCGGGCATATTTCTGTTGCTATACATTTCCATTTATGGTTTGTGGTTTTTAGTTTTTTAATCCATGACAGTTTCAAAGCACAGATATATTTCCTTATGTTAGGTATGTTTAGTCCACCCTGTTTCGTTGTTTTGATAGAGGTTTTCCGACTAATTTTATCTTGTTTTCCATTCCAGACAAACTGAAAGCATAGTTTCTGGAGGTTTCCTATGAAGTAGTCTGGTGGATCTGGGAGTAATATCCATAAGTGTATTAATTTGGACAAAACAAGCGATTTCAAAACAGCTACTCTACCAATTGGGGTAATGGTTCTTTGTGACCAAATCTTTAACAGTTTTTTAACTTCAGAAAATTTTTCATTATAGTTAATACTTTCACAATCCTTAAGATCTTGCGTGAACCATATACCTAGTATCTTGAATCTAGGAGGATTCCATATCATTTTTAAGTGAGGGGAGTAAGTTACTTGTGATCTTTTCTTGCTTCCTAACCATACTGCTTGTGTTTTACTACTGTTCATATGCAGTCCTGACACTCCACCGAAGCGATCAAGAAGAAGTATAGTTTTTTCAAATGAAGTTTTATCTCCTACATTAAATAACTGAGTATCATCGGCAAACTGAGCAATTTTGTGTTCAGTGTCACCGATATGAATTCCTTTGATCAATTCCTCTTCTTTAATCATTATTGCCAAAATTTCCGCACAAAAAATAAACAAATATGGGAAAAGTGGGTCTCCTTGTCTGCATCCTCTTTCTACCTGAAACCACTGGGAAGTATTTCCATTCACAATAACTGTTGACTTTATATTTTTGTAAAACGTCTCAATCCATCGACAAATACTTTCTCCAAAGCCATATCCTCTTAAGATCTTAAACATGAACTTCCAACTTAAAGAATCAAAAGCTTTTTCAAAATCAATGCTTAGAAGTAAACCTGGAATATTCTTTGCATCTAGATAAGTAATTAAATCATATATTAATCTCAAGTTGTTGCCCATGTATCTGTTGGCCATAAAACCAGACTGATCTTCATTTATCAACTGTGGTAAAACCTTTTTTTATTCTGTTTGAAATGCATGAAGAACCTATCTTATAGACAACATTCAGGAGAGATATAGCGCGCCAGTTCTGAATATAATCTTTCGGTTTATCACCTTTGGGAATACAAGTGATCAATCCTTCTTTTTGTGTTGTGGACAGTTCTCCATCCTTGTATGCTTCATTTAATGCTCTCACTACAAAAGGCCCAATCTGCTTCCAAAGAAACTTAAAGAATTCTGCACTAAATCCATCTGTCCCTGGACTTTTACCGTTCTGCATGTTTTTTAATGCAAAACCTGCCTCCTCTAAAGTAATTTCGCCTTCTAATAATCGCTCTTCTTCTTTCGATAGTTTAGGAACATTTCTTATAAGGTCCGAGATTTCACATTCTTCTACGCCTTTTTCCTTGTATAAGTTTTCATAAAAACACTTAACTTCCTTCATGATATCTTTCTGGTTTTCAGTGGAATGTCCATCTTTAGTTACTAATCTTGTCATCTGTTTGCTAATATATTTCTTTTCTCAAGATTACAAAAATATTTCGAAACCTTCTCTCCCTCTGCAATCCATCTGGCTTTTGATCTCAACAATACTCCTTCCATTCTCCTCTCTCGTATGGCTTCGAGTTCTGTATTCATTTCTTTAAGCATGATAATTTCATTTTCAGTTATATTTTCTGTATTTTCTAATGTTTCAATATCTTTTATCAGTTTGTTTTCATGGTCTCTCATTTTCTTGTTTTTCATAGTAGCATAAGCAACTGTTTTTGCACGGATTTTCATCAGCATAAAATCAAGGAAAAGTTTGTCGGAGATTTGTAACTGTATTTCTGATTTAGGGACATCCTTTATTGTTGCTCTGTCGTAGTGAGCAGCTGCATATTCACTAATAACATAATAAAAAAATTTCTGAATTTATTTCTTCTACGTAGCATTTATCCCTAAGTAAAGAGGAGTTAAATTTCCAAAAATTATGAATTTTTTCGGTTTTGCCGAATTTTAGCGTTAACGTTATCATGGAGTGGTCAGAACGGTATCCTGAAAGATTATCAGTATTTTCAAAGTACCAGAACAAAGTGTCTGATAATAGAAAAAAATCGAGCCTACTTTGCTTTAAAGGAGTTAATTTTCTCCAGGTATAGCGTCTGCGTTCTGGATTGTTTTCCCTCCAAACATCAGATAATCCACATTCTTCAGTCATTTTCTGTAGTTCTTCTCTAGCTTTTGGATTATTAACCTGTTTATAATTACAACAATCGATATGTGGATCTATCGCAATATTCCAGTCTCCCACTGCAATGATATTATGATTCTTATAACTCTTGATTTTATCTTTTAACACTCTATAAAACAATGGATCGTCTCTATTCGGACCATAAACGTTAACTAAAAGTATTTCCTTTTCCACTGTAGAGAAGGATATAATCATGAAATTACCATTTTCATCACGGTATATATTTCTTATTTTAAATTCGAAGTTGTTTAAAAACAGGACAGCTACTCCTCTTGCATTTGATCGAAAGGACGCAAAGAAGCATTCAAATCCCCATTCAGATTTTACATATTTTTCCAATTTATTATTGAAATGAGTATCTTGGAGACAATAGATAGAAAATCTTTTTTGTTTTAGATAGTGAAATACATCTCTTCGTTTATACATGTCTCCCAGACCTTGGCAGTTTAATGACAAAATCGTGATACTATCCATGGTTGGTAATACCTTTCTTTACTAAAACAGCTGTAAGCACAAGAATCAAGTCAAAAATGGGACAACGAGTGTCCAAGTTTTCACAGTTTGTTTGTAAGCTCCAGTAATTAGGAACAGTAGCAGGAAAAGTTACGACTTGATAAAATTCACTAAGAAGAAACATAAGAAACAAGTTTCTTTCACAAACATTGCCCATCGTTTTCAAAAAGCAGTTTTCGCCACAAAACACACACGCATACATCACAAAAGGTCAAACAATTCTAGTGGGAAGAAAAAAAAGAAAAAAAAAAGCAAATCAGAAAATTTCAGTTGCCGGTGATGATCGTTGATTCACGGCAGAAGAAGTGTCTCTATGAGCAGAGTCATGTCATAGCGTTCAGATTTTTCACAAACTTCATATTCACAGTATTCACTTACAATTGACAGCAATCGGAAACATTCATTATCTTTAAGCGTTCCATCCATGAATAGATGGTAACTCCCATAAATAGTAGGCTATTTGTGCTGATCGTGCAGAATTTTCTATAAACGTTTGATATAGAGAACTGAATAGTAAAGATGACATGTTAATACAGCGATAAGTCTTCCTCTATAAATCAAATAAACATGTACATGGCTAGAAACGATAACATGTTGGCAATAACATAGCAACAAGGTTCAATCTCGTTTCCAAAGCTCATTAAGTGTTTCAGTGACCAGTGACATAGAATACATAGGGAAACATACACACTCACAAATGCATGCACTCGGCGCACTCGTACACATGCACACATGCGCGCGCGCATGCACGCACACTCGCGCACACACACACACACACACACACACACACACACACACACTAAATATATAGGGTCTCCATCAACTGTACTTGTTATCCAGTCTGTGAATCAATCAAAAAACAAATCCTATTACATTGCGTAAAAGGAAACCATGAATGAACCAGTCACTGACAAACTATGAATGAAGTAGTTACCAATAAAGTCAGTCAAACAAACAATTGACAGTAAAATACACATTTAACAAATCCCAAGAAATTGCCTGTCGCATTGAAACAAAAAACATAGCCTGTAAACATATCCTGTTTAAAAAAAAAAAAATTGAATTGTCACACCGATCGACTTCAGTGTAGAAGTCCCTCCCCATCCCCCGCAATGCACTCGAAAGAGAGAGAGAGAGAGGGAGAGATCCACGTGAACTCTTACATCTGTTCAAAATCGTGATCAACCATTGGTCAGTTTCCTGCGACCTTGATCAGTCAATAGGTCACCCTTAGCGGTTGATTGTCCTCCCTGCCCCCCCCCCCCCCCCCCCCCACCCCCCCCACCCCACCCACCAAATATATTTTTCCTTTTTCATTTTGAGATGTTTGTTGAATGTGCGCGTTGAGGGAGGCATGGGGGGCGGGGGAAGGGGGAAGAGGGAGCAAAGAAGTAACACTAGAGGGGGACAGGGCAGAAGACGGAAGGACAAAGAAAAAACGGAAAACCGATAAAAAGAAGGAATAAAGGAATGATCAAAGAGAGAGAGAGAGAGAGAGAGAGAGAGAGAGAGAGAGAGAGAGAAATGTGTGTGAAATTTTAGCAGGAGAGACGAAGTGGTAAGTGGATCTGTTCTTGTTTCTTAATGTACGGTATTGAATCAGTTTTGACCGTTCAAGATATTGAATGATTTCCAGTCCAGACGCACTCCATTCACCATGGGCAATGGCCTATTTGTGAATACAATATCCGTCTCTCTCTCTCTCTCTCTCTCTCTCTCTCTCTCTCTCTCTCTCTCTCCTCTCTCTCTCTCTCTCCTCTCAGTCCGCTGCTTCCGCCAAAATGACAGTCTTTTTTTCCCCAAGAGTACAAATCACTGTTAAAAAAAAAAATTAGTGAAAAAACAACAGATCAGTGAAGAACAAGCACCCTGTAAAGGTGAGTTTTCACTCACTCCAGTTAATGGTCTCCTAAAAATAATATTAAAATGATATCAAGTATCCGCACAGCAGGTCTGCCGAAAATCATGTTTTCTTTCTGTTTTTGTTTTTTCTGTCCCGGGACGCATGACAACGACAAACGTGAATGTAACTAAACCAATGGACACGAACAAGGTGAGCGGCGCAAGTGGTGTGAGTGTGCGTGAGAGAGAGAGTGAGAGTGAGAGAGAGAGTCAATTTACAGCTGACTGACAGAGCGAGACGTTTAGGGGCCATCACCAGCGTCCAGGACGACCCTTCAAGTCCATGCGGCGATCACTCCGCGGGCACGTGCGCCATGAATGACACGAATGACACTTGGGAAGCGATAGGGACAGGGTTTCCATGCTGACACTCCAGTCTTCACACCCGTGCCTTTTCACACGCCGAGTAGCCGACTTGTCGGCGGTACCCCGGGAGGGGAGGAGGGGCCCATGCTTTAAGGGCCGGAAGGAAGCAGGAACAGTGGTTTGAAACACACATACGCACGCACGCACGCACGCACACACGCACGCACACACACACACACACACACACACACACACACACACACAGAGCACACACACACACACGCGCGCGCGCGCCAGTAATTCATTCATTTCCGTTTGCACTTTGTCAGTTACACACCATATACTGCGGTGTTCTGAAATCCTTTGCTTTGAAATAAAGTACAATTACCTGCTTACCCTTTGAAATAATGTTGGTAAACAGCAAAACTTACCCTTTGAAATAATGTTGGTAAACAGCAAAGGAATTAGTAATCATTACAATTTTTTTTAACTGTTCCTCGCGGGATTCGAACCAGTGACCATTGGCATAACATCTGCATATTCCAAACACTCGACTGCAGCGCACTCTAAGTGACTGACGTAAGGGGGTTGGGATTCCTTTTTAAGTTGTTCTGGTGCATCTCTTCACTCATCGTCGAAGTGGGCCAAAAGCTGCACTATTCAGGGCTTAACCAACTTCTGCCACGTTTTCTCCTGTAGCCCCACAGGGACAAGATCCCCAGACCCATTCTGAACCATTCCCACCCACCGCCTTTCTTATCTTATGTAACCAGCTTGGCCGTGTCTGGAGTTGTGCTGTCTTCGACTCTCAGCGGAACAGCAACGAGTGAGGCTGCGGGATGCACGCGGCAGTTGGCTGACGGTGGCGTTTTTCGCCGGTGGGCTCTGAAGTCTTGAAACAGGGGCTGATACACCCATGGGAACTCTCCCGCGGAGGTTCTGTCGTGTCACATCTGGTGGCCAGGGAGAAGTGATATCCCTTGACGTTTTTATGAAATGCCGTGTGCGTGCGTGTTTGCCCCCTATGCGAAAACAGCGCAGGCTTGCAAGGTTGGTACAGGATTGCTCCAAGCTGGTTTGTTCGGCAGTTTAGGACAGTAACTTCTATTGGTCCCATCCGCACCTTCAGGTGTATCTTTTTCTTTTCTTCTTTTCCCTTTTTTCTCAGCCCCCTGTGACAGTTCTTTCTGTGTGCCCTGGGGACCTTATGTGGATGCGGACGTTAGGCTTGAATGTCACCGAGTACAGAAACAACAGCTCAGCGCAAACTGAGAGGCTTCTGCCGGCAGGTGCTTCAGCGGCGACTCCCTTAAATACGTTTTCACCCCCAAATACATTTCACCCCTATACTTTTCCTCCTGAAGTCTTACATCGATCGATAAATCGATAGATAGATGGTGAGAAAGATACAGATTGATGACTGATTGGTCGATGGATGGATGGGTGATAGATAAAAAGACTTCTTTTCTCTATGCACCCCCTTCATCTATTCCTTTTTGGGAATCGGTTTAGATAGACAGACAGACAGACAGACAGATAATAGAAAAGACAGACAGACAGACAGACAGATATATAGATAGACAAACAGACAGACAGATTCCTTTCTTATATTTACTCCCTTAATCTGTTCCTCTTTGGGAATCGGAACTCACCAATCACAAAGGAAAGCACGGCAGAACTGTCGGCAAAACGGGACTTTGGCCGTCTTGAAAAGGAAGAGAGAACCTTCTCTTCCCCTGTCTCAGTGAATAGGTTTTTTGTTTCAGACCAGTGACAAGTCATATACCGTTCTAGCGATGGAACCATTCAGATTTCCAAGCGTCCATGACCAAGAGATTGGCCGCGTGGCTTGGGTATTGCTGACTCTGAATGACGGCGATCATGTCTGGTTCAGTCAAAATAGGTTAAAAACGCTGAAACCTGCATTTGGTCTGGGCCTATTGGGTAAAAAAGGCGATGATATGAGTGTGGCTGGGATAGAAAGGGTTAAAGGCCTGGTTATCTGCTGCTTGAGTCCAAATTACGATAGAATGGAAAAAGACTTTACGTCTTGTCCATTTTACCGACATGATTAGCATATTCCTTCGTCTAAAGCTTGAGCGAACGGGAGTGGGGGGAGACTTGGTCACCGAGTCTGGCTGGGATTAAAGAGGTAAAACCTTGGTGACTTCAGTCCGGTCATGATAGAATGAGTACAAAAAGGCAGCAATCCCGAGTCTGGTGGGATAAAATGGACGAAGACGTGGTGATCTGTCTGGTTTGGGTGGGGGAGGACAGACGCGGGCGATAGAAGATTCGCTAGAAAAAACACGCTTAAAAAAAAAGGATTGACGAGTCTGATGAGGAAAATACGGACAAAAACACACTGGCCACCATTGGTTTAGAACAGAATGGGTAAAGAAACGGGCAAAGGCGCAGCCATCTGAAACTGGTTAGACAAGTTATCAGAAAAAACTGTAACCAAATAACAAACCCAAATAGGGTGACTCTGGCTCCCATGATGAAATAGTTACACGCCCATAACTCCCAAAAGAATGCTGCTACAACCCGAATCGCCTGGCAGACATGACAGCACAGAGCTCACAGAACACACAGCAGACAGACAGCACAGAGCACACAGAACACACAGCAGACATGACAGCACAGAGCACACAGAACAAACAGTAGACATGACAGCACAGAGCACACAGAACAAACAGCAGACATGACAGCACAGAGCACACAGAACAACAGCAGACATGACAGCACAGGCACACACAACAAACAGCAGACATGACAGCACAGAGCACCAGAACACACAGCAGAATGACAGCACAGAGCACACAGAACAAACAGCAGACATGACAGCACAGAGCACACAGAACAAACAGCAGACATGACAGCACAGAGCACACAGAACAAACAGCAGACATGACAGCACAGAGCACACAGAACACACAGCAGACATGGGCAGCACAGAGCACACAGAACAAACAGCAGCATGACAGCACAGAGCACACAGAACAAAACAGCAGACATGACAGCACAGAGCACACAGAACAAACAGCAGACATGACAGCACAGAGCACACAGAAACAAACAGCAGACATGACAGCACAGAGCACACAGAAAACAGCAGACCCTGACAGCACAGAGCACACAGAACAAACAGCAGACATGACAGCACAGAGCACACAGAACAAACAGCAGACATGACAGCACAGAGCACACAGAACAAACAGCAGACATGACAGCCAGAGACACAGAACAAACAGCAGACATGACAGCACAGAGCACACAGACAAACAGCAGTACATGACAGCACAGAGCACACAGAACAAACAGCAGACATGACAGCACAGAGCACACAAACACAAAGCAGACCTGACAGCACAGAGCACACAGAAACACAGCAGACATGACAGCACAGAGCACACAGAACAAACAGCAGACATGACAGCACAGAGCACACAGAACAAACAGCAGACATGACAGCACAGAAGCACACAGAACACACAGCAGACATGACAGCACAGAGCACACAGAACACACAGCAGACATGACAGCACAGAGCACACAGAAACACACAGCAGGACATGACAGCACAGAGCACACAGAACACACAGCAGACATGACAGCACAGAGCAACAGGGAACAAACAGCAGACATGACAGCACAGAGCACACAGACACACGCAGACATGACAGCACAGAGCACACAGAACACAAAGCAGACATGACAGCACAGAGGGACACAGAAAAACCAGCAGACCCTGACAGCACAGAGGCACACAGAACAAACAGCAGACATGACAGCAGAGAGCACACAGAACACACAGCAGACATGACAGCACAGAGCCACAGAACACACAGCAGACATGACAGCACAGAGCACACAGAAAACACAGCAGACATGACAGCCAGAGCACACAGAACACACAGCAGACATGACAGCCAGGGGCACACAGAACCCCACAGCAGAATGACAGCACAGAGCACACAGAACAAACAGCGATGACAGCACAGAAACCCCAAAAGAACAAACAGCAGACATGACAGCACAGAGCACACAGAACACAAAGCAGACATGACAGCACAGAGCACACAGAACACACAGCAGACATGACAGCACAGAGCACAAGAACACACAGCGACATGACAGCACAGAGCACACAGAACAAACAGCAGACATGACAGCACAGAGCAACAGAACAAAACAGCAGACCATGACAGCACAGAGCACACAGACCCCACAGCAGACATGACAGCACAGAGCACACAGAACACACAGCAGACATGACAGCACAGAGCACACGAACACACAGCAGACATGACAGCACAGAGCACACAGAACACACAGCAGACATGACAGCACAGAGCACACAGAACAAACAGCAGACTGACAGCACAGAGCACACAGAACACACAGCAGACATGACAGCACAGAGCACACAGAACACAAAGCAGAATGACAGCACAGAGCACACGAAACACAGCAGACATGACAGCACAGAGCACACAGAACAAACAGCAGACATGACAGCAGAGAGCCCCACAGAACACACAGCAGACATGACAGCACAGAGCACACAGAACACACAGCAGAATGACCCGCACAGAAACACACAGAAAACACAGCAGACATGACACAAGAGCACACAGAACACACAGCAGACATGACAGCACAGAGCACACAGAACACACAGCAGACATGACAGCACAGAGCACACAGAACAAACAGCAGCATGACAGCACAGAGCACACAGAACAAAAAAGCAGACATGACAGCCCCAGAGCACACAGAAAAACACAGCGACATGACAGCACAGAGCACACAGAACAAACAGCAGACATGACAGCACAGAGCACACAGAACAAACAGCAAAATGACAGCACAGAGCACACAGAACACACAGCAGCATGACAGCACAGAGCACACAGAACACACAGCCGACATGACAGCACAGAGCACACAGAACAAACAGCAGACATGACAGCACAGAGCACACCCGAACACAAAGCAGACAAGACAGCACAGAGCACAAGAACAAAAAGCAGACATGACAGCACAGAGCACACAGAACAAACAGCAGACATGACAGCACCCGAGCACACAGAACACACAGCAGACATGACAGCACAGAGCACACAGAACAAACAGCAGGGCATGAAGCACAGAGCACACAGAACCCCAGCAGCATGACGACAGAGCACACAGAACAACAGCAGACATGACAGAGAGAGCACACGAACAACACAGCAGACATGACAGCAAGAGCACACAGAACAAACAGCAGACATGACAGCAGAGAGCAACAGAACACCAGCAGACATGACAGCACAGAGCACCCAGAACAAACAGCAGACATGACAGCACAGAGCACACAGAACACACAGCGGGCAATGACAGCACAGAGCAACACGAACAACCCGCAGACATGACAGCAGAGAGCACACAGAAACACAGCAACATGGACAGCACAGAGCACACAGAACACACAGCAGACAATGACAGCACAGAGCACACAGAACAAACAGCAGACATTGACAGCACAGAGCACACAGAACAAACAGCAGACATGACGCACAGAGCACACAGAACACACAGCAGGGCATGACAGCACAGAGCACACGAACACACAGCAGACATGACAGCACAGAGCACACAGAACAAACAGCAGACATGACAGCCCCAGAGCACACAGAACCCCAAAGCAGACATGACAGCACAGAGCACACAGAACAAACAGCAGACATGACAGCACAGAGCACACAGAACAAACAGCAGACATGACAGCACAGAGACACAGAACACACAGCAGACATGACAGCACAGAGCACCCCAGAACAAACAGCAGACATGACAGCACAGAGCACACAGAACACACAGCAGACATGACAGCACAGAGCACACAGAACAAACAGCAGACATGACAGCAGAGAGCACAAAAGAACACACAAACAGACATGACAGCACAGAGCACACAGAAAACACAGCAGACATGACAGCACAGAGCACACAGAACAAACGAGGAAACATCCCCGTTACTCCCCGTTCGTTGTTCACGTTCACCGTTCTCTGTCTGTTAAGAATTCCTTCACAGTATCTTAGTCTGATCGGCTCATATAGCACGTCACAAATCATAAGCATAAAAGAGGTCAGATTGCTCTCGAAATGTGGTGTCTTATTTTCCCCGAAAAAATCAATGAGCGATTGTCCTACAAGTCAAAGATGATATGATATACCAGCATGCTTTTAATCAAGAGTACCATGAAAGTGCCCCAAAACCCGTTCTGATTTCATCTGTCAATGGGTTAACGATTTACCAATATATTCTTAATACATTTGTTTATAAAGAACTCATAAATGTAAATCGAAAACCCAAAACAAAAGTAGAAAGATTAAAAGCTCAGGATCCGTTTTGTTTGGAAAGAGTGGGTTATGTTTGATTTTGAAGAGGACGAAAGGTCAATGGTACATGGTTCAATCATCTTTTTTTCCCTCGAAATAATTTGTTAAGGTCAAGTGGGTCTAACTGATTTGGAAGAATGGGTTTCGGCCAGGGCAAAATGGGAAATGGCTCAATTACCTGTTGGTTTAGGAAGGAGTTAATGTTCATTCCTTCTTCTTAGGGCAAAATGGCAAATGGCTTTATTCCTGTCTGAGTTAGAACGGAATGCTTTAATGATTCATCCTCTCTCTCTTTAGGGCAAAATGGCAAATGGCTCAATTACCTGTTGGTTAGAAAAGGAATGCTTAATGATTCAATCCTCTCTCTCTTTAGGGCAAAATGGCAAATGGCTCAATTACCTGTCTGGTTAGAACGGAATGCTTAATGATTCAATCTCTCTCTCTTTAGGGCAAAATGGCAAATGGCTCAATTACCTGTCTGGTTAGAACGGAATGCTTAATGATTCAATCCTCTCTCTCTTTAGGGCAAAATGGCAAATGGCTCAATTACCTGTCT
>CM031598.1:28182840-28197840 GCA_018398815.1 Conus ventricosus | reverse complement strand
TCTTCGGTTCAGCAGCGTGGTAATTGTTCTGTAACGTTTGTTTCTTTCGTTCAGCAGCATGGTAATTGTTCTGTAAAGTTTGTTTAAATTTCCACCTGCAGTCACCTCAGTTTGAAAGAACTTGACTTGATGGCAGCGTGTTGGAACTTGAGGTGAGAGAACTTTGAAAGAAACTTGACTTGATGGCAGCGTTTGGAACTTGAGGTGAGAGAACTTTACCAAGAAAACAGAAGACTCGATCCGATTCCGGAATGCATCGCCCTGATGCTCCCCAGACCCCAACCTAACCCAACAATGCCAATAGAACCATGATCTACATCTAACTGTATAAAATCTTGGGGGGGGGGGGGACAACCTTCATTAATGATAAACTGTGCTCGGTCAGTCGAGTTGTCTTTTTCTCTGTTCATCAATGACGTTCGCCAAACGTGCTGTCACAAATCCAGTTAGCTGCAAAGACTGGAAAGGAAACTCAAACAAATTCTAAAAGGTTTTGAAATAACCCACTAATAAACATGGACAAACGAATTACAAGACAAAACACGACGCGTCTCGGTCTCCTGGGGTCTTCTTCGGGTAAGATAAACAACACACCAGGACAACGAAAACGAAGAACGAGCAATCACTGGTCATGCAACGCCCATCTGGCGCCGAGTATGAGAAGATAAGTGATTGCTCGTTCTCCTTTTCGTTATCGTGGGTGTTGTTTATTTTGCCTGAAGAGGTCGAAACGCGTCGTGTTTTTGTCTTCTAATTCGTTTGTCTATGTGAATTAGCGGAGCTATTTCAAATATATTTTTTAGATTGTCATCAACACGTTTGGAACTGGAGCGGGGTTCGCTGTGTGCACGGTGCGGCGCGCAGCGCGGCGTCCTTTGCACTGATGAAGACATTGCCAGCACCGCTTGGCATCCATCCATGCGGAACGGCGTAAATGCGGGTGTCAGTCACCCGAAGCGAGTTCTAACGTAATGGAGGGAGAAATGGCGGGCGAACGTTAGTAGTGGTTGGGAATTTAAAAAATCAATCAATCATCTCTCTCTCTCCTCTCACTCTCTCTCTCTCTCTCTCTCTCTCTCTCTTCTCCTCCTCCTCCTCCTCCTGTTTTCAGTTCTCTAAAGCTCAAGATAACATCATAGCATGTTTAAAGGTAATATGATTAACTCGAGTGCCTTTAAATTTCTTGCACACACGCACTTTCATTACCATTAGCACGAGGCTTTGGGCTCTAAAGAAAAATAAAGACAGTCAGTCTGTCTGACAGTCTGTCTGACAGTCTGTCTGACAGTCTGTCTGTCTGTCTGACAGTCTGTCTGGCAGTCTGTCTGTCTGACAGTCTGTCTGACAGTCAGTCAGTCTGACTGTCTGTCTGACAGTCAGTCAGTCTGTCTGTCTGTCTGACAGTCGTCTGTCTGTCTGTCTGTCTGACAGTCAGTCTGTCTGTCTGACAGTCAGTCAGTCAGTCTGTCTGTCTGACAGACAGTCAGTCAGTCTGTCTGTCTGACAGTCAGTCAGTCTGTCTGTCTGACAGTCAGTCAGTCAGTCTGTCTGACAGTCAGTCAGTCAGTCTGTCTGTCTGTCTGACAGTCAGTCAGTCAGTCTGTCTGACAGCATCAGTCCAGTCAGTCAGTCAGACAGTCATCAGTCAGTCAGTCAGTCAGTCAGTCAGTCAGTCAGTCAGTCAGTCAGTCAGTCTGTCTGACAGTCAGTCAGTCAGTCAGTCTGTCTGACAGTCAGTCAGTCAGTCTGTCTGACAGTCAGTCAGTCAGTCAGTCTGTCTGACAGTCAGTCAGTCAGTCAGTCTGTCTGACAGTCAGTCAGTCAGTCAGTCAGTCTGTCTGTCTGTCTGTCTGACAGTCAGTCAGTCAGTCAGTCAGTCAGTCAGTCAGTCAGTCAGTCAGTCAGTCAGTCAGTCTGTCTGACAGTCAATCAGTCTGTCTGTCTGACAGTCAGTCAGTCAGTCAGTCTGTCTGACAGTCAGTCATCTGTCTGTCTGACAGTCAGTCAGTCAGTCGTCTGTCTGTCTGTCTGACAGTCTGTCTGACAGTCTGTCTGACAGTCTGTCTGACAGTCTGTCTGACAGTCTGTCTGACAGTCTGTCTGACAGTCTGTCTGACAGTCAGTCAGTCTGACAGTCTGTCTGGCAGTCAGTCAGTCTGTCTGTCTGTCTGACAGTCAGTCAGTCTGTCTGTCTGTCTGACAGTCAGTCTGTCTGTCTGTCTGTCTGACAGTCAGTCTGTCTGTCTGACAGTCAGTCAGTCAGTCTGTCTGTCTGACAGACAGACAGTCAGTCTGTCTGACAGTCAGTCAGTCAGTCAGTCTGTCTGTCTGTCTGTCTGACAGTCAGTCAGTCAGTCTGTCTGACAGTCAGTCAGTCAGTCAGTCAGTCAGTCAGTCAGTCAGTCAGTCAGTCTGTCTGACAGTCAGTCAGTCAGTCTGTCTGACAGTCAGTCAGTCAGTCTGTCTGACAGTCAGTCAGTCAGTCAGTCTGTCTGACAGTCAGTCAGTCAGTCAGTCAGTCTGTCTGTCTGACAGTCAGTCAGTCAGTCAGTCAGTCAGTCTGTCTGTCTGTCTGACAGTCAGTCAGTCAGTCAGTCTGTCTGTCTGACAGTCAGTCAGTCTGTCTGTCTGACAGTCAGTCAGTCTGTCTGTCTGACAGTCAGTCAGTCAGTCTGTCTGACAGTCAGTCAGTCTGTCTGTCTGACAGTCAGTCTGTCTGTCTGTCTGACAGTCAGTCAGTCAGTCAGTCAGTCTGTCTGTCTGACATCAGTCAGTCAGTCTGTCTGTCTGACAGTCAGTCAGTCAGTCTGTCTGTCTGTCTGTCTGTCTGACAGTCAGTCAGTCAGTCAGTCAGTCAGTCTGTCTGACAGTCAGTCAGTCAGTCAGTCAGTCTGTCTGTCTGACAGTCAGTCAGTCAGTCAGTCAGTCTGTCTGTCTGTCTGACAGTCAGTCAGTCAGTCAGTCAGTCTGTCTGACAGTCAGTCAGTCAGTCAGTCAGTCTGTCTGACAGTCAGTCAGTCAGTCTGTCTGTCTGACAGTCAGTCAGTCAGTCTGTCTGTCTGACAGTCAGTCAGTCAGTCTGTCTGTCTGACAGTCAGTCAGTCAGTCTGTCTGTCTGTCTGACAGTCAGTCAGTCAGTCTGTCTGTCTGTCTGACAGTCAGTCAGTCAGTCTGTCTGTCTGACAGTCAGTCAGTCAGTCTGTCTGTCTGTCTGTCTGTCTGACAGTCAGTCAGTCTGTCTGTCTGTCTGTCTGTCTGTCTGTCTGACAGTCAGTCAGTCAGTCAGTCAGTCAGTCAGTCAGTCAGTCAGTCAGTCTGACAGTCAGTCAGTCAGTCAGTCTGTCTGACAGTCAGGCAGTCAGGCAGTCAGTCTGTCTGACAGACAGACAGACAGACAGACAGTAAGTCAGTCAGTCTGTCTGACAGTCAGTCAGTCTGTCTGTCTGACAGTCAGTCAGTCAGTCAGTCAGTCTGTCTGACAGTCAGTCAGTCTGTCTGTCTGTCTGTCTGACAGTCAGTCAGTCAGTCAGTCAGTCTGTCTGTCTGACAGTCAGTCAGTCAGTCTGTCTGTCTGACAGTCAGTCAGTCAGTCAGTCTGTCTGTCTGACAGTCAGTCAGTCTATCTGTCTGTCTGTCTGTCTGACAGTCAGTCAGTCTGTCTGTCTGTCTCTCTGTCTGACAGTCAGTCAGTCTGTCTGTCTGTCTGTCTGTCTGACAGTCAGTCAGTCAGTCAGTCGTCAGTCAGTCAGTCTGTCTGTCTGACAGTCAGTCAGTCAGTCTGTCTGACAGTCGTCAGTCAGTCAGTCAGTCAGTCAGTCAGTCTGTCTGTCTGACAGTCAGTCTGTCTGTCTGTCTGACAGTCAGTCAGTCAGTCTGTCTGTCTGTCTGACAGTCAGTCAGTCTGTCTGTCTGTCTGTCTGACAGTCAGTCAGTCAGTCTGTCTGTCTGTCTGACAGTCAGTCAGTCAGTCAGTCTGTCTGTCTGTCTGTCTGTCTGACAGTCAGTCAGTCAGTCTGTCTGTCTGACAGTCAGTCAGTCAGTCAGTCTGTCTGTCTGTCTGACAGTCAGTCAGTCAGTCTGTCTGTCTGACAGTCAGTCAGTCTGTCTGTCTGACAGTCAGTCAGTCTGTCTGTCTGACAGTCAGTCCAGTCAGTCTGTCTGTCTGTCTGACAGTCAGTCAGTCAGTCTGTCTGACAGTCAGTCAGTCAGTCAGTCAGTCAGTCTGTCTGTCTGACAGTCAGTCAGTCAGTCAGTCTGTCTGTCTGTCTGTCTGACAGTCAGTCAGTCAGTCAGTCAGTCAGTCAGTCAGTCTGTCTGACAGTCAGTCAGTCTGACAGTCAGTCAGTCAGTCTGACAGTCAGTCAGTCTGACAGTCAGTCAGTCAGTAAGTCTGTCTGTCTGTCTGTCTGTCTGTCTGTCTGTCTGTCTGACAGTCAGTCAGTCAGTCAGTCAGTCAGTCTGTCTGTCTGTCTGTCTGTCTGACAGTCAGTCAGTCAGTCAGTCTGTCTGACAGTCAGTCAGTCAGTCAGTCTGTCTGTCTGTCTGACAGTCAGTCAGTCAGTCAGTCAGTCTGTCTGACAGTCAGTCAGTCAGTCTATCTGTCTGTCTGTCTGACAGTCAGTCAGTCAGTCAGTCTGTCTGTCTGACAGTCAGTCAGTCTGTCTGTCTGTCTGTCTGACAGTCAGACAGTCAGTCCTGACAGTCAGTCAGTCAGTCAGTCAGTCAGTCTGTCTGACAGTCAGTCAGTCTGTCTGTCTGACAGTCAGTCAGTCAGTCTGTCTGACAGTCAGTCAGTCTGTCTGTCTGACAGTCAGTCTGTCTGTCTGTCTGACAGTCAGTCAGTCAGTCAGTCTGTCTGTCTGACAGTCAGTCAGTCAGTCTGTCTGTCTGACAGTCAGTCAGTCAGTCTGTCTGTCTGTCTGTCTGACAGTCAGTCAGTCAGTCAGTCAGTCTGTCTGACAGTCAGTCAGTCAGTCAGTCTGTCGTCTGACAGTCAGTTCAGTCAGTCAGTCAGTCAGTCTGTCTGTCTGTCTGACAGTCAGTCAGTCAGTCATGTCAGTCTGTCTGACAGTCAGTCAGTCAGTCGTCTGTCTGACAGTCAGTCAGTCAGTCTGTCTGTCTGACAGTCAGTCAGTCAGTCTGTCTGTCTGACAGTCAGTCAGTCAGTCAGTCAGTCTGTCTGTCTGACAGTCAGTCAGTCAGTCAGTCTGTCTGACAGTCAGTCAGTCAGTCTGTCTGTCTGTCTGACAGTCAGTCAGTCAGTCTGTCTGTCTGACAGTCAGTCAGTCAGTCTGTCTGTCTGTCTGACAGTCAGTCTGTCTGTCTGTCTGACAGTCAGTCAGTCTGTCTGTCTGTCTGTCTGACAGTCAGTCAGTCAGTCAGTCAGTCAGTCAGTCAGTCAGTCTGACAGTCAGTCAGTCAGTCAGTCTGTCTGACAGTCAGGCAGTCAGGCAATCAGTCTGTCTGACAGACAGACAGACAGACAGACAGTCATCAGTCAGTCTGTCTGACAGTCAGTCAGTCTGTCTGTCTGACAGTCAGTCAGTCAGTCAGTCAGTCTGTCTGACAGTCAGTCAGTCTGTCTGTCTGTCTGTCTGACAGTCAGTCAGTCAGTCAGTCTGTCTGTCTGACAGTCAGTCAGTCAGTCTGTCTGTCTGACAGTCAGTCAGTCAGTCAGTCTGTCTGTCTGACAGTCAGTCAGTCTGTCTGTCTGTCTGTCTGTCTGACAGTCAGTCAGTCTGTCTGTCTGTCTCTCTGTCTGACAGTCAGTCAGTCTGTCTGTCTGTCTGTCTGACAGTCAGTCAGTCAGTCAGTCAGTCAGTCAGTCAGTCTGTCTGTCTGTCTGACAGTCAGTCAGTCAGTCTGTCTGACAGTCAGTCAGTCAGTCAGTCAGTCTGTCTGTCTGACAGTCAGTCTGTCTGTCTGTCTGACAGTCAGTCAGTCAGTCTGTCTGTCTGTCTGACAGTCAGTCAGTCTGTCTGTCTGTCTGTCTGACAGTCAGTCAGTCAGTCTGTCTGTCTGTCTGACAGTCAGTCAGTCAGTCAGTCTGTCTGTCTGTCTGTCTGACAGTCAGTCAGTCAGTCTGTCTGTCTGACAGTCAGTCAGTCAGTCAGTCTGTCTGTCTGACAGTCAGTCAGTCAGTCTGTCTGTCTGACAGTCAGTCAGTCTGTCTGTCTGACAGTCAGTCTGTCTGCTGTCTGACAGTCAGTCAGTCAGTCTGTCTGTCTGTCTGACATTCAGTCAGTCAGTCTGTCTGACAGTCAGTCAGTCAGTCAGTCAGTCAGTCAGTCTGTCTGTCTGACAGTCAGTCAGTCAGTCTGTCTGTCTGTCGTCTGTCTGACAGTCAGTCAGTCAGTCAGTCAGTCAGTCTGTCTGTCTGACAGTCAGTCAGTCTGACAGTCAGTCAGTCAGTCTGACAGTCAGTCAGTCTGACAGTCAGTCAGTCAGTAAGTCTGTCTGTCTGTCTGTCTGTCTGTCTGTCTGTCTGTCTGTCTGTCTGACAGTCAGTCAGTCAAGTCAGTCAGTCTGTCTGTCTGTCTGACAGTCAGTCAGTCAGTCAGTCAGTCTGTCTGACAGTCAGTCAGTCAGTCATCTGTCTGTCTGTCTGACAGTCAGTCAGTCAGTCAGTCAGTCTGTCTGTCTGACAGTCAGTCAGTCAGTCTGTCTGTCTGTCTGTCTGACAGTCAGTCAGTCAGTCTGTCTGTCTGTCTGACAGTCAGTCAGTCTGTCTGTCTGTCTGTCTGACAGTCAGTCAGACAGTCAGTCTGACAGTCAGTCAGTCAGTCAGTCAGTCAGTCAGTCTGTCTGACAGTCAGTCAGTCAGTCAGTCAGTCTGTCTGACAGTCAGTCAGTCAGTCAGTCAGTCAGTCAGTCAGTCAGTCAGTCTGTCTGACAGTCAGTCAGTCAGTCAGTCTGTCTGTCTGTCTGACAGTCAGTCAGTCTGTCTGACAGTCAGTCAGTCTGTCTGTCTGACAGTCAGTCAGTCAGTCAGTCTGTCTGACAGTCAGTCAGTCAGTCTGTCTGACAGTCAGTCAGTCAGTCTGTCTGACAGTCAGTCAGTCAGTCAGTCTGTCTGTCTGACAGTCAGTCAGTCAGTCAGTCAGCCAGTCTGTCTGTCTGACAGTCGCCAGTCAGTCTGTCTGTCGACAGTCAGTCAGTCAGTCAGTCAGTCTGACAGTCAGTCAGTCAGTCAGTCAGTCTGTCTGACAGTCAGTCAGTCAGTCAGTCTGTCTGACAGTCAGTCAGTCAGTCAGTCTGTCTGACAGTCAGTCAGTCAGTCTGTCTGTCTGTCTGACAGTCAGTCAGTCAGTCTGTCTGTCTGACAGTCAGTCAGTCAGTCTGTCTGTCTGACAGTCAGTCAGTCAGTCAGTCTGTCTGACAGTCAGTCAGTCAGTCAGTCATTCAGTCAGTCTGTCTGACAGTCAGTCAGTCAGTCAGTCAGTCAGCTTGTCTGACAGTCAGTCAGTCGGTCTGTCTGTCTGTCTGACAGTCAGTCAGTCAGTCAGTCAGTCAGTCAGTCTGTCTGACAGTCAGTCAGTCAGTCAGTCAGTCAGTCTGACAGTCAGTCAGTCTGTCTGTCTGTCTGTCTGTCTGACAGTCAGTCAGTCAGTCAGTCAGTCAGTCAGTCTGTCTGACAGTCAGTCAGTCAGTCAGTCAGTCTGTCTGACAGTCAGTCAGTCAGTCAGTCAGTCAGTCAGTCAGTCAGTCAGGCAGTCAGTCAGTCAGTCAGTCAGTCAGTCTGACAGTCAGTCAGTCAGTCAGTCAGTCAGTCAGTCATCAGTCAGTCAGTCAGTCATCAGTCAGTCAGTCAGTCAGTCTGTCTGACAGTCAGTCAGTCAGTCTGTCTGACAGTCAGTCTGTCTGACAGTCAGTCCAGTCAGTCAGTCTGTCTGACAGTCAGTCAGTCAGTCTGTCTGACAGTCATCAGTCAGTCTGTCTGACAGTCAGTCAGTCAGTCTGTCTGACTGACTGTCAGACAGTCAGTCAGTCAGTCAGTCAGTCAGTCAGTCAGTCTGACAGTCAGTCAGTCAGTTAGTCTGACAGTCAGTCAGTCAGTCAGTCTGACAGTCAGTCAGTCAGTCTGTCTGACAGTCAGTCAGTCAGTCAGTCAGTCAGTCAGTCAGTCAGTCAGTCTGTCTGTGTCTCTCTCTCTCTCTCTCTCTCCTCTCTCTCTCTCTCTCTCTCTCTCTCTCCTCGTGACTTCCCTTGTCCAGTTGCTAGCAAGACGAACTTTTCACTTCTCCGATTACATTTTGCTCGTCTTTCCAAGAAAGAGTGTGAAATGCCTGTGGAAGGTCTTCCATCGAATCCGGAAAGTATACCCAACGCCGCTTTAAAACTGAAGGCAGGGATAATCAGACGGTTGTATACTCTTCGATTGACAACAATGTCCGACCATTCCCCTGTCACGCGACCTCCAGCTCACAGTGCTGTGTTCAGAAGAAAATGTCCCTCACAGGTCAACAGGGACAGGAGGAGGGCCCAGGAACACCGGAAGCAAAAGGCAATGAAAGTGTTTCATCCCCGTCCGGTCTGCTCCTGCCGACCCCTCCTAGTTTTTAATATACCATACCGACATACGTGACAATAACAATCGCGAATCCTGCGCCGACACTTTTTTCAGCATTCCACACCAACCCCCTTCCACTGTGTCTCTTGCCTGCACCGTGTTCGTTTTCCCGCGATTAATCCTGAAACCGGGCTAAAAAAGCCCCGTTCCCATTATGGTTTTTTGGAGAATTTCCCCCTGATTTGAGCCCAAAGGGGCCCCTTTGGGACATAAAAAAACAGGGGGTGATGGGGCCCCAAAACCCGGAAATTTTTTCCCGTAATGGCCGATTAAAATTTGGGCCGCCACCCCCCGGGGTTGAAAATCCTAACTTTTTTTTTTTGACAATATTTTACATTTTGAAAACATTCTAATCCGACTGATTTTTGGTGTGTGAGTTCATTTCGGGTATTTTTTTGCCCCATTTGGGGTCATTTTGGACCTTCAAATCCCAAATGGTAAAGGAAATTTTTCTTGTCCCAAAGGTTCTTGACCGTACCCGGGCGTTTATTTAGCTGTAACAACGGGGCCCCTCCTAAAACTTTAAGCCATAATTTTGACTTTGGCTTTTTTCCTGTATTTTCACTATGAAAGATTTTATCATTTGATCTTGTTTAAAAAAGGTGAACGCCTTTTTTTACCTATTCAACTAAAACGTCTTTGCAAATTTTTTTCCACTTTTTTCTGTATTGCGGGGTAAAATGAACTCCCAACGGGAAACGAAAAGTTCTAAAGTATGCAAAAAATGTAAAATGTGCCCTGAAATTGTCTCTTTCCATCCTGTTTGGGAACATGGGAAAATTTATCTGTTTTTCCATGGCAAAATTGCGCCCCACAAACCCCTTACAACAGCACCCACTTTGCCCGATTTGTCACACTTGTCGGGCCCACTTGCTTTTAATTGGAGCAAGTGGGGGGCCCAAGGGCTTCTGCTTTTAGTTGGCAACGGGGTGCCCAAAATGTTGCCCCCCCCTTGTTCTAGTGTTCTAGGTAGCCCTCACGTTTTTGACTGGCCGCCCCAAGCAGAGGGCATGCTTTTGCACCAAAAAGGCTTTTCTGTGGTGGGGCCTCTGGAAAATGTTTGGGGGGGGAAGAGTAAATTCTAGCGTACACTGCTTTTATTCCCACTTGAGCGGGTTTGAACGTTTCAGCATTTGTTTTGTTTGGGGCCCAAAACCCCCAGACATTACCGGTCTTTTTTCCGCCGGCTTCATCTTGTTTCTAAACAAGCGGTCCGTCGCTCAAAAGTTCGCCCAAATGCTGTACGGGGGTCGCTGCCATAGCACGTTCTTCCCCCCTTTTCCTTAGCCCAACCACCCTTTACCCCAAATCATTTATGTGTGTTTTGATAAATAAACTTGGCCAGCGGGCCCCCAAGCCTAGAAACTGTTTGGGTGCAGGGGAAAAAGCATCCCCCGGGTTTCACTGTCCCAAACTGTGCCAAAATTTCCTTCAACCTCAGCTTTTTTGGAACTAAAGGGGTGTATTGAAGCAGAAAGGGGGAAAAAGTGCCCGTGTCGTTAAAAATTGCTGAACTCTTTTTCACTTTTTTGACGCGAACACCCAAACCCAAAATTACTCCCAGTCGGGGGTCTGCCTCTTAAAATCCAGCTGTGCAGGCCCGGGGATTTCTTCCCCGCCAGCTCAAATCAAAAAAAAGGGGAAAAACAGAAACCATGGATCAAAAACCCCAACAACGAGCCCCAACTACGACGCAACAGCAAAACATCACTAAAATTGATAATTTTGTCTACCTCGGCGTGGTCAAAAAGGGAGGGAAAGGTACAGAGAGGAATCAAGAGCCGCATCATAAACCCAAGGACATCTTTATTACGCTACGGCCACCTGGAATTCCCTCCCCTTCACTCCACAACAAGATCAGTTTTAAAATTCAAAGTAAAATCTGCCTTCTTTTGGGGTTCCCTAAAACGTGGCAAAACAAAAAAAAACAAACACTCACAAACCCCAAAGCATTTTTTAAACAGTTTGCCCTGCGAAACAGGGTAAACTTTCAGAGGGACAGATTTTTTTTGCCTTTACGAACGGGGTGGAACAAGACCAAGCAATTCAATGAAATCAAAATCAGAAAACGGAAGGGGGGATGGTTTGGCCCCCACACCCTCAGAAAGTCCCCATCCAACATCGCAGGAAACCCCTTGAAGGGAAACCCCCCAGGGGGAAAAAAAAAAGGTGGGAAGCCAAGACAGACAGGGCCCAAGGGAAAAGTACCAAAGAAAGGGGATGAAGGTCGCCGGAATGACGTGGGCCGAGCTAAAAGAGGATCCCCAAAACCCGGTCCGCTGGAAGAATTTTTGGTTGGGGCCCTATTTTTTCACCGGGGAAATTTCGGGGGACTAAGTCAATCCCCTCATCATCAAGACACAGGCTGGCGTTGATGACAAGTTTTCCTTCGCCCCATTGTCACCAAAATCTTGAAACCCCAGCGCTAAAGTTTCCCTGTTTTTTTTTCCCAGTTGCCCAGAACTTGTCAAGCTGTCGAGGGATTTGGGGGTGTCTGCTTTTATGCAATATTTTCAATTGGGGGGCCCCACCAGCTCGCCTCATGGGTGGGCCCTTTTTTCAGGAAATTCCAAATTTGAATCTAACGGAGGTTAACGTTGTCCGACCATGGCAGAGGTTGTGGCTGATTTTGAAACTGCAGTGACTACTTTACCCAGGGTTTGAGAATTTTGCTAGCGGGATCCTGTCGCATCTTTTACATTTAAGTCTACCACAAAATGAGTGGGGAAGAAGGCATTGATTCCATTTTGTGAGGTCCATTCAGATTCCCAAATTTTACAACCCCAAATGTTGACTTGTTTAGTGAGGGGTGAAAAATCACCAACAAAAAGTGGAGTCACTGGCAGCAGTCGTGTGCAAGTATCGCTTATGTCCTTTCCATGCTCCTTGCAATGTCCATGGTTCTCTGTGCCTCCACAAACCTTGAAGGCCACGTCCAAACACGCCCCATTCAACCAGTGCGTCCCTCTAAGCCAGAACCCCGAAAACAGTTTTTTCCCTGGGACCCCGACCGAATGCGAGTCAAAGGGGGGGGGTTCCCCAAACAATGAGCGATCCCCGGGAAATGTTTTTGGGGCCCATGCAGGTAAAATCTGGGCCCCCACAAACAAACACCCCCTTCATCGCACCAAAAAATGCTATTGATGTTGGTTCAGCTGTCTCAACAAATTTGAAAATTTTTGAGGTCCCCCGACCCTGTTTCACATCTGACGAACTTTTGGGTAGGGCAGATAGCTTGTCGTGCAAGAGGAAAACTCTGGGGAAAAAATTTTACCCGTGTACATGTTGGGGGGGTGTCAGACCCAAAAAACAACTGCTGAAAAGTTCAACCCGCTTGAGTGGAGAACTACAGCATTTCCCACAGCTAGAAAATTACTCTTTTCCCCCCCCAAAAAGCAGGTCTTAAAAGGTCACATCCCCGAAAAAAGCCTTTCTGGTGCACAAAGCCCTTTCCCTCTGCTTGGGGGGGGGCCCGTCCCAAAGGGTGGAAATTTCCCAGAAACCCCTTGAACATGTGTTGGGAAAACAACCCTTTTGAACCCCGTTGCCAAATAAAAAGCATGAAGCCCTTTCTTTCCCCCCCTTTTCTCACAATAGGGGTGGGCAGAAAAAGGTGACACTCGACGGTGTGGGGGGCCGTTTACTGGGGTTTGCGGTGACAATTTTGCCATGGAAAAGCAAATAAATTTTCCATGTTCCAACGTGATGGGGAAAAAGACAATTACAGTTTTAGTCACATTTTAGCATGTTTGTTGCATACTTTAGAAATTTTTTTGTTTTTGTTGGGGTGTTTCATTTACCACCAAAACAGAAAAAAAATGAAAAAGCAAACAAGACAGTTTTAGTTGAATTTGGTGAAAAAGGCCCTTTCCCCAAATTTTGAATTCAAGATCAGAATTTTCTTATATTTTAAATGAAAACATACATGGGAAAAAGCATGTCGAATTAGTAGATTATGTAAAAGGGGCCCTGTTGTTTCAACAGAATACGCCCCGGTTGCGGCCCAAAACCCCAGTATAAAAAATTACCTTGGGCCCCTGGGGATTTTAAAGGGAAAGTGACCCCAAATGGACAAAACAATACCCAAAAAGAACTCAGCACACCAAAATCAGTTGGGTTGAAGTGGGTTTCAAGTGTATATATTTTTCCCCAAAAAACAAAAGTTTGGTTTTTTATGGGGGGCGGGTTTGGGGGGCCATATTTTTAATCGGGCCAAATTTCGCAAAATGTACCAGGGGGGGCCCCATCACCCCCGTGATTTTTTTATGTCTAAAAGGGGCCCCCTTGACCCCAAATCAAAATGAAAAAATTCTCCAACACCATAATGTACACGGGGCTTATAGCCAAGGTTTCAGGATTAGAGGAACACAGACTTTGAATCGCCCCCGTGCGACACAGTCAGTCAGTGGGCAAACAACCCCAACTTGACCCGCCCCTCGACCCAGAGGTTTTTAAAAGCTGTGGGGTTAATGAAAATGAGGTTGAAACCCCCTCTGGTGCATTTTTTTGAATTTCGATTCACTGAACCAAATTCCCGTGCAACAAGATAGTCAAACAAAAAGTCAAGCAGCAAGTGCGTGCGTTATGACAGTAGCAGTGATTATGTAGAACGACTACTGTTACAGCACAGACCCCCACGCAGAATGACAAGAGGGAAAGAAAAGATCGCCTGTGGAAGGGAAGGGGAAATGAAGGGCTCACTGCAAGCCGCGAAGAGGGTTTAAATCCCAAAACTTTCCCTTTAGTGTAACTGTTGATAAACATCTGGGAAAAAATCCGATTGACAGTTACCCGCGGGCCTCGTTGTAATTTTTTGGTCTATACCCAAATTTCCCCCATCTGGAATCCAGTCCCCCGACCCCCTTTTTTTGGGTTTTTTTTTATCGGAGACGTTTTTTAATTTTTTAATGGGTTTTGTACGTACAGCCCCAACCCCCTTCGGGCCCCGACCTTTCAGTGGGTTCGTTTAAAACTTCTATAATAAACCCCTTATTCATCATTTTTCATTCAACATCATCAAAATATCATCATCATCTCTTTATCATCCCCTCTCTCTTCTCTCCCCTCTCTCTCCCCTCTCCTCTCTCTCTCCTCTCTCTCTCCTCTCTTTTTCCGGGTTACACTTAACTCCCATAGTTTGGGCGTGTTCTGCTTGTTTCCTTTCGGACCTTGCTGGAGAAGACAAATGGGCGTGATAAGAGTTTCTTTCCTTACCGGCTTCAAAGGAATTTCGGGTTGTGGGAAATAATCGTGCAGTCTTGAGAGAAAGAGAGAGAGAGAGAGAGAGAGAGAGAGAGAGAGAGACAGACAGACAGACAGACAGACAGAGAGACACAGAGGAGAGAGAGAGAGAGAGAGAGAGGAGAGAGGGGAGAGAGAGAGAGAGAGGAGAGGAGAGAGAGAGAGAGAGAGAGAGGGGAGAGAGAGAGAGAGATGCTAAAAATAACGAAAACAAAACAAAACAGTGTTATCCAGAAGGAACTAAGGGGGAAGAAAGACACAGGTGGAGGGAGAGCGGGGCGGGAAACGGCTGCGGTTTTCACGTCATTTACCAGTGCCACCTAACCCTCCAACCCCCCCCCCCCCCACCTCACCCCAACCTCCCTCACCCCACCCCACCCCTCGTCCTCTCCCCTTATGCCTTACTCATATCCTTCTTTCCTCAGTCCCCCTCCTTTCATTCCGTGTGCCGCTCATTCATCTTTTCAATTTGTTATGGCAACACTTAGCGTCTCTTTTGTAGTCCTGTGGACGCTGCGCGTGCGCGCGCGCGCACACACCACACACGCGCGCGCGCACACACACACATGCATGCACATACGTACGCGCGCGCGCACGCGCACACACGCTCGCGCGCGCACACACACACGCGCGCGCGCACACACATGCATGCACGTACGCACGCACACGCGCGCACACACACACACACGCACACACAGAGTGCGTTTCCATTTTCAAGTTCACTGCCTCAGCAAGCCCCGCGGTTACCATCCACAACAAACCAACAACAGGAGAAAGTGCATACCGCCCGCTCCAATGCGTAGGGGCGGGGTCCAGTTTAAACACAGGACAGATGAGGTCGGGGGGTAGAGAGGATGACAGGGTGGGGGGAGTGGGGTAGGGCTAGGAGGGGGGGGGAGGTAGGGATGGGGGTGGGGTTTGTTGATGAAGGGGTGGCGGAGGGTGGAGTTATGGTTGGGAGATTGACATTCGGAGGAATGGGAGACGGGGGGTGGGGGTGGGGGATTTTAAACACGCCGTAAGAATTTGCAACAAGATATTGGATATTGTATTGGTATTGTATTTTATTGCATTGTATTGCACTGTATTATACGTATTGTATTGTGTTGCATCGTATCGAATGTATCGTATCGTCCTGATTTGTATAATAATTGTTCGTATGATTATTCAGCATGTATGTACTATTTCCT
>CM031598.1:28175130-28181840 GCA_018398815.1 Conus ventricosus | reverse complement strand
AAAGAAACAAAAAAAAAAATTTCTCGTCGCTGATCATCTGGTCTCGGTCTCGGATAGTTTGATGCGAATGATTGAAGAAAAAGAAAAAAAAAATCATTGAATGTTTTAACACTTATCCCCACCACGCCAGGAACCAATCCTCACCCAGACGTCTTGGCATGTGTGGCGGTAAGGTGGCGGAGGAAGGGAGAAAGGAGGGCAGGGGTCAGCATGGAATCCGCTGCCATCCATGACATGCTGCTCATGGTTATCTGGCAGGATTCACTGGTCAGGTTGTCAGGCAACCACTGGCCATGCTCCATCCACCCACCACACCCACTCTTCCACCACCTCCCCGTCTTTTTCGAGAGAGTCCGTCGACCACCACCACCACCACCCCCTCTTCTCTCTCTCTCCTCTCTCTCTCTCATCCTCTCTCTCTCTCTCCTCCTCTCTCTCTCTCTCTCTCACCATTTGGGTTTCTCCATATTTTGTATAAAGCATTTATACTTTGAGAAACAGTTATGTCATAGAAGAAACAATACTGTGAAGTCAGACCTAGTCTGTAATTTTTTTTTCTTTTGTTGTTCTCATTTACCCTTCGAAAGGGGCTAAGGCCTATATATGAATAAAATATCTGAATTTGATTCTGAATCTCTCTTGCTCACTCGCTCACTCACTCACTCACATCACTCACACACACACACACACACACACACCACACGCACGCACGCACGCACGCACGCACGCACGCACGCACGCACGCACGCACGCACGCACACACACACGCGCGCGCGCGCGCGCGTACACACACACACGCACGCGTACACACACACACAACACACACGCGCGCGCGCGCGCCCAACTCTTCTAATTATCTTCCTCTTATCCAATTTCTTTCTCTTTCTCCTCTCTCTCACCCTTCTCTACTCTACACAATACAAGCGCGCAAGAATATGCACGGAACAATAGTCAATCTAGTGTCCTTAAAGCGGATTCGGGATTTAAAGCATGCAAGTCGCCTGTTCAATTGCTATTTTTCATACGGATGCGCGCGCACACACATTTGTCTGGATTACAAAAGTCAGCTCCCCGGCCTCTTGTTATAAACATTTAAAAACCACGTCATCGATTGTTTTTAATTAAAACAGTCTTACAAAGCCATTTTTACATCTGCATGAGTTACCGTATATGCGTGTGTTTGCGTGTGCGTACGTGTGTGTGCGTACGTGTGTGTGTGTGTGTGCGTGTGCGTGTGCGCGTGCGCGCGCGCGCGTACGTGCGTGCGTGCGTGCGTGTGTGTGTATGTGTGTGTGTATGCTGTGCGTGTGCGTGTGTCTTTGCGTGCGTGCGTGCATGCGTGCGTGCGTGCGTGCGTGCGTGCGTGCGTGCGTGCGTACGTGTGTGTGTGTGTGTGTGTGTGTGTGTGTGTGGTGTATGTGTGTGTATGTGTGTGTACGTGTGTGTGTGTGCGTGTGCGTGTGCGTGTGTGTGTGTGTGTGTGTGTGTGTCTGCATTCGCACACGCGTGAATCTTAATTCCTCTGAAATTAGATTTCAAACAGAGAACAAATTAGCCAAGGATACTGTGCCCATGTTCACACCACATTCAATGTGGCATTACCCCCGTTACGCATTGCATTACCCCTTCAACATCATACAACCACTTCAAACGTACATTAACCACTCCGCATTGCATTACCACCTTCAACATCATACAACCACCTTCATACGTACATTAACCACTCCGCATTGCATTACCACCTTCAACATCATACAACCACCTTCAAACGTACATTAACCACTCCGCATTGCATTACGACTTTCAAACAATGCATTTTGCATCCATAATATTACACTTTCATCTTCAACACTAAACGTTCATCTTCAGCATTACATTATATCTCTCTTCAACATTACACTACCCCTTTCGACATTATATTGAAATCATCCACATTGCATTACCACTTCAACATTACATTACCATCATGAACACTGCTGCATTATCACCGACAACGTTGAATTACACCTACAGCAGTACTTACCCTTCAAAATGTTTGTGTGTGTCTCTCTCTCTCCTCTTTTTTTTTTAAATATGTATACACACACACACACATACACACACACACACACACACACACACACACACACACACACACACACACATATATAATATATATGTCATCATTACATTACCATACCAATCATAACATTTTCCCCTTCAACAGCTCATTAACCCTTCAACATCGCACAACCTTCTTCAACAGCACATTAACCCTTCAACATCGCACAACCTCTTCAACAGCACATTAACCCTTCAACATCGCACAACCATCTTCAACAGCACATTAACCCTTCAACATCGCACAACCATCTTCAACACCACATTAACCCTTCAACATTGTACAACCATCTTCAACGGCACATTAACCCTTCAACATTGCACAACCATCTTCAACAGCACATTAACCCTTCAACATTGCACAACCTTCAACAGCTCATTAACCCTTCAACATTGTACAACCTTCTTCAACAGCTCATTAACCCTTCAACATTGTACAACCTTCTTCAACAGCACATTAACCCTTTGACATCGCACAACCTTCTTCCACAACACATTTCCCCTTCAACATAAACTATCGCCTTCAGCATTATAGTGTTCCTTCTACATGACATCGCCACGTTTACCTTCACGTTACCACCTGAAAATGACAGTATCCTCATCAGCCTCAAAGCTGTTCTTAACGGTACGAACCACGGCGTTCACGAATCCAGATCGCAGGCTCATGACAAAGCATACTTCTTCTTTTCCCTGAGGCCCACGTTCCGCGATCTGTTTTTGCAGACTTACGGCGCACTAAAAACTGAATGTTCATTGACGTAATGACTTTTTTTTGTTTCAACGAAGGAACACAACTTCAAACACACCTGCTGCCTGGTGCCGACTGAGATACATTGTTGGGATTACCGAACTTGGAACCGCTTTGAAGAGGTTGTGAAAATCAAGTTTCGCAACCTCTATTTTCAAAGCATTATGAATATAACTAATTCAGGTGTACGGGATGAAAAATGCTTAGCTTACACCGAGTTAAAAATGGAAATTTTGATCAGCTAGCACAACCTGAATTCCATGAGAGAGCTCTCAGAATTTTATTTCAGTAACAGGAGAGCTTTCATAGGACTACTTTTTTTTTTCTTTCTGTGAACCCAAACAATTCCTTGATCATATTGAGTGGTGTTGCTTTCTCCGCCAACTTAGGATCGCTGAGATTTGCGAACTTCAGTTCTTGGATCGCAAATCGAAAGATCGAGCAATAAAGAACAAAGACACACCGCCCGAGATTGCCAAATGGACGAACAAGGCCCCACGCTACCGTCTCCCTTATCTCTCATCGCTGCCCCCCCCCCCCCCTTCTCTCTCCCCCCCCCCCCCCCCCCCCCCCCCCCCCCCCCCCCCCCCCCCCCCCTCTACCCGTACCTTCTCTGGTTAATACCGTCCACACTATCACCTTGACAGAAGTGGACACTTAATTCGAAGAAACTTACAACAAAAATTATTACCGCCGAACGAAGTAAACAAAAATCACAAGACACTGGTCTCGTATTTCTTGTTTGTTTCTTTCGTTCAGCAGCGTGTAATTGTTCTGTAACGTTTGTTTCTTTCGTTCACAGCGTGGTAATTGTTCTGTAACGTTTGTTTCTTTCGTTCAGCAGCGTGGTAATTGTTCTGTAACGTTGTTTCTTTCGTTCAGCAGCGTGTAATTGTTCTGTAACGTTTGTTTCTTTCGTTCAGCAGCATGGAATTGTTCTGTAAAGTTTGTTTAAATTTCACCTGCAGTCACCTCAGTTTGAAAGAAACTTGACTGATGGCAGCGTGTTGGAACTTGAGGTGAGAGAACTTTGAAAAGAACTTGACTTGTGGCAGCGTGTTGGAACTTGAGGTGATGAGAACTTTACCAAGAAAACCAGAAGACTCGATCCGATTCCGGAATGCATCGCCTGATGCTCCCCAGACCCCAACCTAACCAACAATGCCAATAGAACATGATCTACATCTAACTGTATAAATCTTGGGGGGGGGGGGGGGACAACCTCATTAATGATAAACTGTGCTCGGTCAGTCGAGTTGTCTTTTTCTCTGTTCATCAATGACGTTCGCCAAACGTGACTGTCACAAATCCAGTTAGCTGCAAAGACTGGAAGAGGAAACTCAAACAAATTCTAAAAGGTATTTGAAATAACTCCACTAATAAACATGGACAAACGAATTACAAGACAAAACACGACGCGTCTCGGTCTCCTGGGTCTTCTTCGGGTAAGATAAACAACACCCAGGACAACGAAAACGAAGAACGAGCAATCACTGGTCATGCAACGCCCATCTGGCGCCGAGTATGAGAAGATAAGTGATTGCTCGTTCTCCTTTTTCGTTATCGTGGGTGTTGTTTATTTTGCCTGAAGAGGTCGAAACGCGTCGTGTTTTGTCTTCTAATTCGTTTGTCTATGTGAATTAGCGGAGCTATTTCAAATATATTTTTTAGATTTGTCATCAACACACGTTTGGAACTGGAGCGGGGTTCGCTGTGTGCACGGTGCGGCGCAGCGCGGCGTCCTTTGCACTGATGAAGACATTGCCAGCACCGCTTGGCATCCATCCATGCGGAACCGGCGTAAATGCGGGTGTCAGTCACCCGAAGCGAGTTCTAACGTAATGGAGGGAGAAATGGCGGGCGACGGTTAGTAGTGGTTGGGAATTTAAAAATCAATCAATCAATCTCTCTCTCTCTCACTCTCTCTCTCTCTCTCTCTCTCTCTCTCTTCTCCTCCTCCT
The DNA here is from genome assembly GCA_018398815.1 of Conus ventricosus. NCBI lineage: Eukaryota > Metazoa > Mollusca > Gastropoda > Neogastropoda > Conidae > Conus > Conus ventricosus. Next base: position 28,177,031 of record CM031598.1, on the reverse strand, counting down.
CCTCCTCCTGTTTTCAGTTCTCTAAAGCTCAAGATAACATCATAGCATGTTTAAAGGTAATATGATTAACTCGAGTGCCTTTAAATTTCTTGCACACACGCACTTTCATTACCATTAGCACGAGGCTTTGGGCTCTAAAGAAAAATAAAGACAGTCAGTCTGTCTGACAGTCTGTCTGACAGTCTGTCTGACAGTCTGTCTGTCTGTCTGACAGTCTGTCTGGCAGTCTGTCTGTCTGACAGTCTGTCTGACAGTCAGTCAGTCTGACTGTCTGTCTGACAGTCAGTCAGTCTGTCTGTCTGTCTGACAGTCAGTCTGTCTGTCTGTCTGTCTGACAGTCAGTCTGTCTGTCTGACAGTCAGTCAGTCAGTCTGTCTGTCTGACAGACAGTCAGTCAGTCTGTCTGTCTGACAGTCAGTCAGTCTGTCTGTCTGACAGTCAGTCAGTCAGTCTGTCTGACAGTCAGTCAGTCAGTCTGTCTGTCTGTCTGACAGTCAGTCAGTCAGTCTGTCTGACAGTCAGTCAGTCGTCAGTCAGTCAGACAGTCAGTCAGTCAGTCAGTCAGTCAGTCAGTCAGTCAGTCAGTCAGTCAGTCAGTCAGTCAGTCTGTCTGACAGTCAGTCAGTCAGTCAGTCTGTCTGACAGTCAGTCAGTCAGTCTGTCTGACAGTCAGTCAGTCAGTCAGTCTGTCTGACAGTCAGTCAGTCAGTCAGTCTGTCTGACAGTCAGTCAGTCAGTCAGTCAGTCTGTCTGTCTGTCTGTCTGACAGTCAGTCAGTCAGTCAGTCAGTCAGTCAGTCAGTCAGTCAGTCAGTCAGTCAGTCAGTCTGTCTGACAGTCAATCAGTCTGTCTGTCTGACAGTCAGTCAGTCAGTCAGTCTGTCTGACAGTCAGTCAGTCTGTCTGTCTGACAGTCAGTCAGTCAGTCTGTCTGTCTGTCTGTCTGACAGTCTGTCTGACAGTCTGTCTGACAGTCTGTCTGACAGTCTGTCTGACAGTCTGTCTGACAGTCTTGTCTGACAGTCTGTCTGACAGTCAGTCAGTCTGACAGTCTGTCTGGCAGTCAGTCAGTCTGTCTGTCTGTCTGACAGTCAGTCAGTCTGTCTGTCTGTCTGACAGTCAGTCTGTCTGCTGTCTGTCTGACAGTCAGTCTGTCTGTCTGACAGTCAGTCAGTCAGTCTGTCTGTCTGACAGACAGACAGTCAGTCTGTCTGACAGTCAGTCAGTCAGTCAGTCTGTCTGTCTGTCTGTCTGACAGTCAGTCAGTCAGTCTGTCTGACAGTCAGTCAGTCAGTCAGTCAGTCAGTCAGTCAGTCAGTCAGTCAGTCTGTCTGACAGTCAGTCAGTCAGTCTGTCTGACAGTCAGTCAGTCAGTCTGTCTGACAGTCAGTCAGTCAGTCATGTCTGTCTGACAGTCAGTCAGTCAGTCAGTCAGTCTGTCTGTCTGACAGTCAGTCAGTCAGTCAGTCAGTCAGTCTGTCTGTCTGTCTGACAGTCAGTCAGTCAGTCAGTCTGTCTGTCTGACAGTCAGTCAGTCTGTCTGTCTGACAGTCAGTCAGTCTGTCTGTCTGACAGTCAGTCAGTCAGTCTGTCTGACAGTCAGTCAGTCTGTCTGTCTGACAGTCAGTCTGTCTGTCTGTCTGACAGTCAGTCAGTCAGTCAGTCAGTCTGTCTGTCTGACAGTCAGTCAGTCAGTCTGTCTGTCTGACAGTCAGTCAGTCAGTCTGTCTGTCTGTCTGTCTGTCTGACAGTCAGTCAGTCAGTCAGTCAGTCAGTCTGTCTGACAGTCAGTCAGTCAGTCAGTCAGTCTGTCTGTCTGACAGTCAGTCAGTCAGTCAGTCAGTCTGTCTGTCTGTCTGACAGTCAGTCAGTCAGTCAGTCAGTCTGTCTGACAGTCAGTCA
>CM031598.1:28150130-28170130 GCA_018398815.1 Conus ventricosus | reverse complement strand
GTCAGTCAGTCAGTCAGTCAGTCAGTCAGTCTGACAGTCAGTCAGTCAGTTAGTCTGACAGTCAGTCAGTCAGTCAGTCTGACAGTCAGTCAGTCAGTCTGTCTGACAGTCAGTCAGTCAGTCAGTCAGTCAGTCAGTCAGTCAGTCAGTCTGTGTGTCTCTCTCTCTCTCTCTCTCTCTCTCTCTCTCTCTCTCTCTCTCTCTCTCTCTCTCGTGACTTCCCTTGTCCAGTTGCTAGCAAGACGAACTTTTCACTTCTCCGATTACATTTTGCTCGTCTTTCCAAGAAAGAGTGTGAAATGCCTGTGGAAGGTCTTCCATCGAATCCGGAAAGTATACCCAACGCCGCTTTAAAACTGAAGGCAGGGATAATCAGACGGTTGTTACTCTTCGATTGACAACAATGTCCGACCATTCCCCTGTCACGCGACCTCCAGCTCACAGTGCTGTGTTCAGAAGAAAATGTCCCTCACAGGTCAACAGGGACAGGAGGAGGGCCCAGGAACACCGGAAGCAAAAGGCAATGAAAGTGTTTCATCCCCGTCCGGTCTGCTCCTGCCGACCCCTCCTAGTTTTAATATACCATACCGACATACGTGACAATAACAATCGCGAATCCTGCGCCGACACTTTTTTCAGCATTCACACCAACCCCTTCCACTGTGTCTCTTGCCTGCACCGTGTTCGCTATCCCGCGATTAATCCTGTACCTGGCTATAAGTCCCGTGTACATTATGGTGTTTGGAGAATTTCTCCCTTGATTTGAGTCAAGGGGCACCTAGACATGAAAAATCACGGAGGTGATCGGGCACCACCCTGGTACATTTTGCGTAATGGCCGATTCAAATATGGCCGCCACCCGCCGCGGTGAAAATCCTAACTTTTGTGTTTTTGACAATATATACACTTGTAACACTTCTAATCCGACTGATTTTGGTGTGCTGAGTTCATTTCTGGTATTATTTTGTCCATTTGGGGTCATCTTGACCTTCAAATGCCATGGTCAAGGTAATTTTCTTGTACCAACGGTCTTGACCGTAACCTGGCGATATTCTAGCTGTAACAACAGGGCTCCTATACATAATGCCACTAATTCTGACATGCATTTTCACTGTATGATTCACTATGAAAGATATTAGTCATTCTGATCTTGAATTCACAAGTGAACGCCGTTTTTACCTATTCAACTAAAACTGTCTTTGCTACTTTTTCACTTTTTTCTGTATTGCGTGGTCAATGACACATCCCAACAGAAACAGAAAAGTTCTCAAGTATGCAACAAACATGCTCAATGTGACTGTAATTGTCTCTTTCCATCACTGATTGGAACATGGAGAATTATCTGCTTTTCCATGGCAGAATGCGACGCAGCAAACTCCAGTACAACAGCACCCACATTGTCGAGTGTCACACTTGTCTGCCCACTTGCATATTGTGAGCAAAGTGGGTGGCAAGGGCTTCATGCATTTAGTTGGCAACAGGGTGTCAAAATGTTGCTCCCACCCATGTTCTAGTGTTCTAGGTAGCCCTCACGTTGTTGACTGGCCGCCCAAGCAGATGGCATGCTTTGTGCACCAGAAAGGCTTCTCTGTGGATGTGGCCTCTGATGACACTGCTTGTGGGTGGGAGAGAGTCAATTCTAGCTGTAGCACTGCTGTAGTTCTCCACTCTGAGCTGGTTGAACGTTTCAGCAGTTGTTGTTGATCTGACACCCACCCAGACATGTACACGGTACATTTCCGCCAGAGCTTCATCTTGCTCTGACAAGCTGTCCGTCGCTCAAAAGTTCGTCAGATGCTGTACAGGGTCAGCTGCCATAGCAGCGTTCTTCGCCCCTACCTTAGTCACACAGTCATCGCCAGTCAGTATGTGTGCTTTGATCACTGACTTGGCCAGCGGTGCTCCAAGCCTAGAAACTGCTGGGTGCAGTGGAAGCATCCGCCGCTTCTCACGTGTGCCAAACTGCTGCCAGATTTCCTTCAACCTCAGCGTTTGGAACTGAGGGGTGTAGTGAAGCAGTAGTGGGAAAGTGTCCGTGTCGTTGGAAACTGCTGTAACTCTCTTGCACTGTTTGACGCGAACAGCCCACTCCACATCTACTACCAGTCTGGCGTCTGCCTCTTCAATCCAGCTGTGCAGGTCCGGGATTTCTTCACCGCCAGCTCAAATCAACACAAAGAAAACAGAAACCATGAGAGTCAACAACCAACAACGAGACCCACTACGACTGCAACAGCAAGACATCACTGAAGTTGATAAGTTTGTCTACCTCGGCAGTGTGGTCAGCAAAGATGGAGGTACAGATGAGGATATCAAGAGCCGCATCAGTAAAGCCAGGCACATCTTTATTACGCTACGGCCTACCTGGAATTCCTCTGCCCTCTCACTCCACAACAAGATCAGAATCTTCAATTCAAATGTAAAATCTGTCCTTCTATATGGTTCTGAAACGTGGCGAACAACAAAGACAAACACTCACAAACTCCAAGCATTTATCAACAGATGTCTGCGAAACATTGTGAACATCAGATGGACAGATATTTTTGCCAATACAGAACTGTGGAACAAGACCAAGCAAGTTCCAATGAAATCAGAAATCAGAAAACGGAAGTGGGGATGGATTGGCCACACCCTCAGAAAGTCTCCATCCAACATCGCAGGACAAGCCCTTGAATGGAACCCCCAGGGCAAAAGAAAAGTGGGAAGACCAAGACAGACATGGCCAAGGAGTACCGACGCAGAGGTGAAGGTCGCCGGAATGACGTGGGCCGAGCTGAAGAGGATCTCCCGAAACCGTGTCCGCTGGAAGAATGTGGTTGCGGCCCTATGTTCACCAGGGAATTCAGAGGACTAAGTCAAGTCACCTCATCATCAGAGACGACAGAGCTGGCGATGATGACAAGATTTCCTTCAGCTCGATTGCTCACCATATCTTGAACCAGCAGCTGAAGATTCTGTTTGTTTTTTCTCAGATGCCCAGAACTTGTCAAGCTGTCGAGGGATGGGTGTGTCTGCGTTCATGCCAATATTGTCAATGGGCGTCACACCAGCTCGCCTCATGGGCTGTCCTTCTTTCAGGGAAAGTTCAACGTATGAATCTAACAGCAGGTGAACGTAGTCCGACTCATGGCAGAGGCTTGTGGCTGATGTGATGACTGCAGTGACTACATCACCGAGGGTAGAGAATTCTGCTAGCGGCATCTGTCGCATCTTTGACATGAAGTCTACCACAACATGAGTGGGAAGAAGAGACATCTGATTCCATTGTGTGAGGTCCAGTTCAGATTCAATTTCACCAACAAGTGTTGACTTGTTGACGTGAGCGTGAAGATCACCATCAAACAGTGGAGTCACTGGCAGCAGATCGTGTGCAAGTATCTGCTTGATGTCCATGCCATGCTCCTTTGCAATGTCCATGGTTCTCTGTGCCTCCACAATGTCCTTGAAGGCCACGTCCAAACACGCCACATTCAACCAGTGCGTCGTCTAAGCCAGAACCTCGAAGCAGTTTGCCCTGGGACCCGAGCAGAATGCGAGTCCAGTGGAAGGGTCCCAAGCAGATGAGCAGATCCTTGAACTGTTCTGTCTCATGCAGGTAAAATCTGCCGCCACAGCAAACACGCCTTCATCGCACCAAACTGCTATTGATGCTTGGTTCAGCTGTCTGCAACAACTTTGAAAGTTTGTGAGGTCGCTGACCCTGTACAGCATCTGACGAACTTTGGATAGACAGATAGCTTGTCAGTGCAAGATGAAGCTCTGGCAGAAATGTACCGTGTACATGTCTGGGCGGGTGTCAGACCAACAACAACTGCTGAAATGTTCAACCAGCTCAGAGTGGAGAACTACAGCAGTGCTACAGCTAGAATTGACTCTCTCCCACCCACAAGCAGTGTCATCAGAGGTCACATCCACCGAGAAGCCTTTCTGGTGCACAAAGCATGCCATCTGCTTGGGGCGGCCAGTCAACGTGAGGACTACCTAGAACCACTAGAACATGTGTGGGAGCAACATTTTGACACCCTGTTGCCAACTAAATGCATGAAGCCCTTGCTACCCACTTTGCTCACAATATGCAAGTGGGCAGACAAGTGTGACACTCGACGGTGTGGGTGCTGTTCTACTGGAGTTTGCTGTGTCACATTCTGCCATGGAAAAGCAAATAATTCTCCATGTTCCAATCAGTGATGGAAAGAGACAATTACAGTCAGTCACATTGAGCATGTTTGTTGCATACTTGAGAACTTTTTCTGTTTCTGTTGGGATGTGTCATTGACCACACAATACAGAAAAAAGTGAAAAAGCAGCAAAGACAGTTTTAGTTGAATAGGTGAAAACGGCGTTCACTTGTGAATTCAAGATCAGAATGACTTATATCTTTAACAGTGAATCATACAGTGAAAATGCATGTCAGAATTAGTAGCATTATGTATAGGAGCCCTGTTGTTACAACTAGAATATCGCCAGGTTGCGGCCAAGACCGTCAGTATAAGAAAATTACCTTGACCATGGCATTTGAAGGTAAAGATGACCCCAAATGGACAAAACAATACCAGAAATGAACTCAGCACACCAAAATCAGTTGGATTAGAAGTGTTACAAGTGTATATATTGTCAAAAACACAAAAGTTAGGATTTTCATGGCGGCGGGTGGCGGCCATATTTGAATCGGCCATTACGCAAAATGTACCAGGGTGGTGCCCGATCACCTCCGTGATTTTTCATGTCTAGGTGCCCCTTGACTCAAATCAAGTGAGAAATTCTCCTAACACCATAATGTACACGGGACTTATAGCCAGGTACAGGATTAGATGGAACACAGCACATCGACATCGCACCGTGCGACACAGTCAGTCAGTGACAGCAACTCCCAACTTAGACCTGCCATCTGACCCAGAGGTTGAAAAGCTGTGTGTTAATGAAGATGAGGTTGATCACTCTGGTGCATTTTGTGAATGCGATTCATCTGTAACCAGTTCTGTGCAACAAGATAGTCAAACATTCGTCGAAGCAGCAAGTGCGTGCGTTATAGACAGTAGCAGTGATTATGTAGATACGACTACTGTTACAGCACAGACACCCCACGCAGAATGACAAAGAGAATGAACGATCGCCTGTGTGAAGGGAAGGAAGAACTGAAGGGCTGCACTGCAAGCCGCGAAGAGGTTGAAATCCGAAATCTTGACGATCAGTCGTAACTGTTGATAAACATCTGAAAATATCCGATTGACAGTTACCTGCGTCCTCGTTGTATTTACTGGTCTATACAATTCCGTGATCTGGAATCCAGTCGCGACGCACTTTCTTGTGCTGTATCGGAGACGTTTAATTTCTAATGTTTGTGTACGTACAGTCCCCACCCCCTTCGTCTCCCGACCTTGTCAGTGGGCTTCGTAAAGCTTACTATAATAAACTATTATTCATCATTATCATTCAACATCATCAACATCATCATATCATCATCATCATCATCATCTCCTCTCTCTCTCTCTTCTCTCTTCTCTCTCTCTCTCTCTCTCTCTCTCTCTCTCTCTCTCTTTCCGGCTCTACGACTTAACTCCCATAGTTTGGGCGTGTTCTGCTTGTTTCCTTTCGGACCCTTGCTGGAGAAGACAAATGGGCGTGATAAGAGTTTCTTTCCTTACCGGCTTCAAAGGAATTTCGGGTTGTGGGAAATAATCGTGCAGTCTTGAGAGAAAGAGAGAGAGAGAGAGAGAGAGAGAGAGAGAGAGAGACAGACAGACAAGACAGACAGACAGAGAGACACAGAGAGAGAAGAGAGAGAGAGAGAAAAGAGAGAGAGAGAGAGAGAGAGAGAGAGAGAGAGAGAGAGAGAGCGAGAGAGAGAGAGAGATGCTAAAAATAACGAAAACAAAACAAAACAGTGTTATCCAGAAGGAACTAAGGGGAAGAAAGACACAGGTGGAGGGAGCACGGGGCGGGAAACGGCTGCGGTTTTCACGTCATTTACCAGTGCCACCTAACCCTCCAACCCCCCCCCCCCCACCTCACCCCCAACCCTCCTCACCCCCACCCCCACCCCTCGTCCTCTCCCCTTATGCCTTACTCATATCCTTCTTTCCTCAGTCCCCCCTCCTTTCATTCCGTGTGCCGCTCATTCATCTTTTCAATTTGTTATGGCAACACTTAGCGTCTCTTTTGTAGTCCTGTGGACGCTGCGCGTGCGCGCGCGCGCACACACACACACGCGCGCGCGCACACACACACATGCATGCACATACGTACGCGCGCGCGCACGCGCACACACGCTCGCGCGCGCACACACACACGCGCGCGCGCACACACATGCATGCACGTACGCACGCACACGCGCGCACACACACACACACGCACACACAGAGTGCGTTTCCATTTTCAAGTTCACTGCCTCAGCAAGCCCCCGCGGTTACCATCCACAACAAACCAACAAACCAGGAGAAAGTGCATACCGCCCGCTCCAATGCGTAGGGGCGGGGTCCAGTTTAAACACAGGACAGATGAGGTCGGGGGGTAGAGAGGATGACAGGGTGGGGGGAGTGGGGTAGGGCTAGGAGGGGGGGGGAGGTAGGGATGGGGGTGGGGTTTGTTGATGAAGGGGTGGCGGAGGGTGGAGTTATGGTTGGGAGATTGACATTCGGAGGAATGGGAGACGGGGGGTGGGGGTGGGGGATTTTAAACACGCCGTAAGAATTTGCAACAAGATATTGGATATTGTATTGGTATTGTATTTTATTGCATTGTATTGCACTGTATTATACAGTATTGTATTGTGTTGCATCGTATCGAATTGTATCGTATCGTCCTGATTTGTATTGAATCACATTGTATCGTCATGTATTGTATTCTATCGCCATGTATTGTATTTTTGTATTGTATCGTACTATCTTGCCTTGTATTATCGTATTCGTCCTGTATTTGTATTGTATCGTATTGTATTTGCATTCTGTGATATGTTATGTCTGTATTGCATTGTGTCGTATTGTATTGTATAATATCGTTTTGTTATTGTATGATTTACTGTTGTGGTCTGAGTTGTATGGCGATTTATGGTATCGTATCGGATCGTATTGTTTTGGAATTGTATTGTGTCGTTCTGGGTTGAATCCAAATTGGATCGTCCGTCTGTGTTTATCGCTCGTGTCGTGTGTATCTGCATCGTGTTGTTTTGTTATGGTAGTGTTTTTTTTTTTATATTGTGTTGTTTTGTATAGTATGTACTGCACTTTTTGTGCTGTGGTGTGTGCTGTGGTGTACTGTGGTGTATGTGAGTGCTGTGGTGTGCTGTGGTGTACTGTGTGTGTACTGTTGGTGTACCATGGTGTGCTGTGGTGTGCTGTGGGTGTACTGTGGTTGTACTGTGGTGTGCCATGGTGTGCTGTGGTGTACTGGTGGTTTTGTTCTGTGGTGTGCTGTGTAGTGCTATGTGGTGTTACTGTGAGTGTGCTGTGGTGTACTTGGTGTACTGTAAGTGTGCCGTGTTGCTGTGTGGTGTTTTGTGGTGTGCCTGCGGTGTGTGTGGATTGTGCTGTGGTGTGCCTGTGGTGTTCTGTGGTGTTCTGTGGTTGTGCTGTGGTGTGTTGAGGTGTGTTGTGGAGTGATGTGGTTGTATGTGGTGTTGTTAGGTTGTACTGGCGGTGTGATGTGGTGGTGATGATGGTTGTACTTTGGCTGTGTGTGTGCTGTGGTGTGTGTGGTGTTATGTGGTGTGTTATGGTTGTTACTGTGGTGTTGTTATGGTGTTACTGTGGTGTACTGTGTGTGTTGTGGTGTCCTGTGGTGTACTTTGGTGTGGTGTGCTGTGGGTGATGTGGTGTACTGTGGTGTACTTTGGTGTGGTGTGTGCTGTGGTGGTGATGTGGTGTACTGTGGTGTGTGCTGTTGGTTCGGTGGTGTTCTCTGTTGTGCTGGGGTGTACATGTGGTGTGTTGTGGTGTGCTGTGGTGTGCTGTGGTGTACTGTGTTGTGCTGTGGTTGTATGTGTGTATTGTGGTGTGTGTGGTTGGTACTGTGGGTGTGTGGGTTGTAATGTGGTGTGCTGTGGTGTACAATGGTGGGCTCGTGGTATGCTGTGGTGTTGATGTGGAGTTACTGTGGTGTACGCTATGGTGTACAATGGTGTACTGTGGTGTATTGTGGTGTGCTGTGCTGTATGTGGTGTGCGGTGGTGTGCTGTGTTGTATGTGGTGTGGCTGGGTTGTACTGTGGTGTGCTGTGGTTGTACTGTGGTGTGCTGTGATGTACTGTGGTGTGCTTTTGGTTGTTTGGTGTCTGTGGTGTACTGTGATGTACTTGGTTGTACTGTTGGTGTACCTGTGGTGTCACTGTGATGTGCTGTGGTGTGTGTGGTGGGCTGTGGTTGTATGTGGTGTGCTGTGGTGTGTTACTGGGGTGTTGTGTGGTTGTACTGTGGTGTGTTCGGGTGTGCTTTGGTGTGTGTGGTGTGTTCTGTGTGTGACCAGTGGTGTGCTGTGGCGGCTGTTGGGTGTGTGTTGTGCTGTGGGTGTACTGTGGTTTTGGGTACTGTGGTGTGATGCTGTGGTGAACGTTGGTGTACAATGGTGTACTGTGTGTATGTGGTTTGTAATATGGTGTATTGGTGTGTGTGGTGTACTGTGGTGTACAATGGTGTGCTGTGGTGTGCTGTGGTGTCACTGCACTGCACTGTGGTGTACTGTGGTGTGCTGTGAGGTTGTACTGTGGTGTGTACTGTGGTTGTTCAGTGGGTGCTGTGGTTGTACTGTGGTGTACTTGTGGTGTACTGTGGGGGACTGCGTTGTTTGTACAGTGGGGTACTGTGGAGTACTGTGGTGTGTGTGGGGTTTACTTTGGTGTACTGTGGTGATGTACTATGGTGTACTGTGTTTACTGTGTGAGCTGTGGTGTGCTGTGGTGTACTTGGGTGTACTTGTGGTGTAGTGTGGTTGTAGTGTGGTGTATTATGGTGTAAATGTGGTGTGCTGTGGTGTACAATGGTGTATGTGGTGTTCTTTGGTGTATGTTGGGGTTGTACTATGGTGTACCTCTCGTGGGTGTTATGTTGGATGTATATGGTGTTTTTGTTTTTACTGTGGGTTGCTGTGGTGTAAATGGTTGTACTGGGTTGTAAGTGTGTGGTGTGGTGTCCAATGGTTGTATGTGGTGTCTGTGGTGTACTGTGGTGTGCTGTGGTGGAAAATGGTTTGTACTATGGTGTATGGGTGTGCTGTGGTGTCAATGGTTGTGTTACTGTGGGGTACTGTGTGTGCTGTGGTGTACAATGGTTGTGTACTATGGTGTATGTGGTGTGCTGTGGTGTATGGTGATGTACTATGGTGTTTTGTGGTTGTACTTGGTGTGTAACTGTGGTGTTACTGTGGAGGTGTACTATGGTTTGTTACATGTTGGTGTGTGTGGTGTACAATGCGTGTCCTGTGGTTGCTTTGGTGTGCTGTTGTTGTACTGTGGTTTGTACTATGGTGTACAATGGTGTTACTGTGGGGTACTATGGTGTACTGTGGTGTATTTGGTTGTACTATGTGTACTGTGGTTGTGCTGCGGTGTACAATGGTGTGCTGTGGTGTGCTGTGGTGTGCTGTGGTGTGCTGTGGTGTACTGTGGTGTGGTGTGGTGTGGTGTGGTGTGTGTGCTGTGCTGTGGTGGGTGTGTGGTGTGCTGGGTGTACTGTGGTATGCAGTGGTGTACTGTGGTGTCCAATGGTTGTACTGTGGCTGTGCTGTGGTGTACTGTGGTGTACAATGGTGTAGTAGTGTGCATGTGGTGTGACTGTTTGTGTGTTGGTGTGCTGTGGTGTACTATGGTGTTCTGTGGTGTTCTTGGTGTACTGTTGTGTACTGTGGTTTATGTTGTGTACATGGTGTACTATGCGAGTACTATGTGTATGTGGTGTACAATGTGTACTGTGGTGTACTATGGTGTACTTGTTGTGTACTGTGGTGTTCTGTGGTGTACTGTGGTGTACTGTGGTGTGCGATGGTGTACTGTGTGCTTTGGTGTGTGTTGTGTACCTGTGGTTTACTGTGGTATACATGTGGTGGCTGTGGTGTACTGTGGTGGAGCTAAGGTTTACAATGTGTGTGCTGTGGTGTGCTGTGGTTTGTATGGTGTACAATGGGTGTGTGAGGTTGCTTGTGGTGTACTGTTGTGAGCTGTTGTGTATGTGGTGTTGGCTATGGTGTACAATGGTTTTTATGTGGTTGTGCTGTGGTGTACGTGTGTGTTGTGTGGTGTTGGTTGTCATGTGGTGTATATGTTTGTACTTTTGTGTACTATGGTGTACTGTTGTGTACTGTGCGTGTCTGTGGCAGTGCTGTGGGGTACGTGGTGTGTATGGTGTACAAATGGTGTTCGGTGGTGTGCTGTGGTGTGTGTGCTGGGTGTAAGTGTAACTGCTGGTGTGCTGTACTGTGGTGTACTGTGGAGGTTAATGTTTTGTTCTATGGTGTATGTAGTGTACTGTGGTTGTCTGTGGTGTGTATGTGGTTGCTATGTGGTGTACTCTGGTTGTACTGTGGTGTAAATGGTGTACCATGGTGTGCTGTGGTGTACTGTGGTGTGCTGTGGTGTACTTGAAGTGGTGTACTGTGGTTGTATGTGGCTGTTCTGTGTGTGTGTTGTGTACTGTTGGTGGATGTTGGTGTACTGTGGTGTGCTGTTGTGTACTGTGGGTTGTATCTGTGGTGTACTGTGGTGTGCTGTTGTGTACTGTGGTGTACGTGGGTGCATTTGTGGTGTGCTGTTGAGTGCTCTGAGTATGTGGTGTTTCTGGTGGTGTTGTACTGGTGGCTGTACTGTGGTGTACGGTTGTGTACTGTGGTTTGTTTGTGGTGTATGTGGTTCGTACTGTGTGTGTGTTGTGGTGTGCTGGTGGTGTGCTGTGGTGTGCTGTGGTGTGGTGTATGTGGTGGTGTACTGTCTGTGGTTGTACTGGTTGTGTGCTGTGGTGTGCTGTGGTGTGGTGTACTGTGGTGTGGTGTATGTGGTGTGTAGTGGCTTGTTGTGGTGTACTATGGGGTACTGTGGTGTACAATGGTTGTACTGTGGTTGTACTATGGTGTTCTGTGGTGTACAATGGTGTTACTGTGGTGTACTGTGGTGTACTGTGGTGTACTGGTGGTGTACCAATGGTTGTGCCGTGGTGTGCTTGTGTGTACGGTGGGTTGTACTGTGATGGATTTGGTGGACTGTGGTGTGCTGTGGTGTGCTGTGGGTGTGCTGTGGTGTACTATGTGTGCTGTGGTGTGCTGTGGTGTGTGTGGTGTACTGTGGTGTACTTGTGGAGTGCTGTGGTGTGCTGTTGGTTGTCCTGTGGTGTATGTTGGTGTGCTGTGGTGTACAGTGGTGTGCTGTGGTGTGCTGTGGTGAGCTGTGGTGTGCTTGTGGTGATGCTGTGGTGTACTGTAGGTGGTGCTGTGGTGTACTGTGGTGCATGGGTGTACGGTGGTTGGTGTACTGTGGTGTATCTGTGGTGTGCTGTGGTGTGCTGTGGTGGTACGGAGCGTGTACTGTGGTGTGTTTGGGGTACTGTGGTGTACTGTGGTGTGCAGTGGTGTACTGTGGTGTGTTGTGTGTACTGTGTTGTGCTGTGGCACTGTGGTGTGCTGTGGTTGTACTGTAGTGTGCTTTATGGTGCTGTACGGTGGTGTGTTGTGGTGTGGGCTGTGGTAGTACTGTGGTGTGCTGCGGACTGTGCTGTGGCGTGCGGTGGTGTACTGTGGTGTGCTCGTGGTGTATGCACTGCAATGTGGTGTATGTGGGGGCTGTGGGGGTATGTGGAGTGCTGTGGGCTTGTACTGTGGGGTTACTGCTGGTGTGTGTGGTGTACTGTGGTGTGCTGTGGTGTACTGCACTGGCAAGTGGTGTATGTGGTGTGTGTGGGGGTACTGTGGTGTTGCTGTGGTGTATGTGGGGTACTGCGGTGTACGGTGGCTGTACTGTGGTGTGCTGTTGTGTACGGTGGTGTTACTTGTTGTGTGTGGTGTACTGCTGGTGTCTGGTGTGGTGTGCGTGGTGTGCTGTGTGTCCAATGGTGTACTGTGATGTTGGTACTGTGGTGTACTGTGGTGTGCTGTGGTGTAAATGGGTGTACTATTGGTGTACTGTGGTGTGTGTGGTGTACAATGGTGTATGTGTGTACTGTGGTGTGCTTGTGGTGTACAATGGACTGTACTATGGTGTTTGTGGTGTGCTTTTGTGGTTTGTACTGTGATGTAATATGGTGTATGTGGTTGTACTCTTGGTTGTACTGTGGTGTACTTGGTTGTACTATTGTGTACTGTGGTGGTGGTGCTGTGGTGATACAATGGTGTTGTGGGTGCTGTGGTGTCCAATGGTGTTACTGTGGTTTGTACTGTGGTGTACTGTGGTGTGCTGTGGTGAAAAAGGGTGTACTATGGTGTACGGTGGTGTGTGTGGTGTACAATGGTTGTACTGTGGTGTACTGTGGTGTGCTGTGGTGTACAAAGGTGTACTTATGTGTACTGTGGTGTGCTGTGGTGTACTGTGATGTACTATGGTGTACTGTGGTTATAAGGTGTATGTGTTACTTTGGTGTATCTGCGTGCTTGTACTGTGGTTGAGTGTGGGGGTACATTGGTGTCCTGTGGTCCTGCTGTGGTGTGCGGTGGTGTACTGAGGTGTACTATGGGGTACAATGGTGTACTGTGGTGTATATGGTGTATGTGGGTATGTGGTGTACTTGGTTTATGTGGTGTGTGTGGTGTACAATGGTGTGCTGTGGTGTGCTGTGGTGTGCTGTGTGTACTGTGGTGTGGTGTGGTGTGCTGTGCTGTGCTGTGGGTACTGTGGTGTGCTGTAGGTGTGTGTGGTGTTATGTGGTATGCAGTGGTTGTACTGTGGTGTACAATGGTGTACTGTGGTGTGCTGTGTTGTGTACTGTGGTGTCAATGGGGACATGTTGTGTGCTGTGGTGTGCCTGTAGTGTGCTGTGGTGTGCTGTGGTTTATCTATGGGTCCTGTGGTTGTACTTTGGTGCTACTGTGGTGTACTGTGGTTTTGTACATGCAGTGTGTATGTGTTGTGGTGAGCTTGGGTTACTATGGCTTGTACTGTGGTGACTATGGTTGTACTGTGGTTTATGTGGGTGTGCTGTGGTGTGCTTGTGGTTACAGTGCGTGTACTGTGGTGTAAGTTGGGGGTAGTGTGGTGTATTATGGTGTCTGTGGTGTGATGTGGTGTACAATGGAGTACTGTGGTGTACTGTGGGGTACAGTGTTGTACTATGTGTACTGTGGTGTACTGTGTTGTCTATGGTGTACTGTGGTGCTATGTGGTTGCTACTATGGATGTACTGTGGTGTGCTGTGGTGTACATGGTGTACTGTGGTGTACTGTGGTGTGTGTGTGTCCAATGGTTGTACTGTGGGGTACTGTGGTGTTCTTTGGTGTGCTGTAGGTGTAAAATGGTGTTGGTACTATGGTGTTTGTATGTGGTATGTGCTGTGGTTGAGGTACAATGGTGTTACTGTGGTGTCTACTGTGGTGTGCTGTGGTTACAATGGTTGTACTTGGTGTACTTTGTTGTGCTGTGGTGTACTGTGATGTATATGGTGTACTGTGTGGTGTATATGGTGTACTGTGGTGTTCTGTGGTTCTGTACTTGTGTACTGTGGTGTGTGTGGTGTTACAATGGTGTATCTGTGGTGTACTGTGGTGTGCTGTGGTTTCCATGGTGTACTGTGGTGTCTGTGGTGTAGGTGGTGTGCGGTGGTGGTAAAAATGGTTTCTTTGTACTATGGTTGTACAGTGGTGTGCTGTGGTGGACAATGGTGATACTGTGGTTGTACGTGGTGTGCTGTGGTGTACATTGCGGTGTTGATGTTGTATGTGGTGTGCTGTGGTGTACTGTGATGTATATGGTGTACTGTGGGGTACTTTGGTTGTACTGTGGTGTTATGTGTGTTGTACTATGTGTACTGTGGTGTGCTGTGGGGTACACTGGTTTGGTCCGTGGTATGCTCGTGGTGTGTGTGGTGTACTTGGTGTCAGATGTGTACAATGGGGTTGTTGTGGTGTACTATGGTGTACTGTGGTGTACTGTGGTGTACAATGGTGTACTGTGGTGTGCAGTGGTGTACATGGTGTGCTGTGGTGTGCTGTGGTGTGCTGTGGTGATGCTGTGGTGTATGTGTGTGTGGAAGCGCGTGGGGTGGGGAGTGCGCTTGGGAATGTGATGTGTGTGCTGTGGTGTACTGTGGTGTGCTGTGGTTGGCTGTGGTTATATGTGGTACGCAGTGGTGTACTGTGGTGTAACTGGTGTACTGTGGTGTGCTGTGGTGTACTGTGGTGTACAATGGTGAACTGTATAGTGTGCTGTGGAGTGCAGTTGTGTGCTGTGGTGTGCGGTGGCTCAAAAGGTACTATGTGTTTGTGGTGTACTATGGTTGTACTGTGGTTTATGTGGTGTTGTGCTGTGGTGTGCTAGTGGTGTTCTGTGGTGTACTGTGGTGTGTGTGGTGTGTGTGGATGTATTCTGTTGTACTGTGGTGTGTGTGGTGTACTGGTTGATTGTGGTGTATGTGGTGTATGGGTTGTATATTGGTGTACTGTGGTGTTCTACTGTGGTGTCTATGTGTACTGTGGTGTGTGTGGTGTAAATGTGTACTGTGGTGTGTGTACTGTGTTGTGCTGTGGAGTCATGGGTGTACTGTGGTGTACTGTGGTGTACTGTGGTGTGCTGTGGTGTAAAATTGGTGTACTTTGGTTGTACTGTGGTGTGCTGTGTGTTACAATGGTGTACTGTGGTGTACTGTGGTGTGCTTATGTGGTGTAGACAATGGTGTACTTTGTTGTATGTGGCGTGCTGTTGGTGTACTGTGATGTACTATGGTGTCCTGTGGTGTGGTGCACTATGTGTCACTGTTGGTGTACTGTGGTGTACTATGGTGTTCTGTGGTGTGTGTGGTGTACAATGGGTTCTGTGGTAGTAACTGTGGTGTGTGTTGTGTCCATGGTGTACTGTGGTTTGGTACTGTGGTGTACTGTGGTGTGTGTGGTTGTAAAATGTGTATATGGTGTACTTTGTTTGTGGTGTGCTGTGGTTGTACAATGGTGTATGTGGTGTACTGGGATGCTGTGGTGTAACAATGGTGTACTATGTGTACTGTGGTGTGTGTGGTTGTACTGTGAGGTACTAAGGTTTACTGTGGTGTATATGGTTTACTGTGGTGTTACTGTGGCTGTACTATGGTGTACTGTGGTGTGCTGTGGTGTTACAATGGTGTTCCTGTGGTCTGCTGTGGTGTGTGTGGTTGTACTGGTGGTGTATATGGTGTACAATGGTGTCTGTGGTGTACTATGGTGTATGTGGGTGTAAAAGTGGTTGTACTATGGTTGTATGTGGTGTGCTCTGTGGTTTCCTATGTGCTGCGGGGTGGTGTGCTGTGGTGTGCTGTGGTGTGCTGTGGTGTATGTGGAGTGGTTTGGTGTGGTTAGGTGGCTGTCTGTGCTGTGGTGACTGTGGGGTGCTGTGGTGTGCTGTGGGGTACTGTTGTATGAGTGGTGTGTATGTGGGTGTTACAATGGTGTCGATGTGGTGTGTGTGGTGTACTGTGGTGTACATTGCGGTGAACTGTAAGTGTGCTGTGGTGTTGCTGTTGATGTGCTGTGGTGGGTGTGGTGTACTATGGTGTACTGTGGTGTATTTGGTGTCTGTGGTGTACTGTGGTGTACTGTTGTGTACTCTGGTTGTACTTATGGTGGTGTATGTGGTGAAATGGTTGTTCTGTGGTGTCTATGGTTGTACGGTTGTGTACTGCTTGGTGTTATGTGGTTGTACTGTGGTTGCTGTGGTGTACTGTGGGTGTATGGTGTACAATGTGTGCTGTGGTGTTGTGTGGTGTTTATGTGGTGTATGTGGTATACTGTGGTGTGTGAGGTGTCTGTGGTTTGATCTGGTTACAATGGTGTGTGTGGTGTGTGTGGTGTGCTATGTGTACAATGGTGTGCTGTGGAGTGCTGTGGTGTATGTGGTGTGCTGTGGTGTACGTGGTGTGCTATGGTGTACAATGGTGTACTGTGGTGTGCTGTGGTTGTGTGGTGTCGTGTGCTGTTGTGTGGTGTGGTTGTACCAGTGGTTGTACTAGGTGTACTTTTGTGGAACTTTGGTGTATGTTGTTGTACGTGAGGTGTACTGTGGTGTTTCTTGTTGGGTGCTGTGTGTACTGTGGTGTGGATGGTGTACAATGGTGTACTGTGGTGTGCTTGTGGTGTGCTGTGTTTTCGTGTTGCTGTGGGTGTGTGTCCTGTGGTGGAATGTGGTGTATGTTGTGTTACTATGGTGTACTGTTGGTGTACTGTGGTGGTACTGTGGTGTACTGTGGTGTACTGTGGTGTTATATGGTGTACTAGTGGGTACATTTGTGTGCTGTGTGCGCTGTGGTGTACTGTGGTGTGTACTGTGGTTGTACTGTGGTGTGTGTGTTGTGTACTGTGGTGTTATGTGGTGTACTGTTGTGTTGTGTTGTGTACTGTGGTTGTACTGTGGTGTAATGGTGGTGTGCTGTTGTGTATGTGGTTGTACCGTGGTGCATTGTGTTGTGCTGTTGCGTGCTCTTGGGTACTGTGGTGTTCTGTGGGTGTACTGTGGTGTACTGTGGGGTCGGTTGGGTATGTGGGTGTTTGTGGTGCTGTTGGTGTACTGTGGTGTGTTGTGGTGTGCTTTCTGTGTGGTGTGCTGTGGTGTGCTGGGTGTGGGTGTACTTGTGGGTGGTGTATGTTACTGTGGAGTTATGTTGTTTGATTTGGAGGTGCTGTGCTGGGTGTGGTATACTGTGGTGTGGTGTTACTGTGGTGAGCGGTGGTGTGTTGTGTGGTTAACTATGGTGTACTGTGGTGTACAATGGTTGTCTACTGTGTGTACTATGGTGTACTGTGGGGTACAATGCGTGTACTGTGGTGTATGTGGTTGCTACTGTGGTGTCCTGGGGTGTACAATGTGTGCTGGGTGTGCTGTGGTGTACGTGGTGACTGTGGTGTTCGTGGTGTACTATGGTGTGCTGTGGTGTGCTGTGGTGTGAGTGTGTGCTGTGGTGTACTGTGGTGTGCTGTGGTGTGTGTGGGGAGTGTGGTGTGCTGTGGAGTGCTGTTGGTGTACTGTGGTTGTGCTGTGTGTGTATGTGGTGCACTGTGTACTGTGGTTGTGGTTGTACTGTGGTGTATGTGTGTGCTGTGGGTGTGTGTGGTGTACGAGGGGGTACTGTGGTGTGTTGTGGTGTACTGTGGTTACTGTGGTGTGCAGTGGTTGTACTGAGGTGTGTTGTGGTGTACTGTGTTGTGCTGTGTGCACTGTGCGTGTGCTGTGGTGTACTGGAGTGTGCTATGGTGTACTGTGGTGTGTGTGGTGTGCTGTGGTTACTGTGTGTGCTGCGGTGTGTGTGGTGTGCTGTGGTGTATGCACTGCAATGTGGTGTACTGTGGTGTGCTGTTGGGGTACTGTGGTGTGTGTGGTGTATGTGGTTATGCGGTGTGTGTGGTTGTACTGTGGTGTGTGTGGTTGTACTGCACTGCATGTGTGTCCTGTGGCGTGTGCTGTGTGTATGTGGTGTGCTGTGGTTATGGGGGGTACTGCGGGTACTGTGGTGTATGTGGTGTACTGTGGTTGTGCTGTGGTGTTGCTGTGGTGGTCTGTTGGTGTGTGTGGGTTATGTGGTGTCTGTGTCGTACTGCTGGTGTTATGTGGTGTACTGTGGTGTTGCTGTGGTGTTGTACTGTGGTATACTGTGGTGTATGCAACTGCAATGTGGTGTACTGTGGGTGCTGTGGGGTACTGTGGTGTGCTGTGGGGTACGGTGGTGTATGCGGTGTACTGTGGTGTGCTGTGGTGTACAGTGATGTATGTGGTGTACTGTGGATGATATGTGGTGTGTGTGGTGTGCTGTGGTGTGCTGTGGTGTACTGTGGTGTGCTGTGTGTGCTGTGGTGGATGTGGTTACTGTGGTGTACTTGCATGCAATGTGGTGTGCTTGGTGTATGCATGCACTGTGGTTTGTACTGTTGGTATACTGTGGTTGTGGTGTGGATGTACTGTGGTGTACTGTGGTTTGTTGTGTACTGTGGTTGTACTGTGGTGTGCTTGGTGTGTTGTTGGTGTTACTGGTGGTATACTGTGGTGTTCTGTGGTGTAGTGTGGTGTTGTACTGCACCTGTCTTTGGTGTAGTGGTTGTACCATAGTGTGCTGTGGTGTGCTGTGGTGTGCTGTGGTGTACTGTGGTGTGCTGCGTTGTGCTGTGGTGTACTGCACTGCACTGTGTTGTACTGTACTACACACACGCACCATTCTGAAGTCAATACTTCTCTGGCAGGGCCTCCTACGGAACGGGAGGCAAGAGCAGGATCAACTTCCTATCCAGCGACAAGACACCCGGCTCTAACCCTCATCCCACCGAATTTTTGCAAAGCCAGAGGACCGATCCTTGAACAAATTCGCAGAATTGCCGAAAACCAAGTGAGAACAGAAAGTCGTCCTTCAGGAGCTCGGGAGTGTCTCCGTCGTCCATCTTCACGAGAAGAAGGGAGACATTTTTGCGACAACCACAAAAAAAATGGCTGTCGTGGTCATTGTCGGTAAGATTATCGCAAGAGTTAGTTCAGCAAACGTAGAACGGCCATCTGCCAGACAGTCAGCGTGGCTTTAGAAAGGGCCGTGCAACAGTAGATGTAGTGTTTGGTGCGCACCAGCTTCAGAAGAAGTGCCGAGAACAAAACAGGGTCCTCTGCACAACGTTCGTAGACCTGACAAAGGCGTTGGCACGGTCAGTCGTGAGGGGCTGAGGAAGATCGTTGCAAAGTTTTGCTGCCTAGATGAGTTCATCAACATCATGATCCTGTTCCATGATGGCTTGCTTGATCGAGCAACAGAGATGGAGACTCCTCCGAGAATTTCCCGCTGCGAATGGAGTCAAGCAGGGCTGCGTCTTGGCGCTCACTTTGTTCGGCATGACGTTTTTCAGCCATGCTGTCTGGCGCTTTCTGCGGTGATGAAAACGGCATCAAGACCAGGTTCCAGGCCGGTGGCGAGGTCTTTAACTGGCGGAGGCTCCACGCCAACCCCAGAGTGGAAGAGGAGTCACTGCATGACTTTTTGCTTGCCATCGACTGCACATTCAACGCCGAGACTGAGGCTCAAATGCAGCTGAACATTTTTACTACTTGCCACAACTTTGGACTCACGATCAGTACGAAGAAAAGCACCAGGGTTTCGTGTCAGCCAGTACCAGAGAAACAGTACGTGGAACCAGAAATTCCTGTCAAAGGGGAAACCCTGGAGGCTGCCGACAACTTCACATACTTCGGTTGCATACTATCCAGATTTGAGAACACTGTCGACGAGGTCGACGCACGCATTGCCAGGGCACGTTCACCTTTCAGGCGGCTACGCAAATTGTGTGGAGACGAGAGGCGTCAAGCTAGCCACAATCTGAAGATGCACTGCTCACACCATTGTAAGCTGGCGAGACTCGGACAGTCTATGAGCGCCATGCCGAAAAGCTTTGTCGTTTCCACGTGAACTGCCCAAGAAAAATGCTGAAGGTCACTTGGGGAAGACTAAGTCCCAGACTCAGAAGTTCTGACTCTCGAGCTAATCTTACAAACTTCCACAGTCCATTCAAAACAGCACAATTGAAAGGTTGGCCATCTTGCATGAATGCCTGGTATACGTCTTCCTAAGCGAGAGAGAGAGAGAGAGAGAGAGAGAGAGAGAGAGAGAGAGAGAGAGGAGAGAGAGAGTGTTCGTAGTCAAATGGTCAGAGCGTTCGTTTTCGGAGCTAACGGTCTTAAGTTCGAACCACACTTGGGGTCGGATTTATACGGCTTGAAAAACCCTCTCTGTCCATTCAGCAGTGAAAAACCCTCTCTGTCCATTCAGCAGTGAAAAACCCTCTCTGTCCATCCAGCAGTGAAAAACCCTCTCTGTCCATCCAGCAGTAAACGGTTACCCGATTCAGGTCAGGGAAGGTTGAAAACGGCGGAAGGAGAGGGATGGG
>CM031598.1:28130130-28145130 GCA_018398815.1 Conus ventricosus | reverse complement strand
CCGTCCACTGTGACGGGCATACAGGTTTTCCCATTGCCTCAGAAAACTGTGGGTCGTCTCCCATTGGCCACTCATCCACTGTGGCGAAATATACGTGCACAAAAAAAAAACGCATATGTTTATTTCTCATTTCATGCGTCATTCAGCTTTCAAAATATTCAACCACATTAGAAAAAAAGCATCAGTCTACTGTTTGTTATTCATTATTCGATTTCACATGGCGTTTTTCCCTCATACGGGGCATGTTTGAAAAAAATTTTCCCTTTAATATTTTCGGGCAAAAAAAAATATGCGTTTTTTTTGGCCATTATTTCGAATCTGTATAGTACATCCATACCTAGGTGCAGAGACACCAAAGATGCACATTACTCACCCGCGGAGACATTTGGCATGCCAACCCATTTTTTCGTCAGCTGCGAACATAAAATATTCTGTCTGGTACCATGTATCAAGTCTCTGCTGAGAGCCGAAATTTCTGCCTAGCCCCTTCTAGATTCAGGAACAAGACAGCAATGTTTCCCTGTCACAGCACCATCTGTACGTCAAAACAGCCAAGAACTTTGTCTTACAGCCATCTACTTGCCGGACAGTGACATCAAAGATTCTGCCCGGTTTTGTTGACTCCATGAGGCCCCGCCAAACCCTGTTCAATTTCACCAGCCGTTGGACCGTCGTTTTTACGCTTGCCCATCGCACGTGCTGTCCGCTTAAACAAAACGATTTGAACACAGTTGTGACAAGCTGACGGGGATTTTTTAACAGGTAGCAGGGGGGAGGGGGGGGGGGTTGGGGGGGGGGGGGTGGTAGGGGATTTTATGCTTTCCGATAGAAGTAAAAAGCCCTGCCAATTTACAGATCTCAACTGGGAAAAAAAGTTGGGAAAGAGGGGTGTAAAAAAACCCCGAGGTTTTAAAATCAGAGGCGTTTGTATGAAAGGGTTTTTAAGCACCACACACACACACCACCCCCATCTATCTTCTATCTATCTATCTATTGTGTGTGTGTGTGTTGTGTGTGTGTGTGGTGAAATTACATCTTATATATATATATTATTATATAATATAAACGATATTTAAAAAAGCCTAAAACAATTTTTTTAAAGGTGCTCAACCCCTTGGGGAAACTTAGTTTAAAAAATTCCCCTTTAATTGTTTTAACTTTTTTATATAATAAGAAAATAACAAATTCCCGGTAATACCGAGCACCCTTTCCCGCAACCCACAGAGCACTTGGTGTTGCAATGACTGCAAAAAAAATTTAATTAAAAACAAAGCTTTCTTTAGTCTTGATTGAAGAAATGGGGGGATACGATTCAATCTGCGGGTAGATATTCGCCAACAAAAAAATATGTGCTTGAGTGGGTAATGGGGAAAAAAAAAAAAAAATGTTCTCAAAATGAGCCTTCACAAGCTTATATTTCCAAGGGGGGGGAATCCCCCCAGGGAGGGAAACTCCCCAACATATAACCCCGGTCAAATTTCCCGATATTTCGAAACTTGGTTGTTTCTCATCAGTGACCGCGGAAAGTGGTAATTTGACTCCCTGCTTTTCAGTTTTAAGAAGTAATGCAAATCCAGAAAAGGCTGGTTGGCACATACCGTAGTATGTGTGTTGATTTTCAAAAAAACCAACCAAAGGAGCCATCTAAGAAGCAAAAGAAAATCAAGAAGAGCAAAACAAGCTACATTTTCTTGTGAAAAGAAAAAATATAAAAAGATATCCTCTAAGAGACACAAGTGCTGAGGGCCAGTTCTTGGAATGAATCCACAAGGGAACTAAAATAACAAGAAACTAACAAATTCCAAGATAAGTACCGAGCACCGTTCCAGCAACCTACAGAGCAGCTTGGTGTTGCAATGAACTGCAAAGAACTATTGAAATATAAACACCTAAGCAGCTCGAGGATCTGGAACGGTGCTCGGTACTTATCCTTGGAATTTGTAGTGTTCTTGTATTTAGTCCCTTGTGGATTCATTCCAAGAACTGGCTCCTCAGCACTTTTTCTTAGAGGATATCTTTTTATATATTCTTCTTTTCCAAGAAATGTAGCTTTTTTTGCTCTTTCATGATTTTCTTTTGCTTCTTAGATGCACCTTGTTGGTTTTTTGAAACTCCACTAACATACTACTAAATTGCACACCAGCCTTTCTGGGATTTGCATTTCTTCTTAAAACAGAAAAGGCAAGGAGTCAAATTACCACCTTTCCCGCGTCACTGAGGAGAAACAACCAAGTTTCGAAAATCGGTATATGACCAGGAGTTATATGTTAGTGAGTTTCCCTCCCTATTGGAGGATGTACTCCCCCTTGGAGAATATAATCTTGCTGAAGCTCATTTTGAGAAGCAATTTTTTAATATTATCCCCATCACCCACTCAACCCATACTGTTAGTAGGCAGAATCATCTACCACTGCAGATATGAATGCGTATCTCCCCCAATTTTCTTCAATCTAAGACTATAAGACAAGATTTGTTTATAATTCTATATATATATATATAGATAATATTATAAATAAGTGTGTGTGTGTGTGTGTGGTGAGATATTATTCCTCTGTGTGTGCATGGGTGGTGGGTGTGGATTCATGATTTCTGAATTGTTGTTTTTTATGCCACTCTTAATTTTGTCTTTAGAGATAATAAAGTGTTCTTGACTTTGACTTGATCTGTAATCATGTTGGAAGCAACCAACTCTCTCTCTCTCTCTCTCTCTCCCCTCTCTCTCATCTCTCACAACCCTACCCCCCCCCCCCCCCCCATGTCTCTCTAATTACGACTGATGCCTTTTGTTTCATTATCATCATTCTTAAAAAGAAAACTTATTCCGTGTGTGTGATCTTGTATGTACAGTTTCTGAATAAAAATGTAATAATCATAATGAGAAAAAAAAACAAGAAAAAAAACCGGTCAACACTTAACGTTAGATCATACACAAAACATGTAGGAGCTGTCTTTCGCCAGTCCATAAGACGACCGCCGCAAAGTTAAAACTACACCATCTGGACATATGACCTTTAAGACACAAACGAATTTCAAGCTTGGAAACTTTGAAACAGCTTAACGTTCATACCTGTTTGCGACCGCATACGGGCCTAACCCCGCTTTGCCATAATCAACACCGAAACTCAGTCAGAATACCGTATGAACCCGAAAGCCCATTCATCTCAAGCAGATCAAGTCTTAATTAATATGGCCATTTCAAGTGACCTCCTGCTAGACCCACGCTTTAATATGTAGCTAAAGCAGGCGGTGTTAGTGTTACAGTAAAGCCTCTTTACTCCGAACGGTGCCTCTATATCAAGCCTCGTTAAATAATTGACCTGGGGGATTGTGCTTGGAGCTCCCCTCTTTCATAGTGCGCGTAATGATACCATCTTTCCGTTTCGAACGCAGCAGACGTACAGTGACGGTGAAAATGCCGGGGATTACACGCGTCAGTCAAAGGACGTTACTATTTATGATGGGGGGGGGGGGGGGGGGGGGGAGAGAAATGAGGACGGCACAGGATAAGAAAACAAATCTCCCGTGAGACCTCTTACCCTCAAGGGCAACATTTAAATTAATCTGGTTTCAATCAAAGATGAAGTGGATTTTAAACATAAAGGTGCTGAATCAGAGACCAGGTCATTTAACCATCGTCTTTACGCCCCTCTTTTATCTAAACGTGTCAATCTAAGTATCGGGGTTAACTGATTCGCCGCATCATGTAAATTTCTTTTCGATTGATCCCTAGTAAATCCGGTATTCACCCACCAGGCAAACCTGCGGAGGACTTTGTATCTCGTTATTTTGATTTTCTGGCCCAGTAATCCAGAATAGGCATGAACAAGCCGACATTGTGGAGGGGGGGGGGGGGCGGAGAAAGAAAGAAAAGCAAAAATGACGAGGAAGAGAAAGTAGAGAGCGAGAGACAGGCAGAAAGGGAAAAAAGCGAAAGAAAGAAAGAACGAGAAACAGACCGAAATAAGAGAGAACAGGGAAGAAAGAAGAAAAGGTTTGAACGAGAGGACCAGAAAAACTGGGCCAGAAAAAAACAAAAGAAACAACAACAAAAAAACCCGGTGACGCCATCAGAGCTCAGCGGTCTGACAATAGCCCCACGGTGCCTCCAGCGGTTCCAGACTTTCACAAGGGGCCGGGGCCTCGGGCTCCCGGCTACAGTCCTCCTGTCTCCGCAGGGTGTCATGAGGTGTACGTTTGCCTCCCATCGACCCATCAAATGAACTGCTATCGATTAAGGAAACCAGCCTGAGTGCGCCTCTCTCGCCTTTCTGTTTGGAAACGGGTTATTGTAATTGGTCGCGGGATGTCTGTCGTACCTGCTCACCCTTGTATTGTTGTTGTTGTTGTTGTTGTTGTCGTCGTTGTCGTTGCTGTTCGTTCTGTATCATGTCACCGCTATACAAGGTTCTTGCGAACTGGATTGACTGACATCATGGAGCTGAGATTGTATTGACAGTGTTCTGTGTGACTTTACAAAGTGGAGTGGCAAAATCAGGGGACTGGGGTTGCCTGAAATGTGCTTTGTACACTTTGCCGCAGGCTAAGGCTGTTACAAACTGAAGTGACTAGGATCATGGTACTGGAATTACATTAACTGTGGTCTGCACCACTTTACTTTAACACCGTGCTGTTACAAACTGGAGTGACTAAGATCAAGGGGACTGGACCAGTAGTGACTATTGTTTACCGTGCCACATTTCAGAAATGTTGAAGTGACTGAGATCAAGGCATTGCATTAAGTGTGTGCTGTAGGCCTACTCTGCACCACAGGTCAAGGCTGTTACACACTACAGTGATAAGATCCCTGAACTGGCATTGCGCTGATTGTGTTTAAATACATAGCCGACGGGAACAATGTGAGACTCAGCTACGTGTAAAGAGGATTAAAACTATTCACCCAAATCGAGAGAAAGTTTACAATGCTCAGTCAGCTGAAGAATCCATCGCAGTAATCGAGTATGTAAATAAATACATAAAAGCATACGACAAGTGGATCAAATCGTTTTGACAGGGAGAACACAAAAAGTAGCGCTTGAGGGTGTATACTCATCTACCACCCCAGTAACATCAGGAGTACCCAAGGCACTGTTCTTGGACCGCTACTTTTCCTATTGTACATCAACGACCTTCCTGATGTTGTGGAACACGCAAAAGTAAAACTTTTCGCAGACGACAGCCTTCTTTATAAGCAAATTAAAGGAATCCAAGACCAGAGACTACTCCAAAAAGACCTGGACGCACTTGAAGGCTGGGAAGAAATGTGGCAAATGAACTTTAACCCAGTAAATGCAACATCATCCGCATCCTAGCAGACAAGAATAAACCACCGCTAGTGTCCGACTACTACCTCCATGGACAGGCTCTAGAGACGACCAAAGAAAGCAAATACCTGGGAGTTACCATATCAAATGACCTAACATGGACCAGCCACATCAAAAACATCACCGCAAAAGGAAACAAAACAGTGGGCTTCCTGAGGCGCAACTTTAAGAATGTAACAACAAAAGTTAAAGCGGCAACCTACACCACCATAGTGCGCCCCACATTAGAATACGCGTCAACTGTGTGGGATCCACATGAAGAGAAGGACAAGAAATCACTCGAAGCTGTCCAAAGAAGACAGCCAGATACACCCACAACAACTACTTTGAAAGAACACCCCGGCATTGTCACCAATATTCTCAACACCTTAGGATGGGAGTCATTGGAAGAAAGAAGAACAAAGAATAGACTAATGATGCTGTACAAGATCAAGCACAATCTTGTTGGAATCTCACCTGCAAACTACATCAAGGACTCTGACCCAAGAACAAAGGGAGCAAGGCTATACCAACAACAGGATTTCCACAAGGCAATAAACAACACCTTCTTCCCAAGGACAATCTCAGACTGGAACAGCCTCCCCACCTCTACGACATCAGCAACGTCACTAGAGATGTTCCGATCACGACTCGGTGGCAGCAGGGCTCTGCAGCCACTTGTGGGCACCCCATGACCCTCCCTACTGCCCTGTACATAGCCTTAATTGCCCCCCCCCCCCCCCCCCCCCAAACCTAGCTAGTGCCACCTCTTCAAATCGCACTAGTTTTTAAACTCAGCCGATTCCTGGAGGCACCTTCCGCGGCCGGAATCAACGACACGCCACCGCAGGACCACTTACGTTCAGAAATGAACCCGGCCCTTACGGAGAGAAGAAGAGAAGACAAAGGTAACGAGCACCTCAGACAGGTAGCATGTTGACATGCTTGCATTGCAGACAGGATAAGAAAACTGGAAGACTTTGAAGTTCCAGTGTGTATGACCATGATAACCCTTACCAGGCCCTAACTAGGTCCTATACAAAATCTTACACAAACATCGCCATTGACAAAATTGTGCTTGCAGTGCGTTGTCAGTAAGAGTTGTCTTCTCTTTCCACCAATACAATAAAGAATATCCGCTTCTCTGACGTAAGACCCGGAACTACCCGCAGTGAATAGGACTTGTGCCGTGCACGTCCCGCGATGACTGCTGGGTGGGGCGGAGTCTGATCAGACTGTGACATGAATCATCATGGCAGAGGAATTTCATTTTTTTGACATCGAATGTTTTATGTGTGATATAGTGCGAAAGACACTTCTAGCCATCGTTTCTAGTTTATAAAATCTTACATGTATCACAGAAAGTTTGTTTTTTATCTCTGTTCAAATCAGGCAGGACCTTCGTCCCGAAAGCGTTGACAGCCCTGTAATGGCCGTTGGTGACTGGCTCGGCTGTAATGATAACATAACTAGACTCAAACCATCTAAAACGTATTCCGCTCGATTAACCTAAAGTTTTCGAATAAGAAAGAGTACACAATTAATGAATATCTTTATTAAATCTTTGATTGTCTCTTTTCATTGTGTTCACTCTTTGTGTTTAGCTTGGTGCAGCATTACCACTGCATTGTATCCTCTGTGTTTCTAAATTGTGGTCAATGATGTATCTAGAATCTTGTGTTGTAGCAGGTCCTCTTTACCTCCTCTTCTTTTTTTTCTTCTTCTTCTTTTTTTTTATTTATTTTTTTTTTTTTTGCTGTCCCAACCTCTGCACTACCTCAGAGGCAGTGCACCCAAGCCGCTCATTCCGACACCCCGTCCACAGTCATAGCCCGGCCGGCCCCGCCGCAGCCCCGGCACCAGCAATCCACAGGGAGCAGTCAATGTCAAGTCGTCAAGAGGCAACCCACCGGAGGAGGAGCACTGCACTGCTGCCGAGTCACTTCGGTGTTCATGGCGCCTGTTCTGATCTAACAACGCAGGACACCACCTACTAAGCCCTACTGACGTTCCATTTGCTTTGTCGCGAATGCCCGGCGTGAGTGAGCATCCCCGGAGGGCGCCACACGTCCGTCCAACGACAGCCCCATGGACCCGCGATACCGGTGGCCGACGGAAGCAACAGGCAAACATCGATGGAGAGGACATCGAAATTGAGGTCACCATGGAGCGGGCATGAAGGCGAAAGACTTGAAGACATTTATTTTTTATAAATGCTGATCAATGGATAGAGTATGATTTAAGATGATGCTCAAATAGGCCATTCGGTTCTGAGACTACATGACAGGCTGTACTCTACGCTCCTTTACATATGACTTCGGCGTCAAACCAGGCCGAAGATACTGAACTGCAGTGTTGATAGAAATTTGAGCAACACTCTCGAAAGAACCATTAATAAGTGGATTGAAACTCTGATTGGTCCCAGTCTTCCAACTGTGTCCTGCAGCATAACTCAACTCTGGGTAGGAGCCGGTCGGCAGAAAAACCCATGACTCTGATGGATTCGAACCCACGACCTTCCCAGCGGGAGTCCGCGACGTAACCACTTCGCACGCGCTGTCTTTTCTTTCTTCTTACTATAAAAAAAAAATCAATATCGCGCTTTACCAAGCATTTTTCTCAGAGAATGAACCCAAAAAGTGAACGAGACTTGCTTCGTCTTCGTAGGAAGAAAAAGAGATCGACAAAAAGCATGGCTCAAATGACTAGGGCCAAAATGGGAAGCAGCACTGTCACTACGTTAGTTTTGGGGAGAAGGTCTGTGCAAAACAGGCGTACGATCATTTCCAGGCACCAAAACAGAGTAAGCGGATCAATCAGTTTCCGTGTGTATTTTCGTCTAACTGTGCTTGCAGGCATAATCAATCGATTGGTGCTGCTTTTGATGTAATAAATAGATATCTAGATATCTGACCCTATAAAAAAAAAAATTTAATCTCAAAGTCTGCCGACATTGCCTAGAAAATTCTCTTCAGTTTTGTTTCGTTTTGTTCTGTTTTAATTGCTGTTCATCTGATCTAGGCATGTAGAAGATTCTTTCTTTCTTTATTTTTTCTAGTGTTTATTTAATCTGTCAACTGTTTTCAGATGTTAGACTACAGTTAGTTCATTACACTTTAAGGCATGGTCAAGTCAAAATTGCACTACATTGGGCGAAGGAAAGAAATATTTTCTACTCAAAACTTTCCCAGCCTTCGTCTTGTTTTCCCGATCAGAAGTCTGCAGGGCGGAGCCAGAGTGAGCAGTGTCGGAACAGTGTCAGCGCTGAGGTAGGGCAGAGGAGACGGACACGACAACACCTCTGCGAACTTGCAAACACCTAGACCTTGTCATCAGAAAGTCCGTAGCATGTCCATGGCACATGATGATATGAAACACCCACAGACAGCTGATCAGAAAGGCTGTAGCATGTCCATGGCACATGATGATATGAAACACCCACAGACAGCTGAGCAGAAAGGCTGTAGCATGTCCATGGCACATGATGATATGAAACACCCACAGACAGCTGAGCAGAAAGTCTGTAGCATGTCCATGGCACACAATGACATGAAACACCCACAGACAGCAGATCAGAACGTCTGTAACATGTCCATGGCATATAATATGAAGCACCCACAGACAGCAGATCAGAACGTCTGTAACATGTCCATGGCACATGATGATATGAAACACCCACAGACGCTGAGCAGAAAGTCTGTAGCATGTCCATGGCACACAATGATATAAAACACCCACAGACAGCTGAGCAGAAAGTCTGTAGCATGTCTATGGCACATGAAACACCCACAGACAGCTGATCAGAAAGTCTGTAGCATGTCCATGGCACATGATGATATGAAACACCCATAGACAGCTGAGCCGATCGAGACCTACATCTGCCAGTTAAATGAGATCAATAATACAGTTAGGCATGATTAACTGGCTCCTTAGTGGTAGTGTCCCTGACGATAGTAAGGGTCATACAGATCTGTGACATGATTACTATTTCCTGTGAACGCAACAAGACGCACACTGGCATGGTCGATTGTTTGACAGGTTAATCCCGTTAAATCAGTGACAGAATCAATCATCAATAAAAGCACACTATAATCTGAGCGTTATTAATCCATCATTGCGGATTCAGTGGCACGTGAATACTTTCCGGCATTTTGATCGCGTCGGAAATCAGCATTACCATCAAGTGACGAATTAGAAATGCCGCATAAATCCATGTGTTCAATGTACTTTAAAAACATCAACCATTTTTGTCTAAAAACCTTATATGTCAAAGTTTAAGTCAAGCGTTGGTTGCATTTTATATTCGAATGGAGAAAGTGTTAAAAGGCATCTTCCCCCCCCCCCCCCCCTTCCCATCCCCCCCTTCCCTACCCCCCCCCCCCCCCCCCCCCCCCCTCCCCACTAATGTCTTTCGTCTTATCTGTGGTCCCATAGCGTAGATTTGGAAAAATGCATAAGAAAAATAACAATAAATTTTGTTTGCCTGCTTATTGATATCGCTGTTCACAAATCATAAATATATCCAATATTTTAAGGAAAAAACAACAACACGTGATGGAACTATGTATGTGCAGAGATACATGATGAAACTATGTGCAGAGATACATGATGAATCTATCTACGTGCAGAGAAACAGTGTAAAAAAAACTCTGTACATTTTTGTCCCTTTTGGTTGTATTGAGGGAAGAAAAAAACATTTGCGATGCATTTCTTCCCGAATATATGTGGGATTAACTATACCTATGTGAAAGTAACAGAAAACAAGTAAACTACCTATAAATATATTGTGCTTTTCATCATTTGTGATCATGGCTAAATACTTTTATTGATGTAACGAAATTTTGAGTTCGACGAAACGATTGAGCATATGTCAACTCTGGTAAGGAGAAGCTGGGAATTTCGCCGCTGACGAAGACGCACGGACGTCCGTCGAAAGCTCTAATAAGTAAGTGCTTGTTTCCCAGCTGAGTGACTTGTTCAAATCTGGTAGTCGTTATGAGAATTTCTTGTCATGAAGATGTCTGTGTGCCTTTTCACGTGTGGTTCTTCACGTGTGCTGGCTGGCTGGATACAGTCATTTTATTACTACGTTGGAGTGATATACAAGTAATAGTTTCACAATGGAGGCAAAAGTCGCCTCCCTTTAAAAAAAATCATTTTCGATCTGTATAATATCAGAAATTTTAAACAACCAACTCTCTGATCCAATTTCTTTCTGTGTACACTTCACGTAATCTTCAATGCAACAAATAAATCAGTCAATCAACAAAGGGACTTAAGTCGAAAGGAAACGTTTTGTAATCATGTGGTGCACACAAGGCTTATATATATATCCTGAAGATAGCCACCCAGCTTGAAACAAATTTGTAGAGTATTTTAATATTCCTTTTTAATACTTATTTTAACAAATGTTGCTCCCCAAGGGGTTGAGCGCTTTTAAAATCGTTTTAGGCTGTGCAGCTACATTGATATATACAGTATAAAAACGTCCTTAAAAAATCTGAAAAAGCTCAACCCCTTGGGGAGCAACATTTGTTAAAAATATTATTAAAATGAAGTGCTAAATTTCATCCACAAGCTTGTTTCAAGATATGTCTCTCTCCTCAGGATGCCTTTTTTGTGGCACGCCAACGGTCTTTTATGGCGTGTGGGACCTGATCTTGTCTCTGTGTGTGCGGGTTTCGTTTGCTGCACGTGAGGTCTGTGTGTGTGTGTGTGTGTGTGTGGGGTTGTTTTTTTTTTTTTTTTTCTTTAGGGCCTGTTCAGGTGGAATGTGCTAGCAAAGATTTCCACTTGTGCCTGCAATTATTCACTATTTCTACTTTTGTGTTCAGAGTTGCTAAGTATGGTTTGCATAATATTAACCATTTTTCTGTGGAACATCGGTTGCATTTTTTGGAAATATTGTTGTATGGTGTTGCTCTTTTTATGATTTTCCATGATATGCTGTAGTCTATTTTTTATCTTAGAGTTTCCAAATGTATTTACTCAGTTCTGTTTGATTTTTGTATTTTTCATTTTTGAATGACTGTTTATGGTTTGCGTGTCTGGTTTTGAAAGTGTTTTCAGTAATCCCTATGTATGTTTCTTTTTCATTTTCTGATGTTACCGTAGCTTGGTATACAATATTGCTGTGAAGACATTTGTTGCTTAGGTGGCACTGTTCTTTTTTGGTGCAGTTGCAAGATGTCCTTTCAGCACCCTTCTCTTTTGTGTTGCTTTTCATTTTGTTAGATGAGTCAATTATGTTTTTGAGGTTGGGCATACATGAGTATGATAGTTTAATGGTGTTTTTGTTGAATATTTTGGACAGTTTGTGTTCTTTTGGAAATGATGTTGCCAAGATTTTAAAGAATTCTTTTCCTACATTTGTTTTTACTTGTCCATCATATGGTGGGTTGTACCATATGATCTTCCTTTTTCTGCTTTTCTCATTTCTGTTCGTGTTATTGTCTGGGCTATATTGTAGTTTGTAATTGTAACCACTTTTTTTGTAATGCTTCTTGGTATTCTGTTGCTGCATTATTGAATGCATTTTCATTGCATGATAGGTTGGATAGTCTCTTGTTTATACCGTTGGGTATTGTTTTTAGTATAGATGGTGGGTGGTTGCTTTTGACGTTTACATAGATTGGTATATCATTGGGTTTTTTGTATGGTTTGTACACATTGTCATTGAGGGTGTGTGTGTGTGTGTGTGTGTGTGTGTGTGTGTGTGTGTGTGTGTGTGTGTGTGTGTGTGTGTGTGTGTGTGCGCGTGCGTGCGTGCGTGCGTGTGTTATACATTCAGTCGTTATACAATTATAGTTCCCAACATGTTTTATTGTGTCTCCAATGCTGTTTTGATGATGTGTTTCAGGTATGGCCATCATGTTCCCAGTATTGTTGTCGTTGTCTTCCTGATGTTAATATCTGACGTTGTGCTCCTGATGTTAATATCTGACGTTGTGCTCCTGATGTTAATATCTGACGTTGTGCTCCTGATGTTAATATCTGACGTTGTGCTCCTGATGTTAATATCTGACGTTGTGCTCCTGATGTTAATATCTGACGTTGTGCTCCTGATGTTAATATCTGACGTTGTGCTCCTGATGTTAATATCTGACGTTGTGCTCCTGATGTTAATATCTGACGTTGTGCTCCTGATGTTAATATCTGACGTTGTGCTCCTGATGTTAATATCTGACGTTGTGCTCCTGATGTTAATATCTGACGTTGTGCTCCTGATGTTAATATCTGACGTTGTGCTCCTGATGTTAATATCTGACGTTGTGCTCCTGATGTTAATATCTGACGTTGTGTTCCTGATGTTGTCATCTGAAGTTGTGTTCCTGATGTTGCCATTTGACATTGTGTTCCTGATGTTGTCATCTGACGTTGTGTTCCTGATGTTGTCATCTGACATTGTGTTCCTGATGTTGTCATCTGAAGTTATGTTCCTGATGTTGCATTTGACATTGTGTTCCTGATGTTGTCATCTGACGTTGTGTTCCTGATGTTGTCATCTGAAGTTGTGTTCCTGATGTTGCCATTTGACATTGTGTTCCTGATGTTGCCATTTGACATTGTGTTCCTGATGTTGTCATCTGACGTTGTGTTCCTGATGTTGTCATCTGAAGTTGTGTTCCTGATGTTGTCATCTGAAGTTGTGTTCCTGATGTTGCCATTTGACATTGTGTTCCTGATGTTGCCATTTGACATTGTGTTCCTGATGTTGCCATTTGACATTGTGTTCCTGATGTTGCCATTTGACATTGTGTTCCTGATGTTGCATTTGACATTGTGTTCCTGATGTTGCCATTTGACATTGTGTTCCTGATGTTGCCATTTGACATTGTGTTCCTGATGTTGCCATTTGACATTGTGTTCCTGATGTTGCCATTTGACATTGTGTTCCTGATGTTGCCATTTGACATTGTGTTCCTGATGTTGCCATTTGACATTGTGTTCCTGATGTTGCCATTTGACATTGTGTTCCTGATGTTGCCATTTGACATTGTGTTCCTGATGTTGCCATTTGACATTGTGTTCCTGATGTTGCCATTTGACATTGTGTTCCTGATGTTGCCATTTGACATTGTGTTCCTGATGTTGCCATTTGACATTGTGTTCCTGATGTTGCCATTTGACATTGTGTTCCTGATGTTGCCATTTGACATTGTGTTCCTGATGTTGCCATTTGACATTGTGTTCCTGATGTTGCCATTTGACATTGTGTTCCTGATGTTGCCATTTGACATGTGTTCCTGATGTTGCCATTTGACATTGTTTCCTGATGTTGCCATTTGACATTGTGTTCCTGATGTTGCCATTTGACATTGTGTTCCTGATGTTGCCATTTGACATTGTGTTCCTGATGTTGCCATTTGACATTGTGTTCCTGATGTTGCCATTTGACATTGTGTTCCTGATGTTGCCATTTGACATTGTGTTCCTGATGTTTGTCATCTGAACGTTGTGTTCCTGATGTTGCCATTTGCCATTGTGTTCCTGATGTTGCCATTTGACATTGTGTTCCTGATGTTGCCATTTGACATTGTGTTCCTGATGTTGTCATCTGACGTTGTGTTCCTGATGTCATCTGACGTTGTGCTCCTGATGATGTGATCTGACGTTGTGCTCCTGATGATGTGATCTGACGTTGTGCTCCTGATGATGTCATCTGACGTTGTGTTCCTTATGATGTCATCTTAAGTTATGTTTCCTGATGTTGTCATCTGACGTTGTGCTCCTGATGATGTGATCTGACGTTGTGTTCCTGCTGTTGTCATCTGACGTTGTGTTCCTTATGATGTCATCTTAAGTTATGTTTCCTGATGTTGTCATCTGACGTTGTGTTCCTGATGTTGTCACCGTGGCTCCGCACAAGATTATTTCTCACCACATGTCTGATGTTAGTCAAATGTTACGCATACTACTTTCTTACTGCTATTGTCACGCATATTTGTGGGGTTTTTTTTAAAAAATTTTTATCACGTACTTATACATATTTGTTAAGGTTCTTTTGCTGACATTGTGTTTGTCACGTGCTTTCTGATACATTTTTTTCTGTTTGGTGGTGTGTTTTTTATCACGTACTTAGACATATTTGTAAAGGTTCTTTTGCTGACATTGTGTTATTGCAATCACATCATTATTGTTTTGAAACAGCGTCAATCGTTCACAGTTGTGAGGCAGTGTTACTCTTTTACTCAAACAGTCTAGCCAGTGATACTCTTCTATTCAAACAATCTAGCCAATAATACTCTTTTGCTTAAGCAATCTAACCAGTGATATTCTTCTATTTAAACAGTCTAGCCAGTGATACTCTTTTGCTTAAACAGTCTAGCCAGTGATACTCTTTTATTCAAACAGTCTAGCCAGTGTTAGCTAATGATACTCTTTTATTTAACAGTCTAGCTAATGATACTCTTATTTAAACAGTATAGCCAGGGTTATTCTTTTTTTTAAACAGTCTAGCCAGGGTTATTCTTTTATTTAAACAATCTAGCCAGTGATACTCTTTTATTTAAACAGTCTAGCCAGGGTTATTCTTTTAGTTAAACAATCTAGCCAGTGATACTCTTATTTAAACAGTCTAGCCAGTGATACTCTTCTATTTAACAGTCTAGCCAATGATACTCTTTTATTCAAACAGTCTAGCCAATGATACTCTTTTATTCAAACAGTGTAGCCAATGATACTCTTTTATTTAAACAGT
>CM031598.1:28125130-28127630 GCA_018398815.1 Conus ventricosus | reverse complement strand
TGCAGCGTATATGCTGGCAATGCGATCGATTGTAGAAAGAGAGAGAGAGGAGAGAGAGAGAGAGAGAGAGAGAGAGAGGAGAGAGAGAGAGAGAGAGAAGGAAAGAGTCCAGATCGACTTTCTGGGACAAGGACGGGAGAATAGTCTTCTACCTCATATACCAACAACGATGAAATGAGAAAAATGGCGGAATAAAAGGCTTAACAAAATAAAAACAAACAAACAAAAAAAGCATTAGTCTAAAAATTCCTACCCCCACCCCCTCCTTATACCTCCGTCTCCCATCTTATTCCCACCCCACCCTATCCCAAACCGAATCTTACGAGCAACACTGAATAAGTTTTAAAAAAAATAAAAAAAAGTCGACCTAACCTATTCAGGCAATGTTACTGGAAAAACACAAGGGTGTTGGTGGTGGTGGATACGAACACCGATTCTCTCCCTTTCAAGTAAAAAACGGAACAGGAGAAAACTAGCAAACAGACAGACTTGAACACAATAACAACCAACCAGCTAGCTGTATCGACCCTTAAGAAACCCAGGGACTCATTCCAAAAATACCAACAACGAGCGCCTTCAAGAATGCCATTATCCACGATCGAATGCCCCACCCACCCCCATCCCGTGCCCCTGCTGTTCTACAGAACTGCAAGATCCCAGCATGGTTGCAGAGATCCATAATTCATCTGAAACCCGCCCCTCTCCCAAGAATCGAGGCCACACCCGCAAACACCCTGTCAAGGAGCGTGAAACCTCTCACAAAAGGCATTAGACGCTTGGAGACAAAGGGACATTGTACGTGGTATACAAATAAGTAATTGACCAATTAACCAGGGTACGTTACCCACCGCACAGGGCCCGAAGTGGTCAGATGACAAACAACACCTAGGAGAGAGTTCGGACCTGCCCAGTGGCGAAAGGGGAAGGGTTGTAACCACTACGACCTCGGGGCCCCAAGTGAGTGCTAAATGCTCGGTCAGCTGAGGTTCTTGTGAAAAACAGTCAGTGAAGAGCAGGGGGCCTTGGATTTGTTCAGATGGTATTGCCGTGGGTCACTGTGTTGGTTCTATTGTCAGGCTGGCTGAATGCGTGTGGAGGTTGTAGTAACCCTCCTTAAGATAATTACTGTGTTAACTGACCACCGAAGTCGGCGGGAATTTTTCGATGTCCATCTGGGGCTAAGAGTGTGTTTGCTAATCAATTAGGTAGGGGTGTGTGTAAATGCTGATGTGTGTGGAATGTCACGAGTGGAGAATTCAGGGTACTTGTGAACTAGGGGCTTGAGAAGCAGCGTGGACAAAGGCATGGCCTGAAGGGGATTCCTTTGTTTCCCTCCCCATATAAACTGAGGGAGAACAACGTGTCAAAGAACAACACCAGGAGAGAGAGAGAGAAGGCAGAGGAGAGAGAGAGGAGAGGAGTGAGCAGGACAGAGAAAGGGTCGAGAGAAACGTGGTCTGGGAGATAGAAGAGACAGCTAAGTCTTAGGGTTGAAGACAAGCTGGAAGAGAAGGAAACTAAGTTTGAAGCCCAGAGGTGGGTGAAGACAGACAAACTGAATTTGAACCCAGAGGTGGGTGAAGAAGACGAAGAAGAAGAGTTCGACGTCGAGATCCCAGAGACGACCACGAAGACCCAGTCCTGAAGCCTGGAGCCAGTCAACCAAGGGCATCACCATCAAGCAGTGCTGAAGAAGACGTGAAGAGACTTTTTTTCAAGAACTGTGGTGTGGTGTGAAAGCGTGGTTGTGTGTGTGAAAACCTGGCCAGGTAAGAAGTCATTTTCATTATAACCCGGGATTAGGATGTATTGATCTTTATGTTTTGATATTTCATTGTGTGTGATTTGATTGTACATGATTAATTATAAGTAGCATAGAAATTGTATTTCTTGTTCTCAGTCGTGTTAGAAGAGAAACGAATGCGTGACATCCCATTCCCAGAGAGAGGTGAATGTTTGGTGTGCGCATGAGTGTGCATATGCGTGTATGAGTGCAAAGATAACCTTGGTGTGTTAAGCCTGACTAATAATACATCAACTTAGTGCACTTAAGCAATACCATCACGATTTCCCCCGTCCTGTCCAGGACGGGGGGAAATCGTGATGGTATTGCTTAAGTGCACTAAGTTGATGTATTATTAGTCAGGCTTAACACACCAAGGGTATCGTTGCACTCATACACGCATATGCACACTCATGCGCACACCAAACATTCACCTCTCTCTGGGAATGGGATGTCACGCATTCGTTTCTCTCCTAACACGACTGAGAACAAGAAATACAATTTCTATGCTACTTAAATTAATCATGTACAATCAAATCACACACAATGAAATATCAAAACATAAAAGATCAATACATCCTAATCCGGGTTATAATAAAATGACTTCTTACCTGGCCAGGTTTTCACACACACAACACGCTTTCACACACACCACAGTTCTTGAAAAAAGTCTCTTACGTCTTCTCAGCACTGCTTGTTCTTGACTGGCTGCTTGGA
>CM031598.1:28112870-28125030 GCA_018398815.1 Conus ventricosus | reverse complement strand
GCTCAAAGCTTCGGGTTTGCTTTCTCTCTCACTCTCTGCTAATTCCTCCGCCCGTGCTAATCCCTCCTGCAAGTTCACGGGTGCCGGTACCTTTCTCTCGAACCTTCGTCTAACGGCCTCACGCCTGTCTTTTTAAACATACCGTCGCAACGTGCTCTCGTTTCTTTTAGTTTGAAGGTATGCTCACTCGGTGACGCAGCATGCATTTTGGTCCGCCATTGCTGAGCTGGAGGTACTCTTCACTCGAGCGGGAAGATGTCTCTGCTCTGGGGCGCCTGCCCAGTCCTGGTTCTTTACCTTCTCATCGAGAGTACAGTCATACTTTCAATTCCTGGCATCGCCTGTAGGAAGAGGGGGAAACATCAACTTCCTTCTGTATTCCGTACATCTTCGCTCTGTCCCTAGGTCGCCTGGACAGAGGGTTGAGAGAGGTCGTCTGACCCGCCGCTTCGGGGTACCCCACGGGTGCTGTAAGCAACATTGCGGGGTCTGTTTTGTTTTGGTTTGTTGTTGTTACCGGCTTAGTCTTACTCTTTTGTGCGCAAAATTTTCTGTTGTTTCGAAATTGTAAGAGAAATATGTGTGTGAGACCTTTTCTTTCTGGTAATCCAATCTTTAACCTGCCATTCTAAATTATTTCCAAAATGCTTTCTGCCGTGTTTAGGCTTCTGGTGATGCGTAGTCGGTGGGAAGGGTGAGAACCTGGTGGATACAGGTATGGGAACTTGCTTGGTCTCAGCGCGTCCGCCCCTGGCACATTCGCCGGATCTTATCTTCGGCCACCTCTGTTTGTGTGTGCAATGAGAAACGATTTTATATGTTCGCGAGCG
Organism: Conus ventricosus; assembly: GCA_018398815.1. Taxonomy (NCBI): domain Eukaryota; kingdom Metazoa; phylum Mollusca; class Gastropoda; order Neogastropoda; family Conidae; genus Conus; species Conus ventricosus. The sequence goes on along the minus strand of CM031598.1, from coordinate 28,124,200 downwards.
TTCTACGCGATGATTTGTCGTTCGGATGCGTGTGGAGAGAGTGTGTATATGTTGAAATGTGTTTATAAACAGTGACAATTATGCCATTGAATTATTATTTGCAAATGTTGTGACAGTTATTAAGCGATGGTACGCTGTGTTGGATTATTTCCTAAGAGGGTAAAATAGTTAAACGTAGTTGAGAGAAGGGTGAAGATAATTCCAATATGTTTTATAAACCAGTTTAATTAGATTCAGTCATTTGCCTGCCTCGTGTGAGACGACATGATTCGCAAGTTTCCTGTGTGGCCGCTTAATAGACTACCCTCGCCCCCCAAGCGAGTGGCTGTTAAGATAATACAGCATGGGTCAACTGTACGGTCGGCGGGGTATCCAGTACCCATCTTACCTTCCTCCATCCTTCTTCTTTATTCCTCCTCTCCGACTCTCCTTCCAGCAACGTCCACCCCCCACCCGGGGGTTACATCGCTGAGCACGAACTGGATGGTGCCACGTGCTGGTCGAGGCCACTTCTGGCTGAGACCACGGACGGGCTGGTTTCCAACGCGCTGGTCGAGCCACCTTGGTCGGGGACCGTGGACTGCAGAGGAAGCCCGCCGTCTTGACCTGGCCGGCCTGGAACCCCGTCCAGGACCTCCAGTCACAGCTACGTCCCCCCCCCCCCCCCCCCCCCCCCCCCCGCCCCCCCGCCCCCCCCCCCCCCCCCCCGGGACAAAAAACGCTCTTCACTGGCCGCTTGGGAGTCGAGGTGTCGGCTTTGTGCGACACCCAGCGAGAACCAACCCGCTCGGAGACAACTAGTGCGACAGGTGCTCCCTGCGGACTTGCAGGGGCAGGGATGTGGACGCACTCCATGTGGTGAGAAAGGATCTCCGATACTGAAATATTTCTTTATAATTGTGTATGTCATATGTGCTGGAATGCTGTAATGTGATCGTGTACGTCGTATGGGCGGGAAATATTTATTTATAATCGTGCATGTTGTGGGGTGTGGGAGGTGCTTGATGGGATTGTGCGATGTTGTGTGCGTTGGAGTGCTTGAACGTGATTGTGCATGTTGAGTGTGCGTTGGAGGTGCTTTATCGTGAATGTTTCATGTTGTTGCGTTTGGAGTGCTTTATTGTGATCGTGCATGGGGGCGTGTGTTGGAATGTTTATTTTTCGCTGGTGTGAATAAACTGGGGTGTTGTATCGTAATCTTTATTGTGTGGTCACTTGCGGACCGTGTGATCAAGTCCACTCCCTTCACTCCCACCAGACCGATCCTGTTCAGGGCAACTCTCAGGGACCGGTCCGGGACAATTGTGGGGCTCGACCGGATGTGAGGCTCTGGCTGTCTCTCACTCGTTTCGCAGAAGTACCTGTTTAGTTATTTGTCTGTTTTTAGTAAATGTTTATTCGAGTTTGGTCGTGTTTGTTCGTAGGAGTGGTGGCTGGGTGACACTAGCGTGAAGGGAGTCTTGTTGGGCCTGAGGAACATCCGGCGGTGACTCGGGAGTCAGGTGGGAACCAAGGGGAGTCGGACCGCGTCCAAGACCCTTCCCCGGGTACCTCACGCAGTCACGGCGAAGTCTTGCCCTTCTGTTGCCGCCATACTTCCATTCCTGTGTATTAGCCAGTTCTTGTTTTTTTTTTTTTTTCTCTCTACCGAGGTATGTGAGACCGGGGTTGTATCGGGACGCTAGTATTTTTATTTTTCCTGTCTCTCACTTCCGGATCCCGGCTAACAGGACCACATCAGAGAAAATGGGGATTACCTCAAGGACTTGATAACCTTGAAGAAGAAAGCATGTAACGGAACACTTCAGAGAAAAGAATACAGGAAACATGATGCAAAACCTTAGAAGAGAGAAGAGCTTTTATTAAAACTTAACACCTTTTTCAAAGGCAGAGCTAAATAATTGATATTCCAATGGAACAACTAGTATTGAATAAAAGTAGCACCAGGAGTGGCGGTCAGTGTTATACCATACCTGCATCAAATATTGACAGCCACTTACATTCTTTTTATCCCAGTTCTGTACGGCTGTGACTCACTGCCGGGTGCCATCAAGATTGCCACAAATGCAATCTCTTTTAAAAAACAAATTGATACAACAGTTTTGAGATCTGCATATTGATGTTTTTCTATTTTTTACTTCCCCAGATATTTTACTGTTAACTAGGCCTGAATTTGCCATTGCTTTTAACTTCTTGAATATTGAGTGCGACCCCTTGTTGCCAAATTTGCTCCAGGGTGCCAACAGTCGAGTCGCACTATTTTATGTTATTTTTTTTACTTTTTAACATGCGCGCTGGTGACCTACTCGTTTTTGAGTGAACCAGTATTTTAGGAAGAAGAAGAAGAAGAAATGGCATCAAGTTCTTCCACGGGCCACAACAAATCCACGATTTTCAGAATCAATTACAAGTCCCCACTACTGCACTTACAATGACCGGTGAAAGTAATTAATTAATGGATCTTTTCTCTCCTTGTCCCGCATCACCATGGTTTTGTGCTAGTCTATATTTTGATCATATGATGTCACTCAAGTGTCTTCTTTCTCACTCACCTTGTAAACATCGCCGTACGTACCACTTCCCACCCTCTGGATCAACTCAAAGTCGTCCAGAGGGTTTCGGCGCTGAATATCAGCCTGCATTCTCCTACACTTTCACAGACACACTTTCAACGAGTCTCATGTTGTCCAATTCTCGTCAATCCATTTTATGCACTTATTACCCTGGCAGTCTGAATTCTCATCCAACTATGTTTCTTCTGGCAGAAAGTGTTTGGTTCACTTCCGTACATGCGCACACAAACAGTCATTGAAACATCAAAGGTAGACAATCCATGTACGGTAGCCAGAGTTCAGTCTGTGATGTTTTCAGGGGCGGGAGACGAAGTGAAGATGGAGGCGGAGCGCTAGGGCGAGGGAGGAAGAAAGAAGTGGCGGGCATGGGAGAAGGAAGGCTCTTGGTGGTGATTTGCCAGGGGTGCAAATTAGACTACCGCTCGTGTTTAACTTCTGTAAAAGTTAGTTTGTTCCTGTCTGCCACTCCCCAGGGGGTCATAGAGAGTTCAAAAAGAAGTAAAGACCAAAGTGATCAGTCAAAGAGAAGGTGAGAGGCTTCCACTACTTCTGTGGGGTCTAAAGTAGTTGATTCTGAAGACGGAAACAGGCTCCCGCTTTCCTGAAAACGAGCCAAAATTACAAATGTCCGAAAACGTACATGTCTGTCTTGTGCATTATTAAGGTGAACCATGAACAGGGTTTTACTGAGTGGAGGGGATAGCAGGCAGCGCACTGGCCGGGACCGTTCAGAATGCGACAACCATCCAAGATCATCAGGAAGAGCGGCATGGTGAGGCCAGATTTGTACTCTATCCAGGTTCACCAAAACCGTTTACTTAACTGGTTCTTAGAATTTAATGTGCCAAATGAAATGCAGAATGGAGTACACTCCCACCTGCAACTCAGGCGGGAAGAAGTAGGCTACCAGCCTGTCCTGCCAACAGCATGAGAGAATCTGGCATCCAAGCCAAAGCCTGCAATAGAGGTTAGAGCCAGTAGTTTTGTAGGTTCATCATCCTATGATCTCATGGAACAACTCTCGATTTCTTATAAGAAGAGGACCAACCCTGAAAGGCAATGGCAGAGGCACCCAAAAAGAGTCACCAGCTGGATCTGGTCGAGGAGGAACACAAGTGAACTTCATAAGCTTCGCTGTTTCCGTTTCCCAACTTTGAACAGGTATCTCATAGCGATATGGATACCGAGGCATCCCTTCAGACAGTGTGACATGTAAATGACATTTGCGGTCAAAGGGAAACAACTTCACGTATTAGTTCCTGGAGTTGGCACTAGACACAGGGTGTTATTCCCCTTCCGGAAGTGACCCAGTTTGTTTTCAATGTTCGGTTTGGGTCAAGTTAAGGCTTTTCGTTCTAGCCTTTAGTAGTTTATTAATTTTTTACTAGATATATTGATAGTAATAACAAATAATAGAGTAGTGTAGGGCTGTAAGTAAAGAGTAAGTACCAAAATATTTCAAACCTAAAAGGAAGTTACCATTTTGGGTGAGAGTTGCTAGTGATTGGCTCCTTCAAGAGAATTACATCACCGTGCCAGACGCGTCTCCTGAATTTTGGCGCCAGTCAGAAGGTTTCCTGACCCCCTCAGATCAAGACACACATCCTATTCCAGTTCTGTCTGCTGCCTCCAGGTTGGTGTTGAAATGACTTTTTATTTTCGGTTAAGATGTGTTGAGTAGTTTAGGGGTTTTGTTCTGGAACCAGCCAATGTTGAGGAAGGTAGTGCCAGAATTATTAGAATGATCAGGTTGAGAACGTTCCCGGCCTAGTAATTCTCCCGACGCGATGTTTTTCTTTTTGTGTGGTAAATTGTTTATTACTTTTTGGTTGTGTACATTTGTCCTTGTCATAATAAATTTGAGCCTACTAAGAAGCTGGGTTTTTATGCTTTGTGTTGCCTTGGGTGAGGCTACACAGTTTTCTTTGGTTTGGGGCTCTGGCATGCGTGGTGGAAACAGACGTTCAAACCGGGCCAGCCAAAGGGATAATCCTGGAAAGATTGTCATGATAATGCTTTGAGATGGACCAAAGGATCTTTTTCTATGTTGGACTGTAGAGAAGTTTGGGTGCAACTTGTTTGAAAGGTCTTGTGAAAAGGCCAGATTACCTCCCTTCCACTAATCGGTCTACTGACTGATCTAAAGAATTATTTGCCTGATATTTTGTTTGTTTATTTTTGTGTGTGTGTGTGCGCTTTTTGTAGGTTTGGTTTTGAATGGTTCATGCTGTTCTCTTCTGTGAGTTTATTTTTCCTCTTCCCTTCATTGTTTTTTATTATGGAGTACGGCATGAGAGAAATGTGTGGTAGATTTTTTAGAGTAAGTGTATGTATATTGTTAAATGAAAATATTTTATTTTGGTTTGTCTTGTTTGCTCACTGGAATTTATTGTGGGTTTGTTATGTCTGTTCCTGCTGTGTTTCCTTTCCATCTTTTCTCCAAGGAGCTAGATCAGTCCCTAGTTGTGGGATTAGGAGACTGAGACTAGATGACCCCTTCCTTTATATCTTCTCTCAATTTGGGTGGAAACCTTGAAATGGGTAAAGCCTGTTCGGGTTGATGAGGATGCATGGTTCTTGAGGTCCTTAGTTAAATGTGTGTGGGACACTGCCAAATAATAGGGCAAGTCCATGCAACAGAAGTTCACAGTTGGGCTGTGGTAGTCTTAAAACTGTAAGAGTTGAGATGCCACATCTGTGGTGTGAAGTGCTAAAGCCTCTAAAGGATAAGCACGCCAATGCTTCGTAGGGAAGTTTGGCTGTGTTATAATGTTAGTACATGTCCATACCAATATTTCTTTACGTAAAGTGGGAAATAACCAGGTATAAGCGGCTAGTGCAGTGATGTGAAAACCAATAGTGTGGTTTGAGTTCAAGATCCACCTGCGGCCTCAAGTTCCTAGCCCTCAATGACATCAATTTGTGAACCAATATCTTGTTTTCTTTGCCACTTATTTTTTAGTATTCATGTTATGTATTTTGTTTGTGTGTATAACTTATTGTTAGTATTCCTTTTTTCACTTTTACTTTTAGGGTACTTCTTGTTATGTCATTTTTTATGTGTTTTCACTTATGTTAATTATTTTGATGAATGTTGTCATGATCCTAAGACTATTATTAGAAAGCTAAGAATGTTTTTTTTTGTCTTTTGTTTCAGATAGCTCGGTGGGTTTTTGTTTTAGGTAGGGAATCTTCTGAGGGGAAAATTTGAAAGTTAATTGGGCAAACATCATCTTCGGCTCGCCCATTTAGTTAGGGACGTAGGGTTCTTATCATTGTATACATGTCCTCATCACCTATGCCCCCACAACAACATTTGGGCAATAAAAGAACTGGAATTTGGAGCTCTCTCATGTGGTCATTTGAACGAGAGATGTACAAGGGGGAAGTGACAAGCATTGAGACGGGGAGCAAGTGACACCCTACCCCCCCCCACTCCGTAACATTTGGCGCTGCGAGCAGGATGGTGATGGGGACAAAAAGAAGTTAAGAAAAAATTTCAGACTAGATAAACCCACCGAGGCTTCACAGACGACCCGGGCCCCGACGACTGAGACGGGAGAAGCCATACGGAGGGCCGTGATGAACGCTAGGGCTTGGAGACCCTAGGAGGACCAGACTGCTGGGCGAGGACCATCAGTCCAGACAAGACGGCACACCGGCAGCCCAAGACGAGGCACCACCACCAGCCCGTGGTGATACACTTTGGATTTGCATTAACAAAAACCCAACAAATGAATTCTCTGTGGAACATTGATCTTTGAAATGTTTTTTTTCTTTCATGAGCAGAAAGGTGTATGCCTTGAGTGACATTTCCAGAGGAGGCAAATTTTGACCTTATGATATTTTTTTTACTTCAATTGAAATTCCTATGTTCTCACAACTTGTGACAGATGTGTGAGCCCTTAGCGAGTGGGTACACTTCATTATTGGGTGTTTTGTTTCTCTAGCCCCATAGTGCTCTCAAAGTCGGGGAGCAGTTGGATGCATTTGGCTGTATGGTTTTTGGTTTGGTTGTTTTTGTTTTTGTTATTGGAAATGTTCTGTTCTTTTTCCCGTCTTTTATGACAGTGTGGGGTATTTTTTGTGTGTGGGGTTGTTGTTGTTTGTAACATTCCAAGTATTTGGGTGTTGTACCATTGGTAGTATTTTTAAAAAAAAGAAGAAAAAAAAGGGTAGTTGTCAAGATGTCGCAAGAGCGTGAAAGCGCATCTGCATCCCCAACGATGCCTAACTTACAGGCAGAAGTTGGAAGATCCCCAGGACTAGGGAGAGGGATGATGATTAGTGGTGGTCTTGGGAGGATGAGGAACCACAGCCCCGGCCATATGAGTGGGTTAGTGGAGGAGGTCGACAGCCTACGCAGGCAATTAGAGGAAATGGGCCGGCTCTCGCCGCAGAAGGTTGTGGTGACTGGGCCCAAACAAAAAAGTTAGGAAATAAACCCCCCGAAATTCCACAGGAGCCAGAAGTAGATGTGGGTACGTAGTGGAGGATTTTATAGAGGAGGTTAGGGTATTGCTAAGAGGAAAGGAGGCAGCTGGTTCTCAGCCATCTTGAGGGGGTGGCAAAAACGGAGAGTGATCTGCTATGCCAGCCGCACGCTACGTCCTACTGAGAAAAAACATGGACAACTACAGTTCAATGAACTTGAAGCTGGAGTTACTGGCATTAAAGTGGGCTGTCACCGAGAAGTTCCGGGGATACTTGATAGGTGCCAAATTCGTTGTCTACACTGACAACAACCCCCTCAGCTACCTCAAGACATCCAAGTTGGGGCGGTGGAGCAGCGCTGGGCCGCTCAACTGGCAATTTTCGATTTCGACATCAAGTATCGCTCCGGAAAGTCGAACGTGAATGCGGATATGCTCAGCAGGTATCCGTTGGAAGCTACAGGGGAGGAAGATAGAGAGGATGAGGAGACGTGGCCAAGGAGATCAAGAAGGGCGAAGGTGCATTCAACCCTTACAGATTACCTCAGGTGGTCAAACATTGATGTTTTGTTGTTTCATAGTTGATTTGTTTTTTGTTGTCGTTGCATACGAGTGGCTCAGGGTCTGCAAGTGCTAGAGGTGTGCTTGTTTCATGATGTTTTCGGCTGTGCAGCAGGAGGCCATAACAGTTTGGTTTTTTTGGTGTCGTGTTTTAATATTCCACAGAGAGAATGCTGATATAGGCATATATATATATTTTTATGATCTGTTTCATTTTTCTAATATCAACACTTGGAAGAGGTGAAGTTGCATTTTCCAGGGATTTCTGGTAGCAACTATAACCTTGTGTTTGGTAATGAGGACCTATGGTTTTGGGGTTCTCTGAGTGCGGTTTGGGTGGTAGGTGAGTGTAGTCCTGGGGAGTGGGATCTGTTTATGCAGTGTGCATTGGTATTGGGGCGTCGTGCCGTAATCACCAGATTTGTTGGCTTGGTGTTCAGGGTGGTACGGACAGTTGGCATGATATGTTTGTTGTTTGGTTGGCGTAGGATTGAGTGTCCCCCAGGAGCGGACATTTCACAGTCGGGGGGAGTGTGACATGTAAATGACATTTGCGGTCAAAGGGGAAAAAACTTCACGTATTAGTTCCTGGAGTTGGCAACTAGACACAGGGTGTTTTTTCCCCTTCCGGAAGTGACCCAGTTTGTTTTCAATGTTCGGTTTGGGTCAAGTTAAGGCTTTTCGTTCTAGCCTTTAGTAGTTTATTATTAGTTTACTAGATATATTGATAGTAATAACAATAATAGAGTAGTGTAGGGCTGTAAGTAAAGAGTAAGTACAAAATATTCAAACCTAAAAGGAAGTTACCATTTTGGGTGAGAGTTGCTAGTGATTGGCTCCTTCAAGAGAATTACATCACCGGGGCCAGACGCGTCTCCTGAATTTTGGCGCCAGTCAGAAGGCTCCTGACCCCCCTCAGATCAAGACACACATCCTATACCAGTCTGTCTGCTGCCTCCAGGTTGGTGTTGAAATGACTTTTATTTTCGGTTAAGATGTGTTGAGTAGTTTAGGGGTTTTGTTCTGGAACCAGCCAATGTTGAGGAAGGTAGTGCCAGAATTATTAGAATGATCAGGTTGAGAACGTTCCCGCCTAGTAATTCTCCCGGAAAGCGATGTTTTCTTTTTGTGTGGTAAATTGTTTATTACTTTTTGGTTGTGTACATTTGTCCTTGTCATAATAAATTTGAGCCTACTAAGAAGCTGGGTTTTTATGCTTTGTGTTGCCTTGGGTGAGGCTACACAGTTTTTCTTTGGTTTGGGGCTCTGGCATGCGTGGTGGAAACAGACGTTCAAACCGGGCCAGCCTAAGGATAATCCCTGGAAAGATTGTCATGATAATGCTTTGAGATGGACCAAAGGATCTTTTTCTATGTTGGACTGTAGAGAAGTTTGGGTGCAACTTGTTTGAAAGGTCTTGTGAAAAGGCCAGATTACCTCCCTTCCACTATCGGTCTACTGACTGATCTAAAAGAATTATTTGCCTGATATTTTGTTTTGTTTATTTTTGTGTGTGTGTGTGCGCTTTTTGTAGGTTTGGTTTTGAATGGTTCATGCTGTTCTCTTCTGTGAGTTTATTTTTCCTCTTCCCTTCATTGTTTTTTATTATGGAGTACGGCATGAGAGAAAGTGTGTGTAGATTTTTTAGAGTAAGTGTATGTATATGTTAAATGAAAATATTTTATTTTGGTTTTGTCTTGTTTGCTCACTGGAATTTATTGTGGGGTTTGTTATGTCTGTTCCTGCTGTGTTTCCTTTCCATCTTTTCTCCAAGGAGCTAGATCAGTCCCTAGTTTGTGGATTAGGAGACTGAGACTAGATGACCCCTTCCTTTTATATCTTCTCTCAACTTGGTGGAAACCTTGAAATGGGGTAAAGCCTGTCGGGGTTTGATGAGGATGCATGGTTCTTGAGGTCCTTAGTTAAATGTGTGTGGGACACTGCCAAATAATAGGCAAGTCCATGCAACAGAAGTTCACAGTTGGGCTGTGGTAGTCTTAAAACTGTAAGAGTTGAGATGCCACAGTCTGTGGTGTGAAGTGCTAAAGCCTCTAAAGGATAAGCACGCCAATGCTTCGTAGGGAAGTTGGCTGTGTTTATAATGTATGTTACATGTCCATACCAATATTTCTTTACGTAAAGTGGGAAATAACCAGGTATAAGCGGCTAGTGCAGTGATGTGAAAACCAATAGTGTGGTTTGAGTTCAAGATCCACCTGCGGCCTCAAGTTCCTAGCCCTCAATGACATCAATTTGTGAAACCAATATCTTGTTTTCTTTGCCACTTATTTTTTAGTATTTCATGTTATGTATTTTGTTTGTGTGTATAACTTATTGTTAGTATTCCTTTTTTTACTTTTACTTTTAGGGGTACTTCTTGTTATGTCATTTTTTATGTGTTTCACTTATGTTATTATTTTGATGAATGTTGTCATGATCCTAAGACTATTATTAGAAAGCTAAGAATGTTTTTTTTTGTCTTTTGTTTCAGATAGCTCGGTGGGTTTTTGTTTTAGGTAGGGAATCTTCTGAGGGAAAATTTGAAAGTTAATTGGGCAAACATCATCTTCGGGTCGCCCATTTAGTTAGGGACGTAGGGTTCTTATCATTGTATACATGTCCTCATCACCTATGCCCCCACAACAACATTTGGGCAATAAAAGAACTGGAATTTGGAGCTCTCTCATGTGTCATTTGAACGAGAGATGTACAAGGGGGAAGTGACAAGCATTGAGACAGGGAGCAAGTGACACCCTAACCCCCCCCCCACTCCGTAACACACGCAAGGACTTAAGACAGCTAACCCCATTGCCAGTTCGAATTCCGGCAGCGCCAACGGAAAAACGGACAGCAGAAGGGCATCCGGGAGAAATTACCTGGATGCGATCCGGCTCCCCAGGGCAGAAACAGGGGTTCTTCTCTGTAGACCTTCTTCTGTCAGTTCTCCTAAAATTTATACTGTGCACCGTGGTAATTGCTTCTGGGCAGATATAATCGGGTTCTTGATAAGTTCAGGAACATCTGCATGGCTCAGCAGCTGGGGTGAAGTGATAGAAGTGGACTGTAACATAACGTGACATTTTCAATACAGGGGAATCATATTAAGTGCACACCGGCTCGGAAGGCAGAAAGGAACACTGGGTGAGGGAAGCTGGGCTGTTTTGGTTCACAGAGGATTCGTTGGATGAAACTTTTCTGTTTGTAAGTGGTTCTACTCAATGGGATGTCGAACTGTAGAGGGGCTGAGAGGGGAGGATGATGGGGATTGAGGAGAAGCAGGGAGACTGTCGGGGCCACGTCTGTTGTCAATGCATCTGTGAGAGTTCAGTGGAGAAGCAGTTGGTGTTCATACCTCCGTGACAACATATGGTGGGGTTTGTAGAAGGCAGCCTGTACTCCATCTCTCATACTCACTTCCCACGCGCCCTTCCCACGCATGAGAAGGGAAGGTCAGCCTGGTTTTGATCCATGTGCGTCTCCTCAAAACCCGGTGGGAGCTCCATCAGTCGTCGGATTGGTAATCCTGGGGGCAGGCCCAATGCCGAAGACACTTCGGGGACGCCGCACAGTCTCAGAGTTGACCTCTTCGCCTGTGATGGAATCCCAAATGGTGTTTACCTACTGAGCTGTAATCCAGAATTGAACATAACAAGCAATCTGATTTACGGCGCTTTTAGCATTAGGATTTTAGGACAACGAGCAAGGTCTCAAGGCCTCGTCATGTGCCATTTCTTATGAGATTTACTGTGCTAATCTAACATGG
>CM031598.1:28097870-28110370 GCA_018398815.1 Conus ventricosus | reverse complement strand
AGAGAATGACGGAATGGATCCGTCTGATTAACTGTAAACGCCAGACTTGCAATAGAAGCAATTCCCTCGCTTTTTGACGGTGGATTAATACATGACCTACGCTATATGGTTTTTTTTTCCTCGCGTACATGTAACTTATTAAGAATTCTGTGCGAAGACAATTCAAGTGCATTTTGAGCACTGATACCTCAGAAGGAGAACCAGGGTAATGGCCCGACGAAGCTTTCGGATCAATTTCAGTTCTAAATTTAACACAGCTGTGATAATACAGAATATCCGAGTTTCTTTACAAGTTTTTTGAAACTTCTGTCTGATGCTTTAGTATAACGTAAAAAATCTGAAGGAATGTTATTTGAAACCGAGCCGTTAATACTTTGGGCTGCCCTCAATCACACACACAAGCGCGCGCGCGCGCACGCATATTGGTCATATGTTGCAGTCAGCAGTTTTAGTTTATAGCAACAGGCATGTATTACAACCATTTTCTATGCTGCTCGATGCCGACAAATGTTATCATTCGAATTACTTGTCCTTACTGCAGTCGTCAAATTCGAGCCAAAGGCTCTTGGCCCTCCTGTAATCGACAAACATGTCCGCTGTGTACCATTGATGTCTGCTTCACGTTCTCCTGCTCACAAGGCAGATACGGGACACTTTTTCAGCACTTGAGATAGAGAAGTGTGCTACGTTGGGTATATGCCAGCCCGGAGGTCTTCAATATTAATAGTGGTCATCACCTTCTGTAAGCCCCGACACTTTTGAGGAGCAGCACGGCCAAATTCAACGACGGAAACGTTGTATGGACCCGTGCGTGCATCCCGGCTGGACGACATAATCAATCTCTTTGAGTGGTTTTGTTTGTATTGCGTGATGGTTGACACGACAGTGCAAATACACGCACGTGCACTAGACCTACGTGTCGTAACGAACGAGTATGCGCTACACGTAGTAAGTAATGACTGAGGAAAGCCCAGCTGCGGCAGGCCTTGAACAATGGTGGCTTAATGTCTCGGCGTGGTCAACGTCAGTTTACTGATGTGGGAGTATGTCTCAATGCATGAGACGGGTCGAATGCTTTCAGTGGTATGTTCTTGCTTGTGTTGTTGTCAATTCATAATTTATTTTTAAAATTAGGTGGTCAAAGAATTCCAGGAGACTTCTTTTCACAGTGTTATAATCTCATGCCAGCTTTCTTCTGTTGACGTCAGACAGTGATGGAAGAGGTTCAGCATGGTAATACAACAGATAATCAATGTGAATTTAAAGAGAAAAAAGGAGAAAACTTATTGTCGTTCAGAGACCCGGGAAAAATCCATCAAATGAAAAAAAATTTTTCCAGAATACACCATAACATGGAAAGATGGTAACAGATTCTGCCACCCAACACCATAATAGTAATATCTACTGCGTCATGTTACGCAACTCTATTGTGTTATATTGATGTGTTCAGACAGGCTCTTATCTGATCTCTGAGATCTCTTAACACGAACAGTCGAGAGCGAATGAAAATGAAACACCTACATTTTGACATTTTAGCCTATTTGTTTCATTCTTGGTCTTGGTCAAACATTGAATGCGGTAAGGGAGCAGAAAGGATTGAAAAGGAATATTTCTAAAGAAACTTTCACACATGGACACACACACACGCGCGCGCACACACACATAATACTGACATTTTTATCATTTTATTTTCAAGTTTTCAAAATAAGCAAAAAGTACATATGCCAGTCTGCCATTCACACCCTGCGTTTCTCTTTTTCTGTCACAAAAATTTATGCACACGCTCTCTCTCTCGCTCTCTCTCTCTCTCTCTCTCTCTCGCAGTCAGACAGACACACACACACACACACACACACACACACACTCTCTCTCTCTGTCACACATGCACACACGGGCGTATTTGCGCGTGCTCACTCACACATATGCACAGACGCACGCGCGAGAACGAAATTATTGGCGTATGATATGATAAAAAGATGTGTTGTGACAAGCTAGGTCACAATGACAATCATATACATGTCCATCACGGGGTTGGTTACAAATATATATGCAGACTGTTTCGATTTTTCTCACGACAGTGAAATCTTTGAATCTCTCTCTCTCTATCTCTCTCTTTGTCACACACACACACACACACACACAACACACACACACACACACACACACAAAACTCGACGTTTTGGCCGATGTCAACATGAGAAGGAACTGACACCTACCTCCTCTGTCCCACCCCCTTTTCACTCTCCTCCTTTCTGCTTGTAGCTCATTACAACATATCAGTTATTCGGAATTATGCACAATACAAAACTGGTGTCTCATATTTGGATTTCACAAACACATATACAGGCTATGTATCTCATAATTTATTGAATTCACACAACATCGAATTTAACATATTTGTGGAATATGAACAAATGAAATTTGTTACGCTTGTCATTTAACATGAAAGTAAACTAAAATGCAGAGTAAGATGGTGAATCTCTCTCTCTCTCTCTCTCTCTCTCTCTCTCTCTCTCTCTCTCTCTCTCTCTCTCCAGTCTCTCTCTTACGGAGTTAATCAATCAGGTGAATAATCAGTCCGTCAATCGGTATACTGCTTCTGTCACCCCAAAAGAAGGAAAACAAGAAAACAACTGAATATATGCAGAGATGGTTAAAACACGTGCGCATGTACATCTCCAAGACAATTTAATTTCCCTTCGAAGACAGGAAAAACTCTTCTCCCTTCTTGTAAATACAATCTTAAATCGGTTCACGTGTCTCTCACAAGAAGCCTATCTTTTGCATCTCTCGTAAAAAAAATGTTAGCTGTCTGATCTTCCTGCGGCACTGAAGTGGGAAGAATGACGAAATCTTTCCTACAAGGGGTCTCGTTTTGTAGTTTTGCCTCCGATAACGCTGAAAGAAAAAAAAAATCTCTCTCACTTGGGCTCTTTCGAAGTCTTGATCCGCATTATTCGGAAGGTAACAGAGAGAGAGAGAGAGAGAGAGAGAGATCCTCAAGGAATTCATGATCATCACAGTAAACGGAAAATATATCCAGGATTTCCAACCGAGTAAACTAACACACACAACAATTTCCCATTCATGCCATGTCCGTCCCTGGCTCTCTATGGTTTGTCGATGATGCGAATTAAGAGAAAAGCATTGCAATCAAAAAACATATGAATATGACTCTATTCATTTTTTTCAATGATGCGAACAACGAATCATGGTTTCTTCTACTGCAGTATTATTTGCCAGTCATGTGAAGAAAGGGAAAAAAAAGCGTATTGGTCAGAAATATGTCCTTTTCCAATGTCATTTTCACAACGCTAGACAGACTGTAGATGTGTTCTTGCCACGCTCTCCAAATCACTGTAAAGCTAAAAACGATACCCCAACCCCTGTTTGTTCCATCCTTCATGTGATTACAAACGTGACAACTGAAATATGAACGGAATATTAACAATGAAGTTTTCTGCATGTTTATTAATAAAATAATAAGCAGAGAGAAATTACATGTTTACTTTTGATCGTGAGATAATTGCGGCTACTGGACAACTCGGTAAAAACTCTCTCACTCGGGTTTGTAACTGGATAAAGAGTGCTCTCTCTCTCTCTCTCTCTCCACTCTCATCTCTCTCTCTCTCTCTCCCCGTCTGACAGGCCGAGGCTGCAATTTCATTATGCGTCATACGTCTGCCCAGCAGCATCAGCGCCGACAGCAGGATATAAATGATGCATGAAACGAGCACTGTGTGATTCCAGCTGGCCTCGGGGTGAAGCTGACAAGCATTCCGAACTTCTGGCCAGCCATTAGTGTTGTATTGGAAGGACTATGGCTCCAGCCTGGCAAAGCGATGATGGTCTGGCTCACAGCAGTGGTAAACCACAATAGGAGTTCATAACAATAAGCCTATGTAAAGTGAATGTGTACATTTAGACCGGACATTTGTGAATTGGAAAAAAACACACCAAAAAACCACATGCGCTGTGTAGTCCATGTCACGAGGAAACAAGGAACTATGGTCCATTATGCATTATGTTCCTAACAAACACATGCAAAGGTTCCAAAGCGAAAGCGGTTTTCAGGTGCTGCCGTTTTCGTGTGTCCATGTTCATCAGATTAGCGTGACTTTGGCTAGCGCTGAAAAGGGACAGCTGTTTCTGATCAATATTTACTGCTGACCTATGTATAACACTTCCTGCATGGTCCTTAATAATCATTGTGTTGTTGTAAATTGTCCTTAATAACTATGTGTTGTTTGTAAGGAGCATGTCAACAGATATGGCAAAATCAGAGGAGTATGTTATGAATTAAGTAAGCACTCTAACGGCCCTTAATAATCTATGCGCTGTTGTGAGGAGCATACGTCAACAGACACTGTACAATCAAATGAGTATCTTGAGTATAAGTAAGCCTCTAATCAGCCGTATGCACAAGCATGCCCGTGTTAAAAACAATCTCTCTCTTCTGTGTCTCTGTCACACACATACACACACACGCCCGCACGCACGACACACGCGCGCGCACACACACACAGACACACACAACGTATTTGTGCGTGCACACACACACTCACATGTGAGCAAACTACACATCATGTGTGGCATGCTCTGGGTCAAGTCGTTTTCTGTTTTGTAATAGCAGTACAAAATGCGAGATGAGCCGTATTTTTCTTCGTTGACCGCAACTGGCTTGCATACGCCAATATTTGGGAGGCTTTGCGTATTGCGTTCACTCTTAGTGATTGGCTAGACGCTGGCGAAAACGATGATCGGTTCGAACCATGGACAGGAAAAATAGAAGTGATTTTTTGTTTAGAATAGCAATCACCTGTGTGACACAAATTAAATCAGCTTTGACGCCTCCCATCCAATCCATGTCACTGTGACAATTCGCATACAAGAGACCTCTGGTGGCATTAAGAGAGGTCTGTTCCTCCAAGTCATCTTCACCGGTGGCTGTATACGCAGGATTGTCCACTCCTTTCAGACTCAAAATGGCAGCACCTGCTGCTTCAGTTGCTGCCCCTTCTTTCTCAGACACAACCCTTTCTTCATCGATCCGTCGAGAACAGATGACCACGCCCCTCGGCAGTGTCAAGGTCACCAGTCGCATCCTCAAAGCTGACTCCATCGCCTGTGTCTGAATGAACCGGTCTGGAGTGCGGTTGAGGGATGCATTTGGAGAAGCTGCCTGAACATTGTCGCTGTGTTTGCCGACTTTGTGGTACCCCGGGGTACATGTGGCGAGGAGCTGCGGTGACTGGGAGAATCTGCTGTCTCCTTCCTTCTGATCTCGTGAGAAGTGCAGAAACATCTGCTCCGTGTCTGTCTGGCTGAACGTGAAGTCCTCCAGGTCCAGGTTACGCTTCACTGAAACAAAATCACAGATCTGACGTAAACACTGCACTAAAAGTGGATCGTACAAATTTCTCACGCACGCACACAAAGTGGGTCGTATAAATTCTCACGCACGCACACAATCAAAAATACATATAGGCTTAATTCACTGCTATTGGGTCCACAGGGAGCAGATGTCGTAAATGTAGTTGTCAAAATAATTTACCAGCCGAGTCGTCCAATAGTGGACGGACAGGATTTCTCTCCCTTGAGCCCAGTCGTCCAATAGTGGACGACAGGATTTCTCTCCCTTGAGCCGAGTCGTCCAATAGTGGACGACGGAACATAAAAAATTCCTGCACTTTCCATGAAATGGTCCAAGGGAAAAACCTCTGTAACTAGTCTTGGGATGTTGGAACGAGTTGTCGACCATACTTTCAGTGGCCTAGTGTGAACTTGGCTGACTCCACGATCCTTTGGAACAAAGCACAGAGAGCCCGACCACGCGGCACGTTTCCTGTGTCGGAAGAAATCTCGGTCAGGCGAAGGGATGCTAACAATTTCTCGTGCAATGAAGTGCTTGAAATCGTATTACAAAGTGGATCTGGTGATGATTGGAGTTGAGTGTTTGTTCTTTCCTGTGACACCTAACACAAGACCGTCAGTTGTTGTAGAGCTACCGTAAAAATAAATTAAAAAGTGGCCAAATCTGTGCGTCAGCAGGGAAATAATCGCTGTGCACGGCGCACGGCGCCACGGAATGAGCGCGTGCGCCGCGCTCGTCTGGAACTGTTTCTTTTTTTTCCATATGCTTTTTTTTTTTTCAGAATGTAAGTTCATCAGACTAAAAAAAAAACTGCTGATAACTGAACTAAAATTGACAGGTTTTCAACTGAAAAACTAAGTACAATCAAAGATTTTCTGATGAAGATTTTTTATCATGTCGCTAATATGACATCAGCATTGAAAACAAGAGTTCTATTTTCGTCTGCGGGAAAGGTCGCTATGCTAGGATATTGGCAAATCACTTTCTTTCCTACTCCCTCGCTGTATTTTTTCATTTTCACGCAGGTTTATCATATCCCCTTTTTACAATCAAAGGTTTTCAGATCGAGATTATCTATCGTGTCGCTCAATAAAGACATCGGCATTGACATACAACGATTTTATTTTCGTCTGTGGGAAAGGCCGCTATGCTAGGATATGGCAAATCACTTTGTCTCTTGCTCCCTCGTCTGTATTCTTCCATTTTCACGCACGTTTCTTGCATTTTCCTAATCAAAGACTGTTTTATTGTAGTTCCAGTGCAGCGGTCCAAAGCCTTGAAGGTATTTCCTTCAGATTCGGATACAGTTCAGTAATCAGAAAGGCAATGCAGCACAACGGTTTAAAACAGAGAGATTGGACTATGCAATCGTTCGTGAGCCTGTGGAGCTGTTGAAGGCCTGCTCTTCAGTTCCGTTCAGTGGTTATTTTAACGTCTGTTTCATCATCGATGACATTAGAAGACAGGTCTAGTCTTCACCAGCTAAGAGATGTAGCCTACAGAAAAGGAAGTCATGGCAAAAACGCTGTTGTTCATGATCAGGGTCTGAGCGGTAAAGATTGTGTCTTCTACCTATTTTCAGACCGATCGATGTTCTCGAATATGGTCGTTTTCCAGACACCGACTCGAGCCATTTTTAGCATGATCCTAAGACTATAGCACCGTGAATATTTGCCACGGTGTGACTTCCCAACCTGAAGACTCATCACAAGCCTGACGTATGATGTGTGAAAAACCCTTCCTCTACATAATAGAAAATGGCTTTTCTCACAAAGACTGGTAGCTCCGGTCCAAACGCCGGAAGATTTCTTGACGGGAATTTAGCATGAAGGTATCTGATAAGAAAAAAAATTTTTGGCAGTAAGTAACTATTCTTTTTTGTACTCCCAGTTCTTAAAGAACAGGGAGTACTTTAGAATGGAACGAAGAAATGCTCTCTCTCTCTCTCTCTCTCTCTCTCTCTCTCTGTGTGTGTGTGTGTGTGTGTGTGTGTCGTTGTCTGTGTGTCCGTGGTCAAAATGTGTTCCACTCGCTGCAGACAAAACTACTGGTCGATCTTTCTGAAAATTTGTAGGTATGTTCATTATGGGTCAAGGATGATGCCCGACGTTTTAGTTTACCGTTACAACCGTTACTAACGGCTGTAACGGCCTGTAACGCTTTTTCTTCTTTATGGAATATCTCCGAAAGTACTTGGCCATCTTTGTGAAAATTAGCAGGTATGTTCATTATGGGTCTCGGATGATGCCCGATGTTTTAGTGTACCCCGTTATAGCCGTTACTAACGGCTGTAACAGCCTGTAACGGTTTTTTTCTTTATAGAATATCTCTAAAACGACTTGGCCGATCTTTCTGAAAATTTGTAGATATGTTCATTATGGGTCACAAATAATGTCCAATGTTTAATTTACCGTTATACTATTACTAACGGCTGTAACGCCTTTTCTTCTTCATGGAATATCTCAGAAAGTACGTGGCTGATATTTCTGAAAATTTGTAGATATGTTCATTATGGGTCACGGATGATGCCCGATGTTTAATGTTTGCCGTTAGAGCCGTTACTAACGGCCCATAATGGTTTTCTTCTTTATAGGAAAATCTCAGAAAGTTCTTGCCCGATCTTTCTGAAAATTTGTAAGCATGTTCATTTTAGGTCACAGACGATAGCCGATGTTTACCAGAACAGCCATTACTAACGGTTACACCAGCCCAAGACGGTTTTCCCTCTTTATGGAATATCTCACGCGTATTCAGGATAAACTGGAGTACGTTTAATATGCTTTGCATCTTGTTTTTTTTATTCGAAGATGAATTCTCCTTTTTGTTACTACTGAGATTTTGTCTGTGGTCTCCTAACATCTCCAGAAATGTCACTTTGTTCAAATGGCATCATACTAATCCGGCTTGTTTAAACCGTTATTGTATAACGCTATTTAAATACCTGACAGTAGTATTTGCCTCTTTGCGTGCAGTTCAGCCCTCAAATAACGAACAGACAAATGTAAGAATAAACAACATGTGGAGTGTAACCCTTTAAGAACATGACTCGCTGCGACAGTTCAGCCCTCAAATAATGAACAGACAAATGTGAGAATTAACATGTGGAGTGTAGCCCTTTAAGAACAGAAAAACAGACAAAGGTAAGAACGAAAAGACACAACGTCCAGGATGACCCCAGCTCCTCAACTCACGGGACTCTAGTGTTTGGAAGGTGGTGGCCAGGGACAGGGGTTCCCGGGGCTGTGGATCCTGAACAGCACACGGTCCTCGAACTGCTCCAGCTTCTGCAGGCCCGGGAACAGCTCCTCCAGGAACATGAGCAGCATGTTCATCCTCCGCGGACCTTGCCGCTCTTCCCACCTGCCCAGCGTCACCTCCAGTCTGTATGTCTCTTCACACGTGGCACTCAGCTCTTCTGGTGTGCCCAGGCATCTGCGGTGACACGCGAACAGATACATGCACGTACATACGTACGCACGCACATACATACATAGACGCGCGCGTGCACGTACATACACATATACGCATGCACGCGTCCCCCCTCCCCCCCCCCCTCCCCCACACGCACGAGTTCTCTTATCACAACATAAGCACCTTCCTTGTAACTCAAGCTGCCTGGTTAAATCACCACCCCACCACCCACCCCCGCTATAATTTATGGTAAATTCCACGGTAGAAAAAGAACGATCCAAACACAGAACATATGCAAAATACCTTTACATGCATGGCATGTGGTATATAGACAGATAGACTGATAGATATAGAAATAGATATATTGGTAGATAGATAAATAGATAGAATGTGAGAACACATACATACACACATGAGTATATTATGTGTGTGTGTGTGTGTGTGTGTGTGTGTGTGTGTGTGTGGTGTGTGTGTATTATATAACAAAATTTGTGTTCAGGATATGTTCTTAGTTTAATAATTTTTCTAAAGGAAATATCTTGTTCATTCCAATAAATTAAAAAAACAATACTTCAGGAAACTGGCTTTTTTCTTTTGTTGTCCAATCTTCTGTGCCCCCTTCATCCCCGGACCCCCCCCCCTCCCCCAACACCTCCCAGGCCACTCACTCCGGCCCTTCCATCCACAGCCACACCCCCAAAACCCACAACGGGTAACCTACCGAAGAAGACTCTGCATTTATGCTGTGATTCTCGACGCTTAGGATGAATTGAAAGAATGAGTTGAGCGACTGACTGTTTACCTAAGCTGGCCGTTGACCATGAGGGCGAGTCTTGTGCACAGTCTCTGCGTCTCTTCAGAGCACTGTGTGCTGATCACTGTGCTTCGTTGACTGGCCTTGAGGAAATAATTCACTGCATCCCTGCACACGTCAAGGTCACAGGTAAGTTCAGTTTATTTCAGCGAGGAAATAATTCATTGCATCCTTGCACACGTCAAGGTTACAGGTAAGTTCAGTTCATTATCAGTGAGGAAATAATTCACTGCATCCCTGTACACAGCAAGATCACAGGTAAGTTCAGTATGTTTATCAGCGAGGAAATAATTCACTGCATCCTTGCACACAGCAAGGTCACAGTAAGTTCAGTTCATTATCAGCGAGGAAATAATTCATTGCATCCATGCACACGTCAAGGTCACAGGTAAGTTCAGTTCATTATCAGCGAGGAAATAATTCATTGCATCCCTGCACACGTCAAGGTCACAGGTAAGTTCAGTTCATTATCAGCGAGGAAATAATTCATTGCATCCATGCACACGTCAAGGTCACAGGTAAGTTCAGTTTATTATCAGCGAGGAAATAATTCACTGCATCCCTGCACACGTCAAGGTCACAGGTAAGTTCAGTTCATTATCAGCGAGGAAATAATTCACTGCATCCATGCACACGTCAAGGTCACAGGTAAGTTCAGTTTATTATCAGCGAGGGAATAATTCATTGCATCCCTGCACACGTCAAGGTCACAGGTAAGTTCAGTCTATTTTCAGCGAGGAAATAACACTGCATCCCTGCACACGTCAAGGTTACAGGTAAGTTCAGTTCATTATCAGTGAGGAAATAATTCACTGCATCCCTGCACACGTCAAGGTCACAGGTAAGTTCAGTTCATTACCAGTGAGGAAATAATTCACTGCATCCCTGCACGCATTAAGGTCAAGAGAAGGTTACGTTCATTATTAGGTAATACATTGATGACAACAGGACGCACTTGTTTTTTTAGACAGTTTCTCTTTTATGTCAAAGGATGCACAACGCTTCATATCAAGTAAAATTTTATTACAAGATATGCTTTATTTTCCCCTGGATATGCTTTATTTCCCCTGCCAATTTCTGTTCATTTTGCAGCTTTAAGGTAAGTATTGCAGATTAATCAGGTAACATACTACTGACGAATATGATCTCTTTTATTCTCCATTTCTGCTTATGTCAAGGTAAGTAGCAAGTATTTTCAAGTAACTTACTGATGAAGTTTGGAATACCTTTTCCCCCGACAAATTTCTGTGTTCATTACTGGTGAACAACGTGTATTATCAGGCAACATTCTGAGACGACAGGAATGATTTTCTACCTGCTGGAATCACTTTTTCTGAGTTACAGTTTATGTCATAGGTAGGCAACGCGTCTGTTCAGGTAACATACTGATGATGGCAGGATTTTTTGACAGCATGTTTATTGCCTTTTCTTCATTGTCTTTTCTTCTTTTAGTCGCTTTTATTTGCAAGCTAACTGCTCTCTCTCTCCTCTCTCTCTCTCTCTCTCTCTCTCTCTCTCTCTCTGACCAGTAAAGACGTCGCGATCTGATGTCCATTCCTGCGGACGGTTCATCCAGCAACATAAAACTCTGTGTCCCCACCATACTCATGGCAAAACTCAGCTGAAACAGACCCAAAGGCAATACAGTGACCAATGAGTTAAGTGTACTTCAAACAGACTTTCATTATTCTTTTTTTAATTAGCTGTATACAGTTGTCAGTGGAAATTTCATGATTTTCACCCTCTCTCTCTTCTCTCTGTCTGTCTCTCACACACACACACACACACACACACACACACACACACACACACACACACACACACACCACACACAAACACACACACACACATTCTCTCTCTCTCTCAATTTCTTTCCCTCCAACTGTTTCTTAGAAAAGTTCACATCTGTTAGTCAATGTTGAAAGTAGTGACTGAAACTTTATATTTCTATTAACTCTGTATTAAATCTGCAAGAACGTTTGTGAGGCTACCCGTGTGAGTTTGAAGTCTTGTAATCATGTGTGTATAACTGATTCTCTCTCTCTTTCTCTCTGTGTGCGAGTGTGTGTGTGTGTGCGAGAGAGAGAGAGAGAGAGAGAGAGAGAGAGAGAGAGAGAGAAAGAGAGAGAGAGAGAGAGAGAGAGAAAGAGAGAGGGAGAGAGAGAAAGAGAGATCAGGCGCGAGTGTGTGTGTGTGTGTGTGTGTGTGTGTGTGTGTGTGTGTGTATGTGTGTGTGTATGTACGTGTGAGAGAGGGGGAGAGAGAGAAAGGGGGAAAGAGAGAGGAAGAGGGAGGGGGGGAGAGCAAGAGAGAGTGAGAGAGAGTGTGTGTTTGTGTGGGGTAGTGGTGGTGGTGATTAAGAGTGAGTATGACTTCAGAGGCTTGTACAAAGGAGCTAAATGTCAAACCATTCATGTTCGTCTTACTTTTCTTCTCTCCCCGTTAGACAGTTGTTTAATTTTCTGGGAGCGGCAGTGTCTCAGATCCAGATCATGGTATAGGCTGTAACGAAACAATAAGCACAAATCAGCATGGACTAGGGAGCAATTCGACAGTAGGTCAGTATAGGCCTGTCTGTGTACAATAACGAGGCAAAGGAACGGCTGGTGCAGTATCGACCTCATGGGCCTGTCTGTGTACAATAACGAGGGCAAAGGAACGGCTGGTGCAGTATCGACTTCATGGGCCTGTCTGTGTACAATAACGAGGCAAAGGAACGGCTGGTGCAGGTATCGACTTCATGGGCCTGTCTGTGTACAATAACGAGGGCAAAGGAACGGCTGGTGCAGGTATCGACCTCATGGGCCTTCTGGTCAGGTCTACATTGTAACTCGCTTACGCCGATTCGGCCGTTCATTATACGCCCGTTTTTCCAAAAAAATCGCATCCGGCGCGCTTTTA
>CM031598.1:28089915-28097770 GCA_018398815.1 Conus ventricosus | reverse complement strand
ATTTTTTTTCTTGTTCTCGTCGTGTTAGAAGGAAACGAATGCGTGACATCCATTCCCAGAGAGGTGAATGTTTGGTGTGCGCATGAGTGTGCATATGCGTGTATGAGTGCAAAGATAACCTTGGTGTGTTAACCCTGACTAATAATACATCAACTTAGTGCACTTAAGCAATCCATCACGATTTCCCCGTCTGTCCAGGACGGGGGAAATCGTGATGGTATTGCTTAAGTGCACTAAGTTGATGTATTATTGTCAGGTTTAAACCACCAAGGGTATCGTTGCACTCATACACGATATGCACACTCATGCGCACACCAAACATTCACTCTCTCTGGGAATGGGATGTCACGCATTCGTTTCTCTCTAACAGATGAGAACAAGAAATACAATTTCTATGCAAACTTATAATTAATCATGTACAATCAAATCACACACAATGAAATATCAAAAATAAAAGATCAATACATCCTAATCCCGGGTTATAATAAAATGACTTCTTACTGGCCAGGTTTTCACAACACAAAACACGCTTTCACACCACACCACGTTCTTGAAAAAAGTCTCTTCACGTCTTCTTCAGCACTGCTTGATGGTGATGCCCTTGGTTGACTGGCTCCAGGCTTCAGGACTGGGTCTTCGTGGTCGTCTCTGGGATCTCGACGTCGAAATCTTCTTCTTCGTCTTCTTCACCACCTCTGGGTTCAAATTCAGTTTGTCTGTCTTCACCACTCTGGGCTTCAAACTTAGTTTCCTTCTCTTCCGCTTGTCTTTAACTCTAAGACCTTGCTGTCTCTTCTATCTCCCAGACCACGTTTCTCTCGCCCCTTTCTCTGTCCTGCTCATCCTCTCTTCTCTCTCTTTTTCCCCTCAGCCTTCTCTCTCTCTCTCTGGTGTTGTTTTCCATCTGACCACTTCGGCCGTGTGCGGTGGGTAACGTCCCCTGGTTAATTGGTCAATTACTTATTTGTATACCACGTACAATGTCCCTTTGTCTCCAAGCGTCTAATGCCTTTTGTGAGAGGTTTCACGCTCCTTGACAAAATTCCCCCACTCGAAGACAATGCCTGCATTGGCTAAATTTAAAACATTCAAGGAGATGAAACTCATAATTTTCCATTTAAACCAGTGCTAATATCGGCCTCTCATAAGCCTACTTACCCCAGAGAACGCACGCAAGATTTGTCTTTTTAACAAAATTTAGAGAAAAATCAATACTTACACACTATCAAAGCAAATATCAACATAAATCTGAAATCTCCACCAGCTCAAAGTCGTGCGGCCATAAAACCATTATGTTTCTACGGAAATTCTCTCCCTTCTCTTTATACACGTGGCCGCAACAGCCCCGTCACGCATACGCGACACTGCAAAGATACACGCACCCACTACCTGACTTCTCGACCCACCATTTTATTTTGACCAACTTTTTGGTAAGACCAGTCTGATCCCCCTTTCTGTAACAAAACCCCTTCCCACCCGCGGCATTCCCTCCCATTGGGAAAGAAACCCCTGACATCGCCAAGGTTCCCGGGCCCAGTGGGTCTCTTTGCGTACTCCCTTTTTGTGAGGTTTTAGCGGGGGCCCGGGGGTGACGTCAATGTTTTTTGGGAATCATGCCTTTCGGGCGCTTTATGGGCCACAACGATCTGCGTTTTGTTTTTCCCCGAACTCGAGTGAGTGAACGTTCGGAAATTCCCCAAATTTTTCCCCCCCCATTTTTCCCTTCCCTTAACCGTTTCTTCTCCCTTGTATGGGGAAACCCCCGAACGCTTTCGGGAGCGAGTGATCGCCCTTTTGTTTGCCCAAAGTGGTGGGTGGGGCTCACTGGACACGTTTTCTCAGTGATTCCTTTTCCCCTGATTCAACAAAAAACCCCCCCGGTCGGGGGCTCGTCCCCAACGTGCCCCTGGGATTTTTCCCAAAATTCCCCAAAATGTACGGCGGCTTGGGGACCCCCAAAAAAGCCTGTACACTTCCAAAAAAAATGGTGTAGCTTAAACCCCTGGGCCTTTTTTGAATTTTTTTTTTTTTTGCTACTTTTCCCAATTATTTGTTTTACACCTTGTTTTTTTTTTTTACCGTGAATTGTCCTTCTAAACCCAGGGACTTTCCCATTACGCCAGTCCCACCCAGATTTCCAATGCCTTTTAACCATGTTGTCCACTTTCCCCTTTGTCCCACACCCTTGTTTTTGATAAAATCTTAAACACACAGCACAACCCAGAAAAAACCTGTATTTGCTTTTTTCGATTCCCTTTATTGGCCTGCCCCTTTGGGCGTTTTTTGGGGTTTCTAAATCGGCAGCTTTTACCCCAAGTGTCCTGTTTATCACCAGAAAAAAGGTACGTTTTTTCCCTACCCACGTGGCTATTGGTTTTCCCCCCTTGTTTGCTACGTGACGGGGGGGGCTAGGGTGTTTACTCCTGTTCTTTAATGTGGGTCATGTGTGGCCTGCTATCTTGAATATGCTTTTTTGGGTTTCCTTTGTTCAGGCAAATAAAGTGGGGGCCTTCCCCGGAAGTTCGGGCCTTTTTTCGATTTCTTCAAAAAATTGTGGTGCATTTTTTTCCCTTAAAAGTGGATGGAAAGGGCCCCGGGTTCCCAAACCCATCAAGTATCTTTTCCCTTTTATCACCGGTGTCTTGAGGTTTTTCAAAATCATGCCCACCCCACTCAGTTCTCCCACTTGTTGAAAAGTTTTTCCGGGTCAAAACCCCAAAACTGAGGGGTTTTGGCCCACCCTGCTCGTTTTCCGCCCCAAAAATTACCCCAAAAACCCCTTTTTCAGGTCAAATCATATCCTTTTAGCACCGCCTTTTTAAACGTAAAAAATCTCTTGTTTTCCCCTTTTGGGGTTGGGTTGGATCGTGTGTAACGAAACGACTGTCAAAAAGGGGCAGAAGGTTTATTGCCCAGTTATTTTGGGGCCACCCCTAGTGTCGGAAACGATTAAAAACCGACTGAAATGGGCCCTTC
Organism: Conus ventricosus; assembly: GCA_018398815.1. Lineage (NCBI taxonomy): Eukaryota > Metazoa > Mollusca > Gastropoda > Neogastropoda > Conidae > Conus > Conus ventricosus. The sequence goes on along the minus strand of CM031598.1, from coordinate 28,094,794 downwards.
GATTAAATTCGGGTTTTTCTCTGAACGTGGGGTTTAAGTCTAGGGGGCCCAAATTTCTGGGGCCCCTTTGATCAGAACTGGTTTTTTTCATTATTTTAGACTTTTTTTCCAATAAATTTTGTTTGGCTAAAATTCCGTTCGCTTCTGCTTCCCCTTTGATTTTTTAAAGTTGGAAGCGACTCTTGATCTGCTTTACCCTGGCGGGCTCCCTTTCTGCCTTGCTCTTGCTTGGCAGTGATCTCTGCATTGTTTTAATTTTAGAGCTGCATTTCTCGGGTTTCTGCTGATTGTTTCCTTGCGCGGGGCGGGTTTAAAGTCAAATTTTCCCTCCCCCTCAATCGGTTTCTTTGACAGGTCGGCTTTCCCCCCCTTTTAAAACCCCCTTTCCCTTTTCACCCCTTTATCTCTCCCCAGTCTTTGGGGTTTTTAATGAATCTAGCAGTTATTTTCCGTATATCCCATTTTTTTTCCCCCCAAATTACTAGTTTTTTATGGGGGAAAAAATTTTCCCTCAGCCATTTTTTTTGGGATATGTTTTAGACCCTAAAAAGTTAGAAAAAACCCGGAAAAAAGTCAGAAAAACGGTTTATAAACGTTAGGGAGTACATTTAACCAGTGGTAGTTTTCCTAACAAAAGGGCCCTTAAATCTTAAACCACAGCTTCTGTGAGGGGTTAAGATTTGAACCTGTTCTTCGTTTCTTAAAACACTTTGTTTAAATCCCCAACCCCCCTACACACAGTAAACCCACTAACACCCCCAAAGAACTAAAGGAAATAATTGGGGGGGAGTTTAATTAAAATTGCCTTTAGGGACGTTTTCCCCCCCAGAAACTACTCTAGTACTCCCCTTTGTTTCCCTCCTGAAAACTAATTTGGGCCAGGCAACCCTGGCAGGTCCCCCTTTTTTTTTTTTTCCGGGGGGGGGGAAATCGTGTGGTATTTTAAGTGCACAAAGGGTTAAAGTTTTATTGGGTCAGGTTAAACCCAAGGGTATGTTGCACCATAACGCTTATGCCCCTCATGCGCCCCCAAAACATTCACCCTCTCTGGGAATGGGATGTCAGCTTTCGTTTTACCTAACACGATGAGAAAAAAAAATAAAATTTCTATGCTATTTAAAATTTAAATAGGGTACAACAAATCACACAAAATTAAAATATAAAACATAAAAGATCTTTACACCCAAAACCCCGGGTTTATAATAAAATGTTTTTCTTATGGGGTTTTTTCACACACACAACCAGTTTTCCAAAAACCCCACAGTTTTTAAAAAAAGTTCTTCCTTCTTTTTGATGTTTGATGGTGATTCCCCCCGGGAGATGGGCTCCAGGCTTCAGGACGGGGGTCTTGTGGTCGTTTTTGGGATCTCGACGTCGAACTCTTCTTCTTCGTTTCTTCCAAACCCCCTTGGGTTCAATTCAGTTTGTCTGTCTTCACCCACCTTGGGCTTTTAAACTTAGGTTTTCCCTTTTCTTCCAGCTTTTTCTTTAAATTTAAAACCCTTTCTTTTCCTTTTTTATTTTCCCAGACCCTTTCTTTCGACCCTTTTCTCTGTCCCGCTCCTCCCCTCCCCCCTCTCTTTTTTCCTCCGCCTTCTTTCTCTCTCCTGGTGTTGTTTTTCCCTCTGACCACTTCGGCCCCTGTGCGGTGGGTAAGTTTCCCTGGTTTTTTGGTCAATTACTTATTTGTATACCACGTACAATGTCCCTTTGTCTCCAAGCGTCATAATGCCTTTTGTGAGAGGTTTCACGCTCCTTGACACACCCCCACCCCTCCACCCCGACTTACAAAAATGCTAACTAAACAGAGCAAGGTACAATCCATTCATATACATGTTCCGATAATATCATCCACAGTATCCGCCGTGCTCGAGTATACGTTCTTTTTCAGCAATACAAATGAACAAAAAACCGTGTGATGTCCAACCATTACTATTTTTTGTTGGTGTACAACCATGTTTTGAGGAGAGAGAGAGAGAGAGAGAGAGAGAGTAGCGTAGGGGTTAAGGGAAGGGGGACATGGGTTGTCCTTTCTATTAACGTCTTAAGCATATTGTCCACAGACGAATCTTAATGCCGTCTGCCTTTCGCATCACACATTTCGGAAAGATCATCAGTTTGGCGGTACACGCTCGTCTCAGACCATGTTTCCATGTAGCCGTGACGACGGCAGAGAGGCAAAGATTATCATGGTGTGGGGGGGCAGGAATGGAACGGGGCGGCGAAAAGAGCGACACGGCGCTACCAGAGTATTCCCGAGAAAAATGTCTCGTGTTTAGGAAAAATATTCAACACAAGAGAGAGAGAGAGAGAGAGAGAGAGAGAGAGAGAGAGAGACTGATCTGAAGATATAGAATAGTCATATTCGTGTAACAACATGACTGATATCGTGATGTTAATTTTCCATACATTTTATGTCACTTTAGGCATCGTGCAGATAAGAATTTTCTTTTAACATTTCCAAATCTAATATCTTTTACGTTATCGCTTTGTTCACAGTTCATTTTTCTCTTTTTCCAGTAACACACACACACACACACACACCACACACCCCCCCCCCCCCCCCCCACCACCCCGAAAAAAAATCTAACCTCCGGGGGTTGGGGATTTAAAACCACCCTTTTTTTTTCCCACCAAAAGACGAAGCACGCCTGCTGTTTCCGCGACAAAGAGCTGAACTTGCCTCACACTGCCATCGCCCGCGGCGTCGCCTCCACTATGTATAATGGAAGCCAGCATTTAGATGCATTAGACCGTGACTCCCTGTGGACCTGGTCCTGGAACACTATGCCCTTAACAGCCTCCGGCTGGTTTGGGTGTCAATCTCACCCTGCCTAAGCTGCATTGGAGGATGGAAACCTGGATTGGAAAACCGAAGCTCTCCAACCCAGATCCGGGACACATAGCGCTAATCCCACTCCAGCTGAATCTAACCTTGAATTCACTTTAACTGTACTAAAGCTTATGATCATGGTTAATAATAATAATGATTATGATGGTGATGATTTTAAAAATAATAATTATTATGATGATAATAAAATATCTAATAAATAAAATCATGATAATATTAATGATATAAAGGAAAAAGGAATCGGAGAAAAACTGGGATCTTCCCTGCAGGAGTCCATTCCATGCAGGCTCTGTGGACGACTTTTGTGCCTCAGGAATTGGTCTTCATTCTCACAACGAGTACCCACGTCAGCAGATGACCTGCCTTTCCCACTCATCCGTCGGACGCTACAGGGAGAATTTTGTCATCATCATCGTCAATAATAAGAATAATGATAATAACAATGATAGAAAATAACTATAACAATAAACCACCTCCGCTGATATAAATTTGTGCTCTTTCAGTTTGGGGCTTTTGTTGTCATCCTCCATCGATTACGCAAAGAACGTCCACCATATGAAAGGGCAGACAGTCTTTCATTTCCTAACTGCTGGAGAACAAGATAAGGCAGCTCCACTGCCTTCATTACGGCACAATTTTTCAACGAAGACTTCATCACGTTTCAAATAAATACACAGTGTTGCGTTAGGATTGGGGTTAGAGTTGAGGTTTGAGTTGGTTTAGAGTTAGGGTCAGGTTTGGGTCATGCGTTCCGCGACTGGAGACGAGCTCCGCGTCTGTCTTCACGGTACCACAGAGAAACACTCCTTTAGATTCACTGACTTCACTCTGACAGCTATCGCCTCCACTCCGCCTTTGCTGTGTGGAAAAGCCTCTTTAGACTCTTCCTCCTGTTTGAAGCAAATTGTAGCCAACTGTGAGTGCAGAAAAGATTCAACCCCTCGTCGCTTTTTTTCTTTCGGTAGTCATGTTCTAGGTATCAATCTCGAAACTAGGGACGTCAGGTTTGATCTTGTACAATGGAGTGAAATGTGCATTGAAAACGCCCTCTCTCTCCTCCATGGCGTTCAGGCATGGGTGATCTATAGTGAGAAAATCATTTAGGGTCAATTGCAGGTCCGTCAGCAACTGACGGTCACTCTTCTCATTTTTCCAGGAAAAAAAAATATCTGAGGGACCGTATTTCTTGACTGGTTGCTGAGTATCTTTTGGCCCTCTGTGTGTGTGTGTGTGTGTGTGTGTGTGTGTGTGTGTGTGTGTGTGCGTGCGTGCATGCGTGCGCGCGCGCGCGCGCGCGCGTGTGTGTGTGTGTGTGTGTGTGTGTGGTGTGTGTGTGTGTGTGTGTGTGTGTAGTGTTGTGCTGTGTGCCTGCTGTTACTACTACTACTGCTACTTCTACTGCCACTCTCTTTTCCTCCCTCTCTTCCTCCCTCCTTTTCTCTCTCTCTGTCTGTTTCTCTCTCGCTCTCCCTCAGTAGGTATAGCATGTATTTTTTTCTCTGTCTCTCTCTTCCTAGATCATTGCATTTCGAAAGTCTACTCTCTCTCTCTCTCAGTAGATATTGCATGTAAATTTCTCTCTCTCTCTCTCTTGCTAGATCATTGCCTTTCGAAAGTCTGTTCTCTCTCTCTCTCTCTCTCTCTCTCTCTCTCCCCTCGATATGTCTCTCCTCATCCCCTCCCTTTCTCTCTCTCTCTAAATAATTGAGTCATGAAACAGCCCATGGAGACGTGCTTGTATTTACAACCACCACCGCGGAAAAGCAGACTCCGATGCGTGGAAGGGAAATAACAACCCCATCCTCCCCGTCCATCCACACCTCCTCCCTACACCCATAGTGACGCCAATAACCCATCATCACTTCAAAATAAAACAAAACACGACACCCTTTCAACCAGCCACAAGACATAGTTGCCCCAAACACATAAAAGCTTTTCACGCGCCATAAAGGTAATCCGCTCCGCGCCTGCTCCGATTTATTCCGACAATTCAGGCAACCAGCATACACCGATATAAATCGAACAAGC
>CM031598.1:27979915-28084915 GCA_018398815.1 Conus ventricosus | reverse complement strand
TTCCTACATACACACTCTTCCACACAATCATTCTCACATGCACAGTAGGCTATATACACATCTAGTATTCTTTTCAAATTCTTTTAACAATTACTCGCAAGCCTCAAACATATCACTTTCCCTTCACACTCTTTTAATGCACACACATGACTTATCATATTCTTAACACAACCACGCTTGCCAAACGGTCCTTTCACATTCTAATACGAGACTCAAATCATAGGACTTTCTTAAAGTCTAACACAGTCCCTCCAGACTGAATTTCCGTCACACACACACTATGCACACGCACGCACGCGGAAGCACGCACACACGCGTGCAGGCACACACACACCACACACACACAACACACACACAGGAGCGCGCGCGCGTTTGCACACGCACCACACACATTAAGATTACAAACACATGCTGACACAGACAAAATTCAATATTATGCAAAAGTGACTTCCCTTTAAATGAAACGATTGACGGATTTAAGCCAAAACGTACATATACACACGAACCAGTGAGCAAAGTAATGCGTTCTAACACACAATACTGAACAGACCAGTGATTAAACCACAGAAAAAAAGTCATCTTCAAATGGCTAACCAACTGACTTTAAAAAAAAAAAATTAAACCCATAAAACTCTCAGTTTTGATTTCCTCTCTACATCTGAACCCTTGATGAGTTTGTGTCGGGGTCATGATGTGGCCCTTTGCGGTCAGCTGGGCTATAAGCAACATTATCTTATCTTATCTGTGTCGGGGGTCAAATTTTAAAAGAAATGTAAAACAAAGAAGAACGAGCAATCACTCTATCACCTACCTTCTCAGATTCAGCGCAAGAAAGCGCCGAATTTGAAACGCTAAGTGACTGCTCGTTCTTCGTTTTCATTGTCCTGAATGTTGTTTAATTACCTTGCCTGAAGAAGACCTAAGAGGTCGAAACGCGTCATGTTTGGTCTTGTAATGTATTCGTCCTCTGGCACTGGCGGATTTACTTTAAATTCCTTTTAAAATTGGTTTCAATTTCCGCCTGCAGTCACTCACTTTTAAAACTATGTCGAGGTCGCCGGTATTGATAAGTTCATGGAGGGGGGGGGGGGGGGGGGGGGGGCGGTCGTTGCATGAGGTGGTGGCACGTGCACCCTCCTGAGCGAGACGCTCAGTCACGCTGGCTCCGTGACAAAGCAGCACTGCTAGTCAGTATAGTGGGCTTCAGTAGGTGGAGTCATGCCGATGCTGGAAAGAGCGGGCACCACTGAACACCACTGAAATGACTCGGCTGCTAGCACTGCAGCGTCTTCTTGGCGAGCGTCCTCGCGACGACTGACACCGACTGCTCTCTGTGGATCACTGGTCTCGTGACTGCGGCAGGATGAGCCGTAGCGTGTAGCTGTGTGTGGACTGGAGCCGGAATGAGCGCCGTGGGGAGTGGAGGGGGGGGGGGGGGGGGGGGGGGGGTAATGTACGTAAGTGGCGCGAAAGAAAACACCACACACACACACACACACACACACAAAAGGAAAACCCCCCATTTCCTTGCTGGTCCGCAATCTGGAAAGTATTGTTTTGCGCACTTTTACATCTGTTGTTTGTAAAGTATTAAGAAGACATGCTTATCTGAAAAACCACATGTCTGTTGTGCATGGTGCTTTAAAATAAGCATTACTTTGATGAAAGAAAATTAATATATGTTCTTTTTAAAACATTCTTAAAAATAAAAGCAAGAAAGGACAAACATGCACTCTCACTTGGGGAGGGAGGGAGGGGGGGGAGAGAGAGAGAGAGATGAGAGAGAGAGAGGTGAGAGAGACGAGAGAGAGAGAGAGAGAGGAAACAGAGAGAGAGACAGGAAAGGGAGATAGAAACAGAGAGAGAGACAGAAAGGAGAGAGAGAGAATGAGAGAGAGACAGAAAGGGGGTGAGAGAGAGAAACAGGAGAGTGAGAGAGAGAGAGAGAGAGAGAGATGTGAGAGAGGAGAAGAGAGAGGAGAGAGAGAGAGAGAGAGAGAGAGAGAAAGAGCAACCGACAGCAGAACAAGAGAGAGAGGAGCAACCCACAGAACGAGACAGACAGACAGGACAGACAGAGACAGAGACAGAGAGAAGAGATAGAAGGTATCAATCCCAATTTTGTCGGGGAAAAAAGAACGATATTCAAGCTCAAGCATGGCCCACCGAGAAAGTTTCTCAAAACACTGACACATCATTCTTTTTTAATCGTCCAACAGCAGCACTGACTAGTGCATTCAAACAAAACATCTTCACCTCAGTAAAAGTCAACAGCACGGTGTGTTAAATAATATTGCATAATACATATTAGGGTAATTATCATTGACGGGTGAGCACATCACTGCTGTTCAGTTTTCGGTTTTTACAAAAAAGAAACAAACACTGTATCAGTATATGCAATATTGATATATTATGTACATGTGAAATTCAAAGAACATTTTGTCGCAATAGCAGACTGACAATAGTGTGTGCATCTGTGTGTGTGCAATATATAATTATATATTATATATATTTATATATATATATTGTGTGTGTGTGGTGTGTGTGTGTGTGTGTGTGTGTGTGTATGTGTGAGAGAGAGAGAGAGAGAGAGAGAGAGTAGAGAGAGAGAGAGAGAGGAGGAGAGAGAGAGAGGAGGAGAGATGAGAGAGAGAGAAGAGAGAGAGAAAGTGTGTGTGTGGGGGGGGAGAGTGATGTTTTGTATGCCCACAGAATATATATGCACATCTTGCACAAACATTAGAGCATGCATACAAAAGAAGCATTAACACTTCGCAAGCACACACGTGCGTGTGTGGATGCTTGCATGCATGCTTGGTTAAGTGTATGTGGCGTGTATGTGTGGTTGCATGTGTGTGTGTGTGGGTGCATGTGTGTGTGTGGGTGCACCAACTTCTGTGTTTGTGCGTGTGTGCTTATGAACAAGCCAACAATCACACACATTTGAAATGCTAACTCTTAAGACTTTTCCCTACATTCACCCCATCCCTCACCACCATCCCCACCCACTCTCCTTCCCTCTCCCCCTCCACATCCCCTCCCTCTATTTGTTTTGTTCTGATCTGCCACATCCATATGCAAAGTATGTCACATGTGGCACTGCCTGCGACGTGAACTGACTGATGGAAAAAAAAAAAGAAAGAAAAAAAAAAGAAAAGAAAGAAAGAGAGAGAAATATCTTGACTGATTAGACAAGGTTTGTCACAAGAATAATGCATACTCAACTTTCTACATTTCTCTTTCCAGATATCCTCCCCCCCCCCCCCCCCCCCCCCCCCCCCCCCCCCCCCCCCCCCCCCCCCCCCCCCCCCCCCCCCCCCCCCCCCCCCCCCCCCCCCCCCCCCCCCCCCCCCCCCCCCCCCCCCACCCCCCCCCCCCCCCCCCCCCCCCCCCCCCCCACCCCCCCCCCCCCCCCCCCCCCCCCCCCCCCCCCCCCCCCACCCTTAAAACCTTTCACCTCCTATCAAGGTAGCGTCAACCCCCCCCCCCCCCCCCCCCCCCCCCCCACCCCCCCCCCCCCCCCCCCCCAAGACAAAACTGCGGGGACAGGGTATGAAAAAGCATCCATGCATCTCTTTACATATATACACAATCATATCCCTAAAGTTTCCTTAGGATACAGTAATTCTTTTCTGTGTTTAATGTACCCTGGAAATCTCTTATCAGACAATCACATGTTGCACAATAAGCTTCAGTACAAGGCTAAGAAACACACCAGAGTGCCCTTTGTCTCTGTGTTCAGTAACTTTTTGTCACCCAAAGTGGTCCATATATTGTTTATTTTATCATTGTTATTTTCTATCATTATCATTAGTCTTATTATCATTAATACTATCATCATTATCAAATATATCAATATTACTTCTTTCTGTCAAGCTACAAAATATCCACAGCAACTTGTGTGGGATACACAGGTTCCTCCTATTTCCAATGAACAGACTTGAAGAATTCAAGTTTGAGAAAAGCAATGAGAACTCAAAAGCTTCTTTTGAAAACCTTTAACTTTCGACAAGAAAAGGGAAAAAAAAAGGCATGGTTTGTCATGGCGTGAAGGTTTTCATAGGTGTTAAGTAACTGTAAGAGCACAGGCATGTAACAGACATGTATTGCAAATGAACCACTTTGTAATGAGTATCATCCCTGATGAGTCAGAACCGTCACCCAATGCACCCAAAGCCCAACATAAACAGCGTGCATACACCTGTAAGGAGTCTTTATCAGAGAGGACGCTGAACATCAACAGTTGAACAGAGAAAAAATCAGTAATCCGGGAAAAAGAAAAGAACTGATCCAATTCTTAAAGTCACAATGCTAAGTACGGTTTACAACTCATTCATAGCATCAGTGAAACCAAAGTTTTAGCTATGACCACCACAACTTGAACAAAATCAACATGATTATACAGAATGGAGGCAGTGACTCCACGAAACATACGTTGGCTGTTGCGTATAAAACTGTAACAACAGGGACATGACAATGAACGCATGCACATCCGCTTACTGTCAAACATGCATCTACTTGCTCTGTACAAACTGAGACATTGATGTCATTATCCACTCACACAATAACTTTGTACACTCAATCCTAACCAAGGCCTTACACGCACACACACACACACACACACACACACACACACCTAATGCAATGACTAAAGCAATCCACCGTTTGTATGCAGCAAATAAAGCCCACACAGCAGACAAACAAATTCAATGCATCTGAACAAGCAATATCAAAACAATGAAAAAAGAAATAAAAACAAAAAAGCAAACAAACCAACCATCACAACCACGAAAAGGGCCCACTTTGTAGTCAGGCGTCTCCGGCAACCAGAGTTGTCCGATCCAGCACCAGGACGATAAAGTCAGCACAAAATAGATCTGGATGTACACACTCTGCAACAGGTCCTCTGTGTTCTGTCGTTTCACTGGGACTGTGGGGAGGGGTGGAAATAATTTAACAAGCATTTACAACTTCCCAGGACAAGTCGTAGTACAGGCAAGCTTATAGCAACACCAGAGAGGAGCATTGCCAGTGGGCTGAAGCGCCAATGAAAACTCAAAATTCAATTCAGGATACAGACGTTCGCAGAGCCAGAGCACTGACTATCAAAGAAAAAAAAACATGCAACACACCTGCACCATGGGACACACTGTAAAGCAGCTGTTGGCATAAGCTGAACTGGGAACATGTATCAATATTCAACAAGCAAACTTGAGATTTAGTGACTAAGCCACATGCAAAACAGTCCCAAAGCTGTCATTAGCAGCTTGCAAAAGGCAAGCCTTTCTTTCTCATCATGTTCTTTGAGATAAAAAGTCTGATCATTTGTTTTATTTATGTTGCATTTTGGTTCTTCGATATCAATAATGTATCTGTCATTTACCAGAAGTTTGAAATCCCACAAAACATCTTTCACAAAGTTCTAAAATCTCATACAGGAAAATTTCATACCTTACACATACATTCTCACCAACATGATTTTATGATCAGTATGTTACTGAAAACTTACAGGGTAGTAAAAATAGAAGAATATCTGCATGTAACATTAACAGGACTACTTTATCTTATGGTAGATCTCCTGACTCCAGATTCAGTAACTGTCGGCACACATTTCTCATTTTTTCAGCCTCACAACTGCAAAAGCTACCCTGAATATCCGTGAACTTTTAATATGAACCTTAAATAGTTTTGAAGAGCATAAAAAATCATATGTTTGTCAGAAAAAAAAATTACAAAACAAAAAGGACAAAAACTTCTTCCACAGATTTTAAACGCAAATGCAAATTGGCTTATAACAGCACCCTCTCTGACAAGAGAAGACAATAATCAGGACAAAAACATGTATGCTAATTTTGACAAACAGGAAACACACAGTTGATTCTCCCTGCTCATTTCCAACCCTTTCCCCAAACCTTCAGTCCAATTTCCAATTAATTTAGGCTGTGCCTGCCAAACCGCTCATCTTTCCCTATGATTTAAATCAGTATATAATTGAATGGATAGCAGTCATTCTAATCATAAGTGATCTGCTATCTTAAAAATGTACATAGGTACAGCCAAGGAAGGAATCAGATCCCGATTATTTTCCAGAGCCAATGTAATCATACAGGCTGTCTTGTCTTCCATCATGCATCCCATATGAAAATGGTCCTACTTGATATTCATCTGGTCTCCCCTGCCCCTCATTATGCTTCATACCCAGCACAGAGTGACTCTGGAGGACAGGAAACTCTACCTCCTCTGGCTGGGCCAAAGAACACATCAAGGCTTCTAGTTGCAATCCTAGCTCATACTGCCATTACGGTCACACAGTCACTTTCATGACTTACACAGAACTGCCTATACACTAACAGTCTCCAACCAGTTTGAAAAGTGTCCCGAGTCATTCACATATTGGCATGGGAGGAACAAAAGAAGGTAAGGTAAGGTAATGTTGCTTATATCCCAGCCGACCACAAAGGGCCATATCAGGGCTGTCACCACGTTAAAATCAACTCACAAGTCATTCATTCACACAATTCTTTAAAATACATCTGCTAAACACCCATCAAAGGAGGTCTTTTGAGAGTGATTAGTTTCCTTCAACTATATACTACATATTTCACTATATGTTTTTTAAGAATACCTTTGATGCAGTTCTTTCATTCCGGCAATGTATTTTCCCCGAAGCATATGTATCTTTTCCTCGAAATAAGGTAAAAAAAATTTCACCCAAATCGTACGTATACTTACTGCTTATGGATCTCAAGAGTGTTGATCATTCTTGATACTAAGAGATTGTGTAGCAGTGTGGCAGCTCAACAGGTGCTGATACAGCATGTCTGAGAGCTGGCACAAGGCAGCTGGACAGTTAGTAATCAGGTCCTTACTGAGAGCAAGTGATGTCCAGTTCTGGTACCCTGGCTTCTGATGACCCTTACTACAGACATCAGTTTCAGTAGTTGTTACAAATATGAAGGGCAAATCACCGGCCACTTCATGAAGTAGAATTTCCACTCAGAAGTTGCATACATTTCCAAGAAGAGACTGCCTGTAGGAAAACTAAAACTGGGAGACAGGGGTGGAGTGGAGAGAAGGGGGCTGGGTGGGTCGGTAATCCGACACACAGAGTTCAGGGCTTTTTTTTTTTTTTCAATCACTGTGGGACAAATGTCCCCTAGCAGTTTACAGTGAAGGAACGAAAAAACAAAGGCATGAGACAAACTTAAGTTGGTACCTCGAAGCTCTAATGTAAATTTAACCAGTCACTATAAGTCAATGCCTCCAAGCTCTCGTGTAAATTTGATCAGTTACTGACAGTAAGCTCCATCACTTTGCTCTGACTGTACTAGTCTTTTCACCCTGTGATTACTGTGTGTGTGTGTGAAGACTATCAACATGTGAGTGTGCACATGCACGCATGCCTGCATGTGTGTGTGTGACGAGTTGCGCGCGCACGCGCGCGTGCATGCGTGCGTGTGTGTGTGTGTGCGTATGATAGACAGAAAGACAGAGCAAGACATAGAGTGAGGGAGAGTCTGGATGTGTGAACATCATTTATGTGTATGAAGATTTACTATCATCATGTTTGAAAAGGATAATGTTTGATTTGCTTCAGAAAAAATCTTCTTCAAACATTGTTGACTGATTTGTAATTGTGCCACTTAGGAAATTTTCATTCTAAAATTACGTTTAATCTAACATACTTACCGTGGCTCACTAATGCAATAAGCGGCAGCAATTTGCTATCCCTGCCTCGTATACAATAAAGTCCGTACGGACAACAAAACCCTTGAAAGGGCCTCGTGCCTTGCGCATGCTCAGAACCATCCTCTTTTCGAGGTATATCAAACCCTGAAGTGACTGAGAACTCCTGATGGAACCAGGAAGGCGGGGGGTAGGGAGGGCCTCTGCGTGAGCCACGGTAAGTATGTTAGATTAAACGTAATTTTAGAATAAAAATTTCCTTTTAATTACACATACTATACCGTGGCTCACTAATGCAGAGTCGCACTACCTGGAAGGAGGGCTCACCTGGTTACCGCCTGGAGGAGCGAGAAGAGCCGGAGCGTGTGGCGGAGATGGAGTGTTGAGCCACCACAGCTGATGCGATGCCCATAGACCCATCATCGCGCAGACGAAAACGTCGCGCAGGTAGAATTGGATGAAGGTGCCAGGGGAACGCCAATATGCAGCATCTAATACACTCTGAATGCTGGCATTATGAGCTACTGCCAGCGAAGACGCCCATGCCCTAATCTCATGAGGTCTTGGTGAGAAAACAGCCAAATCCCTTCAGGTCTCGCGTACGCAGCTTTAATGACTTCTCTCAGCCATCGAGAGACTGAAGAGCGCCTGATGTCCTCCTTATAACCTTCGTTGTAAGAGAGAAACAGGTGGCGCTGCTTGGAGCGAGAAGATTTTGTGCGTTTCCTATACTCCCGCAGAGCGCGCACCGGACAGAGAGTGCGGTCTTCGTCGTCTGGGGCGAGAATAGAAGTGAGAGGAAGAATGGAGATAGTCGGGGAAGGAGAACCTGTCAACTGGTTTTTCGCTAAAAATTCTGGGAGGAGGCGAAGAGATATCGAGCCATCCGGTTCGGCGGCGACGTCCCCAGGCAGGCCACTAAGGGTGTGGACTTCACTGCAGCGCCTCCCTGAGGCCAGGGAAACGAGAAAGGCTGTTTTGAAGGAAAGGAATTTCAGAGAACACTCCCGGATGGGCTCGTAAGGGCGGAGCCTGAGGGAGGAGAGGACTAAGAAAAGATCCCACGCCGGGGTAACCGCGGGGGCATCGGGCCTCCTGTAGGGCCGCTCCTCTGACCAATCCCGCAGAAGAGGGTCGTCCCCGAAGGAGGGGCCCCCTAACTGGCGGATAGTGGTGGAAATAGCCGCCCTGTGAACCTTAACAGAGGAGGCTGAAAGTTTTTTCTCTGATGAAAGAAAAGCTAGGTAGTTCGCCAATTGGCATTGAGAAGGAGAATGAGGTGATACTGCGTGGTTGGAGCACCAAGAGAGCCAGCCATTCCAGTGGACACTGTAGACACTTTGGGTGCCTGACCTGTGGGCATGTTCCACAAGGCCGATTACCGCTGGGGAGGTGCCTTGTGCAGACAGTGCGTCCCGCACAGTAGCCAGGCGTGAAGATGCAGCACGTTTGGATTGCCGTGTGGAATGCCTGACCGTGGCTGAAGCAGGGACTTTGCCTTTAAGGCGAGCAGTATCGGAGGCACGTGAGACAGGTGTAACAGTTCTGGAAACCACGCTTGGGCCGGCCAGCGTGGAGCCACAAGAATAAGCGTGGCTGCGTCTTCCCTTGCTTTGCGGAGAACTTTTCCCAGAATGGGGAACGGGGGAAAGGCATAGCCCGTCAGTCCGGACCAAGGGATGGACAGGGCGTCCACAGCCCACGCTGCCGGATCCGGAACTGGGGAGACATACAGCTGGAGACGGTGGTTGAACCGGGTGGCGAACAGGTCTACCTGTGGTTTGAACCATACAGTCCAGAGAGGTTCCAGGATTGAGTGGACGGGAGTCCATTCTGAGGGAAGAACCATGTGCGACCTGCTGAGGGAGTCCGCGAGAATGTTGATCTTCCCGGGAACGTGCTTGGCCGAGATCCGGATTGATTGTGTCTCGCACCAAAGGAGAAGCTGTTCCGCCCTCAGGGACAGGGAGTGAGATTTGTAATTGTGCCAGTTTCTGCTCTGCCTTTGATGGTGTTTTTCTTACTGCTGATGGCATGATACAAAGAACCAAGCGTGCATGGCACCGACATTTGCAGAAAAGCACAGGGATACTACTCTATTCTTCTTTGAATCCTGGAAACAGTCTTTTAACTTGTTTCGATCACAAACCCATCGAAAGTTGATCATGTATCAGAATGAACTATGGTGGCATGGACAGGCAACTAATTGTCAACTTCTGTTGTTCCACGAGTGAGTGAGAGAACGACCGATTCCCACCTTGGCACTGCTGCAAGAAGTGCACAACAGCATATTGCACGAGCACGATACGCATTGCTCCAATTCGAAATTTCACACGAAAATATTGCAGGCCCACTGGTAATCTGAATCCCTGCACACTCTCCTCATTCCCTACACCATTTCCCTGGTCTCCCCTTTGCTTCTTTCAGAAAGGAAAAGTACTTTCCCTGCAAGCACTTTTCAAAGGTGGGGAAAAAAGTGAAAGACACAAATGTTACGCGGCTGGCCAGAAAACGTTTTTAAGAACTGTATCGCAGATTTTGTGGGGTAGATGCTTTTAGCCCCACCTTCACAGAACGCTCACTTGACTGGATGAGTGCAGTTTGGTCAGGCAGCAGCCTAAATGCACCACAAACAAAACCAAAACAAAACAAATGTGCACCTCCCACACTAAATGCACCACAAACAAAACCAAAACAAAACAAATGTGCACCTCCCACACCCCCATCCCTGAACTAAGATTTTTGTCTGCTCTTGCAACATGTTCCACTTTGAAAAAAAAAATCAATTTTCATCAACCTTAAGTTATAAAAACAACATACTTGTCATTACTTTGGCTCACTGACATGAATCATGACATTAATTACGTGGATTCTTCAAGTGCCAGAAACATTATTTACACACACCGTCATACACTGTCAATGAAGAAGAAAAATAAATGGAAACAAAGCTTCAAATGGCCATGGTTTCCATCGATATTGTTATTTCATTTGCACTTTATTTCACAGATTTCGCAACATTCTACCATCCACCACACTTGGACAATAAAAGGTGCATAGAGAAGAATGGTCACTTTCACCTTTGTGCAACAGCAAAATCAATGTTATTGACAACAACAAATCATTGCCGTTTTGTAGATTTTTTTCCCCATTAAACATTGTTTGTTACAGTTACTACTACCCCTCACCCCCCCCCCCCCCCCCCCCCCAAAAAAACACACACACACACACACACACACCACACACAACAAAGTTGAACTATGGCTGCTTTTCATGCAATTTTAATGTACAGTATAATGACTATCCTTTATCCTTGACATAGTTTAACTTTGTGCATAATGATGAGCATTTATGTTATACTCCATTTAGCTTATGTATCTAGCATGCCCAACTGGTGCATGGGGCCTAGTTGGCCCTTTGGGTAAGATGTCATCTTTTTCATTCTGAGGTCTAGAGTTCTATTCCCACAAAAGACAGCTCAGGTGGAAGAGATTTTCCCTGCAAAGTCAACATCTTTGTAGACTCCATCCCCCTCCTGGTCCTTAGGATCAGACTTCAAACCAAGAACTCATACCTAAATGCAAGCATGGAAACTCTTCGCCAACTGTTCAATCACAGCTTACTTTACTCAGAGGAGTAGGCCATCTTGTGCCGGTGAGATGAATGACATGAAAATCAAACACATGCACACTGGTACTGTGTTCAGTCAGACATTATCCCCCTTAGTGGAATGTGGCTACTTTGACGGAAAGAGTGAAACGTTCGCATACGCAAACAAACTTACCAATGATGTTCTTCCGAGTTCCAGCCAAAGAACAAAGAAAGGAGATGTAAATCAACATGCCAGCACTGTTTGGCCAAATCTTGTGGCACATACAAACAGAACACACTTACACACCTTGCATGGCCTGCCCATCTCAGCCGATCAGCTCCTTAAAGATTAAAGGAGCCAAACTTGACCCATCCTGCCATGTTAACGCCACCTCCTTCCTTCTTCAAAGAGTAAATTGTGTTTACTTCCAATTCGCCAAGGTGAAGTCCATTTTGAAACTAATCATCACACACATACTAAAGAGGCCATGGATCGTCGCTTGAATTTAAAGAAAAATGAGTACAGACTTTCCCCTCTCACTTTCATCCCTTGTCCTTCCTTTCTTCTCTTCTTCCAGCTCCTTCCTCTCCCTCCTGTCCTCTCCCCTTTCCCCCCTTGCCAGCTGCAGTCATTCCAGCCACCCTAAGTCCAAAGTCAGCGCTGTCAACAATAACGTTCATCCTTATTTTCTCTTCATCCCGGTGTCTACATCTTTCAGTTTCAAAATGAACTGGCCTCGCATTGTTCAGTGTTTTCAATTCTCCATCCCGATCATCAGCCATGAGCAGTACTGAAGAATCAAAACCAACACTGTACAATCTCTTTCAATAATTCCATAAGTCTTCCATCAACTAAGTTAGTTCATTTCATGGTCCCCAAGCTTTCAAAATCACTTAGCCACAACAAACCCTTTCTTCAAAATTTTCTGCATCATATTCCTTTATTTTTTTCTACAGACACTAGAACTGCAAGAAAAATTGTATTTATCATAATCAATACAAAACAGAGTCACCAATAAAGACATTTTCTCTTGCTCTTTAGCGAAAAACGAAAAACACAGATCAGATGCAGTCATTCAGAAAAGATGGCTTCTCTTCTTTCAAAGTATCTGGCTTTCAACAAACTTCTGATTAGAGAAATTACTTAAACTCATAGACATCAAGGTTCTTCGCTACTTATTAGTCCAGTGTTTACTTTGAAGATGAACGAAGAAGCTGTTCCACTTTCTCATAACGTCTGTGTCATGAAGACACACAGGTACTAATATCGTCCTGTAATTATCTGAGTCAGGAGTGTAAATGATGCGTACAGCATGAGTCATGGGGAGATTGTTATTTCATGAGCTGGATCCTGCACACTAATTCTCCAGAAAATCATTATCAGATAATTTGTGTTCCACAACCCAAACCTACACACCCCATGAAATAAAGCGCTAAAACCATTTAAAGCTGGATCTCACTTTCCTCAAAGAAAACAGAAAACTGATAAAGATTCAGAAATGTTTCCTTAAACTTCTCTTTGACTTCAGACAAATGTTTTTCTTTCATTGAGAAAAACAAAGAAAAAATTTGTTAAAGTATGTACCCAAGCCTATCGAACGACATGCACACAACGCGAACTGCATGATGCGGCTTTAAGTATCATTTTTATGAAGATGCTTTTTGATTCCACAAAATCCTTGAAATACAATTTAAGAAATAAATCTTATAATGCACATATGAAAAAAAAAGAACAATGCTGCTCAGTTCTAAGTATCTCTTTGGAATTTCGTAGTATATTTTTTAACATAACTAAAACCGACAACAGACAGGAAACCAAACGTTCACACCACTGGCATACACACACTCACAGACAGGACTACACATACATGCAAGAAATTGCGGTTCTGTAAAGAAAATCAGGTAGCAAAGAAACTTAATATGTGTTATTAAGTTTCTTTGCTACCTGATTTTCTTTACAGACACGTGACAGCACATCCCCTGTTGGCGAGTTGCAGTTTTTGATCAGTTTTCATTTCGATTTCAATGTCTTTGAAGTGATGAGGAGTACCTAAAAAAAAAAAAAAAGAGAAAATTGTACATTTTGACATATTTTTTCCCTATGATATTTCAACTGAAAATTTAAAAAAAGAAAAGTTTACCTTATCTGAGGCATGGCAGTCTCTGAACTGCATGCTGTGAAGTACTAAAGAAACTTACTGTTGCTGGAGGCAAAGGAGGCATCACCGGCAGTTACCCAGAACTGTTCACTGACACAGTGTATGTGTATTAGTGCGTGAACTTACATACTTGTGTGAAGCAGAGTGTGTGTGTGTATATGCACAGGCACGTACACACACATGCATACACCTGCTAAAATGCATGCGTTAGTTGTGTGCTACTCCACAGGCTCAGTGTTCTATCTGCTATCATTTTTTCCCCCAGTATATTTAATTTCAAACAGACGACTCGGTGAGAAATGTGGGGAGAGAAACAAAGTGTCAGAATGACAACAAGTTCTGGTGCATGTTTACGGTTTAAAAATCTGAAAGCAAGTACCTCTAAAACAATACCACACAGATGTCTTCCCTCATGCTGGGATGTGTGATTAATGCTTGTGTTGGAATCTGATCAGCTTTCTATGACAGGAAACACACACACACACACACACACACACACACACACACACACACACACACACGCACACACACACACACACACACACTATGCACCAATCCAGGTCAGCCCAAAGCATGTCAACAAAAAGCTGCTTCAGGCAGACACAAACCATTCTGACACTGGTCTGAACATTAACACAGCCAACTTGAAGCCGTCACACCAGTTACACTGCCTTCTTAAACTAATCCTTCCCCCAACAGTACACTAAAGAAATCAGCTTTGACACACATGCCAAAAGATGTTGCTGTGCATTGTAGAAAAACACGTCCAAGTGTGGACAAAGGCTGTTGTCCTTGTTGCGTGCTCCGAGACATGTCCAGACACACCAGATCTTCCCTCTCCGCAGGACAATGGTTGACTGTGGTCACACATGACAAAAAGTCCTGGGCTCAGCTGCATGCTGCATTCCCTTGGTTTGCATCAACAGCTGTCACGTCAGTGATCGGAGAGTTGGAAAATGTGCACACTGTGGAACTGTGACCAGATTTGTGACGAATGTCAACGACGGTGAGGGAAATGTGGTCGTGTGATGCAATGCAGCCAAGATAAAACACTGGATTTAAAGAAAAGAAAGAAAATCACCCACACACAAACATGGGGAAAAAAAATTGTAGGTATCTGTGATGCATTATTAGTCTTCAATGCCGTGCATAACCGATCAGTATGCATCCCATGTGTTACAGTCTGTGGTTTTCACAGCATCTTCCACGAGGGCTTTGTGGGGGGAGCAGACCTCGTGCATCCTGGCTCCTCCACTGACCCCCAACACAATGCCACTGATTGTCATAGTGTCTACATGAAGCTGGACTGAAAGTTCCTCCAGTGTCTCAGGCCACACGCTGGACAGAGTCCATGAAAACAGTATACTACAGCTCAGCACAGCTGACAGCCTCACCTTTCCTCCACATGGTCACATACACACTGCCTGTACATCTCAGCCCGGGCGTTTCTGTTGGCAAGTATTACAGCAACAATCAAGCAATCAGGACATTAAATGCTTTCAGGCTAAAGCCAAAAACCAGCCATACAAACATCATTTGCACAACGAGGTGACTTACCGGAAGATAAGAGGCGTGCAGGTAGGTATGTAGGTAACATTGGACTGCTCGTGAGAAGGAATCCATTCAGATTTTAAAAGTCTCATTCCTTTATTACAAAACAGTGTTAAGAGTGATCAGAAAAACACTAGTAGACAAAATAATGTTCAATAATACAGGAGACAGAAGTAAAAATAAAATGTCGCATAAACTTCAGTGACTTCAAATCATGTTTGCAGTAATCGTGTGCATTCCTCTTCTGCACACCCTTCAATGCTTTCCAGTTATACCACACAGTTGTTGTTTTTTAATGTCAACCTGCTTTGTATTCTATTATTAGAGTAACACATGTTGCTTGGCCACAGCTTTTGAAATTCTGCTGTTTCAATCTGTAACAGGCAAATAATGAAATGAAGACATGAAGTCAAGCACAGTAGGCAAACTTATCTGAAACAATGAAGTGACCCAACAACCAGCAACGGAAATGCGCCATCACACAGCAGTCCTTTGCAAAAGCCTGCGGGTCAACACAGCAACAGCAGAGTCTAGGGATACCAGGCCAAACATGCTTCAATCTTGGCACACGCGCACACACCACTGAAACAGTTGCCAGCTGGAAAGTCACGTCTTGTTTGTTTTTCGCTGATGATGGGAAACATGACAGAAAGTTTCAGGAAGCTGAAGGCTTTGTGAAGTTCGTAGAAAACTTCCAGAAGCTTAGGACAATATTCTATGAGGATTTGTTCATGTCTGCTCGAAGTCTGAGAATGATCCAATGTGTTTTATCATGAAAAGTGGATAGCACAGTACACTGAGCATATTCTGCCACATTTTCATGAACCAAGGTTTGCAAAATGGCCAGAAGAGCTTAATCATAATCAGATATATATTTTTTTTTTGCTGATCACTGATCTTATTTGAAACAAAAACATAAACAAAAGAAAACCCCTCTGAAATGAGTGCTGACCTAAGAGAAACATTTCGGATGAAAAAATACTATGTTAAAACTATGACATTCTCAGTGGTCCTCTGAGCAACTGGTATACAATAACCACAACAATGGTGCTCCATTACTATTCATGTCAGATTCTCTACAGTTACCTCTAAACTACTTCTTGTATATTCTCTTTATCCAGGTCACCTGGCATGCTGTGCTGTGAGCTACTGGTGCCACTGCTGAAGTCACGCAATTCCTAACAAACCTGGTAAAGTTATGCCACACATGGCACAGTCACGTTAACTGAAGTGCTTTAGATCCAAATTTTGGAGGGAAAAAAAAACCACGTTAAGTTGTCCTACATGTTGTTAGTCTCACCAACATACCAGCATATGATGTTTCTAATATGTCAACGTTTGATGGAACCGTTCTAATCACAACATTTGCGTTCTTACTAGTCATACTCTCAGCTCACAACAAAGCCTGTCAAATAGCTTCTTTCAAACGCCAAAATCGCACGCTCATCTCTGACCCACATACTCCTCTCCTCTCCTCTGCCACACGCACACACCACATCACACCATGCCACTTCCTTATCCCGCTGATACACATCATACTTTTATCTTTTCCCCAATCTTTGGTAAGACATCTTTCTAACAATATAACAATTACCTACCAACCCTTTGTCTTGTCTACAACCAAGCTGTTCAGTTACTTGCCACCCTAAAAAAAAAAAAAAGTCTTCACCGAAACATTTCTATCATGACGGCACTCATTTCAAAGAGATTTCACTGAAAAGAACTTGTCTTTCTCTGTGTGGTTTTGCTCCTCTAGCCTCATGAGGGAATACAATGTGACTGTGTGTGTGTGTGCTGTGAACAGCGGGATGCACAGGTGGGCAGAAGGCATTGCAATGTCTCAATAGGTGTTCTCATGGCCGGCCAGCACGTACAGGTTGGACGGAGCCTCTGGGTCTGTTGTGGGACGACTCTCCAACACAATCACTCTGAAACACACACACAAGACACTACGGTCACAAAATGAGGCAAACAAAAAATTAACTGATTCTGTTCTGGAAACGAAGAACAAAGAAAGAAAGGGAAAAAGAAACAAAGGAAGGAAGCAATGAAAGAAGAAAGGCGGAAAAAGAAAGAATGAAAGAAAAAGAAAAAAAAGCAAGGCAGTGTGACAAATTGGCAGTCCTTGTCCTGCATAGCCTGATCTCAGATGGGACTGATCCCCACAGGTCAGACACCATTAGACAAGGAATACAGGAAACAATTATTTTTAAAAAAAGGAAAAATAAACAAAACTAGCTAACTGGTATCAGAAAACACCAAAACAGACATGAACCAGGACTGCTCAAGGACTAGAGGCACTGGATAATCTGATGGGCGCTCCTGACTGAAAGCCAAAGACAATCTCCTGGGCATCTTTGCATTGGGTTAGGCATGAAAATTTGACCCACAGATTTTAGCATACTGGTCACAACTTGTAGAGCTTGACAAGAAGTATGCTAAGCCAAATACCTTGTTTTCTTCTTTTTTTTTTAACTCTCAACAGTTTCTGAGATTTTTGCATTTTGCATCATGGATGTTCTTTTTTTTTCCGTAACATTCAGCGCATTATTTCTGAAATAATAACATGTTTGTGATGAATGTGTCTATTTCGGGGTTTTAGACAATACTACTGCTTCAGATAACAAAAATGTCGTTTTAAATGCCACAATTCCAGGAAGAAAAACCGTCAATCACTGGTGATCGAAATTCAAAAGAAAGAACTGAAGAGAGTTAGGGAGAGAGGGTGGGGTGGAGAGAGGTGTGGGGGTAGGGTGGGGGGGGGGGGGGGGAGAGCACTGAGAGAGAGAAAGACAGACACAGACAGGGTGGGAGGGAACGGGAAAAGGGGTGGGAAGTAAAGACGAAGAAAACAAAGCAGAATATGACAGAACCTGAAATCCTCTCTCTCTCTCTCTCCTCTCTCTCTCTCCTCTCTCTCCTCTCTCTCTCTCTCTCTCTCTCTCTCACACACACACACACACATGCAATCAATAAGGCACATTCTGTCTGTCTCTGGTATCTGTCAATGTCCGTCTGTCTCTGAGGTCTCCAGTCTTTGTTATTATTCATACAAATCCCGTTTTCATCAGTTTGAAATTTACCACGGCGATTCATTAGCTTACTGGGCACTTTGAGAGCAAACCACTGTCGTGCTAGAAAGTCACATCAGCTGCATGTCAGTGTGACCATATGGTGAAGCCAAACCCACGTCAGAATTTCATCAGTGTCCAGAGTGCCTTGCTGCTGGCATTCATAACAATGAAGAACAAAGCTTTCTGCCAGCCAGCAGAGGGGGGGAAGAGGAAGGGGGGGGGGGGGGGGTAAGTGAGGAGGGGGAAGGAGGAAGGAGAGAGGGAGAGGAGAGGGGGTGAGGATGGAATGAGGAGAAAGACAGGAGGAGAATGCAGAGGGGAAGACAGTAGTTGGGGGGGGGGGGGGGGGGGGGGGGGGGGTTAGAATGGAAAGGGGCAGATGAAGAGAGTACAGGGGTGAGAGGGGGGTGGGGGAAACAGAGGACATACGGTCATCAAGCTGAGCTGACATCATTTGTGAGTGCCTCTTATCATCATTATGACCATCCACTTATATTACCTCAGCATTTAAAGTCTTATGATGGTGTTCATAAAAATTATGTGAAACTCATCACAACAACCATGCTCAACACCCTCTGCTCTTTCCTGTCCCATCAACAATGTTCTTCACCCGATGAGATCAGGTTCATGTCTTAATATTCATCTTGACCCAGACAAATAAATAAATTATAATATACTTCTAAACCTCTTCTTCCCCGAGCTCCACACACACCTCAAAACCCTCCACCACACCCCCTCTCATCTATCTTCCTTCATCTCCGGTTATTGTTTGTTTGTTTTCCACATGGGCTATAAATAATGTGCACGGGTGATGGGGGCAGTATGGTGAAAGAAACACAGGGGGGGGGGGGGGGGGGGGGGGGGGGGGCGCGAGAGTGTGGGGTAAGGATCACAGGGAGGTTGTAAAACTACAACAGCTGCAAGATGAGAAACAAAAGCACTGGAGAAAACAACACATCCAGTCTGGGAGGGGGGGGGGGGGGGGGGGGGGGGGGGGGGGGGGGGGAAAAAGAGACAGACAGACAGACAGACAGAGAGGAGGAAGAGACAGAAACACAGACAAAAAAACCTGGCAAACTAAGACCAGAGAAAGACAGAAAGAAACAGAGAAGGAGAAGGAGAGGAAAACAGAGATGAAGAAAAGACAACCACAAAGGGAGAAGATGAAGCAGAAGACAAATAAAAGCCAGAAGGTCTACTTCATATCCATAAATAATGGAACCCCCCCCCCCCCTTTTTTTTTTTCTTCTTTTTCTCTCTTGCTTTAAAGTTTCAACAAGTGTCTATGTATCCTTTTCAATCTGGCTCTTTCCTATCAAATCTCACTTTTTCCTATCAAATCTCACTTTTTCCTATCAAATCTCTCAGAGGTCTGATTTCACCCTCTCTTTTACCGTTATCACTGTAGTGGTATAGAAGGGGGGAAAAAATCTGAAAAGAATATGAAATATAAATTGTACAAATTTTTCCTTAAACAAATCATTCTGTCCTTGTTTTGCATTGAAGTAAGCCATCATCTTTTCACATTTTGATCCCTTCGCCCCTAAACCGGCCATCCTGATTGAGAAACTTTGGCTGGCTACGAGCCAAAGCCTGTAACACAACAGCCTATATTTACAACCTACTCTGGGCAGCGGTGTTGGCATTCTTCCACGGTGTAGTAAACGATGACAATGGGATGGAAGGACTAAGAGTTGTCTTTCCACAGAAAGCCAAAGGGGTCTGAACAAGTGTTGTCTGTGTGGACGAGCGACCATCATTATCGATACCTTTGTTTGTAACGCTGTTAATGAGGCGAAGTGAGACAGTCAAACCATTTGTTTCTTTTTCTCTTTTACAAAACGTACTATGTCCTTAATAATAATAATAATAATGAATACTTATATAGCGCCTATTCTCGGCTAGAGGCCAAGCTCTAAGCGCTTTACAATCAACACTCGTTTACACAACGGGCTGCCTACCTGGGTAGTGCCGACTGAAGAGCTGCCAGCTGGCGCTTCATTCAGTTGTTTCCCGTGTCATCCAGTCAGTATCGCTCAATATCGATCACTCATTTTCTTTACTTCCTTCATTCTTTCCATTTCTCACGCAGGGCGCATGCTATGTGTAACGTGTCATCCATACCAATGGCCAAACTGGCCTTCTCTTCCGAAAGTTGGTGATGGGATTTTACGTGTGTGCAAGATGTTATGCATGCGTTCACACACGGAACCTCGGTTTATAGTCTCATTCGAAGGACTATATCCAGTCCTTCTCTCCCCTCATGATTTTACTCTAATCACTTTTCCTAATACTTTTAATCTATTATCCAGCTCCTCGCCCCCTCTTCATGATATGAACAAAAAGATTTTTTAAACACCCCTCACTGTCACTTGCATCATCCTGTCCAATTTACGAGCTGAAAAGATCCCACACTTTTTTTCCCACCCCAAACATGCATATTGTGGATAACTTTCTAAGGGTTACCACAATGATGAGAAAGGTTAGTTATATTCAACTGACCAATCATAAAAGTGATTTAATAGTTAGTTATCGAATATAATCAATATGAATAGATATGTTGTCCTATCTTTCATAAAGATCTGAAAAAAGATTGGCTACTCAATCATTAAAACACAAATTCATTTAACAATGAAAGTTTATGCTGATTCGTCTTTCAAAAAGGTCAGTCAATGAGCACTCAAGAATATTCAACTGGTGCTCACTCACAATCTCTACTTAGTTTATATTTTGGTTAGATTAGCCGATAATGTTCTCTCTCACACTTGCTCACTCACCAATGCTGTGACTACTCACCTGTCTGTTTAACATGGATGAAAAGGTGCCTAAATTCCCATGGAGGGTTACAAGGAAATATTTCACTGATGCTTTACAGTCTGATGAAAATACCTGCCTTGATATTCATCAGACTAGAAATCCTAATGACAGTGTCAACTTCTGGATAAATATGTTCAATTCTGTACATAATAGCCATGCTCATTTTGTAAGAAAAAGAGTGAAAATGCTATAAAACGACATTAGTTGAAAAAAGAAACAGATGATGACAAAATACAACAGACACCCTTTCCTGAGGTCAAAGGACAAAGTAAAATTCAGAAAAGAAGGAAACAAAGAAAATCCTTCGACATGAAAAGGAAAGAAAAAATATTTTAAGATTTTCTTACCCTTTTCTTGGAATTCAAAACTGGTTTGGAAGGCTACTAATCCTTTGAACAAGACGAAATCTACCTCTAGATTTCAAAATTATAAAAATAAAAAAAAAATTTCATCAGAACTTTTATTTGCAAATGTTCTTAAGAACATAATAGTAAATGATAAAAACCAATGAAAATGATTTACTGGAGTTTCAACAATACTGTCATTCTAAAAACATCTCTTCTACTTTGGTCATACCCTAAATTTCCATGAACGAAGTATTTAATGGGTTGCTACATTTAAAATGATCCAGAACCAGTGATTTGAAGGGAATCAATGGAAAGATAAAGAAAATCGTTCGAAATGCTCTCACTATGCATTGATAAAAATCATTTTTCTCTAAAATCTAAACAAGCAAAAAACTACACCTTTGTACAAAAATGACAATCCTGCAAATCATTCTCACTACAGATCTATCTCAATATTATCCCTTTTGTCAAAACCTCACAAAGACATGTCCGAACATGTTTATATTCTTATCTGAAGTATTTTAAAGCCCAGTCTAGTTTTCGTGAGAATCACCTTGCCATACATTTCTTACTCAGCTTATAGATAAATCTCCATCTAATATAAACAACAAATTCTGTTGGCTGACTCTGCAAGAGCAGCTACTTTTATGGACCATTTGCATCTCAGTAAAGAACCTACATAATTATTGTAAAACATCAAAAGAGTCTATAAAACTGAATGAGATCTTTTCTTTCTGATAGTCAGCAACTTCTTGAAATTAGTTCCAAAGATTAGAACAACGTCCTTTCCTCATGATTCTATATCAGTACCTTCCCTCTTTTCTATTTACATAAATGCTTTGCCTTAATATGTAGAGAGCAGCTGTGAAATATTTGCTGATGACACTTAACAACTACAATCAAGTAGAGGTAATTCTTCCATTTTAGTTGATAACCTTCAGAACAATATCTCTCATCTTCTTTATCATTCTGGATAAGATAAGATAATGTTGCTTATAGCCCAGCCGACCGCAAAGGGCCACATCAGGGCTGATCATTCTGGATAAGACTGTGTCTGATGTGTTATTCATCACAATACTCACTGAAATTCTGTACACATAATGTAATAGAATCTAGATGTTTTCAACATTTCACCACTTTGTGCTTTGTGGTTGTCTTTACAGACACCATTCTTAAATATTCTTCTTTTTTTTTTTTTTTTTCTTCTAGACTGTTATAATTGTTTTTGTGAGGACAGGATGAAAAAAAAAACCAACAAAAAACAACTGCAATGCCTTACTAAAGATCCTTTTGACTTGATTAGACTGTCGTGCACTAACAAACATGCACTCACACACGCACACACGCACGCAAGCACACACACACACACTCACACATGCACACACGCACGTATGACACACACACACACACACACACACATGCGCATGCACACACACACACCACACACACACACACACACACAGAGGCACACACATCACACAGACAAACAAACAAGTACACACACACACACACACACACACACAACACACACACACAACACACACACACACTCTCTCTCTCTCTCTCTCTCTCTCTCTCTCTCTAAAACTCCAGATTCAGGGCGGTCCTGGTCTCCAGACTGACAGAACTGGAAGGGAAGGAATGACAGTGGTGTTTCCCCTCCCTCACCCCAGCTTCACACACCTTTCACAACTCCTCCAAGCTCACACAAAGTTGGGTCTAAAGAGACCCTTCTCCCAGCAGACAACCCTGATTAGGACTCTCCTGCCCCGGCCTGAGGGGGAGGGCAGACACAAGGGCACCTGAGGTCACTGTTAGCCAGGTGACTAGGCTCCCACAACACATACAAACAGGGTATCTCAGTCACACAGGGGATATGGATAAGGTCTTGTGGGGACCAATAAAAACAGATTTATGGGCACTGTAACTTATTTACTGATCTCTCTCTCTCTTTCCCTGTCTCTCTCTCTTTCGCCCTCTCTCTGTGCGTCTCTGTCTCTATTAACACACATACACACACACATACTCGCATGCGCATACACACCACACGCACACACACACACACAAACAACACACACACACACACACACACACACCACACACACACAACACACACACACACTTATGTTCTGGTATCAGGCAAGTAACTTTCAATTCAAAGACAAAGTAAATTATGTTCAAGTATTTCACAAGTGGTCCGACCACTATGACCTCAAGAGTTCAAATGAAATCTATTTAACCCTTTCTGTGCCTCTTCCACAATTTACAGCAATAACATGTGAAACATTCCCTATCTCCAAACACCTCATCAACATAACTCAAGCCCATAGCATATATATTATTTTCTTCTATCTCAAACAAGACCTTACCTCCTACTCCCTTTCCCCTGCCTCCCCCCACCCCCCATTAAAAAAACCCAAAACAAACAACCAACCAACCAACCAATCATAACTTAAAAACATGGTAAATATTCACATAGAACATTCCAATTCTGGATATCCAAACAAGCAACAACCATGACTCAAGTCTAAAATGTGTTGTTATTTTTTCTAACGTATCCATTTAGGTTTTCTAAGAAACATCCCCTTTCCCAGACCCATCCAGCTGCACACCCACTCCCATCCATCAGCCTCACTCCCACACCCACTCCATCCATCAGCCTCACTCCCACACCCACTCCCATCCATCGGCCTCACTCCCACACCCACTCCCATCCATCGGCCTCATTCCCACACCCACTCCCATCCATCCGCCTCACTCCCACACCCACTCCCATCCATCGGCCTCATTCCCACACCCACTCCCATCCATCCGCCTCACTCCCACACCCACTCCCATCCATCGGCCTCACTCCCACACCCATCCATCAGCCTCACTCCCACACCCACTCCCATCCATCCGCCTCACTCCCACACCCACTCCCATCCATCCGCCTCACTCCCACACCCACTCCCATCCATCGGCCTCACGTTCCCACACCACTCCATCCATCGGCCTCACTCCCACACCCACTCCCATCCACTGGCCTCACTCCTCCTGGCAGGCTTTCCTACAGCCACCAAAATACAGCAAAACATCAGAAAAAGACTTCTGATTTTACATGTGGCAGAAGAGAGGCTAACGCTTGGGGGACAAAAGGCGAAGGAGAGAAGAGAATTACACCAACTTGGACCAAGTCACACTCTACTTCAGTCTCTTCAGTGGCTGTCCATCTACGCCCTCACTGAGTGGCAAGATCTGCACGTGTGCTTCAACACCATCAGAAAGGTCAGTTCTGCATTGTCCTGCTGATATCAAACATTTTTTTTTTACAAAACCCCCACGGGCGGGTTCTCTTGTCTGCGATCACCAAATGCTGATGGTCCTCCAGTCATCAAAAAAATCCTTCAGAAAGAGAACATTTTCTTTTGTCCCTTCGTTTCAGTGGAATAAGTTTTCAAATGCAATCTGGCATGTCACCACCCTTCAAAACTATTCTCAAAATACATTCCATTCAAATGACCAGAGAAAAAAAAAAAAAGAAAAACGAAAGGTATTAACTATTATTGACCACCCTCCCATTCTCCTTCCCCATTACTGTTTGCATCCTTCACCATTTTCATTTGTAATACTGGGTGAGTGAGTGTGATTGTGATTGTGTGTGTGTGTGTGTGTGTGTGGTGTGTGTGTGCATGCATGCATGCGTGCGTGCGTGCGTTGCGCGCGTGCGTGCGTATGCGGTTGTCTGTGCTTGTCCTGTGTGTTTATTTGCGAGTGACACGGAGTGGTGGGCATGTTTGTGTGCATGCATATGTGTCTGCGTGTGAGTGAACGCATGCGTGCATGCATGTGTGCAGTGGTAAATTTTAGATGAATGCGCCAGTGGTTCTGTGGGGCCTGCCCTGCCACACCAACGTTTCTGCTTTCATTGTAAAACTCCATGAGAAACATGCATTCACTTGATTAATGCAGAATAAATCTTCTCTCTTACTCTTAGAGCTGCCCAAAATGCTGACAAAAGCATGTCATTACATGGAACACAAATCCTCGTTCACACCTCTTCATTACCTCTCTTTTTGTCTCCAAAATTAGACGCCAAGGGACCACTAGAACACACTTTCTTTCTTCACCCATGATGATGTATTTGTTCTTCACTAAAGCAAGGGAGAGAACCGCACAGAAGAGCCATCTCTTCAAAGAAAGACATTACAAATGAACAGAATACTGCCCTCGTTTACCAACACTTGCTTTGTACTCCCTTGGCGCTGGTTTTGGGATCAGCAGCTTACAGATATAAAAAATGGAAAAAATCTATTAGAAACATGTAGCATTTAACAAAATACACTGTTTTTTCATCTATTTATCTATGTTATATGAAGTTATTGCGGGCACATGCATGCACGTACGTGCGCACACACACACACACACACACACACACACACACACACACACACACACACATACACACACAGGAGGGAGGGGGTGGGGTGGGGGGAAGAGACAGACACACAGAGAGAAATAGATGCAGACACAGATAGACAGACAGACAGACAAACACAGAGAGAGAGAGAGAGAGAGAGAGGAGAGAGAGAGAGAGAGAGAGAGAGAGAGAGAGAGAGAGTGGGAATTTCCTTCCAAGCTCCCCTCATCAATTTTTTGTATGCTTGACTAAACCCGCCTCACACCGATTCAAATGGACATTAATCATCATCATCAGTTCCCCCGGGGGTTTGGTGTACAGGCCACAATTATTATTATTATTTGCCCTGACATTCCCTCAGCCAGGCTGAAGCAAAAGGGGGCACTGCCTGCACATGGACGCTGTTGTCACATGACTGGGGTCCTTCCCACCCCACCCCCCTGTTGCTTGCTGACTCTGTCCCAAACAAAGCATCCACTGCACCATTCAAATTAACACATGGCCAATTTCACTCAGAGTTTATGGGGAAGACATGGAATCTTCAATGACTGCTTGCTGTAAAGAAATAAAGAAAAGTAATATATACTGTCGAGTAGACTCTTGATGTGACTTTTCTGTACGATTACTACGATTTGGATTACCATTACTATTCAAATGACAAGTCTTCAAATGCTGAACATTTCTTCACTCATGCCATTACCAGACACAGACAGAAAAATCCCTCCCAGAAGTCACATTGTTGGCAATCAGAGGCAGACACTGGTAAATGCAAGTTAGTTTGAACAGGGATTCATTTGTTGGTACTGGTTTCATTACCAAATTGCCCGATGTCAAAACAATTTCCAGGACAGACTGGGCAATTATGACTTAGCTTGCAAGTTAGTTGAACAGAGACTCATTTGTTGGTACTGGTTTCATTACCAAATTGTCCGCTGTCAAAACAATTTCCAGGACAGACTGGGTAATTATGTCTTAACTTGTAAGTTAGTTGAACAGAGATTCATTTGTTGGTACTGGTTTCATTACCAAATTGCCTGATGTCAAAACAATTTCCAGGACAGACTGGGTAATTATGTCTTAACTTGCAAGTTAGTTGAACAGAGATTCATTTGTTGGTACTGTTTTTATTTCAAACTGCCCACTGTCAAAACAATTTCCAGGACAGATTGGGTGATTATGACACAACAGTTCACAACAATGTGCAGCTTTGCATGCGCATCTAGTTACATTCTGAGAAAGATTTCGTTTCCGTTTATAATCACAGTCCAGTTGAGTACACAAGGCTGTTTCAGGGCTGTCATCTCAGAGATAAAGAGTCCTGTGATTACAAAAACACAATAGAGTAATTCACACATCAAACAACTCAATTTATTACATGATAACTTATCTACAGACATCCTTCAGGTAGGTAAACTTGGACATGCTAAAGGGGGTCAGACATTACCTTTTTTTTCAATCCCCACCCCCACCCCCTGTTTTAAACAAATGGTTAAAACACTCCAGGAAGTTTCTGGTTTTAAAGCATGCTTGGTAATCCTAATCACAGTGAGTATAAAGATCAGGAAAATAAAATTAGACAACCGCAAAAAAAAAATCTACAGTAGTGCATGTTGTACAGTTACAGTTTTTTTTTTAAATTTTATTATTTTTTGTTATGTTTTCAATCAGCTCAAACTAATGCAAGGCATTGGAATGTCAAAAACAGATAAGATGCATTTCATGTATTTCTTCCTTTAGTTTCTGATATGACACACACAAAGCGTAAGAAAGGTGTGACCAGTTGTCAGCGCAAGGTTCTTCTGTTCTGTTTCCTGAAACAGGGGAAAGGAACTCGAGCAAATATGGACTGACCTGAAACAGTTCATTGTCAGTTTGCAAATTTCGTTCCTTCTCTTGCTGGATATCATTTTTTTTCTTTTCTGCACTTGAGATATGAATATGGACTGAATATTTTCAATATTTTTTTCATTCATGGCATTCTGGGCAAGCTGGTCAGCAACCTCACTGCCTCAAAGATCTGAGAAGAGATTCTGAAAATTGTTGAGACCTGGTGAGAAAGACAGACTGTAAGAAAGAACGGTATTTTTCCACAACCATTCTTCAGCAAAGTGAGACAACTGCAGGTGGAAATCCAAACAAATCTTAAATAAACATTAGCAAACCGCCCAAAAAACATGGACAAATGAATCACAAGACAAAACATGACACGTTTCAACCTCGTAGGTCTTCTTCAGGCAAGATACAAAACTATTATTACAACTAAAATGAACGAGCAATCACTTATCTTCAGCGTTCAACGCCTATCTTGTGCTGAAGAGATGGAAGGTAAGTGATTGCTCGTTCATTTTCATTGTCATAATTGTTTTGTATCTTGCCTGAAGAAGACTTACGAGGTCGAAACGCGTCATGTTTTGTCTTGTGATTCGTTTGTCCACGTTTTTTGGATGGTTCGCTAACATTTATTTAAGATTCATTCTTCAGCAGCCACAACACATCTTTCTAGCTGACAAACTCTTCTGAGAAGAACAGAAACTAATATATCATGCAGCAGTGGAGTGCTTCCCTCTAAAGGGACAGACATTCATACAAACCACCATCCATCACCCCTTCTCCCATAAACACACACACCCACACAGGCAAAACCTTTTAATCAACCGATCTCTTCCAGTCACTGAACATTAAAATCTGAACTGGGATGGTGAGGGGGGTGGAGGGGGGTGGTGTTGGTACCCAAGTTTCCACCCCCTCCCTCCAAGCCCCACGCGGGAGGCGGCGATAACTTGTCATCATTTTTTCCCCTGACACACAAATGGGCCCGGGTGTATTTACCTTGTCCCCTGGACCGCTATCCCCCTTGATCAATTGCACACATTACCTGTAATCAACATCAGGTGCCCTAGTTTTCTTCTCCCCTGCCCTGATTACCTCCTTGCTTTCCTTGTACTCTACCCTCATTATCTCCCTAGTTTTCCTCCTCTGATCTAACTATCTTCCTACTTCTTTTCTGTCACTATTATGATTATTACTTAATGTTCACATGCCTGATCAACTGAATGCCCGAGGTGTTTACATCAACAAGTACACACATAAAAGCACAAAACAAATGAATAACGACGTCCAGCGACACACAAAACGCACGCCACAACCAAACGCTCACATCGCCTCCCCGCACACCAGCACCCAGTCCAGCCTCTTCATTCCCTGATTTCTCACCACTCAAACAAATATGATCCATAAATCAATCAATAGTCACACGCACCCAAACGCTGCAATACTCCACAACCACACCAGCACACATGTTGCGTGTCAGTCAGAAGGAATCAGAAAGTTTTTCAGGCTCGATCTGAAAGAGGGCAGCAAGACTGAGTAGCTAAGCTGGTTGTGGAACTTGATTCTAAATGAAAGGGGCTGAACAGGCAAAAGAACATTGACCAAAAACTCTGGTTCAAACACAGCAAATTGAGAAAGTTGCCTATCAGGAAAAGAAAAGAGTTCTTAAGATGGTGGTGGGTGAGGTGGGGGTGGGGATAGGAAATGAGGGGGCTCAGGTGCAATAGATTAATCAGATATCGAGGACTAGAAGACTTGATGAAATTTTTCTGAAAAAAAAAAATATATAAAATATATATATATATATATATACAACTTTGTGGATCTTAAGCTGAACAGAGGGCCAGTGAAGAGAACACGATCATGGAATAATATGATCAACTGGTGAAGAATGAAAGATGCAGCGTGCAGCATGAATTGGGACCTGGTGAAATTTACTGAGGAGACTGGTTGGGGAGCTGAACATAAGAGCATTACACTATGCAAGCCAACAGAGTACACAAAAGCACAGAAATGAGGGGACTGATGGAAGTAATGAACTGGTGTTCAAGAAAAATTCAAATAAAATGAGCCTCATGCTTTGAAAGCGTTTGATCAAGACATTAAAGTTATCCTCTACTCTGGCCAACTAACTACATTTCTCTTCTTCTGCCCTAATTATATCCTTAACTCTCAACAGTTTTTGAGATTTTTGCATTTTGCATGACGGATATTCTTTTCTCTTTTTTTAACATTCTGTGAATTATTTCTAAAATAATAATATTTTTGTGATGAATGTGTCTATTTCCGTTTTTTTTCCGTTTTTTTTAGGCGATATATTACTTCAGATAAGAACAATGTTCTTTTAAATACCATAATTCCAGGAAGAAAACTGTTGATCACCGTGATCGAAATTCAAGGGAAAGAATTGACGTGAGTTAATGTTCTCCTCTTCTGCTCATTTTCTCTCCTGACTTTTACTCCTTGTCTTCTCTAGTTCTGTTCCTACTTTCCTCTTCTTCTGTCTAACTCTACCCCCTTGCCTTTCTCCCCTCCTCCACTATCACTATATATTTCATTTTCTTCCAATCTAACTATTTTGTTACCTTCCTCCTCCTCCAATCTAATCTATTAAAGTCCTTCTTCCCCAAAACCATTTCCTTACTTTCCTCTTCCTCTATACTATTTTCCTACGTTCTCTCCTCTCTGTCTTTATCTCTGTAGTTTCTTTTCAATGTCCATAATGATCTCACATTCCTCCTCTTCTGCCCCAGTTATCTCTCTCCTTCTCTCATCTGACGTTCTCATTATCTCTTTAACATTCCTCCTTTTCTACCCTAATTATCTCCTCCTCTTTCCTTCGTATCTTACCTTCTTACTTCGTATTTCTCCTCTACCATCTGAATTAGCCCCTTGTTTTTTTTCTCTTCTTCTTTTGCCCTCAGCCCTGATGTGGCCCTTTGCGGTCGGCTGGGCTATAAGCAACATTATCTTATCTTATCTTATCTTTTGCCCTAATTATCTCCATATTTATCCATCTCCTCTGCTCTAATTATCTTCCTACTTCCCTCCTCCTCTTCTCTGATCTCCTTACTTTCATCTCCTCCGGATAACCTCCTTCTCAACTGATTATCTCCTTAATCCCCACCCCCTCCTCTGCCTTAATTATCTTGCCAAATTTCTCATCCTCTGCCCCGATTATCCCCTTACTAGGCCTCTTCTCTGTTGTATCTCCTGACCCCCACCCCTCTCCCCCTTAATCTCCCCCACCCCCTCCTATGCCTTAATCATCTTCCTAACTTCCTCATCCTCTGCCCTGATTATCCCCCCATTAACACTCTTCTCTGCTGCGTCTCCTGATTCCCCCCCCCCCCCCCCCCCCCCCCCACTTTACTTATTTTCATCAGTCCCCTCCTTTGTCCCTTTACTTACTATACTTACTTTTCATCAGTCTTCTCCCTTTGTCCTTTTACTTACTAATACTTACTTTCATCAGTCTCTCTCCTTTGTCCCTTTTTCTTACTCATTTATTTTCATCAGTCTTCTCCTTTGTCCTTTTTCTTACTCTATTTATTTTCATCAGTCTTCTCCTTTGTCCTTTTTCTTACTCTATTTATTTTCATCAGTCTTCTCCTTTGTCCTTTTTCTTACTCTATTATTTTCATCAGTCTTCTCCTTTGTCCTTTTTCTTACTCTATTTATTTTCATCAGTCTTCTCCTTTGTCCTTTTTCTTACTCTATTTATTTTCATCAGTCTCCTCCTTTGTCCTTTTTCTTACTCTATTTATTTTCATCAGTCTCCTCCTTTGTCCTTTTTCTTACTCTATTATTTTCATCAGTCTCTCTCCTTTGTCCTTTTTCTTACTCTATTTATTTTCATCAGTCTTCTCCTTTGTCCTTTTTCTTACTCTATTTATTTTCATCAGTCTTCTCCTTTGTCCTTTTTCTTACTCTATTTATTTTCATCAGTCTTCTCCTTTGTCCTTTTTCTTACTCTATTTATTTTCATCAGTCTTCTCCTTTGTCCTTTTTCTTACTCTATTTATTTCATCAGTCTTCTCCTTTGTCCTTTTTCTTACTCTATTTATTTTCATCAGTCTCCTCCTTTGTCCTTTTTCTTACTCTATTTATTTTCATCAGTCTCCTCCTTTGTCCTTTTTCTTACTCTATTTATTTTCATCAGTCTTCTCCTTTGTCCTTTTTCTTACTCTATTTATTTTCATCAGTCTTCTCCTTTGTCCTTTTTCTTACTCTATTTATTTTCATCAGTCTTCTCCTTTGTCCTTTTTCTTACTCTAATTTTCATCAGTCTCCTCCTTTGTCCTTTTCTTACTCTATCTATTTTCATCAGTCTTCTCCTTTGTCCTTTTTCTTACTCTATCTATTTTCATCAGTCTCCTCCTTTGTCCTTTTACTTACTCTACATATTTTCATCAGTCTCCTCCTTTGTCCTTTTACTTACTCTACATATTTTCATCAGTCTCCTCCTCTGTCCTATCTCTTTGCCTTTTTCCCCTACTTGCTCTCACTATCCCCTGATTTTACTCATCTTCTGACTTGATCATCTTCCTGTCTTCCTCTTCCTCCATTCTAATGACCTTCCTACTTTCCTCTTCCTTGCCTTCTCTATCTTTAAACTTCCCTCCTCTGTCCCTGACCATCTTCTTCCTTTCCATTAATCATTTTATATTCCTCTCACTCTACTCACCTTACCTCCTGACTGTCCTCTTCCTATGCTTTAATAACTTCCTTGCTGCATATCACCGCTGTCTACATGTTAATGTCAATTCCTTACAAAGTTGTTTTTAAAAAAAAAGGAAAAAGAAAACAAGAGAAAAAGGTTTTTTATTCAGACATGCAAAACTTGCTTAAAATTATCAATAATCAAAACAAATAACTGAAAAGCGTGTGTGCGCACCTCCTCCCCCCCCCCCCCCCCCCCCCCCCCACACACACACACACAAACACACACACATACATACAATACCAACAACAACTCAAATATTTGCATTTCAGACGAGCAGAAATAACCAGTATAAAGGTCTCCCCACTTTTTTTTTTCCACTTCCTCTATAATCATCTCCATGATTCCCTACATTACTCTTTCTTATCCCCCCACCCCACCCCCCAAATAAAAAGAAATTTATAAAAAAAAAAAACAATCTAACTCTACACTTTCTTCCTCAAGCCTAATATTCTAATGTCTGATTCATCTTCACAATCGCCCTTATTTTCCTTCATGGTCCTATTCACCTCCCTAATTTGCTCATCCATAGTGAAGTTTCAAAACGGAGTGACTGAGTGCAGAAAATGAAGCAAAATTTAGAAAGAGAGAGGGTTAGTTACCGCCACGGACACAGACAGAGTACAGGACTAGACACTACTCTGTTTGTCTGTGTGTCCTTGGCGGTAACTAACCCTCTCTCTTTCTAAACTTTTTTTTCTTTCATCCATAGTAATTAATCATGTCCCCACTTTTCTCCACTGTGCTAATTCTCTCCCTGGCTTACTCCAAACTGACATCTCCCTATTCTTCTCCTCTATCCAAATTTACGCCCCCCCCTCTTTTCCTCCTCCATCTGATCCCTACATCTGCATTCCCTCCATCTGAATTACCTCCACACAAGTCTTCAACATCAACTCTTCACCTCTTTTCTTCCTTCAATCTTATTCATAGCTGATTTGCAATGTAACCCTGAACACCAGGACCCAAACACAGAGGTGAGAACAAAGAGGATATAGCACGGCTAAAGGGTGGGTGGATGGTAAAGTGATGAGAATGAGAGCTGAAGGGGAGAGAGTGAGAAACAAAGAGACTGAGAGATATACACTGAGAAAGAGAGAGAACACCAAGACTGAACATTTTAATGTGAAACAAAGAGACTGAGAGATATACACTGAGAAAGAGAGAGAACACCAAGACTGAACATTTTAATGTCATTAGCTATACAGCCTTGACATGGGGACACAAAGCAAAAAGCATAATGTACACGGTAAATCCACAACAAACATGAATTAAAACAGTGCTACTATTCCAAGCACCATAAGCCTTATACCGACCATTCTTGAGAGACAGACAGACCAACAGACAGACAGACAGAGGAACAGACAGACAGACAGACAGACCAACAGACAGACAGACAGACAGAGGAACAGAGACAGAAGTTCTGAGATTCTCTGGTGGTATTGCTGCGACGTTACGATGTTCACAGACTCAGACAGACAGACAGTTACACAGAAAGAGAGAGAAAGCGGGGGAGGGGGGGTGTGAAGGAGACAAGAGAGAGAAACAGAGTCAGAGACAGACAGAAAGACAGAAAGGAGAAAGTTCTGAAATTATCTGGTGGTATAATTGATACAATGTAATGATATCCACAGATTTAGACAGACTGACATACAGGGAGGAAGAGAAAGTGAATGGGGTGGGGGGAGGGGGTGACAGAGAGAGAGAGAAACGGAATACAGACAGCGAGCGAGAGAGAGAGAGAGAAAGAGAGAGACAGACAGACAGATGGACAGACTGACACAGAAACAGACAAACTGACAGAGGACAGACGAAGTATCAAATTCTTAAATGTTCTGGTGGCATACTGTCTTGATTCTGACAGACTGACAATGAGACACAGAGAGAGGGGGAGGGGGGAGGGGAGAGAGCGAACAAGAGTGGAGAACAGACTTGTGTATATGAAATTTGTTGCTGGGGTAGTTTTCACCACAGACATGAAAACTTTTTATAGCATTTCTCCTGAAAGCCATCCTGAGCTTCCTGAAAGCTTCCCGAGAGAAAAAGCCTGCCTTTCTGCATTACTGAAAATGAAATGTATGCTACGGACAATTCAGAAAACTTCAACTGGCAAATTTCAGTCTTGCTTCTTGCATTCTGTTAAGCCGACACTAGTCTGAAGAAAATAAAAATCATGAAGAGAAAAAAAAATAATAATAAATAACTGTAGATCAACTGGGAACAAACTATTTTCATGTTTTCTTGCCATGAAACAGTACCTGGGGGTTTTGTTTGTTTGTTTGTTTTTAGATGGCATATATAAACACCCAAAGTATTAGGTACGCAGGTCTTAGATACTATGAGACAGGAGAAGACAGAAAGAGAGGGATTAGAAGGCAGGGAGGGAAGAGGGAAAGGAAGAATGAAATAGAGAGAGCGAGAGAGAGAGAGAGAGAGGGGGGGGGGGAGACAGAGAGAGAAAACCACAGCCAGAGAAAGAGAGAGAGAAACAGAGAGAGGGAGAGAGAGAGACAGTACTCGATCCACCTTCATTCACTTCAAAACAAGGGAGGGAGGAGGGGGGCAGGGGGAGGGACACTATTTTTCCATACGTAGAGTGGTGAATATTTATAGTTACAATAGCATTTATATCAAAAACATCTCAGATCTCCTCTTTAGTTCATCTATCACCCCCCCCACCCCCCCCCCCCCCCCCCCCCCACACACACACACACACACATACATACACACACACATGCGCACTTCAAACAGGTTTCTTTTCATAAGCAATGAAAACAATGAAGACAGGCAAGCATGGACAAAACATACAGATAGATGGATAAACAGGATAAATGAATGCATAGATCCATGAATTATAGACAGAATGAAACAGGCCACTTGAAACAGACAGATTCACATAAATCAGAGAATGTAGATTATGGAGAGAGAAAAAAAAAACCTTGGTAGACAGACCACATGCATGTGTATGTGTGTGTGTGTGTGTGTGTGTGTGTGTGTGTGTGTGCGTGTGTGTGTGTGAGAGAGAGAGAGAGAGAGAAAGAGAGAGAGAAGGGAGAGACAAGACAGGTAGGTAAGATACTGGAAATATAGTGGGTATAAGGATGGCAAGAAAAATACCCTTCAAGGTATATCTTGAAATACATTACAGTAATTTGACACTGTTCAAATTCCAGGAGAACTGAATTTTCCACCTTCTGTCAACAAAGTACTGTTTACTTTTTAAAAATGCGATCAATTACTACTTTCTGTGACTCTGTCCACAAACACTCACACGTTTCCACACAGACATGCTGAACAGACGCATACACACACACACACACACACACACACACACACACACACACACACACACATATATATATATGAAAACATAATGTGTCTACGCATGCACACTTAAATGATACCAACACATACACAGAATCAGACAAACTCTCTCATACACACATAAACAGAACACTTCGTTAACGCCCCTCCCCCTCCCCTCCCTACGCCCCCCCCCCCCCCCCCCCCCCCCCCCCCCCCCCCCCCCAAAACCATCCCCCCCCCTACGCCCCCCCCCCCCCCCAAAACCATCCCCCCTCCATTCACCAAAGCCCACCTTCCTCTCCTCCCTCTCTCCCCACCTGGCAGGTACCAACCCACAGGCTACGGAGGTGCCAAGGACGGTGGACACCGATAGCTGGAGTTAATGTCACACCAGACCTGTGTCACTGCTGTTGCCAGCTGACATACATTAGCATCCTGACGACTGCCGTCCTGACAAAAGAAGCCTTCCTGACGACTGCCGTCCTGACACAAGAAGCCTTCCTGGGCTTGTTTACTGCAGCCAACCTTCACAGTGTGAAAGCGTGCGTGTGCGCGCATGCATGTGCACGTGCGTGTGTACGTGGAAAGCGTGGGCGTGTGTGCACGTGTGGTGTGTGCGTGTGTGTGTGTGTGTGTGTGTGTGTATGTGTGTGTGTGCGTGTGTGTGAGCGTGTGTGTGCGTGCAACATTGTCATGCTCTGTATGAGTATGAAAGAGAGAGAAGAGAGAGAGGGAGGGAGAGAGAGAAGAGGGAGAAAGGGAGGGAGAGAGAGAGAGAGGGGGGTAGGAGGGAGGGATGGAGAGAGAGAGAGACTGGAGAGACAGAGGGACACAGAGAGAGAGAGAGACCGAGACAGAGAGAGTGACACACAGACAAAGAGAGAGAATCTCTCTTTCTATCCCTTTCCGTCTGTCTGTCTCTCACACACACATACACACACACACAGAAGCATGACGTACTGTCAAGCAAACACACACGCATCACCAACACCACACTGACAGACAGAAAGGATTTAGATGAACAGTTGATAAACACAAATCCCCTCTCACCTGTCTGAACCCAGCAGCTGGAATATCCTTGTCTTGTCACAGATCTCCTGTGTGACCTGGAACCAACAATCACACACTTCAGATAATGAGGCTCTGAACCTCTAGGCACATCTTTAATACGAGAAGAAACATCATATGGGGAAAAAAATAATGGTAACAGAAGAATCAAAAGGCAGAAAAAAGTAAGCATGCGTGTGTGCGTGCACGCGCACGCGTTGTGTGTGTTGTGTGTGTGTGTGTGTGTGTGTGTGTGTGTGTGTGTGTGTGCGCGCGTGCGTGTATGCATGTATGTGTGTGCGTGAGTATGTGTGCGCGTTCATGCAAGCACGCATGCATGTGCATGCCTGTGTGCCTTTGCTGGTGTGCATGAAAATGTATGTGTAAACATTTAGTTGGATCTGTATTCATAAAGATAGTGGCATGAAATTTTGTCTATCCTTTACATATAATTTTGTCCAAGTGATTTTTTTCCTCACACTTACTGGATCAGACATATGCCTTTAAATCCTAACTAGTGAGCTACTCATGTGCATATGTACTTTTATTACATTTATGGTAAGTACCCCATTTCTTACATATGTATCAAATGACTGTTATCGATGTGCACATTGATGCCTTTACTTCTTCCTTTTTTTTTTTTTTTTTTAAAACACCACATGAGTTTCCCAATATACAAAATTACAATGCATTCTGTGTTCTGCACCATCACGGGACATTAATGGTGATGATGAGAATGATGAATTGGAAGATGAGGAGGAAGAATAGAGGAAAGAGGAAGATGACACTGACGACCGAGTGGTGGACCCTACAGGAAGTCTCTGATGCCTCCATCAGGAGACAGTGAGTGACAGGGGGGTGATGGATGACACCAGCAGCCTGCACTCACCTCGTTGCCCTTGAAACTGCGGCCCTGCATGCCGTGCATGTGGAAGGCCAGTACACTGTCTTGTAAGGTGACTGAAAACACACCAACGGCGGTGCCACTTTACAACACACACCAATGCCACCATTTTATAGCACACACAAATACCACCACAACATAACACACACCAACACCACATCATAACACACACCAACACCACCACATCATAACACACACCAACACCACCACATCATAACATACACCAACACCACCGTTTCATAACACACACCAATACCACCACTGTATAGCACACACCAATACCACCACATCATAACACACACCAACACCACCACATCATAACACACACCAACACCACCACATCATAACACACACCAACACCACTGTTTCATAACACACACCAATACCACCACTTTATAACACACACCAACACCACCACTACATAACACACACCAACACCACATATTCATAGCACACACCAACACCACCATTTCATAACACACACCAACACCACCATTTCATAACACACACCAACACCACCATTTCATAACACACACCAACACCACCATTTCATAGCACACACCAATGCCACCATTTTGTAACACACACCAATACCATCACTTCGCAACTTGTTTGGAATTCAGTCTCCCGCACCAAGAATGACTGTAATTTTTCTTTATTCAGTTGGGGCGAGTAGTATGGTAAAGCTGGGGGGGGGGGGGGGGGGGGGGGGGGGGGGGCAGGATGCTGGAATGGGCATGGGGGTGGTGGATAAAGGACTTCCAAATCTTGAGATCTCTCATGATGTGTTTAGCAAGTCTCCATACAAACGTTCAGGTCAATGCAAGTCTGTATTGGTTCAGCCAGACTGGTCGATTGTAATCCGGTCTTTCTGTTCATGTCGACTAAAGGCTGTCATTGAACAGTTCTGGTGAGCAAAGGACAAAAGAAAAGAGTGCCTGCACAACTTCTAAATGTATTTCATTATATATACAATGTTTTCTCCCACTTGTTTCCCCCACTACTAAACTGTTCCGCGTAATATTGTTTGGTCTAACTGTGGGAGATTGCATCTCTTAGTAGATCCACGTAAAGGCTGTTCTGCACAATTCTCAGCTGCTAACAATACTTGGGTTATTAAACAGCAGAGCTGACCACTCCGACTGTTGGACATCTTATCACCTTTGCATCCTTGAATGGATCCTCAAGCATGGGCTCAAAGATTTTCCCCAACATTTTATACTGTTTATACAATGATTTTATTTTTTCAGCAACTTATTTCCTAACCACACTTTCTTTTTGTTTTACTTTTTCTACCCTTTGCTGGCTGCTTTGGGATGCTGTTGCACTCTTTTTTTTTAACCCTTGGTGGTGAGAGCACCACAGAATTATAGATCTTTTTTCCTTTCATGTAAATCTTTGCCAAGTCATGAATGTAATGACAGAAATATTGCAAGCCTGCACTTTTTTTTTTACCCCACTGCTAAAGTGTTCAGATACACACACACATATATATATATATACACACACACACATATGTATATATGTGTGTGTGTGTGTGTGTGTTTATCCATTTAACATGTCCAGTTCTGTGTTTATGAGCAAACACATGCTGTTTATATGATAATGCCAAAACCTGTGAGAGTGCAAGTATGTTTAGGTAAACATGACTTTTCAACTTTTTTTAAAGCATACCGACAGACAGGAGCATACTACTTGACAAAAACACTGAACATAACCTGGAGTCCCTGCAACCCTCTGTCAACTGGTCCATCATCACAACAATCCTATTCAATATCTTTTACACACTTCCACTGTCATTAAGCTGTCAGTCAACTCTCAATACCATTCCTCCAATGCTGTGAGAACCTGGGGTGGGAGGGGTGGAGGTGGGTACTCCTCTCCCCCCCCCCCCCCCCCCCCATCTCATCCTCCCTTAACCTGGGGTGGAGGTGGGCACTGCCCCACCTCCCCCCAACCTCATCCTCCCTTAAAACACTTGGGAGGGAGAGGGTGTGGGGAGTGCAGATTACCTCCTGCAGCCACCTTGATATTTGACGCCAAAATATGAGGATGGTGTGTTACAGTGCACTTGTCTCCCCCACCCACCCCTCCTTTTCCTCTCTCTCTAACCCCCTCCCACACACACATCTTTGATTTTAATATGGATTTGGAAGATAAAAGAACACACACACCTCTTTTTTTAAAAAAAAACATTTTGACACTCACCAACCCACCAACCTCCAATCCCGTTCCCCTCCATAGCGAAAAGTGGAAGATTGGGGTGATGTTTAAGACAGTTGTCAATTTCACTGCAGGCTTGTCCTCCTAATGCAAGAAAATATTAAACAAGAGAGTTACCCACCCCCACCCCCTCCTTTGACACCTTCCCCCTCCACCCTATAAACATTTGGGAGACTGCAATGTAATGTTTTCA
The DNA here is from genome assembly GCA_018398815.1 of Conus ventricosus. Classification (NCBI taxonomy): domain Eukaryota; kingdom Metazoa; phylum Mollusca; class Gastropoda; order Neogastropoda; family Conidae; genus Conus; species Conus ventricosus. Next base: position 28,045,068 of record CM031598.1, on the reverse strand, counting down.
TCAGTTTCAGTTCAGGCTGCCCCCCACCCCCACCCCACCCACCCACTTCCTCCAATGCAAAATATATTCAAATGTCACTAGCCTCCTCAACTCCCTGCTTTTTTTTTGTACTCCCAGTTCTTATAGAACAGGGTGTACTTTACAATGGGAATGAAGAAATGCTGTCTGTGTGTCTGTCCTGGGTCAAAATGTGTTCCATCGCTCCTGACAAAACTTCTGGGCCAATCTTCTGAAAATTTGTAGGTATGTTCATTATGGGTCACGGATGATGCCCGATGTTTTATTTTACCAGAATAGCCATTACTAATGGCTATATCAGCCCAAACGGTTTTTCTTCTTTATGGAATATCTAGAAAATGAAAACGTAAACAAAAATGACGTCAAAGCTTCTTTGCGTCATAAGCCGAAGTGACGAAATACATTGTAACGCATGTTTGATTGTGACATCATATTCAAGATAAACTGGTAGTACGTTTATATGCTTTGCATCTTGTTCATCTTGCTGTGACAAACCCTTCTTATACAATCATCAATTATTCATTGGCAGGCAAACATTAACTTGCACTGAAATGAGATCCTTACTTAAGAATCAGCCATATTCTTCAATGAACATCAGAAATCTACCACAACAAAGCAAAACTATAAGTTTGAATATTCATTTGGATAGTAACACTTACTAAGGAGGTATGAGACGATCTCATTCTTGACAAGAATTTGAATACAACAGATATTACATAGAGATTCCATTAAATATGCATGCTCTGTCTCTCCCCTAACTTTCACTGACAAGGGTGCCTTCTCTCCATGTTTCCAACAGTGTGTCTTTTTTAATCTTTCTTTACGTGTTTTATTCTTATCCTACCAGTCATCCTATACCATCCCTTGTATACCTCCATCCTGCCCACACCACTTCTTTTGACCTTTTTACACACACACACACACACACACACACACACACACACACACACACATGGGTGTGCGCTCACATACACGTGCACACACTCAATTACTGATATCGATCCACTGAAAGCATTCCTGCAACCCATCTTCTCCTCACAACTCTCCAAAAATCCATGGCACACAGAGCCAACTCCTACTGACGATAATGAGCAAGGAGAAGCTGACACCGCAAACAAAAGCCTTAGCAAGATCAAACACAGAAACAGCAGTTTCAGTAATGAACAACTGGGCCCCCATGTCAAGCCATGTTTGCCCAGCTTGGCAGGTTAATCTACCAGGCACTGGCTTCATGAAGACTAGGTAAACATCAGTGTCCGGAGAAGACCCACAATATTGGAGCACATTCCAGGTTCTTCAGGAAGTTTTGTCGTGTCTAGTCTACTACTGACGAATCCTCTCTCCGATATGCTGCAGTGAATAACAGACTCAAAATTTCTCATTCTACTTAAAAGAAAAGAAAAAGAAAGAGACATATCACCGATGTTCGACTATAACAGTACACTAGTCTCCCTCTCTCTTTTCTCATCTCCAATCTCTTTCTATTTTCCTTCTTCTCTTTCTCCGTTTGTCTTTGTCCACCTCCTTCTTTTTAACAAGAATAAGAATACAATAGACAAAGAGATATACAAAGAGATTCTATTAAAATATGCATGCTCTGTCTCTTCCTCTGTTTTTCACCAATGAGAGTGCCTTCTCTCACACACATATATACACACTCAAAGATACGCTCACATGCACGTGCACACGCACACACCGGCACATATACACACACACATATATGCACACAGACCTGCACACATAATGTGCACGCAGCAGCATGCTCTCACAAGCCCACAGATCACATACATGCATACACATGCATGCTCGCACTCACACGCACAAACACACACATGCACACACACACACAAAATGCACACACGCACCATGTACACTGGCACACACACGCACACACACACACCGGCACATATACACACACACATATATGCACACAGACCTGCACACATAATGTGCACGCAGCAGCATGCTCTCACAAGCCCACAGATCACATACATGCATACACATGCATGCTCGCACTCACACGCACAAACACACACATGCATACACACACACAAAATGCACACACGCACCATGTACACTGGCACACACACACACACACATGGGCTTGTGCCCACACACCCATGCACACACATATACATTCACATACACACATGTACTCTCACCACTAGCATATGCATTGATAATACTGGCACAGACAATGTTGTAGCCATGAGACCCTCATCTTAAATTCTCTCATCTCAGTCTTTAACTCATTCATCCATCAGTTTTAAATTGTGCACAGTGTGGTCTTCAAACTTAGCAGATGCGGAGAAGCGTACATAGACTAGTCTGCTTGCAGTGACACCTCCTTGATGAAACTGAAGCTGATGGGAAAAAGCTGCCCCAGATAAACGTACCTTAGATAAATCTTTTGAACAATCAAATTCCTTAACAAAATTGAGAAAAGTTTCCAAAATATCCTGTTGCATCAGTATGATGCATAAATGGGTTTTCCAACACTTGAGTAATACTAAAAGAAAAAAAAAGAAAAAAAAATGACACCAAAATTACAATGATGACAGCAACAATGACATTTTACACCCTGCTCAATTTCTGACTAACCATTTTGTGGGAGATGGAGGACTGGGACGAGGAAAGATCAGAGGATGGGGAGGGGGATGAAGACGAGGGAAGGAAAGAGAGGGAGTAAAGTGTGGCATGGGGAGGGAGGCCCAGTGTACATTCTTGGTGTGCAACAAAATAACCCAGTCAATACCATATTTTGTAACCCAGTCAATACTATCGCACATTCTCAGTGTGTAACAAAATAACCCAGTCAATACCATATGTACGTTCTTAGTGTGTAACACAATAACCCAGTCAATACCATATGCACGTTCTTAGTGTGTAACACAATAACCCAGTCAATACCAAACGCGTGTTCTTAGTGTGTAACAAAATAGCCCAGTCAATACCATACACACGTTCTTAGTGTGTAACAAAATAACCCAGTCAATACCATATTTTGTAACCCAGTCAATACTATACGCACATTCTCAGTGTGTAACAAAATAACCCAGTCAATACCATACGTATGTTCTTAGTGTGTAACACAATAACCCAGTCAATACCATACGCACATTCTTAGTGTGTAACAAAATAACCCAGCCAATACCATACGCACGTTCTTAGTGTGCAACAAAATAACCCAGCCAATACCTACGCATGTTCTTAGTGTGTAACAAAATAACCCAGTCAATACCATTAACACATTTTTTGTTATCTTACAATATAATTTAGTTTCATACATACATGAATCGACAAAAGCAAAATCAATCAGACGCTAAAAACTTAAAGTGTGGTTTAGCAATAAACACTGTCTTAATAGTCAAAATAAATAAAACTGAGGTATGGGATTCTTGTCCAGGCACAGATAACACAGGAGACCTCAAAACACTGCGGACGGAGAACTCATGAGGTTTTTCATCAGTGTCAGCACAGGGGACAATATTTCAAACACAATGCTCTACTCTGCGTTCTCAATGGGTCTCAGGCATAAAGAGGATCTGGTGAAACAAATCACTTTATAACCGCTTGCTGTCAAAGAAAAAGCACTTAAAAGATTAAAGATCGCACAGTTCAAGTTTGCACTGTCTTATCTGAGGCCCACAGGTAGCAGACAATCACTCTGTGCACACAACTTGATTAATTTGTTTCAACAGTTTGACATCCTACTTTGAAGATTTCAGAAAAAGACAAAAACAATTTTCATACAATCTTCGGCACTGTCTAATATTATAGGCCTTTTGCACACGGAAATCCAACTAAAGGCCAAAGTGGTGATGTTCCCTTGCAGACGTGGAATGTTCTGTTTGCTGTGTGAAGGGTCAGGTTTCACTACCCCAGACACCCAAAAGATAAGGCCTTCCTGACCTCGAAAAAACACGGTCAGGCTATGTAGTATTTCTGCAGTTCTTACGCTGATGGAGATGAGAAAAACAAAAGTGAATAGAAAAAGGAAAACTGATTTTCAAAATACAGAATGTGGGCTGAAGTGGAGGAATGGAGGGGGGGGGGGGGGGGGGGAGGAGCAAGGGAGGAAGGGAAAGGATTGAAATGAGGGCTTCAGCTGCTTGAAAGGGGGGATGGAAAAGCAGGGAGACAGGGGAGATGAGGTGGGGTGGGGGTGGGGAAAACCCTGATACAGGAGAGGTGGGGGGGGAGGGGGATGCTGTTTGGGTGGTGTAAAAATCAACCCTGGGTGGATGGACAGGTCTGATGGTACATAAAACAGTGATTCATCAGTCAGTCCTAGTCCTTCCTTGCTCTCCAAGTTCTCAGTTACACAACCTGTTAAGTAACAGCCAGAGCAGAGCTGGTTTGGCTTCAAACCAGTACATGTGTGACTCTTCTTGGGGCACGCTGACCTTGAGCAGCAATGTCATTTGTATTCAGTGATCAGAGATGCCTTTGAAGGAAACCTTGAGAGAGAGAGAGAGAGAGGGGAGAGAGAGAGAGAGAGAGAGAGAGAGAGAGAGACAGAGAGTTGGTGACAGAGAGAAGGGGGAGAGAGAGAGGGGGGGAGAGAGAGCCAAAGAGAGAGAGAGAGAGAGTGTGTGTGTGTATGTGTGTGTGTGTGTATGTATGCATAAACTCCTATATATATATATATATATATATATATATATATATATATATATATATATATATATAGTGTGTGTGTGTGTGTGTGTGTGTGTGTGTGTGTGTGTGTGTGTGTGTGTGCCCATTTGTATCTGTTTATCATATCTTTCTATGCATGCACGACCTTTCTTCTCTTCTTGATAAAAAAAAAAACACGAAAATAAACTAAATATTACCTTTCTTTGCTCTAATAAGGTAAAAAATAAAAAAGTATTAAATCAAGTGGTTTAGCCTATGTCTATAAACCAAATAAAGACAAGGTGATCAACTTTGTCCAGACTTATAATTTAGCACCGTTCCATATTTGACACACATTTATGCCTTCATGTGCAAGGGTCATGTTCTTTCTTCATTCGTCCGTCCTCCCACCCAAAGCCCAGTCCTTCTCAAACCCATTCACTCCATCCCCATTTAAGCCCAGCAAGAAGAAAGGATAGAGGAGAAAACATTTTTTCAAGACTGAAGTTAACAATAAGAAACCAGCCGCACTTGTGCAGTGGTTAATACAGCAGATTCGAGGCTGAGAGGTCACAAGTTCAATTCCCGTCAGAGCCACTTATTTGTGGAATTTTTTTTACGCTGCCCAGTTCCCACCCACAGTTGTGTTTCCTATGACCTCAACTTGGAAGACTAGAACAACATGGCTGAATTTCATCCTTTAAAATGTGTCTCTGAGAGTGTTGGTAAAATTTACCGTAAAGTTCAGTCTATTGAGCGCACCTGTACATAAGCTGCACCCACTAATTTTTTTTATAAATCTGAACTTTTTTCACAAATAAGCCGCACTGGTTTATAAGCCGCAGATATATACAACAAAAACAAAGTTCACAATCTTTCAGCGTACAGGAAAGTTCAGCCGAGTGAAAAATATGCTTGTTTTCAATAGGCGGTGTCCATGAATATTGCATTTAGAATCAGATGAAAATTGCGAGGAATAAAGAATACAGTTTCCCTTTGAACTCTGTATTGTTCATCTGTGTTTGCAAGAGACGGTATGATCATTGTTTTATTCCAAATACACCCACTCGTTCACACAAAAACGAAGCGCATCACACAGCCCGATGTGCCGCAGGCAGCAGTTGGCCGAGTGTTGAGTTAACACAGTGTCGAAAATCAACACATACAATGTGTTCATTGCATTCATTGGCATTTAAATAGGTCAGAATAAAAGGGCATGTTTCCAGCTTTATTTCAGTATATTTTTCTTTTCAGTACGATGTGTTTTAAATTAATCAGAATAGAAGTTTTCATGAGACTTCTTACAAGTGTCGTCTTTCAAACATCATTGCTGAAAAAAATACCAAAAAAAACCAACGCATTAACGATGCGCTAGAAAGGCCGTTCTCTCCTGCATTCATTGGTGTATCAAGCTAAGCGATTGGTTGAGTACTCGAAAAGCGCAAGCCAATCAAAGCGAAGGTATCAAATGCAAACCTTCGCTCCCTGTCCACGATTTCAACAATGGTGGAACGAAGCCAAGGTCCGACAATGACTGAGTTGAACCCGCTAATCGTTGTTGAATTGCAAGACACACTTGGTAAGATAACACATCTAATAACAAACCAGAACATTAATGAAACGATTCGATTGTTTTATTTCGCTTAATACCATGCCAATGCTAAGTTATTTTGTTTGTAATTCAGCTGGTGTTAGTCAAGATTAAACAGGTCGGAAACGGCCCATGCACTGCGCCGTTCAAAGTGATCATATTTTTGTACAAGACAAACTAATGAAAATAGATATCAGTAAAGGGCTTCACTTATGTCGATTCATGTATTTCTGAACGGGTTACCGATTCCATTACACGATTACAGAGAAAATCATAGTTAAAAACATCTGTATGAGACAGATATTAAAACCGGAAGTTACAACCGCACGTACAAGTGTAACAACGTGAACAGTTATCACTTTAACATGGAGCTCATCGAAAAATTCATGAACAGTAAACACGATATGGTGACTTACAGAGAAGCTAAGAATAGACGAGGGTGTGATGCTCCTGAAATCAGAAAAATCTGCAAATAAGCCGAATCATTGTTTAAACCGCAGGGTTTAAAGCTGGGGAAAAAAGTTGCGGCTAATAGACCGAACTTTACGGTACTAACACTCCATGTGCCTGTATCTCCTAGACTTGGTTGATGCCGAGATCTCTTACGACAGAAAGAAAAGAGATATGACAACAGGCCTTGCCATGCAGTCTAAGATCAGAATGAAACTCTACAGCATCACCACCTCATCCTAATCGCTTAAAAAAAAGTCTGAAACCCTGTGGCCTTTCAGGCCCTGCTCTCCTGGCGACCTGTTTCAATTTCCTCCTCACATCTGTGCCTTTGGTTAGTTTGTGTCCATGTTGCTGGTGTCCATAACTTCACAGGGACTGTCGCTGAACAGATGTGGCTGAGCCTTCCAGAGCGGGGTGCTCACTCACACTGGCTCCGCAACTAACCAATCACTGGAGTCGGCATGGGGCTTCTTAAGCAGTGTCCTGCATATTCTGGATCCGAACTGGCACCACTGAACACGATCACGGTGACTCAGCAGTAGTGCAGTGTCTCCTCTGGTGGGTTGCCTCATGACAAGTCAACATCATGACTGCTCTCTGGTGACTGACGGTGCTGGGAACATTACATGACAAGCCAGAGTGAGGCTGTGGACAGGGGGCTGGGGTGAGTGGCACTGGGGACAAGCCAGAGTGAGGCTGTGGACAGGGGGCTGGGGGGAGAGGCACTGGGGACAAGCCAGAGTGAGGCTGTGGACAGGGGGCTGGGGGGAGAGGCACTGGGGACAAGCCAGAGTGAGGCTGTGGACAGGGGGCTGGGGTGAGTGGCACTGGGGACAAGCCAGAGTGAGGCTGTGGACAGGGGGCTGGGGTGAGAGGCACTGGGGACAAGCCAGAGTGAGGCTGTGGACAGGGGGCTGGGGTGAGTGGCACTGGGGACAAGCCACAGTGAGGCTGTGGACAGGGGGCTGGGGTGAGTGGCACTGGGGACAAGCCAGAGTGAGGCTGTGGACAAGCCAGAGTGAGGCTGTGGACAGGGGGCTGGGGTGAGTGGCACTGGGGACAAGCCAGAGTGAGGCTGTGGACAGGGGGCTGGGGGGAGTGGCACTGGGGACAAGCCAGAGTGAGGCTGTGGACAGGGGGCTGGGGTGAGTGGCACTGGGGACAAGGCAGAGCGAGGCTGTGGACTGGGGGCTGGGGGGAGTGGCACTGGGGACAAGCCAGAGTGAGGCTGTGGACAAGCCAGTGAGGCTGTGGACAGGGGGCTGGGGGGAGTGGCACTGGGGACAAGCCAGTGAGGCTGTGGACAGGGGGCTGGGGGGAGTGGTACTGGGGACAAGCCAGAGTGAGACTGAGGACAGGGGGCTGGGGGAGTGGCACTGGGGACAAGCCAGAGTGAGGCTGTGGACAGGGGGCTGGGGTGAGTGGCACTGGGGACAAGCCAGAGTGAGGCTGTGGACAGGGGGTTGGGGGGAGTGGCACTGGGGACAAGCCAGAGTGAGGCTGTGGACAGGGGGCTAGGGGGAGTGGCACTGGGGACAAGCCAGAGTGAGGCTGTGGACAGGGGGCTGGGGGAGTGGCACTGGGGACAAGCCAGAGTGAGGCTGTGGACAGGGGGCTGGGGTGAGTGGCACTGGGGACAAGCCAGAGTGAGGCTGTGGACAGGGGGCTGGGGGGAGTGGCACTGGGGACAAGCCAGAGTGAGGCTGTGGACAGGGGGCTGGGGGAGTGGCACTGGGGACAAGCCAGAGTGAGGCTGTGGACAGGGGGCTGGGGGGAGTGGCACTGGGGACAAGCCAGAGTGAGGCTGTGGACAGGGGGCTGGGGTGAGTGGCACTGGGGACAAGCCAGTGAGGCTGTGGACAGGGGGCTGGGGTGAGTGGCACTGGGGACAAGCCAGAGTGAGGCTGTGGACAGGGGGCTGGGGTGAGTGGCACTGGGGACAAGCCAGAGTGAGGCTGTGGACAAGCCAGTGAGGCTGTGGACAGGGGGGAGTGGCACTGGGGACAAGCCAGAGTGAGGCTGTGGACAGGGGGCTGGGGGGAGTGGCACTGGGGACAAGCCAGAGTGAGGCTGTGGACAGGGGGCTGGGGGGAGTGGCACTGGGGACAAGCCAGAGTGAGGCTGTGGACAGGGGGCTGGGGGGAGTGGCACTGGGGACAAGCCAGTGAGGCTGTGGACAGGGGGCTGGGGTGAGTGGCACTGGGGACAAGCCAGAGTGAGGCTGTGGACAGGGGACTGGGGGAGAGGCACTGGGGACAAGCCAGAGTGAGGCTGTGGACAGGGGGCTGGGGGGAGTGGCACTGGGGACAAGCCAGAGTGAGGCTGTGGACAGGGGGCTGGGGTGAGTGGCACTGGGGACAAGCCAGAGTGAGGCTGTGGACAGGGGGCTGGGGGGAGTGGCACTGGGGACAAGCCAGTGAGGCTGTGGACAGGGGGCTGGGGGGAGTGGCACTGGGGACAAGCCAGTGAGGCTGTGGACAGGGGGCTGGGGTGAGTGGCACTGGGGACAAGCCAGTGAGGCTGTGGACAGGGGGCTGGGGTGAGTGGCACTGGGGACAAGCCACAGTGAGGCTGTGGACAGGGGGCTGGGGGGAGTGGCACTGGGGACAAGCCACAGTGAGGCTGTGGACAGGGGGCTGGGGGGAGTGGCACTGGGGACAAGCCAGAGTGAGGCTGTGGACAGGGGGCTGGGGGGAGTGGCACTGGGGACAAGCCAGAGTGAGGCTGTGGACAGGGGGCTGGGGGGAGTGGCACTGGGGACAAGCCAGAGTGAGGCTGTGGACAGGGGGCTGGGGGGAGTGGCACTGGGGACAAGCCAGAGTGAGGCTGTGGACAGGGGGCTGGGGGGAGTGGCACTGGGGACAAGCCAGTGAGGCTGTGGACAGGGGGCTGGGGTGAGTGGCACTGGGGACAAGCCAGAGTGAGGCTGTGGACAGGGGGCTGGGGTGAGTGGCACTGGGTAGTGTTCCTCAGTGGGCACGGAAGATGTGACAGGAAAACAGAAAGTATCCATGGGGACATGTGAAGGAGGAGGCAGGACTGCCAGTGCTGATTCAATCAGATGGAAGGGCAGCCAGTGACTTTTCAGGCATTGACGGTCACTATGCTGTAGGTAATTGTCATCAGATTTGGTGTGTTGCTTATTGTGTTTAAGTGTCAAGAACTTAAGCGCAAAGATCTGAGAACCTGAACTGACAAAATCAGAAATTACCCAAACAAAATGTAACCAATCTTAAAGCAATCCAAATGTAATCTATTCACACTGAAATTCCAGTTTATTTCAAAAGAATTCAATCCCACCAGTATGTCAGATTTCCTGCTAATACCAATACCAACAGGTAAACCATGCCAAAATCCTGAATGTGAAACTAGCCAGCACCAGGTGCAAGGAATAGCAATTTCGAAGGTACATTATTCCAATGTAATGTAAACTTTCGACAAGTCACTTCAGAAATGTTCAGACTTGTTACATGCAAGTGTATAATTTCATGAAAGTCCACCACATAATTTGAAACACGTGAAAACATAAAAGTGCCTTCTTTGACCAAGGTAAAGATCAAACCAGTTATGTGCTACAGATTTTGATATTCCACACCCAGCAGTGCAATCTCCAACACGTTAAAATCTAAAGCTATAAAATCAAGCTAAAACCTGAAAGTGAAACGCGTAGACCAATCTAACACAAAGTTTATCATCGGATCAAAAGAAAATCACATGCATCTTTTGAACAAGTGAAAATCAAAACAGGTGGAACACTTTGAGGCAAAGTCTTCAAAGAATTTGCACGAAGTGTTTTCAAATGCAGTCTCACACATCCGAACACTCAGAAAGACATTTAACAATGCATGACAGCTCACGCAGTTTCAACCTTTTAAAGATTAGAATAAGATAAGAGTGACCTGTTATGCAGTCTGCATGACACTGTTTCCTGTATACACTTTCTAGAGACAGACGGCAAGAACTGTTTTTAAGTCTGGATGGATTTCAGTTTACTGGCAGATCGCTGCATTCATTATCATAGAATGCCTCCTTGAAGCTAGCCAGAAAGGAGTGTCAGACATTTCCAGGCCATCACAAACCACCTAATCTTCCAAAGCAGGGAGAATTTTGTTTGAAGACATGGTGATAGGAATTTCACCTCACCCTAAAGAAAACAAGGTGCTCTTGTAACCTTTCAGAGATGCCCAAAGATTTTAAGGACAAAGAATATTACTGCCAAATTGGAGAATTTATGTGCTGAAGCTCTTTTCTCTCAATGTGACAGTGAGGGTCTCACCCTCACAGCCAAAGACATTGCCAGAAGATTCAAACTCCTGGCTCATTCACTGAGTAGATCATAGAGAATCCTCCACATGGAATCGATGGTTAGTTGGAAAACTCACCAAGGGATGTAGGATCAATGTTCTATCTAGAAGTGGGCCTTTTCACAACAAGATTTACAGTTTGGCCAAACAGAGCCAAAACATTAGTCTCAGCTTGCATCCGCTTGATCTCTTCACAGCAAAACTGACAAAATTTTGCCGGACAGAGCTAGTACATTTGTCATAGCTCGAGGAAGTTTGATTTGGTGCAATACACACTGCCAAAAACATTTATGGAGTGTAAAAATGAATGACATAACCACTACAGACACATCTTACTGTAGAAAGGCTTCAAATGTCTGCACGGAAACAAAATGCCAGTACTGACCTAAAGAATGGACGACACAGTCAAAATGAAGCTCCGGTTGTTGCCTCTTGCTGGACTTGAGCTTGCCAGCTAAGTTGACCACTTTCACATATTCTGCAATCAAAACAAGTCCTCTGTAACTGTTCACAAATACATTTCTTCAGGTCCTTTTCAGCCAGTTAACATTTTGCAATCCTCTATCCATTCAATTTAACTAGGATAATTGGATAAAATTTATGACAGAATCACAGCAAGGTGACCACTAAAGAAAATGCTTTAGGTTTCATTCAGGATGATAAAATATCTTACAAGAAGAAGTTACAGATAAGGTACAGTCTTTAAAGAAAAAAAAAATCAACCCCCAAATGACACTCAGCACAGGAAAAGGGAGATGAATGTGTTATAGAAGCAAAGTTTTGTATGAGTTATTTCCCATTTCAGTCTTCATAACCACAGGAACAGGTGATCTGCATTCACAGAGCATACACAGAAAACTCAGGACTGTTAAAGACAATTGAGAGCTCTGTGTTTGAATGTGAAAGATGACCACTAAAACCTGTCCTTGTTAGGCAGGAGGCCGAAGTTGAATGAGGAACAGGAAGTTTACACTAGCTTCTTCCCCGGCGGAAGTAGGGTGGGCATCACGTGATGGTCTTATTACTGCATTAGCCACAAAAATTCGGCCTGGCAGAGCTACTAACTGCCGTTGAATGCTATGCTATGGTCTGACATGGTAAAGTATATGACGCCAAACATTTATTACTCCAACTGATGAGATAAAACAATCATTAAGCCGGAACAGCTCAGTGGTAGAGCGTCGGACTCGAGCTGACTAACTGCCGTTGAATGCTATGGTCTGACATGGCAAAGTATATGACGCCAAAGAGACTATAAACCGAGGTCCCGTGTGTGAACACACGCATAATATCTAGCACCCACGTAAAATCCCATCACCAACTTTCAGAAGAGAAGGCCAGTTTGGCCGTTGGTATGGATAACACATTATATGCAGCATGCACGATGGAAAAAATGAAAGAAGAAAGGAAACTGAGTGAATGGTATTGAACGATATTGACTGGATGACACGGGAAACGACTGAATGAAGCGCCAGCTGGCAGCTCTTCAGTCGGCACTACCCAGGTAGGCAGCCTGTTGTGTAAACGAGTGTGGATTGTAAAGCGCTTAGAGCTTGGTCTCTGGCCGAGGATAGGCACTATGTAAGTATTCATAATCATACTACTAATAATAATCAAGACAAGATGAAAACTGACATCAATACTGAATCACAGGAATGAAAAACATGTATCACTATTATCTTATCAAAAGAATCAAAAACAAACATCATCATCACAACAAAGCAGTGAAAATGATGATCACGATCATAACAACGGAATGAAAACAAACATCTCTGTAACAACACACAAGTGAAGCTAACATCATTATCGAAATAAAAGAGCAAAAACTAACGTCACTACCATAAAAGTGTTAATAAACATTACAATAACTACTTCTTTATACACCATAAAAGTGTTAATAAACATTACAATAACTACTTCTTTATACTTTACAGTTGACAGCCACCACCAAGACTTCTTCATTCATAAATAGCATGTTGCTTTTTCTTCTCTACTATTTACAGGTGACTGAGAAACAGTAATGGTAAGCTGATGTTTGATAGCAAACAGTGTTTTGTTCCAAGGGGGTTCGTACTGGTGGCACAGTTGCAAGTTGGAAGGTTCATGCTGTCCTTCTTTCTCTCACTCTCCTTCTTTTCTGTGTTCCTTCTTCTTCTTCGTTTAACTCACTATTGTTACAGATAAATAGGACAACTTTTAACTATAGTCATACACAAGTACAACGAACTACTCCCTACTGCCACAGATTAATAAAAACCAACTCACTATCATAACAGATGAGTACTGTGTCCTTCTCTAGCTGTGTAACATTCACCACAGGTAACGTGTCACCTGGAACAGTCATAGGTTGGTGCAAATACATCATTTTAAGCAAAACCATTCTTAAGGCATCCCCCCCCCCCCCCCCCCCTCCCTCCATAACAGAGTGGAAAAAAAAAAAGGACAATGAAAAAGAGAGACTTTGCCTTTTCTTTTGCAGGTTGTTCCCCCCACCCCCCACCCTGCCAACCCCCCACCTTCATTTTTTTCTTTCTTTCTTTCTTTCTTCCCCCCCCCCCCCTTTTTTTTTTTTTCCTGTTTTGTTCGACTGGATCGGTGAGACCAGTTTACAAACAAGATACTTTTTCCAGTTTCAAAACTAAAAAAAAATCTCTTCTTTTGTTTCTTTTTAATGAAAACAAACTAGTCACAAATTCTAATTAATTAATACAAACTGTGCATTCATACTGAAGATTTGAAACCAGAAACAATCCAGCAATCCTGAAGGTTGAAAACAATGGTTTACACATGGAGGAGGGGGTGGGAAGAGAAAGGAGGGAGGCAAAAATGAGACTGCTTTTGAGTGCTTAAGGATCTTAGAAAGACTTCCAAGCCTCATCACTGAGATCAAGGACGTTAATGGGGCAACATACAAAGCACTTCCAAAAAAATTTTCTTTCAAAGTCATACAGTTCTTTGGGTACTTACAATATACACCAGCATAATTATTTCCATTTGGGGTAACATATAAAGAGGCACTTTGCACCAAATTTTCTTTAAAACCCATAGAGTTCTTTAGTACTTACATGATACACCAGCATAGTTATCTTCCAAGAACCAGCTGGATGCAGAGTTCAGGTTGATGATATCAAACTTTACATGAAACCGGTCAGGCCTGTTAAAACACACATACGCACATAGATGAATGGGCACCCCCTCCACACACACACACACACACACACACACACACACACACACACACACATGTACATCAGATTTTGTGTGTGTGTGCTGAGGTACAGTATATAAAAATTTGATACACATAACCACAACAGTATTTCAAAAAGTAAGACTGAATGTGAATTTGAATCATTGTAACTGTTACTGTATATCAATATCATCAGAACTTGAAAAACTTTACGCTGCTCCTCCCTAATGACGTTCAAACATGAGACAGTGAGATAAGAAAAGCTGTAAAGCACATGTTTCCAAGTAAATGAGCCGGTATGTAACTGGGTATGGGACAGTATGTGAACCTGTTTGCGACAGAAACGTATTAGAGAGGACAAGGTATAGAGAATCTTTGTGCAAGTCTGTTCTATTTCTACCTCCACCCAATCAATTTCCTCCTTGCCCCTTCCACCTTCTATCAAATCGAAGTACAAGCCAAGAAGAACTATAGAAGACACAATCATTAGCTCACACTGATTTGCAAGCTATCAGCCACTACTTTTTTTTCTGGACTCTCTTCCCTGCATTTACTACACTCCATTGGCAACCTATCTATGAAGTTTTCCCAAACTAATCATCTTTCTTTGAATTTTCATCTTCAAAAAACTGGAGGAGGGAGCAGGAAGAAATATGACAGCTATGACCATTCATCAACACAGCATTACCCAATCATTTGGGGAACCACATTTTGCTCTTTGCAGGCAATCTCGGAATATCACATGCTACCAATTTCTGTGGCAAAATATCCGAACGGCGAATGGTCCATATAAACAAAAGACTGAAACCGTGGAAACAGTGACATGTATTATCCCTAGTAATCAACTGGTTGAGGCTTACATATGGATTTTTTTTTCTGAGATTGTTTCACAAATTTGGTGAGTGTGGTTTACAAGTTGTATACTGAGGTGCTTTATAGTCTAGAAATCATGGTAATCTACTTGATTTATGGCAGGCATCTGAGTGACTGAACTCACCCTTTGCGTACACCCAGACACACCATGGGGTATTCCAGTTCCGGGCTGATGAACATCTCAAACACTCTCAGCGAGGGGGGTAAAGGCTCCATTTCAAAGGTCTGAAACCAAACACACATGCGTGTCAGTACATTTCTGCCTTATGTTCATACAAAAAGTCTTATGAAATTCATTTCAAAGGTCTGAAACCAAACACACATGCGTGTTAATACATTTCTGCTTTATGTTCACACAAAAAGTCTGTGAAATTCAACTGCATGCGAGGCATTCGATTCACTTCAAAGACTGATCTGGATAACACTGAACATCCCAAATCACCAAGATACTTTCACATCGACTCAACTTGCATCTTTCAAACAAAAGTTCAGGTTCAAGAACAGGTTTAATTGTGCTTAAATCATGATACTGTAGCATACTCCATTATCAGAGCTGTCCTGTCCAATGTTACGCTATCGTGGATGTCCTGTGCTACACTGACCTGTTTTTCATTTTCCTGTTTAGCACTGTTTAGACCCCATTAACCATGTTGGAGGCCACGTTGTTTTCATTTTCCTGTTTAGCACTGTTTAGACCCATTAACCATGTTGGAGGCCACGTTGTTCACTCCCTGCACTGCATGCCATGTCCAAACATTTCAGCCTTGTATCTCCTTACAAGCTCTTTTTACTACAATTTTTCAGCAAGTTTCCCATTATTCTCAAACACACATAATTTTGCAAATGATTGAATTCAGACACAATTCCCTTTATAGTTTCCTCATGGAAAGCCGACTGTGTTCTAAAGTTAGAAGAAGACAAACCCAGAAGAAACCTGAATGCTTTGTGGAGCTGAACAATTTTTGCTGCAAGAAAAGGGTACTACGGGGACAGAAGAGTCTCTGCTTGTCAACAGGAATGTATAAAGTGCTTTGCTGTCAAGTGGCTCGCCCCAACCCATTCCTGTTTTCTTCTGCTTGACAATGTTCCAGTAACTCTGCTATGCTGGTCTGCATGCTCACCTTCAGCATCATGAACTTGTTGAGCGGCTCATACCACTGCATCAACACAATGCCTGAGGGGACTGCTCCACACAGGTAGCGGTAGCCGTTGTAGGGATTGCGCCCCACACAGCATCGTGTGCACCCCGCATGTCTGGCACTTTGCTCGTTGGCTGGAGTCTTCTGCAAACACATGAGATCGTGTGCATGATTAACAAAAAAATTAACATTCCAGTCAAAAGCAGACATGGGTTAGAAATTATTTTTAAAAGGGTTGAAAATACAGGGAAATAAACAAAAGACTTGTCAGCAAAAATAAGCAAAAAAGTCTACGTGTGGGGAAGAACCTGCATGATATTCATGTGTCGTTTCCAATGTCTAGTGCAGACCATTCCCTAACGAAACAAGTTTTAACACCATTTCTCCTTTCTGCATGGCAAACTGCTTTAAAACTGGACTGACAGCGCCATAAACACAGTTTGGATTTTTAACAATAAATTAAAAAACAAACAAACAAATAAAAACCAACTTTCTCTTCAGACTGTCTTGAGGAAAAAAAGGTTGTCAAGGTTTCAAAAAGACAGAAAAAAAAAGAATGCTTAAAAGGCATTTCATTACAATGAGTGGAAATCGAGCCTTTTAATAATGTATTATAAAGAATAGTATGTAAAAAACTTGAAAACTGACCCAAAACTCAAAATTTTATAATTTACTTTGCCTGAACTTTTTCTCTGTGCGTCTTTTTCTTGCTCTCCAATAAACTGAGTAAACGCACCTCTCAACTCATTCTGGGGTAGATGTCACAATTAAGTCCTGTATTGTCAGGTATGTCAACCTCCTAAATAACCTAAATACTGATGGATACTTTGGAGTAAGGACACAGGAGGACAGTGGAGAGGCACAGCAGAAAAGAAGGGAGAGGCCAGAAGGTGAGAAGGAAGAGAATTACATAGGAGGGACAAACTGCTTGAGGTTTTGGATGCATAAAAAATAAGATATCAGACATGATAACAAATATCCTCTTTAGGTCATCAGCAGCAGCATGGAGCTTCACTGACAGAAAGTGATGACCTTGTCACAGATTATACAAACAGCAGGTGAGTGCGCACATGCGCACACACTCACACACACACACTCACACACACACACACGTACACACACACACTCACACACACACACTCACACACACACACACACACCACACACACACACACACACACACATGTACACACACACACACACACGCACACACAACAGACCAAGCATGCACAACTTACCTCGGTACCAGTTTCTCTGGAATTTTGTTGAGCTGCAAGGAAAGACGACTGGTCTGACGACTGTGCAACATGTTCAAGTCATGCCTGTACAATGTGGTTGTCTTCCCTGCAAACGACGGAGATCAGTTTTATTCTAAAGGTCAACCCTTTTCATAACACCCATTATCCTGGTCCCAATAATCCTGGACTCAGCATTCCCCATCAACGGTGGATGTCACAGTCACTCTTTCTATATGTCTTTACCATCTTTTCTGGAACACCTCTCACACCACTTGTTTGATACAGAAAAAACGTTTTCTACATCTATCTGTGGTAAATAGTAGGAATGTTACACTATTCAACATCAGTTGTGTTGCCACATAACTGTGATATTGGTGCCAAAGCCACTCAGGCACACTGTTGCTACTTTGAAAGTGAATCATCATTATTTGCAGGGAAATGAATTCAGATCCGACCAGCAGCTGCAATACCTTGTTCCATGGCTTATAAAGGACGTTTCTGACAAAAATGTTACCCGTACATCTTAGAATGGCGGGAAGATGCATTTTTAGGTCTCTATGTTCCTATACGAGCGTTCCTTACGAAGCATGTATGATTGTGTTCTCTCTAGATGTGTATTTACATCCATGTATGTCTAACTGGGAAATGACAAAGAAAGGCAACAGCTTGGAAGATGGTAGCCAGTCCTTACCTGACAAAGACAGCAGGACATTCTTTATCACATACACCCATAAGCACCGTCTGGCATGGATCTGAAACAAGTTCAGCACATTGCAGTTGCAACTCAAAACATTCAAAGAAAAGTATCCACACTTGGGCAATCACATTACAATTCAATATCTTACAACCGCAACTCAAAACATTCAAAGAAATACATTTGCACTCAGACAGTCCTATTATGATTTATGTACCTACAAAGTAAAATAAGCAAAGACTGAAAGTGTGCTGATGAGGATCCTGTCATACTTCTTAATCTCTACTCAGACTCAAGTTAGTATTCCACGACTGCTGGCATGTCCACACAACACACGCATTTACACAAAAACTTCAGTGTGCACAATAAGCATGATATGCTATGGATCAGTATCACTGTATATAAGCCTCCAGTTTGGGATACTGAGCTTTACAAAACACACAAAGATATGTATACATGCATGCTCACACGTGCACGCAAACACACACACACATGGATTTAGACTGCCTCTGCAGAATAAAAAGAAAATTTTTTTTTTAAACTTGCACAATCATAAACAGGAAATATATCAGCAGACAACCTCACCAATGAATCAATGATGAACATCACCTACTTCTATGCTTATCATCCAAGGTGTGACCCCCATGTATCACCAAGTTTCAGCCTGTCTCACAGGCTGTTGATCACTCACCAATTCTAGAGATGCCTCGTGTATCTCGTTCAGGTTGAGGGTGTACAAGCCCTCGTCAGCACCAATAAGAATGTACTGATCTGAAAAATATAACCCAAGAGGTATTCAGCAAGCCAGAGTCATGACACACTGCACCTGACCACACCAGTTCTGATCTTTAAGTTATTGAAAAAAATCCAAACAGCACAACTTCTCCTATGCAAGTTAATGGATAACATAGGTATTGTATAGGACAACAGATTCTTTTCATCTTTTGTCTTTTGAGAATTAAAAGAGAACAATTCAGTTATTTATCTCTGCAGGTGATGATCAATAACAGCATGTCTTCTTTGTTTCCAGTCTGTAAGCATATTACTAATGCATCTACTGTATGAAACAAAAGGTTCTTTTTGTCCGTCTATTCAAACTAAAGACCGACCATTTCAATTATTCACCTGTGAAGATATGACAATCAGCTTATTCCATTACATTTTCTTCTTCATAAGCACAAACATCCATAATCAGCACCATATTCATACTCTAAATACAGGGAGGAAAAGTGCAGTGAAACATTATTTTCTGGTTCCAATCATCTTGTTGTCGACCTTAAAAAAATGAAAAATAGGTCTTTACAAAGAGGGTTAGGGGTCTTTACAGGGAGGAGAATGACCAGCATAAACATATGCTTGCACAAAAACGGGCACCAGCGCAAGCACACTCATACACACAAACACATATGCTTTCCTGTTCTTATTAATCTCCCATCTTTGCAAAATCTATTCTTTGCCTCTGAACATCAACTGAATCTCTGTCTTCATCATATCTAACCCACTTGTGGTTGCACCAAGTGTTTCTCCCCCCTCACTTTCGGTTTAAAACTTTCACCGTATCTTTTTCTTGAAATACTCGCAAGACACCATTGCCACAATGATCACACAGAGCAAAGATCACAACTGTGTGCCTTTCAAAAGTGCCTGTGCACATACTATTACAATAAAATGATTAAATTTGCAGCATTACATGAAAATGTTTAGACTTTATCATGAAATAAAGCTATGATGGTGTTCCACTATTCTGTACACCTTCACCATAACAGACTGACAAAACCTGTTGCAAACTTCATGAAAACACAAAGATTACCCCCAAAAGAACCAACCAACCAGCTCTACGTGATGGTATGGATTCAGTTTTTAAGACCATGAAATGAAACACAAAGTACATGTCATAAAAATGAAAGGACTCATGAATCTTCCTGTACCTCTGGAGTCTGGATGAACCCAGCTAGCTGTGTGGTTGATGTGGAGGGGGCAGCCGTTGAACACTTTTGAAAAGCATGCACCCATCTGAAACCAAGACATGACCCTATGGTCTAACGCCAGAAATCCGACAAGGTCACAAACACGCATTCAAACACACATGCACTCACACAAACATAGAAATCAAATAGGTTTCCACATATTCATGAATAAATTCAACATAACCAGTGTAAAGAATGGAAAATTGATTTCAAAATATACAAAGAGAATGTCACGACCGACCCCTGGAGGTCTGCCCTGACAGGATCGGTCTAGGTGGGAGTGAAGGGAGTGACTGACCTCATACGCTCCGCAAGAGACCACACAATAAAGATTACGATACAACACCCCATTTATTCACACCAGCCAAATAAACATTCCAACACACGCACCATGCACGATCACAATCAAGCACTCCAACGCACACAACATGCACAATCACAATCAAGCACTCCCACACCCACAACATGCACGATTATAAATAAATATTTCGCCATACGACGTACACAATCACAATTACAGCATTCCAGCACATATGACATATACACAATTATAAAGAAATATTTCCAGTATCGATCCTTTCTCACACCATGGAGTGCGTCCACATCCCTGCCCCTGTCAAGTCCGCTGGGAGCACCCTGTCGCACTAGGTGCTCCGAGCCGGGTTGGTTCTCGCAGGGAGTCGCCCAAAGCCGACACCCTCGACTCCCAAGCGGGCAGTGAAGAGCGTGTCCCGGGGGGGGGGGGGACGTAGCTGTTACTGGAGGTCCTGGACGGGGGTCCAGGCCGGCCAGTCAAGACGGCGGGCTCCTCTAGCAGTCCACGGTCCCGACCAAGGCGTGGCCTCGACCAGCGCGTGGCACCATCCCGTCCGTGGTCTCAGCCAGAACGTGGCCTCGACCAGCACGTGGCACCATCCAGTTCGTGCTCCAGGTGAAGCCCCCGGGAGGGGGGAGGACGTAGCTGGGAGGAGAGTCGGAGAGGAGGAAAAGAAGGAAGGAGGAAGGAAGAAGGGTACTGGAACCCTGCCGTCAGTACCGTCTGACCATTGCTGTCAAGTCTTAACAGCCACTCGCATGATGGGCGAGGGGAAGTGTATTAAACGCACACAGTAAACCCATTGAATCAAGTCTTCTCACACGATGCAGGTAAAAGACTGCATTAAATCAACAGGTTATAAAACAAATATGAATTATCTTCACCCTTCTCTCACTCACGCTTAACGTTTTCCTTCCTTAGGAAATAAATCAACACAGCGACCATCGCTTAATAATTGCCACCACATTTGCAAATAGTAATTCAATGGCATAACTGTCACATTTTATAAACACATTTCAAAATAACACAAATCTCCAACCACGCATCCGAACGACAAATCATGCGTACGCACGCTCGTGAACATAAAACTCGTTCTCCTTGCACACACAAACAGACGGTGGCCGAAGGATAAAAGTCCGGCGAATGTGACAGGGCGGACGAGCGAGACCAAGCAAGTTCCAACCCTGAATCACCAGGTTCTCTCCCTTCCCCACCGACTACCGCATCACCAGATGCATAAACAGGAGAAAGAATTTTTGGAAATAATTTAGAATGGCAAGGTTAAAGATTGAATTAACCAGAGAAAAGGTCTCACACAATATTTCTCTTACAATTTCGAAAACAAAAGAAAATTGCGCAAAAGAGAAGACTAAGCCGGCTAACAACAACAAATCAAAACAAACAGACCACGAAACTGATGCTTACCAGCTACCCGTGGGTGACCCGAAGAGGCGGGTCAAAGGACTCTCTCTACCCTCTGTCCAGTCGAGAGGACAGAGGCGAAGATGCGGAAACAGAAGAAATGATGTCCCTCTCCTACAGGCTGACTGCAGGAATTGAAAGTACTGACTGTACTCTCGATGAAAGGTAAAGAACCAGGACTGGAGCAGGCGCCCCAGAGACATCTTCCGCTCGAGTGAAGAGCTAACCTCCCTCAGCAATGGCGGCCAACATGCCATGCTGCGTCACAGAGTGAGCATACTTCAAACTAAAAGAAACGAAGCACGTGCGACAGGTAAAAAGACAGGCGAGAGGCCGACAGACAGAAAGTTCGAGAGAAAGGTACCGGCCACCCGTGAACTTGCAGGATGAATAGCACGGGCGGTGGAATTAGAGAGAGAGAGAGAGAAAGCAAACCGAAGTTGAGCTGAACCACACCAAGGTGCAACTGCACCACAAGCCACCCTAAGGGACGGATACACGACAACAGCAACGACAATAAACAAATAAGTAATTCCGCCACCCTAGGTGGGTCGAACGTCGTAGGCCTCGTGACAAACTCGTGACAGAGAAGTAGGAATTTACTTCTAAAAGCAGTTTTATTATATACTTACCCGTCTTTTTTTTAAATGCTGGTCAATGAGGAAAAGAATGATGAAGATGATGCTACAATTCCCATTCTGAGCTGAGACTGCATGATAGGGCTGTACTCTACGCTTACTGTCATTAACATATTCCGGCGTCAACCATTCTCAAGAGATACAGACACCTGCAGTGTTGGCCAGGTAATTTGAGCAAGTCTCAGAGACCCATTCATTACCTGAATGAAACTTGACAGTGCGGTCCCAGTCTTCCCCGCTTACCCCAGAACAAACTCAACTCTGGGTAGGCGTCTGTCACAGCAGAAAAATGCCACAAATGAATGCTCTGATGGGAATCAAACTCAGGACCTCCCAGCCGGGAGTCCGTGACACTAACCATTTTGTCATGACAGCTGGTTTATACATTGTTACCCATAAATTTGCATGTCCTCGAGTATTCAGATGTCCGCATATTCACCTTCCTTTACACTTGTCAGAAAAAAAAACAACCTATCATATGTATTCTAACTTACCCTCCAAACCAAAAGAAATAGAGTCATCTGAAAAATCCAGAATAGAAGGCCTGTCCAGAACTTACATGGACTTTGGGTGTTGGTGGAAGACCATTGTATGTACTGACTGGACGAGGCACAAACTGAAAACAAGAAGCAACAAAACAATAAGTGTATGCATCAGAACATGGAAGCTTGACTAATCCATTTACAACTTGATCAGCAGAGGGCAAATTAAACCAATACACTGTGATAAAATAGAGTCTAGCAGTATGGATAAATATGAAAATAAAGCAACGAGAAAGGATAAGCATTTGAACCAAATTATATAACAGATAAAAATGTCAACATTTGTCACTGAGGTTTCAGACAACAAACTTCAAGACACTTTCCTTCATTTCAGGTCATAAGAAGAGGAGAGAAAGAGTCTGAAAGAAAGGGACAGTGAAACCGAGTCAGACAAAGCAACAGGATTGTTTTGCATCGAGTTACTCCATCATAACAGTGGATTCATCTGTGTG
The DNA here is from genome assembly GCA_018398815.1 of Conus ventricosus. NCBI lineage: Eukaryota > Metazoa > Mollusca > Gastropoda > Neogastropoda > Conidae > Conus > Conus ventricosus. The sequence continues at coordinate 28,021,614 of CM031598.1, read as the reverse complement.
AAATTCATGCTAAATTTCCTAGGAAAAGCGCATCACCTTACGGCAGCTCCATTCGTATGTTTGGGAGTTGTTTTCTTCCTGTCTGCAAATGTTTTTGTATATATTCTTTTTCTTCTTCTGCGTAGCAGGCCGATACTTCTGTGGACACTCCCAATACAGACAGGCAAGTATTAATCCCATCTTACCCTACAAAGGGAGTGGAGTTTTGTGTGCATGACCGTTTTTTTATCCCGCCATTAAGGCAGCCATACTCCATCTTCCGGGAAGTTTCTGTATATCAATCCACAATTTCTCCGCAGAATTTAGCCAGGGATAACATTTTGTTGCTGTAGGTTCTTTTTGGGTGGCCAAGGGTAATGTTTGCACATGGAACTTTGGTTGTATCTCATCTGAAAGACTACGCAGCACACAGTGCAAAGACCCAATGGTAAACAAACTTACTAGCAAAACCCAGACAGGAATCCTTAGGAAGATTTTTGACAGACATTATTGGCAACGTCCCAAAGCGCAAATGTCTACCTACAGACGTGAAGAATGGTCACACAGATATAAAAAAAACAAACCGTACATGGTACTCTAAATCATCTAGGATACTCACACTATCCTCCTCTTTGTGGGCTTCTTCCTTGGAGGGACTTTGGGAGTTGGAGTGTCTGTTTCATGAGAAGGCGGCACATCCCCATTTTCACCTAAATGCAACAAGTCACCGTTCGCATGGGAACTAGAAGACTTCTGCTTGGGAGGCAGCTCCGGCGGCACGTCCTGAGTGTCTTCAGTTCCCTCCCCTTCACATGCCTTTCTCTCAGAGTCTTTACCACTTTCTATTTCACCCTCCATCCTGTCCAGCTCCTTCATCATGGAAGGCAGCTGGAGGTTGGGGTCAAGGTCAGCATGCGGTCGATGAGGCTGTCCAGTCGGGGCCAGTGTCGTCCATCAAGCGTCCGCGATGGAGGCAGCAACTTCTGGTCCATGGCTCTTTTGCTGCCGGAGGGTGACCGAGCTATCCCTTCCTCCTTCAGCATTCTTTGGCGACTGGACACACATATTATCAACTTTGAGTATTTTTCTACTTGAATTTCACAACACACACACACACACATACACATCCTCCTCATCCCTCTGCACCCCCATTAGCTCTCTGTTCTTCTAAATAAGTGACGACAGAATTATATCATGGCAGCCTACACACTGTGATACCACCTAAAGAAAGACATGCATTTTTATATGATACTTTGTCACGATGTGCACTCCGTTTCTCATTGAAAATTCTTACACAAGTTAATGTTCCTAATAACCTTGTAACTTCATTTCATATAAATACCCCCTAACCTTTCAGCCCATTTGATGCATGAGACTTAAATATCCATTAAAAAATCATTCATAAACACATCCATGTTTAAACGAGCAGTGATGAGTTTTTGAAAAGAAAAAACAACAAAGATTATCAATTTGATTACAGGCAGAGACTACAAGTCACTATAAACTACACATTCAGATTTGTCAGACACCCACACAGAAGCACATTTAACAGCCAGTAGATATCAAGACTAAAAAATAAACTGCTGCACTGGTAAAAACGGGCAAAACATGAAACAAAAAAGCGCTGTTTTGTGTATTTGCCTGTCAACAAATATACTAAATATCTAAATGCCTGTACAAAAATACTTGCAAACAAATGTACACCTCAGACCACAATCATGGAAGAATATTGGCAAACAGTTTAACGACAGATTATAAATATCTGAGTAAGATAAGATAAGATAATGTTGCTTATAGCCCAGCCGAAATATCTGAGTATGAAATATGTGTGTGTGTGTGTGTGGTGTGTGTGTGTGTTGTGTGTGTGTGTGTGTGTGTGTGACATAGAGAGTGAGTTAGTGTGTGTGTGTGTGTGTGTGTGTGTGTGTGTGAGTGTGTGTGTGTGTGTGTGTGTGTGTGTGTGAGAGACAGACAGAGAGAGAGAGAGAGAGACCGAGCAAGCTAGTGAGTGAGTGAGTGTGTGGTGTGTGTGTGCATATATGTGTTGTGTGTGTGTGTGTGTGTGTGTGTGTGTGTGTGTGTGTGTGTGTGTGTGCACAGGCATGTGCGTGCAAGTGTGCTTGTGTATACAAATGTGTAAAATGTGTGTGCATGTATATTCATACAGTGTATTTTCACTCATACTCCGCTTTCATCATACTATTTCCTGTTCCATTTCACTCTGACTTACTTACAAAAAACAAACAAAAAAATCTACGTATGGAAAAAAAACATGTAATGCAGGGAAGCAAGAGCGGGCAACTAATTTCTCTATCATTACGAAAATGTCTAGGCAAAGATTTAGAAAGGGAAGAGAAGTGATGAGGAAGTGGACGGTAAACCTTTCAGAGACATCACATGGGATCCGTAAACACTCTGACTTCTGACCAGAACAATTCGCCATGCCTGTCTAGAGTCCGCTCTTGTCTGCATGGCAAGACTCATCAACAGAACTTTTTTTTTTTGGGGGGGGGGGGGCTGTCCCAACCTCTGTGCCACCTCAGAGGCAGTGCAGCTATGCCGCTCATTCCGACACCCCGTCCACAGCCACAGCCCGGTCGGGCCCCACCGCAGCCCCGGCACCGGCAATCCACATGGAGCAGTCAATGTCAAGTCGTCAAGAGGCAACCCACCAGAGGAGACACTGCACTGCTGCTGAGTCACTTCGGTGGTGTTCAGTGGCGCCTGTTCTGATCTAACATATGCAGAACACCACCTACTAAGCTCCCTACTGACGACAATAATTGCTTAGTCGTGGAGCCGGCGTGAGTGAGCTCTCCCTCCGGAGGGCGCCACCACATCCGTCCAACAACAGCCCCCATGGACTCGCCGATACTGGCGACCCCGGCGGAACTAAACCAAGGCCACAGACGTGGAGAGGACATCGAAACTGAGGTCACCATGACAGCAGGGCATGAAGGGCCACATAATTTGAGACATCTTTTTTTTTATGCTGATCGATGAGAATGAGGATGATTAAGATGATGCTACGGATTTCCATTTCGGTCTGAGACTACATGACAGGGCTGTACTCTACGCTTCCTTTCATAATATATCCCGGCGTCAACCAGGCCCGAGAGATACAGGCACCTGCAGTGTTGGTCAGGAAATCTGAGCAACACTCTCAGAAACGCATCCATTAAGTGGATGAAACTCGACTGTGTGGTCCCAGTCTTCCCAACTGAGTCCGCAGCAAACTCAACTCTGGGTAGGAGCCGGTCGGGGCAGAAAAACCCACATGACTGTGATGGGATTCGAACCCACAACCTCCCAGCTGGGAGTCCGCGACGCTAACCACTTCGCCACGGCGGCTGGTTCATCAACAGAACTTGGCTTGGTTGCCATAGTCTACTCATGATATCTTACACTCACCACCAATGTCTGTACTAGACTAACCTTATATACCTGATCTTCAGAGTACAGATTCATGTCATTAAAACAAAAACGCAAATCACTTCTCTGATCTTCTGTCTTCCTTCTTTGTCTGAGAGAGAATTTTTGAACTTTTATAGTCACTAACTGGCAAAGTCACTAACTGGCGAAGTAAGTTATTCAAAAGTATCTGGACATCTTTTTTTAATTCGTAAATGAAGAAATCGGGGATTTTCAAGACTTCCACCAAAGTAAAAAAAAACAACAAAAAAAAAAAAAAAAACTTGATGAGAATTGGTTGGGGTCAGCATGTAAAGAAGAAAACAAAAATGGCAGCTAAAAACCCTTCATTTTCTTAACCTCACCACTGATAATAAATGTGCAATGGGATGAAAAAGGTATTGCTGAATTTTTCACAATTATACTTTATTTCAAAACAAGCTTGTATATTCATAGAAAATTATAAAAATTACCTATGTGTGACTTTCTTTACTTTAAACCGACACATTACAATGGACCCAAGATTGTGGCTGTGCACATTACCTATGTGTGACTTTTTTTACTTTAAACCGACACATTACAATGGACCCAAGATTGTGGCTGTGCACATTACCAATGTGTGACTTTCTTTACTTTAAACCGACACATTACAATGGACCCAAGATTGTGGCTGTGCACATTACCTATGTGTGACTTTCTTTACTTTAAACCGACACATTACAATGGACCCAAGATTGTGGCTGTGCACATTACCTATGTGTGACTTTCTTTACTTTAAACCGACACATTACAATGGACCCAAGATTGTGGCTGTGCACATTTACATGTGTGCTTGCGTCAAATAATTAGAAGCAAAAAAAAAGAAAAAAATGAAAACCGTATCTAACAAATGAATCACAAACAAGCTAAAAATGATTTAAAACAGGATCTCTTTTTCACAAAATCTCAAAACAAACTAAAAATATCCATCTCCATCAGAAAATCAAATGTCACATCCGGTGGAACATCTCTGGAAAAGGTCTTAATGGAATCTTCTACGAAGTGCTTTAGTCTAACTTCCAGCAAACCCCAGCACTTTATTCCAATGAGTTTAATGGTGAGCAGCTCATTACATGGCACACACCATACAGCCTCCTGACATTTTAACATGTATGAGTCTGAGTGAAAGAAGTGTTGTGTGAGTGGAATACGTGTCCTATATGTGATCATCACAATACTGTTTCTACTTTGCAGCCACCAGCAGCAGAAGGCAGAAACTCTTTGAAGTTTTGCATGGATCAGACAAAGTTTATCGTACATTTGTGTGTTCCAGCCTTCTGGCTGGAAGCATGAACTTTGGGTTTCAGACCTGTGTTGGGAATAGATAATCTAGATAATTCCTTAATTTGTGGCATTTTTATCAAGATAACCAACCACCTCATTGCCATGAATGCTAATATTATGACCTGGAACCTGAGCAAGAGCCGAGTTGGAACTATCAGGTTACAGAGAGGAATGCACTAAAAAAAAATAAAGTTCAGGAGTTTATGGTGGTTGATATTACAGTCACCCATGGCCTCCAAGCTAGACAGGGAGTCAAAAAGGATTAAAAAAAAGTCCTTATATCTAGACTGACAGACCATCTTGAATGCCATGACCAAGCCTGCGAGTTCAACAGAGTAGTACCCTTAACTACAGTTTGTGCTCTGAGCACTGCTTTAAGGATTCAAGCATTGGTCGGTTGTCCATAATATACAGAAAAAACAAAGGTCTTTGCTTACCCGTGGAGGTGAAGGAGATGCCTGAACTTGAAGAGTGGTTCTGGAACAGGCATCAAGAGCACAATCATCAAAAAATCGTTATTGAGCCACCTGTTTTATTCCTAAATCCACAGTCAAGGCAAAGCAGAATTGACTAATAATTTTAGCATGAACGCTTGAGGCCGGATAGTAAATTCATTCTGTCAACAATTTCTTTTAATTTAATCAAAACTCTTTTTCAGACTTACTTCTTGTTTTCATTTTTCTTTTTCTGGTTTTGTTTTCTTTCTATCTTCCTTACTGTCTCATCTTCTACATCATTTCCTTGGCTTTCCCCCAAATGGCCCTCTTCTGTAACCCCATACAATCAGAGAATTATCCAGCAGATTATCCTCTACTAATTTAGTTACACTAGTAAAAAGAAAAATTATCACAGATAAAAACAATCAAAGTTAAGGAAATGACCACAGCTAAAAACATCTGAAGTTAGTAAAATGATGCAAAACAAGTCAATAAACAAAAAGAAATATGCCGCCCATTTTAATTTTTTTGTCCATGTTAGCAACAGTACAACAAAGAAGAATCTTTGTTGGCGACCTATGCCCGATGAAGGGTTAGAAGGCACAAGTAAAAACATAGGCAATCATCTTTGGATTTCTAGTATATAACAGATTGACCATTTCCCTCCATAATATTGTTATTCTGTCAAAAGCAGATATTGAATTTACCCAAACCAATGTGAATACAAGGTTAGATTACAATGGCAATAACAACATGTGTCATTCCTGGTCCCAAATACTGCTATGACTCTTTAAACAAATGACTGTACCATAACCAAATTGATCAATATTCTGAGGCTCTTCCACTGGTATCAGAATTTACAACAAAAAAAACAAACTCAGCATTCCTTGACAAAGACCTTACAGCTCATTAAAAGACCGACGTCAAAATCACACAAAACAAAACAGTCACGTCATTTCATGACTATGACACTGGCACCATATTAATGGCACGATATATCATTCCTTGATCTGGACAAAGACTTTAATTATGGCACTGGTACCAGACTAGACAATGGTAGCAAGACATTATTCCTTGATTCTGACTGTAAGTATGACACTGGCACCATATCATCAACGAGATATGTCTTTTCTGGATCTTGACTATAACAATGACATTGGCACCAGTCTAATAACAGGATGAATCATTCCTTACTATGACCCTACCAATAATAACATTGGCACCATACTGATCACAAGATATGCCATTCCTTATTCCATGACAATGGTACCTTATTTAAGATGTGTCATTCCTTGATTTTGACTATGATTCTATGACTGGTACTCTACACACACACACACACACACACACACACACACACACACACACACACACCACACACACAATTCATTGATCTTAACTGTAACTATGACTGTCATTCCTTGATTTAATATGACATTGGCACCATACTAATAACAAGATGTGTCATTCCTTGATCATGACTATAACTCTATAACACTTATACCATAGTCATGACAAGATATGCCATTCCTTGATCTTAACTATAACGCTTATATCATACTAACCACAAGATATATCATTCCTTGATCTTAACTATGACACTTATATCATACTAACGGCAAGATGCATCATTCTTTGATCTAACGACTATAACACTGATACCATACTAATGACAAAATATATCATTCCTTGATCTTAACTATAACACTGATACCATACTAATGATAAAATATAACACTAATACCCTACTAATGACAAGATATGCCATTCCTTTATCTTAGCTATAACATTGGTACCGTACTAATGACAAGATATGTCATTCCTTGATCTTGACTACAAGACTGATATCATACTAATGACAAGATATATCATTCCTTGATCTTGACTATGACACTGATATCATACTAATGACAAGATATGCCATTCCTTGATCATGACTACGACACTGATATCATACTAATGACAAGATATGCCATTCCTTGATCTTGACTATGACACTGATATCATACTAATGACAAGATATGCCATTCCTTGATCTTGACTATGACACTGATATCATACTAATGACAATATATGCCATTCCTTGATCATGACTACAACACTGATATCATACTAATGACAAGATATGCCATTCCTTGATCTTGACTATGACACTGATATCATACTAATGACAAGATATGTCATTCCTTGATCTTGACTATGACACTGATATCATACTAATGACAAGATATGCCATTCCTTGATCTTGACTACGACACTGATATCATACTAATGACAAGATATGCCATTCCTTGATCATGACTACAACGCTGATATCATACTAATGACAAGATAAGATAAGATAATGTTGCTTATAGCCCAGCCGACCGCAAAGGGCCACATCAGGGCTGTTAATAAACAAGATATGCCATTCCTTGATCATGACTACAACACTGATATCATACTAATGACAAGATATGCCATTCCTTGATCTTGACTACAACACTGATATCATACTAATGACAAGATATGTCATTCCTTGATCTTGACTACGACACTGATATCATACTAATGACAAGATATGCCATTCCTTGATCTTGACTATGACACTGATATCATACTAATGACAAGATATGTCATTCCTTGATCTTGACTATGACACTGATATACTAATGACAAGATATGTCATTCTAGATATTGTCTGCAACTGTGACACTGGTACCATACACATAACAAGACATGTCATTCCTTGATCTTGGGTATGACTCTTTTAACTATGACACCGTTACTACATCAATAACCAGATGTGTCATTCCTTGATGACTATGACACTGGTGTCATACTACTAACAAGGCCCATCATTCTTTGAATATGACTTTAAAAAGATGTGTCACTTAAGTCAGATCTTTCTTTGTTCAACATCAGCCACATCACTAAGAATATGAAGCCAAAACAGACTGGAATTCTTGGAGTCACGAAAACAAAGACTGAGTCCTCCTGTTCAAAACTCTCTTTGCCTGCATGTAATACTAAGTGTATAAATGTGTGCATGCATCAGGTGAGTTGGTGAGAGAAAGGATTCATTCTTCTCTTCTCCCCACCCATATCACACTCTTCCATCCTAGCATGCATGCTTGAGTGCATGTACAGGTTTGCAAGACATTCCAATGAAGAAAAAAAACACGCACACAGACACAAAATAGCTGTCACATTTCAGCTGTAAATTCAAATGAAAAGAAATAATTATACTATCAGCTAAGACATCATGAATGAATATCGCATGCCAACAATAACCTTTTGCCATAACTGAAAAAAGAAAAAAATAATCAAATGTAAAAGAAGGAAATTTTAGTTAATAAAAAAGAAAAAAATAAAGGAAACTGCCAAGTATGGAAGAGAAGAAAAAAAACACGCGCACAGGCAAGTCTTTTTGCTGTTGAATGAATGAAAATTGCAAGCAAAGTATCAAATAGCAGACATTAATGAATGAGAGAAATGCACGGAGGCAGATGTATGAACAGACAGATTAACCCTCTGACTGCTAAGCAAAGACAGCAGTAAACTTGCTTTCAACACACTCAAAATACAGCAGATCCTCTTCACATCTTTTGTAACTCTATGACCATGTGTGTGTAAGCATGGGCGTTACAGGAGAGAGAGAGAGAGAGAGGAGAGAGAGAGAGAGAGAGAGAGAGAGAGAGAGAGAGAAGAGAGAGAGTGTCAAAATTTTCTGTTTTGATTGCCAGTTTTCTTTTTTTAACTTTATCCTCATTCATATTACTTGACCCATCATATTACTGCTATTACTGAGAGTGACTACAATATCAAAATATCATTTATCATGCCATTCTAGTTACAAGATAAGATAAGATAATGTTGCTTATAGCCCAGCCGACCGCAAAGGGCCACATCAGGGCTGTTTCTAGTTACAAAATAGAATCTTCACTCTCAAAGATTTCTCAGCTCTTTATAGTTTTAAAACAGCTATGAAGAGTTTGCGACTGAGAGTAAAGGACTCTTTTCTTCTTTTTTTTTTAATCCAAGGCTTTAAAACCCATACACACAACACACATTCAAAGAAAGAGAACTGACATTTAAATACCCATTTTGTCATAAATGTATTACAAAAACACATACACAACGAGACAGAGAACTGACATTTAAATACCCATTTTGTCATAAATGTATTTACAAAAACACATACACAACTGAGACAAGACTGTTTAATCATTCATAAATGACAGCAAACACACCAACTGAACAGAGTTGCAGTTTAAATCATTTTAACATAAATGCTTTAAATCAACAATACACAACTGACGACAGAAACTGACTTCTTAATGCTTTCATGTGCATGAAAGATTGCAAAACCAAAGCAACTGAAGCAGTGTACACAGACCGCTGAAAAACACTAATGTGAGAGTTTATACATTTTACATGAAGACTAAAACAAATCTGCGAAAGTCAATCTTCTTGAAAGATGCTGGAGAGCAGATAAAGTCTATGTACAGATTTAAAGAACATATCTGACTTACAGTACAGTAGTAAAAGAACTGCTTCAAATGTGATGAAATAATTGAAAGGCACTTGCAGAAAGTAACTGTAAAGGCAGTTACCACACCTGGCTGAAAAAAGTTAAATGGGAAGGAGTCTTATCAACTGACAGGTGATTACAATGCAGACAAACACAAATCACTGCGGAAAAAAAGTCAACTCTTCTTAAATGGAGGAGTCTTAACACTGTCGAGGAGTAACTTGCCACAGCAGCACAGTACTGTAAAAAAAAAAAATCTGAAATCAGGTTAAACAGGGGGAGATCCCTTCTGGGCTAAAGCAATTACTAAATGTAGACACTTTTAGTGCATTTCATGAAAAAAAAAAAGAGGTAACTTAAAATTCAAAACCGTAGAAGGTATCCTTTCAGAAGACTACTCCATTACTTCTTGACAACAAAGTACCATCCTGAGAGCATCAGCAATGGGAGGTTTCACTGTACAAAGCACAAGCCAGAGGCATGAGTTTTAGACAGACTGACACCAACAACACAAAATGGAAAAAGATATCTCCACGTAATTCACTGGTAGCAAAAAGCCATACATTTGTTGTGTCTATTTGCTCAAATCACAACATGGTAAGCTTGCTTTACTTCTGCTCATTTGCAGCACATCAAAACATCTCACTTAAAAACCACAAACTGATTTTAAACTATGAGACTTACACATTTGATCATTTCCCTCTTGCACCTAACCCATGCGCTGACAAGCTAAGCATCACAGTTTGTTATCTGCATGTCTACAGCCAGAAGTTTTGAAAATCCAAATCTACATGGACACAAGAGAATCACTATCAATATGATGCCGGCAGCACACATGAAGCTAGGGTTAACTGAATTAATGACTGTTCACCAAACCATCCCAGTGTTCTATGTTTTAGTTAAATGTTGGTTATTCACCATTCTGAGTTTCAGTGTCATATTTTAGTCCAAAAGGAAAGGACATATCACATCTTTTAACCAACAATAGATCCAGTGCTCATCACAACATCTCAGTGGATACAGTAAAATGCTTAAAGGAGTCAACATTCTATGATTTACAGAGAGCCGTAATTCAACTTATGTGTGCATATACACGCAAAATCTTCTGTGTGTATGTACACATAAAATCTTCTGTGTGCATATACACACAGAGGTGGGAGTCAGCCCGAAGCATTTCTTCTCATTATGTTGACCTGGGAGATGGGGATAATCCTGTTGTTTCATCCTCCAATGCTGGCTGCCAGGACTTAAACCCTTGGATTTTTAGGTTGAGAATGAAGTGGTATGACCATTCAATTATCACACTTGTCACAAGAACATTGTAGTGTCAGAATCTTCAGCTTGTTCAAGGTGGACACATAACGAAAGAAGAAGAAAAGAACATTACAACATAGACTCAGAACTTATTTCTTCTAGTCATAGAAAGAGTAAGACTAAAAAAACAATGGCCACCCAACATCAATCACATTCTTTACACTGACCAGAGCTGTTTGCTTTTCAAAACCGAAATGGAACAGCCCATTTTCATTCACAAACGAAAAATGCAACAACAACAGTGACAAAAACAGTTTAGGGAAACTGCACTGACAGATCAGGTAGGAAAATGTAACAAAAGGGACAACATCAAGGCTCAACAAAGGTAATCAGCGGAGCTTACTGTGGGGGGGCTCTTGGAAGATTTAATAAGTCTACTCTATGACTGTGTCCTCTGCAACCATAACATTGACCTCATATCAGACAACAATTCTGGTTTTGAAAACAACAAAACAAACAGAGAAAGATGACAAATAACCATACAAATTCAAACTGAAATGGTAATGAACACATTGACCTCACATCACAGAAAACCTAGTTTGCACCAAAAAAAAAGAAAAGAAACAGACAGGGTGGAACAACAAACAATCATACAAATTTAAATTCAAATGGTGACGAGCGCAAATTGAGGAAGAACAAACACACACACAGACACACACAGACCACACACACACACACTCATGCATGTGCTGGCATACAGTGATCTAGAAACAAAACTTATCCCCCCATTTACATTCATGAAAGTAACTTATAAGAGTAACAATAGTAAAATAAAATATAAAAAAGAAAGAATGGAAAAAAGTAAACAAGAAGCAAACTCATGTATTTGAGAGTGAAAACTAGACGCAATAATAGGTGTGTGCATTTTGTGTATTTTACAGGCACACTGGTTTGAGCAAAACACTTGACAATCTAACATTCTATAATTCAAATACAAAATGTCATGCTTTCAGACGATTTAAGTCCACGTTTTATTCCCTCCCCAACATCACTAAAATAATAGAGAAAACCTCTGTGTCCATGTGTCCATCCACACATTTTCTTTCACCCTCCTTGGATATAATGCTAAGGTTCACTGCTGGTGAGAAATTTGATGGTTTTAATCCCATTACAACGTGAGCCACATCTTTGAGGATGACACATCAACACAACACCAGTGTGCTGCTTTCAGTTTTCTTTGTGCGTGTCATCCATTCCACCAGAGTAAAATTACACATTATTCCAGGATGGAATGAGATTTAATATGCATACAAGTGTCACTGCTTTTTTTTTTTTAGTTCATGCATTCCCACATAGGATCTGGCTTACAGAAGTCTCATTTGAAAGACTTGGAGGGGAGGGAGGTGGTGGTGGGGATGCCTGAACTGATGTAGACTCAGAAGAGAATAAGCTCCTCTAATCTGCCTGTCTTACAAAGGATCTGTGGACGAAGAGAATAATAGCCTCTGTATAATATACACATGAACCCTGAGGAAGAGATACAGTCAACGTTGAGACTGTGCTGCTGAATGAAAGCATCAAATGCCACTGAACAGTGCAGGACCCAATACTCCTATCAAAATCATCATTTGCAGTCAACCATCAACCTAATTCTGACAACGTTTTAGATTCATGGCAAACATGTAACACCAAAGCAGAGAAACAAACTCAGGGTGATGGTAATCAAACCTGGAAATGTCACTGGGCATTTTCATTTCACACAAAAAAAAGGGAGAAAAATTAGGGATGTGACCAATCTGACTGATTTTGCAAGAAAACCCTACTAGAAGTTCAAATATCATTTCCTGTCGGAATTCCTTTGAACAGCAGGTGCAACTCCCTCATTTACAGAAGGTTTTAATGTGCATGAACTTTTCCTGTCCAGGACTTTTTCTGTCTGTCACTGTGATGAAGTCCTTCCTCCACCCAAGTTACCAGTATCCTGCCTTGTGGCCCTTCACCAACATGAGGGCAGATGGCTTCTGATACCCTTGATTGCCTAATGTCCGTCACATCACCCAAACCACCTACTGTCATGGGAGAATACATATTTTTAAAAAAACACCTTTTCGTAGCCATAAGAACACCCAAATTCCAATGTCTTTTCTTTTTTTTAGGTTGGGAGGCAGTTCACAAGGCAGCAGGGTGGTGAGGGAGGAAAGAAAGAGTGGCGGGGTAAGAAGCAGCTGATATGTGCCGATATGGACTTCGAAGAAGCCACCAAACCCAGCATAGATATTCTACATGCCCGCAAAACCCACATCCATCTCATCAACAATAGAGTAGGCCCATACAATCATAAGACTTGCCAGAAACCACTTGATTTCCACACTTGATTCGTGGGTGAAATACAACAGTTTTACTCCTCTCTTAATAACCTCAAGATGACTCCAAGTCACCGTGTAATAAACAATGTTAAACCCCAGGATAGTCTTGCTTCATTCTGATGCAAGATGACTGATCACAAAAGACACCCCTAATAGGAATGTTCACATACAGCTTGGTGTTGTTCAAATGATTCATATTTCTTCTTTTTTAGACTGACATAAACACCATGAAAGAACTGTTGATGAAAGTTCAAAAGCAAATGAAGGTAAGTTTATTAATCAAAGCAAAGTGAAGTTAAATGCATACCAGTAGAAGGGAGGGGGAAAAGAAACAAAAAATATAAAAATGAAAGCAAAAGATGTTTCACATGCAGTGACATAAAACACAACCAATAATTAAAAAAAAAAAAACCAAAGAAAGAAATAAATCAAATGCATGCAAACCAACGCATATTGAAGGAAAGTGTCATTTAAAGTCTAAGCGGATATTTTTCAATGGAACAGACTCTTGTTTATCTGTAAATGAAATGCATGTCTATGCGATGTCCTTCCATCTGTGAACATGTTTTCTTGTGCCTCAAATCTTCATTAAGCAGACCTGCCAAAGAAGACAGTACATGCAGAAGAACAGAAAAATATATGAAAACTGTTTTTCTTTATTACAAAGCTATGTAAACCGCAGCTCAAGCGAATCAGGTCATCTTTGTAAAAGAGCTAAGTGACACTTAGACCAAACATTAACAAAATTTCAATTTATTCCTAACAAAGCAGGAGAAAGACAATCCTCCCATCCCTTCCTAAAATCATGTTACTATAGGTACTTCCTGAAGCTCAAAGGTATTAATTACTGACTGTAAACAACTGTTGTGTCCATTCATACATATTTCATTTAACTATGGTGACACAACAAATATCAATGGACCAAAACAGAAACAAAAAACCTAAAAAAAAATTTTTTTTTTAAAATAAATCCATCAACAATCAAGAAAAAAAAAAGTTCTTTAAAAAAAATTAAAGTTGTGGTCAAAGAATTTGTGGGTGGTGGAGCGGAAGTGAATCATCTGAACCACAGCTAGTACCACCAGGAAAAACGGAGCAACAGATCTGCTGAATGAAGATTCTCAGCTGCATGGATTCAAATTCTCTGTGCTAACAATTTTGAGATTTTGTTGACAACAGCAAACTAACAACACAGGATGCTGACAAAACACGCTTTTCTTTTTTTCCCCTAATCTATCACCGACAGTACAATACAATGACAAATCACAAAATGTGATGTGGTTTTATAACTGGGATGAGATGCTACAGGCAAGGCACAATATAAGCATCCAGGTGAAAATGATCAGGTATTTGGGTGATGTGTTTCATACCTGTGTAACAATTCTTCATCTACACACTCTAGCAAACTCCTGCCAGACAGAACAAGAGAGAAAAAAAGCATTGTAAATACAACAATTTGTGCTCAGTTAATAAAAGTTATTTAAAACAAAATTCTGTCCAAAATCATAGACATTCATTTCGTACCAAATCAAAATCAAAGAAAAAAAAAAAGAAGAAGAAAATCAAGAAGCTGAAACATGAACAAAATATAGTACAGACCATAAAACAGAGAAATAAAATCCAACACTCAGAAACAGAAAGAGAACATTGAACGAGACAAAGGTAATCAAAATAAATGAAGAATACAGTTTTCACACACAAAACAAAGAAAACCCATTGACCAAGCAGTTAATTACAATAAATTCCACACTGAAGTTGATCTTCCCAACCATTAATCTCACTCAAATATCTTGAATATTCACTGAGAAAATGTCTCAACTTCCAATACATCCACAAAAAGCGCAGAAACAAACACACGTCACCTCATTTTTGAAAAATGGCAACATCAAAATAACTGATGACGATCTTAAAACGAAAACAGAGCATAACTGAACAGCCCTAAAAAGATCAAGAATGAGGATGTAGAAAACAAACACTAGCACAATTTTCCTTTACTTCATTCAAGAATGAATACTTTAAACAACAATGTCCAGTTCGATCAATCCAGCAAAATCACAAATTGATTCAAGCAATCATTTATGATTCTTGGTCTAAAATCTTTCATTTTAAATTGACATAACAGCTCAAATTCAGTAGCTGCCTTGAATCTGCTATGACAGCAAAATCATGAAAGATTAAAAAAAAAAAAGGTGTTTGAAAAGAGTGAACCAGATTGAAGATGGCTTCGGTTTTGGTGTCCTTCTTGATTCTCCAGAATACAGACTCACCTCTAATCCTTTTATGCTGAAAAGCAACTACCCATCCCTTTCCTTTCCATTACATCTACTTAATCTGAACAAATAAATGAATAGATGAGTAAACCTGTAAAGCAGATTTTGTTTGTTTGTTCTGTTTCACCTTTTAAAGCAGATCCTTCCACATGTACACACAGCGATACATATAACAGCCAATACCACAGCAGATAACAGCTAGCAATGTGATTCCAAAACACAGAAACCGGGTCCCCAAAGTCTAGAACAGTTGGGGAGAATACGCAGAGGAAGCAACATCATAAGCACTGATATCCATAGACTGGAAAGTGGGCTCCCCTAAGTCGAGAACAGCTGAGGAGAATACGCAGACGAAGCAACATCATAAGCACTGGTATCCATAGACTGGAAAATGGGCTACCCTAAGTCTAGAACAATTGGAGAGAATATGCAGAAGAAGCAACATCATAAGCACCGATATCTATAGGCTGCAAAGTGCAGATTTAGCCATCCCAAAGTCTGATTGTGACCATCAAGAACTGAACGTATCAAGATCATCATTCCATTATGTACTAAAGGCTACCATAGTTAACACAGCCATTGTTCTTTTTCCCTCTCCTTTCCTCTTTTTTTCGGCAAACATTCCCTGCCCTCTCACGGCATTATTGTTGCAACTGCCACATACACAGCCACCACACTCACGATTCTCCTATCACCGTCCCATCATGATCAGTGTTGGGGGAACTATCAATGTGAGCTCAATAGTATCCAATCAACATGTCTCTTCTCTGCTTCAAAACAAGCCACTTTGGTTCTGTTCAGAAGTGCCTGTCCTTAACACAAAAGATGCTATCCACAGCTATGGACTGTTCTGGGGTATCAAGGGTCAAATGACCTGCTCAGGGTGAAAATAAGGAGTCAGTTCCTAAGAACTGGATGTGGGTGTTAATTTCAAACACTTACCGTAATCAAACATTTACATAAATGCAAAACTGAAGGTGTATACAATAACATATCTCAATGGGAGGTGGGGCGTAGCATACCTTTGCCAAAAGTTGAATCCAAGGATTGAAAAAAAAATTCTTTTTTCCACAGGATTGGTTTTAATTACTAATTTGAAGTAACTTGAGGCCCACTGACTCATTCTTTACCAACTGTCATCTCTTATGCCACATCAGTCAAGACAGTTAAGTGTGCAAGGGCATATATAAGTATATATAATAACTGAAACTGTTAAAGCAAATATTGTAAAATACACACTTAACTGCACAACTGTTTGAATAAGCCAATTTCATATGAAAAAAGGCTGCTATTTATTTTTCTGAAGCATGTTAAAATGATCTGCAACTGTTCATTGGTGAACAACCTTAGAACAGCCAATCAAAACAGATAATGCAATGCATTTCCAATCGAAAAGGTTCCCATTCTGTACCAACAACTGCTGACTGTAGGCCTACCAAACGCAGACAATGACTTGTAACTTGCGACACTGGCTGATTGATATGCACCCAACGGGACAATCTGGTCAAACAGCCATGAATCATTTCAAAATTACAATCTTTTGTACCACTGGCATGGGCACATCAACCATCTGAAGTTCTGCTTTGAGCTAGGCGGCTAAGCCCCACCACCCTTAGAGTAACATGAGAGCCAAATGAAGAAAGCTTCCCGTTCTACAGGAGGCACTACTACTCTATCCCTTCAACAGTCACCGTGTCTCTATCAACATTGAAAAAAAAAACCCATAAATTCTGTATATATACTAACAGTTGTGAGCAGAAAATTAAACCTTTAATTACCATGACAAGAGGATGAGAAAATGATGATGATGGTCTGTGCCCAATGTTTCCTTCAATCATTTATCCCAACATCAGCCAAGCCAGACAGAGACATGCACCTGAAGAGAATGTTTGAGCAACACTTTCAGAGGCGCTTCCATGAAGTGGAGAGAACTTGACTATGTAATTCTAGTCTTCCCATATGAGCTTATACCACATTAATTCTGGATGGGAGCTTGAAGAGGGGCATGAGGAAGAAGGAAGCGGGAGGAGGAGGGAGGGGCAGAGCAAGAGTATCTAATTATGGCGCCTACAACTGCCCTGCTGATTCTGTCTCCTCAGTCCACCTACACTTTCCTTTCATGCTCGCATTCTTCAATGGCCATCTTTTTTTGCTCTTCAAACCTTATGCCATTTCCAATGACTTCTAACTTCAATCTATCTACACCAGATGAACATGTTCAAAACTTATGTGTAACAACACACAAAGTCAGTCCCAGTAATTTCATTCAACAATTCTGTTGTTGTTACTATGCCTCAAGCACGATCCAAACTTGCGTACATATAACACATCCAAAAGATCCATAATCAAATTCAGTGGCTGCTCTCTTCATAATATTGCGTCTTGAAACCAAGCAATAATCAAACAACTGTACTAAGTTACAGTCAGACTAGAAGCAACAGTACTGTTAGACACTAGAATATGAGAAAGCAATTAGGTTTGTCTTTAAAGCTTGTGTGGTATATCTTTGTACATAGAATAGATTGATTTATACAAATGTATGGGTACCGACTATTCAAAGTTATAATCAATAACACATTTTCTGTACAAAATAAAAACAATTAAAAACCATTGGCAGGATATTTTCTATTTAAAAAGAAAAGAAAAAAAAAAAAGAAAAAAAAACAGGAATAGAAACACACACAATCCCCATGCTTCAAATTTCAGAAATAATTAAAAATCTGCTGATTATTATCAGTAATGGATATGTGTTTCATTATCTATTAATATTTGTCAACAACCTCACAGATTAATGCTTTTGCCTTTCATACATCATAACACTATCATTTTCTCTATAAACACTTGAAGCCAAATATTCTAATAAGACAGTTTCATGTTGCTTACAACAAATACATAAAAAGTCAATTTAAAATGTTGCAAATAATTTCTTTTCTTTCACTTTAAAGCTGTAATCACCAGTCAATAATGAATAACAGATTTCATTTTGTTTGATTTCTGATAATGTAAGATTTTAACAGGTTACATATATACATGGTTGTAGTCGTTTTTCTTTTCAGCATTTATTAGATCTGTGCTCCTATTCCTTTAGTAAATTAACTGTTTGTAACAAACCTTCAAATCTTTTTCAACATCTAATAGATCTGTGCAAGTATTTCTAAAATGGCATGTTGAAAGAAACAGTCAGATCACTGTCCAATATTTATTTCCACTGTAGTTAAATCCTTCTGTGTCATTAAATCCCTTTGGTTCAGTGATGCAAAGTATATCAATCTTTAGTAATCTGAATTTTCCATTTTCTTCCACAAGGGAAAGGTTACTCCCAACTCATCAAATATAGAAAGCCAAAATCAGATGGACATATCCACAGCACTCTGTTACAACACTACATTAAGGCATGTATATATGTATATATATGACTGTAGCGTCACTTCAGAAGGTGAAAATGCTGTAATTTAGGGGGCGAAGCATAGGCAAGAGAAAAACCCCTCTACTGACTGATACTTAGAAGCAATACCTGGCGGTAAAATATCTTTCCATGCTGCCAAGACATAGTATCAAAACATATGTCAATTATCACACGTGGTCCTTCAGACATTTCACATGAATAACAACCAAAAGGGCAATATTTGCATCCTCTAAAATCATCTCATCTTGTATATAGCCCAGCTAACTGCCAAGGCCATATTGCAACTGCTGAAACACATCAAAACATAACTACATTGTACTTGTTGAGAGGAATCTGAGGACTGTTCCAGAATCAACAAGTACTATTTTGAAGATGAATGCAAGGTGGTGAATATATGAGACATGTTGAGAAGGTTCTCTACTGAATGTCCTCCTCTTTAGAATCACATCTCTAGGCCACAAGCCTACTCCCTTTCAAGATTTCCCACGGAAAGAAACAACCATAAACAGAAGAAAAAAAATCATGTGGCCAAAACTATCTTTCCATGGTAACTACATGTGGTTTGCATTTTTTCCAGGAACATACAAACGAACGATTCTTCAAAGAGCTTGTGCAACTGCTGAATGTCGTCAGTAGAGTTCTGAAATATATCTCTCCAAACGAAACAAAATGGGTGTCGCTTCCCCAAAAGCAATAAAACCAGTCCCTCTCCCAACAGTTTAGTGACCCTCCCCCAAGTTCAGCATCAGGTTTGTTAAAAAAAAAAAAAAAAAAAAAAATGAAACCCTCTTGGTTGATAAATCATAAAAATTGTAAAGGCACACTATGGATAGAAAACGGATCAACCTGCTACAAAAATCTGCCACAGGAATCGGCCACTTACTTTTTGGACAGGTCGTCTTCCATCCATGGTTTGGCTGTATCGTATCTTTCATCCTAGTACAGAGAAAAACACACCTTGCCATAATGCACATGACAAAGAGGGTAGGAGGGGGGGGGGGGGGGGTCCTGTAGGCATGAATTAGGCAGACCAAAATGGCGACTGCCCACTCTCACAAAAAAATTACATGAGACCTCATAACGTGATCATCTGGCAGTTCATCAACAACATGACCAGTGCTCCCAAGTTTCCATCACAAGGTTTTTTCAACATACTCCCCCCCCCCCCCCCCCCCCCCCCGACACTGTTTCCATTTCCCACTTTCTTTCTCATTTTCCCCTTTCTCTTTCTGCAGAAATATTCACAACCTGGATAACATTTTTTCAACCATAGTAATAACATAACATATACTATTGTGTGTGTACTGGACTGTGTCACATGCTGTGGGTGACATTTTTTCAACCATAGTAATAACATAACATATACTATTGTGTGTGTACTGGACTGTGTCACATGCTTTAAGGATTGCTTTGAGAAATAAACACACTGAATGTGACGGCAGGCCATGCATGTGCGTTTGCCACTGGCACTCTTGGTTGCTAAAATTTATTCAACTGTACTGAAGATGCAGTGGAATATGACGCCTGGGTCATTATTTCAGAAGGAAAAAAATGAAGTAAAAAAAACAAGTTAAAGGGAGCAGACAACAGTGATGTCCCCTAGTGCCATGAGTGTTCTAAAAGTAAGAAGAAAGTCAACTGTTCCCCAAGGACTACTGGAACTAGGAACAGAGACAGACTTCTCTCCGAGTGTATGATGATGTCACAACGAGTAATACAGGTGTCATGAATGATACTGAAGACATATGAAAGACAAACCAAATCATCCCTGCGCACACACACACACACACACACACACACACACACACACACACACAGTAATACAGACATTCATAAACAATGTCTCTACTGGCAAACCTGACTAAAGCGAAAGAGTTGCTTGTGACTTTTTGTTTTTAACGTTTAAATTCAAAGATGTTAATTACCTCTGCTGCGGAAGCCAAGTTCAAGTTAACTGAAACAGAAAAAGAAAACAGAGTGTGATCTTTTCATATAAACTTCACGGCAGCTAATAACCCTTTCAGCAGTAGTTTTCCACTGGCAGAACTGTGAACTGACCTGCCCACATGACTGCTGCGCCATGCCTGGAAACTGAACATTCAAGCAGCTTGCCGAAACTATGATGGGTATAAACTTCACAAAGTTATCGCTTAAAAACACTAAGTCACCCTTCTATTTGCTTTGAATAAAGACAAGAATTTTTTTCTCCACTTTACACTGTACAAACACTGTCTAAACTACTACATGGTTAGAACTAATACACAACATCGGAAACTTATTACTGATGGGATATGTGGTTTAGCCCATGGAATTAGCAAAGTGTTACAAAGCTTACAATAAAACAGTTGAAAAAGCAAACAAAAACAAAAACAAACAAAAATGACAACCAGAATAGATGCACTCTCCACTGGAAAAAAGCACCTAAACCCAATTTCTGTTTCAAACCACCACAGTCATATTCCCTTCTTTACAATTTTAAAGCACAAGTTAACAAATCTTCCCCAAGAAATTCTGCTATAGAATTTGCTAAAAGAAATCTCTCCAAAGCACATGAAGAGGTCAGATGACTGGCCATTTCTGCACTTGGAAAACCACTTCAAGAACACCAATCCTGATTGTTAAATCATGATTGCACAATGTCAGCAAAACAACCTGTGACTGTTAAAACTTTGGTTTTAACGTAACAGCTGAACTGACATTACAAAAGAAATACAACTTAACTGGGCACTAGCCATCCTGCTTGACTGTTCACAACACATTAAAAAAATGGGGGCTAAAACATTCAAGGTCAGCACCACAAGAACATAAAAAATGGCTTCACGCCAAATACACACAGCAGACTGGCAGCCAGTGTCCACTTTGTTTGTTACTTTGTTTACAGCGTCACTTCCCATCTGGCAGAACAATCAAGTCAGAAAACAACGTCAAAGAATGGGCCACAAAGGCAGAGAAAAAGTGGATAACAGTAAACAAAGATTGATAAAAAAAAAAAAAACAGAAATGGCCGAGTCAAAGAGTGAGGAAAAAGAGGAAATTATCAAAGAATTTCCAGAAGGTGGTAGCACCACTTTATTCTAAAAAGACCCTCACGAAGGCCAACAGTTCAACAAATACATACAATGGACACACTTATGTATACTCAAAAAACACCACTGCCTTGACAGATTTGTATGTACAGATGCAATATTAGAGAGCCAGCATGATTCTGTGCCCACACAGTTCCTAACAATGTCATGCAGCCTTGATCAAAATATACAATCATCCTAGACGATCTGTGTTCCAGCATCCACCAACAATCAGTGAAAGCCAAGCGAGTTCACCTTTGAGTTCAAGGCTGTTTGTTGCTTGAAGCTGGCGTGCGTTCCTGTCTGACGGTATTCTTCTTGGGACATCTTGCAACAACTGCAACAAATATCCATGCTGACATTAACAATAAAAAGAGAGAAGGAAATGTATATGTTGAGTACTTACCCCCCTTCCTCTTTAGTTAGTTTTCAAGGGCTGCTGTCTTTGGCTTACGGCTGTGTCAGACCAACTGACATAGGCTAGAACACCAAGGCTACATCAAAATGTTGTTATGCTCTGCATAGTTATGTGGGGATTGTCTTCAGTCGTGAAAAGCTCCTGGCATAACATTATCAGTCTCCAAAATCCCTTGAAGTTGGAGAGTGGCTGCCCATGTGGCAGGGTAATCAAAAACAGTCACACATGTAATGTCCTCATCCCTAGCTGATGCATTTGTACCATAGTGTTCAAGTACTTCAGCTGTTCGGATGATCCCTGGAGTCTTTTAGCCAGGGTACGACGACAACAAGCGTTGAAAAAGTTGTAATGTTCATATCCACAGTATTGTTCTTGCATGTGCCAAAGTTTCTTTTCACAAGATTGTTAATTTTAACAGTTTTGAATTTTTCGCATTTTTTTATTATAAAAATGCAACAATATGAAAATTTCTCAAAAAATGTTTTCCTGGTAAATGCATTTGTTTAGATATGTTTTAGTAAGCTATTCCATCAAAAACAAAAAATCTCTTTCAACATAATTTCCACACAAGAACCCTTGGGTCACTGGTGATCACAAATCATGGGAAAGAACTGCAGGGTGTAAAGCTACTGGGGAAAGCAGGATGTCAGAGTACGTGTATTCTTAGTTTATGTCTGCAAGCAGGCAAGGATGTGCCCTGAAAATTAAGCATGCAAAAACACAAGTATTTAGCCTTGTTTCCCCCACTCAAAAAGGGAAATGAAGTTTCCTTTCTTAAGGTTGAAAACATACACAGAGCAACACACACTTACCCCCTCATCATCCGTTTCCAGTGAAACATAAGAATGTGACGGGTTCTGTGATTTCTCCAGCAGTTCTTTGGTCAGCTGCCGATTTAACTCCCCTTGATGGAAGAAGGGGTGCTACACAAAGGCAAACATCGCATGAGTTTTACCACAGTGGAATATCTCCTAAGTGGGCAGGAGTCCTTGATAATGAACCAGTACATTTATTTAAAAACAAAAAGAAAAAAATGTTACAGAAAAAAAAAAAAAGGAATTAACTGAAAGTACTAATTTGAGTAATTGGGGTGGTGGTTGGGGTTTCAACATGAAGAAATAGTGGTCACTAAATCCCTGTTCTTCCCCTTATCTTTACAACTGCCTCTAGATTTAAATCTATTAATCCTGTACAAATAAGTATCTTGGACAACCCAGACATCAGACTCTAGCATGTGCATGGATTTGTGAATCATAGCATGTATTTGTAATTAAAGACACTTCTGAAGAGCAGAAACCCTTGGAGGCTGGCTGTGCCTGGACTTTTGAATCACTGCAAAATATATATAATTAAAGTTACTGATAGAGAACTGAAAACCTAATAAACTGTCATGCCTAAACTTCTGAATGACTTTACTGTATGCATGTTTCAAGATACTGATACAGAACTGAAAACCCAAGTAGCTGCCATGGTACAATGGTGAGCGCAGGGGCTAAATGGCCAGGTTGCCGGGATAAACGTCATCAGCAGGCTACAGGAGCTGCTTGGGTTGAATGTCATCTACTCTACTGATGCATTTGGAAAGCGTTCCTTAAATTTCATTAAATCAGCTCTACAGCAGTCTGTGCCACCCAGGCCTGACTAAATCCACATATATTAAAAAATAAAAATGAGAATACTATTATAGCGTTACTGCCATTATTTTCATTCATCATCCCCAACCCCAACCCCCCTTGCCCCAAACCACATTTTTGTGTCTTTCACACCCTGTTGTCTCGGTGACCAGTTTCAATTTCCTCCTCTACCTCTATGCCGATACCAAATTCGAAAGGCAAAGATTCATGAGGATGCTGATGGAGAATGTAGCGGTGATCTCAAATGTTTTCACGACACAGCCATGTCCAATGAATTCATCATCACTGGTTTCCCTAACCAAAATGGGAAATCAAATTTTATTTCAGCATATGCGTAGAAGTCTGCAGTTACGCTGATCAGAATAACCATTGCCGGGCACCAGAAAGGTGAATGCAGCACTGTGAGGTCACCTCTGTGGAGTGACCTGAAGGCAAATCTGACACTGAAGATGGGAGGAAGGGGGATGGGGTTAGGCACAACAGTTTAGCTGTGATACACAATGCATGAAAGTTATCAAAACTACATGATACTAGAATAGGGTGGAAAAGAATTACTTCATACACACACACATTAGTAAGAATAATCAAATACCTGGCTTAAAGGAAATGCAAGATCCAAAATCATGAAATCCTTCACTAAAACACATTTGACTTTGTTTTTCTAAACAAACATAAAAAAGGGGGAAAAATGTGTGCCAAAACATGACAGCTTGACAACACAACCTTCAAAATGTGTAGTAAATCCCACTTCCCTCCACCCCTACCCCTCTATTCTGTATTGTCATCATAGCTCAATTCAAAGGAATCTTTTGTCCGACAAACAACTTTAGCACCTGATAACTTCATTTCAGTATGGTAGGTGTTAACATCAACTTCTGTACTTAACTCTAACAACTTATTAGTATGACAGATTCTTACATCGTCTTCAGTGCTTACCTCTAACAACTTATCAGTATGACAGATTCTTACATCATCTTCAGTGTTTACCTCTAACAACTTATCAATATGACAGATTCTTACATCATCTTCAGTGCTTACCTCTAACAACTTATCAGTATGACAGATTCTTACATCATCTTCAGTGTTTACCTCTAACAACTTATCAATATGACAGATTCTTACATCATCTTCAGTGCTTACCTCTAACAACTTATCAGTATGACAGACTCTTACATCATCTCCAGAGCTTACCTCTAACAACTTATCAATTATGAAAAATTCTTACATCATCTTCAGTGCTTACCTCTAACAACTTATCCGCTGGAGGGCGCTTCTTGGGATTTTTTGTCAAGGCCACTTTGACAAAATGCTGAAAGACTGTGGTCCTGTGGAAAGTGGCGGGAAAGGAAAGAGCAGTTCATATAAAGATTACCACTGCAGATCTGTGCATAACATTGGATAAAGATTCAGATCAATGCACATGTTCTCAAAAACTTTTGTGTCCACCGACAAATCCCTAAATAAATATTCATTGCGTCTAACCGTACACACACACACATAAACAAACTTCCAAATTTATTTTTGAACGCACAAAAGCTTTTGATTTTCTATTTTCAAATACAGTGGTTTGTTAAAAAGAGAAAAAAATGAATCCGAAAATTCTTGACTGCTTTATTCATTTCAAATCCACAGTTTAAAAAAAAAAAAAATGGCACAGACTAACACAGCTACATATATGAACAAGACTTCTGTCAGGAAACATGTGTACTTTACACCCTGTTGGTCCTTTTAATTCCATTCCCGCTTGAATTTTCCCACTACAAAGTTTGACATTTTAAATCAGTTATAACCTGATTTTCTACACATTAAAGTTTACACAATTTTGTTAATAAGCTTCACATGATATGCTCCTTCAATACTTACCATTTATTCTTGTCTTTTAACTGAGGTGATTTAAAGCCACTCTTGGACATAAGAAACAAGGCCCTGGAACAGAGATATAAAGTTGGAATAGTCACAGGAATACAATTACATAGATCAAAAGTTGGAATAGTCGCAGTAAAACAATTACACAGATCAAAGCCATCCCAACCCCCACCTCCCACTACCACTCCCCCTTTTCATGTTCTTCAACTTGAATTTTATTGACTAATTCATATCACATTTGCTTTACTTGCCAAACATTATAATGACCATCTTTGTAAACAGATATCACAGTGTGTAACTGTGACAGGTATAAATTGTACACAAAAACATACACAAGAACATGCTGTACCATTGATGCTTGCAAAGTAGACTTTTAAAAATAAATCTTTTTGCATTCTTGACCAAGAGCAAACTCATGTTCTTCGAACTGATCTATGGTGTAACAAATCATCTGTTGATTACTTGCACACACACAATGCTTGATCTATCGATGGGACCTTTTTCAAATACATTCTTGAAATATTTATCGTTCTGGATTTCTGGTAAATGATGCTACCTCAAACACCCCCCCCCCCCCCCCCCCCCCCCCCCCCCCCACACACACACATACACACACACAGTCCTGCCATTTAATTAAATTCAATTTAAATTAAAAACTCGCCTCATCGGATGAAGATCAAACATGGGGGCTGCAACTCGGCAAACTCAATGGCAGTAATACCTACAGCCCAGATATCACATTGTTGATTGTAGCCTCCCTTCCTTTCAACAGCCGCAACTTCAGGAGCCATCCTGAAAATACAGACGCTGTCTGTATATCAAAGCTAGCATAATAACAAAAACAGAGTATTTCGAAACTGCAATAGGTAGGACAAATGTTGCTAGTTCATGAGCACAGCAAAGATGAACAGAAAACAAATGATCGGTATCAAATATGCACGTGACAGATACTATGACTCATATGACAAAGATCTATATCATTAGGGGGCTGAACACTTTCTTCAGTCCAGTCAG
This sequence comes from Conus ventricosus, assembly GCA_018398815.1. NCBI lineage: Eukaryota > Metazoa > Mollusca > Gastropoda > Neogastropoda > Conidae > Conus > Conus ventricosus. The sequence goes on along the minus strand of CM031598.1, from coordinate 27,994,658 downwards.
TAGTAATCAGAGAAGCTTGTGTGGATCGCCACACCTCCTTCCCAACCTCCTCCCTCTTCTACCATATTTTTCTGCAACACAAACTCTTCCTCTCCCACTGAAGTCATGGCTAGCAGGTTGATTATTCACATCAGGCGGCCAGTCCATGTCACTGTCATTAGTATTATCCTCACCATCAATCCACACCCCTTCTGTTGAAAAACGCTTTCTTCATTACAACTGCGGTCCTGAATACCTCCACATCTCAACAGCATCATACAAAAGTCAATGCAAAATTGTACCAGTTTCCGCCAGTTCACTGTCTCCTGAACAACACACTTTCAGTCATTTACAATTTCACCTGCCACTTCATGAGCCATGAAACGATGAATGTGAGCTCAGCAAATACTATCAGCACAAGCTGAGAAACAATGAAAATAAAACAGACACACACAGCATATGCTTCGCACAGAAAATTTCTGGGCTGGGACAGTGACACCCTTAATAATGTGATGATACTGAATACTAGTTCTCTCAAAGGCACACAAAGACATGAACTAAGTGATGACGTTAATGACGATGATACCAAATATTGTTGAACTTTTCATCAAATGATTGAAAAGAAAAAAAAATCAAACATAAAGTCAATCCACACAAACCATCAGACACCAGGTTTTTTACCAAAAAGGAGTTCCAATGAAAGACTTTCTTTTACACAGGGTAGCCGTGATTTGCGCCGACACACCAAAGCAGCTGAAAAAACAAAAAGCAATAGTTTACCCAAACTGTCGTAAAGACTTTGACTCAAATATCATACAATTATGAAAAGGAAACAACATCTGCATATACTGGGTGCCAGTGATTAAGGGCATGTAAATCTGAACTTAATCTGAAGCAAAAGTCAAATCTGAAACTTTAAACGTCTGGGGATTCTAATTTTTTAAAAATAAAAAAGGGCAATTTGTATCCTTTGATCATCATTGCTACATATATATATACAGTTATCAGAAACAATTCTAAACATCCATTTTAAATGTGTACATGTACCAGAACATGTATGTGCATGCTTGTTAAGTATACATGTGCTTGTGTATGTGTGTGGAGGGTAGGGGAGGTGCTTACTATGAGCGGGGCATTATAGAAAGTATACAGGCTGCGTGCATAGCATCCATTTTATAGCAGGTATACATGCATGTGGAACAGAGAGAAAGAATAAATTAAACACTTAGTTACTATTCCCTCAATTTCAATGTCATGTTTTTACTGGCACCTGGTGTTAAAATACAGCGTCATTCTTTCTCCTGGCAGCTGGGACAAGTTCACTAAATTACAGGTGTTTTCTCCAGATAACATTTTTCTGCCATAGTCTGTTTCTGCTGAGAATTATCAGCAACACCAGCAGGCAAGAGGGCAGTATCAGCAACACCAGGCAGGCGCAACACCAATGAAGCATTCAGCACAATAATTTAGAGTCATGAATGTAAGTGAAAAATATACAGCCCTTCAAAATGTTAAGCACTAAATTTAAAAAACTTTGCTGTCTTTGCAAAAAAACTCCGGATATCTTGTGCAGGTTTCCGCTTTAATGATGAGGTGCATTTATCTCCTGGGAAACACACTACAAAAAGGTTGGGCGCCATTGGCTTCAGGCAAGTCCTTGCCAAGCAAGCGAAAACCACATGATGCTTGGGACAGAGTTGCTTGTGACACTTGAAATTGAAGGCATACGAGGGAAAATCTTTCCCGTGGAGATGATCTCTGAGAGTATTTACCGCCATACTGGGGGTAAACTGACTGGATAGGGGTACACAAAATCTACAAACTGCATGAATGGCCACATTCCCATGATGTCCCAGGCACAACGCTTCCAAAACTTCTTTAAGATAACGCGACAGAGCAACCTTGTCAGCAGAAAGTCGCTTGGACAAATCAACCAGGGCCTGACTCAACGAAAGGGTAAACAATGTTCAGCTAAAAAACAACACAGCACAGACTTCAGTTTTAGCCGTCCCTCGCTTACACTCGATTTGGGGGAGGTTGTTTTGTTGCACCGTCGAGGGGACACGTTTTTCTGACTGATTTCAAGTTTGCTGCATGCTGTGAATCGTCAGCATGGGAAGAAGTGCCTTCTTTTCCCCGGTTGGAATAAAGGAGCGTTTTACCACACGGGACACAGAACCGTGCCGGACTGGACTTTTTGACCATTTCCGAATTCACACCACTGTCATTTTTTACCTCTAGCCAGCCCACTCCACTTATTTTTCACTCCTTTCAAGTTCACTCACATTTTTTACAAAACCCCTTTTGATAAACTTCATATTTCCGCGATCTTGACAAACTATACCAGTTTTTATTCACTTTCTCAGAACCATGCCGCTGCATTCCGTGATCCACAAGACTGGGGTCTTTTTTCTACCGCATACTGATAAAGTCGATGACATCATTTCCGCTAAGAACGTGTTTTCGCTGACTATTTCCGTTTTCGCTTCACTTGCAGTAAAGAACAATGTAAGGAGAACACTCTAACCATCCCCGTCGGGATTCCGACCCATTTACTCGTCGGGGACATTCGCTTCGGACGGTTTTCTTCCGATCGAATGAGATCGGAACGCTAACGCGATTTTTGCTTAAAATCGGAAAGCAACATTTTCAAAAATTCGCAAATCGAAATTTTCCCATCGAATCCGGAGATCTGGCCCCCTGAGTAAAATGGGAAAGGGAAACCACACACACCAACCTAAACAGAAAGTAAGTTATTTTAAAAGTAGGAAGGCAAATTTTAAAAGTAATGTTATTTCCTCCATACAAATTTTTTGGTAGCATCAGTTTAAATATAAATAAACAACCTTCAGCAAAAGTCATGCAAAACCAGTATCCGAAGTGTACACTGTCTCCTGAAAAAAACACTCAGTCATTTACTTTCCCTGCCACTTCATGAGCCATGAAACGATGAATGTGAGCTCAGCAAATACTATCAGCACAAGCTGAGAACAATGAAAATAAAACAGACACACACAGATATGCTTCAGCACAGAAAATTTCTGGGCTGGACAGTACACCCTTAATATGATAGATGATCTGAATACTAGTTTCTCTCAAAGGACACACAAAGACATGAACTAAGTGATGACTTAATGATGATGATACCAAACTATTGTTGAACATTCATCAAATGATTTGCAAAAGAAAAAAAATCTAACATAAAAGTCAATCCACACAAACCATCAGACACCAGGTTTCCTTACCAATAAGGAGTTCCAATGAAAGACCTTTCTTTACACATGGTAGCCGTGAATTTGCGCCGACACACCAAAGTCGCTGAAAAAACGAAAAAGCAATGTTTATCCAACTGTCGTAAAGACTTTGACTCAAATATCATACAATTATGAAAAGGAAACAACATCTGCAGTATATGAAGGAAGCCACACACACCAACATACAGAAGTGTATTAGTAGGAAGGCAGAAAATAATGTTATTTCCTTCCATACAATTGTAGCACTGACAGGATTACAAGTATTCAAATAAAGTACATGTGTGTGCAGGCCTGTTTACCCTTTCCATAACAATTCAGTATTCATGTTATATGTTTTCTGTGTTTAGAAACAAAAATCAGTTTTGAAATATAACATATCTAACATAGATTTTTCCCATGTGCAAACTGATGAAATTGTAATTTTATCAGGAAAACAGTTTTACCTGAAACATTTAGCAGTCAGGTGCCTTTCTATCTTTAACATCTTTTGTTCATTTTGTATTAATTGCATTTTTTCTTAATATACAAAAGATTCAAGACCCTAACTTAATTAGGATGTAAGCTTGTACATAAATATTCATCATTTATCTTGCAAACAATTGGCACCATTCGACTACACTAATGATCATACTCAGGAAAAAGAGCTCATGTATATCTAAGAGCTCACCTTCATTTGGATAAATACCATCAGGTCTGTAAACACTGTACCCACAGCTAGACCTATTCATTCAATGTAATCCCTTCTAGTCTCAGGAATCAAATGTCCTCTTTTAGAGTCAACAAAAAACTTTTTGTCAGTTATCCTAATCTGAAACCTGTTTGTTGTGAGAAATAGCAAACTGTTCCCTGTGTGTGTGTGTGTGTGTGTGTGTGTGTGTGTGTGTGTGTGTGCGTGCGGGTACAGAAGACAGATTAGAAAAATTATAGTAAAATGATTATGCACTTTTTGAAATAATATCAGGCACCCAACGCAACACAGAAGTGTGTATACTGAACAGGGCCAGTCGCTTTGTTCCAGCCATATGCATGTACCACATCCCACATTTGTTCAAGAAATAAGAGCAGGTTGTGAATACATCACACATTTTAGTAACTGGAATTACCATAAAACTGCACTGATCGGTCGGTTCCGATAGTGGATGCCGAACTTTTGTCAAGAAACAAAAGCTGTAGTTTTGGTACGTATTTCACACAAACTGCGATTTACTGTTAAAATACACACTGAAAGGAAGATACAAACGTGTTTTATTGTACAGAAACAAGTTCATTTTGTGGAAAAATATTAAGATACTGACACTGACAAAACCCACTTGATCAAACTGAAAAACTCCAGACTCAAAGTTTGCGATGAAGCCTCATGGATTCGGTTGTGAAACTGGTGACCAACTTTGTGAAAAGCCACAATGTTTGCAGTTTACATTGAAATAAACATGATAGTTGTATTACAAATCTCCATGCCTAATCAAGATTATAGCACACAAAGAAAAACTAATAATAAACTAAAGAGCCCACAAGTTTTGTGTCTTTTTCTCAATAAACAACTGATCTATTCACATCCTGATTCACATATCAATGAGGTGCCAAACCAAGATCAATTCACGAATTGACTGTGAACACTTTGATTTTCTACTCTTGTTTTGACAACTTCTTTTTCATATTTCAGCATTATCATTTTTCCATATTTTTCCCAGCTAAATAAGGAAAAATCATATACTGTGTGTAAATAGGTTTGTGTGCATCTCTCTCTCTCTCTCTCTCTCTTTCTCTCTGTCTTTCTCTCTCTCTCTCTCTCTCTGTGCTTTGTTTCCTTCATGCAAGCTTTTGTAATCAAAAGATCGCCTTCTTCAAAACATAACAAATACAGAAACGTTCCGATACACATTGATGAGGACAGTCCTAAAGATGATAGTAAGACTGATGCCATGTAAGTGTGGTTGCAGGCATCCACAGAAAAAGGCCGGAAACCAGACGAGATGAGCGACAAAGAGTGAGTGATATATGGACTGACAGTGAAAGAAGAGAGGAACAGAGAATGAAAGGATGGGGAAGGTACAACAGAAGAGCACAGGAGATGGAAGAGGACAGAGGGAGGGAAAGTGGGATCTGGGGAAGGAGTGAAAAAGACAGCGAGAAAGAGCAAGTAGAAAAATCAGAAAAGCTAACCTAACACAGAACTGGGGAAAATCATTTCAAAACAATTTCAAAGAAACAGAACCAGAACTTAAACTAATCCAAAGAGGAAGAAAGAATAAAGAATTGTTTTAAAATTTTAAAAATTCTGATAATAACCAGTACAGGTTTGAAGATCTACATGTATATGTTTATTGAACACAAGTAACAACTTACCTAGTTTCACATCCCCTTCTTCTGTGAGCAGAATATTGGCGCCCTTGAAACAGCAAAGAGGAATTTATCAATCAGTGTATCAGGCAAACTCTTGGCAGAAGTTTTCTGCATTTTCTTTAAATTTACCTTCAAATAGGTCAACAGTGTTTCAACTTAGATACTAATGCTAAGTAGTAAACCAGGTTCAGGTTGCACACAAGCACATACACATATATGCTCACATGTAAACACATGTCTTATTGAAGTTTGCAATTATGCACACAAACACATTTACAAACAAACTCTTATTGAAGTTAGCAATTATGCATGCAAACACATTTACAAACACATGTATGCATGTGCCAATGCATGTGAACACACACACACACACACACACACACACACACACACACACACACACATGCACTCACAGAGAAAAGCTCATCAGATTTGAAGATAGTGAAGCTAGAAACTTCAGATTCAATGGCAAACACTGAAGCAATGAAAGCAGAACGGTAACCTTAATCAGCATCTGCTAATACTATTGCAAAAACTTCCAGCGGTATCAATGTCAGATTTTTTTTTTAAATGATATCAAGCATTACCAATGAGAACAGTATAAAAACAAATTGAAATCAAACAGTTTGAGACTGATCCACTTTCCTTGAAAACAGGACAAATCAAAGACAAATCTTACAGGAGGAGGAAAAATACATTACTTCTTCCATGCTTTGAAAATAATTGTCAGAGACAACAACAAAACCTTCACAGTTTAGACACATATCACCCAAACAGATCTAACCACAAGTTACACACAACATAACTACCTTGATATCGCGATGCATTTTCCCTCTGCGGTGAAGATAGTACAATCCTTTCAGAGTTTCACGACAGACAAATGCAATCTGCGGCTCTGTCAATGGGCCAGTGACTGAAAAGTAAGGGAAAAAAGCTTTGTTTACTTCCACACATGAAACAAGCTTTTTTGTTTATCAGATGATCCCATGTATTATGTATGCATGAAAAATGTGGTTTGTACAGTGCTCAGGCTAACCACCAATGCTCAATTTTGTAACTTCAAGCCTGTACTTCGGACAGCAGACCTTTCACGACAAGTGCCTATTACACAAATCTCAACCCTACACTTTGGGCAAAAAAACCTTTCACGTTAAGCGTATATTACACAGTTTATTCAGAGTTCTTGCTGAGTACTGTCACTCCTTCCCCCCACCCTCTCCTCTTCCCTAGCACCCCTCCTCTCCACCCCCCCCCCCCCCCCCCCCTTTCCATCTTCCCTGCTATTGTTCAGGGCACATGAAAGTGAGAAAAATGACATCCATGATTTCCATCAACTTAGTGGTCTGCCTGTTCATGTACCGCCTGTGGCAGATTTTCAGTGTGAGGGAGTGAAAAAGGTCTGACTTTTACCTGAGCATACAGGCTGGAACAGTTAGCTATGATAAACATTTTACGAGACTTGTAACGAAAACAAAACTTATTACAATGATCACATAGCAGTTATCAGATATGTTTATTTCACAAGGGAAAGCAATCAAAGTACACATAAACGTGCAAAGGCTGCGGAATCCAGGTTATATGGTACACTACACACAGAATTTTCACAACTTTCAATGTGTGTGTGTGTGTGTGTGTGTGTGTGTGTGTGTGTGTGTGTGTGTGTGTGTGTGTGTGTGGTGTGTGTGTGTGTGTGTGTGTGTGTGTGTGTGTGTGTGCGTGCGTGTGTGTATGTGAATGTGAGTGTGAGTGTGGTGTGTGTGTGTGTGTGTGTGTGTTTAAATGTATACATCTTGTGTATGCATGCATACATGAAAACATAGGCATTGAAGCACTGTTCTCAGAACAGGGATAGCAACAGCAGTCTCTGCAAATGATGCAAAGAGAAATCAACAATTACACAGTCAATGATGACTAAAATGGTATCAACTTCATCAACAGTTCACACTGACACAGAAACATACAATGACACACATTGAGACAGTCTTTCTTGCTTACCATGATAGATATCTTGCATAGAGCCCCCGCCACAATACTCCATGGCAATCCACAACTTTTCACGCCTAAAAAAAACATGAAGCTTCATAATTAACACAATTCAAAAAGGATATAGTACACACACACGCATGCAGACATACACACACATGCCTGCACACACACACACACACACATGTGCATGCATTCTCACACACACACACACATATACACAAGCACACACACACACACACACACACACACACACACACAAACACACACACACATGCATGCACATGCACACACACACACACAAACAGTGAAAAAACACAAACACACACACACACACACACACACACACATGCACTTGTGTAATATCACGATTAGTGGAAAGACGTTAAATAAATGACACACACACATGCACGTGCACACACACACACACACACACACACACACACACATATCAAACACAAATTATTGCAAGGAAGCAGAATTTTGTTTGACCACAAACAATCTAAAAAAAAAGAAATGATTTACAAATGTGACAGTAACTGCTATGACATATGCTTTGTGTTGTGCATATTCTGACTCTGACTTCGGTCAATTAGAATTTGTATGTGAATTATAATTTCTTAACTACTGAATTACTCAAAAAGATCGATGACTTACCTCAAGTAACTGTCAAAGTAGCCTACAATGTTGGGATGCTTGCAGTCTTTCATCATCAGAATTTCTTGCTGAATGATGGCAAAATCATCACCTGCAATTCACAAGGTTTTTTTTCTTCAAATTATGTTAATCATAGCCCAACTGACCAAGGCGGCATATCAAGGCAAAACAGCCAAAATCAATTCATACTTGTTTTACAAACAAATCTGTTAAAAACAACAAACCAGCTTATTTCAAACATGCTCCAAACACCTTAAAGCTGGGTCAATTTTTTTTTTTAACACAAACTTACATGAAATTACTTTCTGAATCTCTCTCTCTCTCTCTCTCTCTCTGAAAGGCAAAAATCACGTCTGGTGGAACGTCTCCTGAGCAAGGTCTTCATGGACTCTGGTTTAATAAAATGGTAACACATAACAAAATGAAGGGATGATGGATAAAACCTAATCTGCATAATCTATTGCAGTGCTAATTCTCAACCAGCCATCAGCTCCACCTAAAAATCTTTTTTCAGACCGCAAAGGGCAGAATATGGAAAAACTGAAGGGAGAAGGGAATAATGCATCTGGTTTATGTACTTTTTTAATCATTATAATTCTAGTTGTTTATAAAATGCATGGCCCCACGTTAGGTGCATACATGTATGTACATTAGCAAACAAAAGTTTCTGTACTGGACCACAATAAACATACAGAGTAAAGAACTTGAAAATCCCGTTCTAACCTGCTGTCTCACTGCATGTTAACTGATATTCAGTTCTCTTCAAATGGCTGTTTCAAAAAGTCAGTAAATTTTCAAAAAGGGAAACAAAACAATAATACTACTTGACAGGCGTTTCCAGAATCTTTTCCATTCTAAAATTACCTCCTAAGAGGCAGAGCAGTCACAGACAAATCAAACCTACTGCACAAATAAAATCAAAATCATGAAAATGTTAGCAAAGTCTTCATCAAGAGGTCTCACTGTATGTCAGCGTATCAGATACGTCTCACAGCATGGTATGATGTATTTCATACCCTTTCCCTGGGTAATTGTCACTCCAGCAAGAATTTTAAGGACTATGGATGAAACTGAAATGAGCCCGTTTGTTTTAAAAACATCAAAAGTTTTGCTTGTTTCACTATCATTGGCACTTTCATTGTCAGACAGACACGTGTGATATTTTCCAAGGAGTTGGAAGGTTTTAGTTTCAAAGGGAGCATACTATCATGGAAGTAGCTACAGTCATTCAGCGCACACACAAAAACAAAAACAAAAACTGAGGTCAAACTGTTTTTGTCCAATGAACGTACATAATCTGCAGTTGTATGACTATGACTCACTGACTGACAGTTTTGTTGTATGTCACAAAAACAATTCAAACCACACTAGTCTGATGGAGCTGATAAAATCTTATTCAAATTATATACCTCCACAAACAGTCATCACTGCATCATGAGACCTCTGATAAAAAATGCATGTACTCTTAGACCACTGATAAAAATACATGTACTCTTACCCCTTTCATGATTTATTCCTATGTGAGTCTACATGATATTCGGCTTCAAAGGGTGGTTCTTCGCATACTTTTATTTCTATGTGATCTTAGTTAAAGTTCTAGTTTGAGTCAATCAGTTTCAGTTCACCAAAAGGCGTTACTGTGGGTGGACTAGTCCATGTGCACCACACAACACCACATAGACTGATACTAAGCCTAGAGACCACAATGTACTGGGCTTACAGCTAGATGATAAAATGAATAATCAAATCCAAAAAAAAAGAAAGACTTAAGAAGGCTGTCTCCTAACAAAACTTCGTGGGTACCTGACCTACACCGCACAGGTCAGGCAGTTGGAACACTATTTTTACAGTTCTTCAGAAAATGCTGTGAAAATGGTGAAAATGGTAATGACTGGTAGATCAGAGTGAGGACAGAGTGAAAGACGAAAATATGATTTGTTTTGCTTTTGATTTAGTTAACACATTAATGTTTACCTGTCCCATCCCGCCCTTTTCCCCACTTAGAAATAAACTCGATTTTCATGTAGTAATTTGTGTGTGTGTGTGTGTGTGTGTGTGTGTGTGTGTGTGTGTGTGTGTGTGTGTTGTGTGCGTGTGTGTGTGCGTGTGTGTGTGCATGTGTGTGTGCGTGTTAATGTGTGCGCGTGTGCATGCGTGCATGTGCGCGCATGCATGCATGCATACGTGCATATATGTGTGTTTCATCTATGTCCTCTTATGACATTAATCTCACGTCACACTTTCAGACTCACAGCAATCTTTGTTCTAAGCCATATCAAAACACTACAACAATCAATCAAAGCACACTTAAACTTGTGAATCCTAATGAGGGAAGGAGAGGGAGGGGAAGTGTACAAAGAGTGAGAATGGACTTTTTATATTTTTGAGAGGGGAAGGGAAGTATGAAGGCAGGGGAGGGAGGGGGAGCCTGAGGTTTATTGGGTCCACCTGGTTGTCTGGCTTGATACACCTGATGTTCTGTCTTAGCAGTGTGACTGGGTTACTGTGACTGGCTGGTTGGCAGATCAGCTGGCTGTCTGGTAGAGGGCCGAGAGGTGGCAGTGATTGTAGTGAGAATCATGTATGAATGGTTGGTTAATGCTTTAGTGAGCGGGGTGTGGCTGGTGTTTGTGTGTTGGTAGGTCAATAACTCTTTGGTTGGAAAGTGGATGGTGTGCAGGTTATAAAATAAGTGTGTGTGTGTGTGTTTGTGTGTGTGTGTGTGTGTGTGTGTGTGTGTGCGTGTCTGTGTGCATGCGTGTGTGTGACTCTGTCAGCATACGGTGTGTGTGTGTAAAAGATGGATTGTGTGCATGTGTTTGTCTGTCTGTGTGCATGCATGCACGTCAGTGTATGTGTATTTTCTGGCGTGTGTGTATGTGTATACTATAGTATGAGTGTGTGTATGACTGTACATGTGGAGAGACTGATCAATAAGCAAGATGGGGGAGGGGGTGGAGTGGGAGAGGGAGAGGGAGGGGGAATACAGAAGTGGAGACAGACAACAGACAGAATAAACTTAAAGAAATCCTTTGGTTTCCTATGTTTTATTCATTTGTGTAAATATTGAAAATCATTTAATGAATTATTTACTGAAAATATTGAAAACAAAGCAATGGAGCTGTTTAACAATTTCACTGTTTCTTTTCTTCCCTCTTAACCTATCTATGTCAGACAGACAACCAATCCAACCAAAATCAGATATTAAACAACATCATGAACATTCAGGAAAACACCATGAACATTCAGGAAAACTATCATATGACTCACACTCACAGTGTCAGCACCTTCTTATCAGAGCTGTATAAATTCCAAACCTACAGAGACCCTATGGACTGTCATATGACTCACACTCACAGTGTCAGCACCTTCTTATCAGAGCTGTATAAATTTCAAACCTACAGAGACCCTATGGCATGAGAATAATCAATTAACTCCATAAGACCTCAAGACATTCATTAAAAACACCACCACAATATTAATTCCCAGATAAACATATTCCACCCAAACAAGCAAAACAAGACTATACCTGGCTCCAGTTTTGATGACCTTGAATGCCGCCATTTCTCCTGTATTCAGGTCTTTGGCCTGTGAATCAGAGTTCACTACTGTCTTAGTTTAAAAACTAGTGAGCTTGTTTTAGCACCTTTTTTCCCTCCCGTTTTACCTCTAAAAGTACACTGCATGCAGCTCTGGACAACTACATTTTCACTGATTTTGTGGATCAATGATAAACTGAATACAATATCAACAGGAAATCACTCAATGCTTAATCATAAAAAGAGCTTTTCTTTAAGTAATCCACTTTAATGAATCTATCGTACTTTTCAATACTTGCTATTGACCTTCATGACTCTCAGAAAAAAAATCTGATCCGTCATTCATACACTGCAGACATTATGAATGAGACTTTGGTAAATGTTGGAATGAAACAAAAATTCTTCAGATGAACATGAACTCTTCAGTCTCAAGCACTTATCACAGTCTGAACTTTCTAAACTTTCTCTGGTAGAAGAAAGACGGGAGAGAAACCAAATTCTCATAGCATAAAAACCAACAACTGTGATTAGCTTGGTTAAATTTAAAGAACACACACACACACACACACACACACACACACACACACACACACACACACACACGCGCGCGCGCGCGCACACACACACACACACACACAGCGCACAGGCACTGTAGCAAGCACTTGCTGAATTTAAAAACTGAATATAATCCCCAAGTTTCGCCTTTATGTACAATGACTTTCCTCGTCATAAAAATGATCACCTTCTATTTTAATTAATGTATACATCTACTAAGTAAGTTGTAATGAAGTCTAATTTTTTGCTAAATCAGGTAAATACTTTGCACATAATTACAACTTTTAGTGAAGCAGAAACATTCGAGAAAATCTTTCAATTTCTTTTATTTATTCAGCTTTACTGAAAAACTGTTGTTTTTTTCTAATCTGATTAAAGGTTATCAATCTCGATCATTATCATGTATGACCTAATGTAACCCTCTCCCCCTCTCAAAAACAATCCTTTGTTAAATACACTAGAGACAAATCAAAACAATGCACCCTCATCATGACAACTGCTGTTGTTGGAGCCTGGTGTGCTGAACTAGTTAAAGAACAGAGTTCACGATCAAATGCTGCAACAAATTCATATCATACTGGTGCCCAGCATCAAAACTGCCTTTTGTGCTTGCCATTGTATGCTGTTCTGGTGCTCAGAGTACTCAAATAAGATGAATCCTCATCCGCCAATCTCCTGGGATGGTGTGCCCATTAATGATAGTTCATAAAATGATGTGCATGTGTGATAAATTTGTTTAAGCAGCAAGAGACTGGAATCACTGTATCAGCTATAGCTTCCTCTCCCCATCCATCCACACCCTACTCCCCCTCCCACTGAACACATATCCTCTCAAAAATGAAATAAAACACCCCGTTCCACTGAATAAATCCTCTCTAAAATAAAACAAACAAAAATAAAACAAAGTCTTGTCCATAATGTAACTTTGACTTCTCTTCTTCCTTCTTCCAGATGGGGATGTTTAACCTGCCCCGTGCCCACAGTCTTCACGTAGACTATTCTGGCACACAGGTTGCATGCATTGTGTATTTTCGTGTAGCCGGTACTCACCCGTCTTAGGACATGAGCATCGGGATCTTTAGAGTCCGTGTATGATCTTAGTGCATGTGACACAGACTAGACCTCGGTCCCATATAAACTATTATAAGACTTCTGTCTTAACACTCGTCCAGGTTAACGATTGTAATATTTTCATTGCAATCTCATTTTGAAAATGCATAGTTCCTACAGTTATCGCCCCCATGCCCAATACCAGAAATGTTTACTTTGTTATGTTTTGATGCAATCAGTCACCTATCAAAAGTATCGTTCGCAAGAAATGGCATCAAGTTCTTCCACGGGCCACACAAATCCACGATTTTCAGAATCAATTACAAGTCCCCACTACTGCACTTACAATGACCGGTGAAAGTAATTAATTAATGGATCTTTTCTCTCCTTGTCCCGCATCACCATGGTTTTGTGCTATATTTTGATCATATGATGTCACTCAAGTGTCTTCTTTCTCACTCACCTTGTAAACATCGCCGTACGTACCACTTCCCACCCTCTGGATCAACTCAAAGTCGTCCAGAGGGTTTCGGCGCTGAATATCAGCCTGCATTCTCCTACACTTTCACAGACACACTTTCAACGAGTCTCATGTTGTCCAATTCTCGTCAATCCATTTTATGCACTTATTACCCTGGCAGTCTGAATTCTCATCCCAACTATGTTTCTTCTGGCAGAAAGTGTTTGGTTCACTTCCGTACATGCGCACACAAACAGTCATTGAAACATCAAAGGTAGACAATCCATGTACGGTAGCCAGAGTTCAGTCTGTGATGTTTTCAGGGGGCGGGAGACGAAGTGAAGATGGAGGCGGGAGCGCTAGGGCGAGGGAGGAAGAAAGAAGTGGCGGGCATGGAGAAGGAAGGCTCTTGGTGGTGATTTGCCAGCGGTGCAAATTAGACTACCGCTCGTGTGTTTAACTTCTGTAAAAGTTAGTTTGTTCCTGTCTGCCACTCCCCATGGGGTCATAGAGAGTTCAAAAAGAAGTAAAGACCAAAGTGATCAGTCTAGAGAAGGTGAGAGGCTTCCACTACTTCTGTGTGGTCTAAAGCAGTTGATTCTGAAGACGGAAACAGGCTCCCGCTTTCCTGAAAACGAGCCAAAATTACAAATGTCCGAAAACGTACATGTCTGTCTTGTGCATTATTAAGGTGAACCATGAACAGGGTTTACTGAGTGGAGGGGATAGCAGGCAGCGCACTGGCCGGGGACCGTTCAGAATGCGACAACCATCCAGAGATCATCAGGAAGAGCGGCATGGTGAGGCCAGATGTTGTACTCTATCCAGGTTCACCAAAACCGCTACTTAACTGGTTCTTAGAATTTAATGTGCCAAATGAAATGCAGAATGGAGTACACTCCCACCTGCAACTCAGGCTGGAA
>CM031598.1:27947415-27974915 GCA_018398815.1 Conus ventricosus | reverse complement strand
AGACAGTGATGGAAGAGGTTCAGCATGGTAATACAACAGATAATCAATGTGAATTTAAAGAGAAAAAAGGAGAAAACTTATTGTCGTTCAGAGACCCGGGAAAAATCCATCAAATGAAAAAAAATTTTTCCAGAATACACCATAACATGGAAAGATGGTAACAGATTCTGCCACCCAACACCATAATAGTATTATCTACTGCGTCATGTTACGCAACTCTATTGTGTTATATTGATGTGTTCAGACAGGCTCTTATCTGATCTCTGAGATCTCTTAACACGAACAGTCGAGAGCGAATGAAAATGAAACACCTACATTTTGACATTTTAGCCTATTTGTTTCATTCTTGGTCTTGGTCAAACATTGAATGCGGTAAGGGAGCAGAAAGGATTGAAAAGGAATATTTCTAAAGAAACTTTCACACATGGACACACACACACCGCGCGCGCACACACACATAATACTGACATTTTTATCATTTTATTTTCAAGTTTTCAAAATAAGCAAAAAGTACATATGCCAGTCTGCCATTCACACCCTGCGTTTCCTTTTTCTGTCACAAATTCATGCACACGCTCTCTCTCTCGCTCTCTCTCTCTCTCTTCCTCTCCTCTCTCTCTCTCTCTCTCTCTCTCTCTCTCTCTCTCGCAGTCAGACAGACAGACACACACACACACACACACACACACACACTCTCTCTCTCTCTGTCACACATGCACACACGGGCGTATTTGCGCGTGCTCACTCACACATATGCACAGACGCACGCGCGAGAACGAAATTATTGGCGTATGATATGATAATAGATGTGTTGTGACAAGCTAGGTCACAATGACAATCATATACATGTCCATCACGGGGTTGGTTACAAATATATATGCAGACTGTTTTCGATTTTTCTCACGACAGTGAAATCTTTGAATCTCTCTCTCTCTATCTCTCTCTTTGTCACACACACACACACACACACACACACACACACACACACACACACACCACACAACACATACACAACTCGACGTTTTTGGCCGATGTCAACATGAGAAGGAACTGACACCTACCTCCTCTGTCCCACCCCCTTTTCACTCTCCTCCTTTCTGCTTGTAGCTCATTACAACATATCAGTTATTCGGAATTATGCACAATACAAAACTGGTGTCTCATATTTGGATTTCACAAACACATATACAGGCTATGTATCTCATAATTTATTGAATTCACACAACATCGAATTTAACATATTTGTGGAATATGAACAAATGAAATTTGTTACGCTTGTCATTTAACATGAAAGTAAACTAAAATGCAGAGTAAGATGGGTGAATCTCCTCTCTCCTCTCTCTCTCCCTCTCATCTCTCTCCTCACTCTCTCCCTCTCTCTCTCTCTCTCAGTCTCTCTCTTACGGAGTTAATCAATCAGGTGAATAATCAGTCCGTCAATCGGTATACTGCTTCTGTCACCCCAAAAGAAGGAAAACAACTGAATATATGCAGAGATGGTTAAAACACGTGCGCATGTAGGCCTACATCTCCAAGACAATTTAAATTTCCCTTCGAAGACAGGAAAAACGTCTTCTCCCTTCTTGTAAATACAATCTTAAATCGGTTCACGTGTCTCTCACAAGAAGCCTATCTTTTGCATCTCTCGTAAAAAAAATGTTAGCTGTCTGATCTTCCTGCGGCACTGAAGTGGAAGAATGACGAAATCTTTCCTACAAGGGGTCTCGTTTTGTAGTTTTTGCCTCCGATACGCTGAAAGAAAAAAAAAATCTCTCTCACTTGGGCTCTTTCGAAGTCTTGATCCGCATTATTCGGAAGGTAACAGAGAGAGAGAGAGAGAGAGAGAGAGAGATCCTCAAGGAATTCATGATCATCACAGTAAACGGACATATATCCAGGATTTCCAACCGAGTAAACTAACACACACAACAATTTCCCATTCATGCCATGTCCGTCCCTGGCTCTCTATGGTTTGTCGATGATGCGAATTAAGAGAAAAGCATTGCAATCACAAACATATGAATATGACTCTATTCATTTTTGTCAATGATGCGAACAACGAATCATGGTTTCTTCTACTGCAGTATTATTTGCCAGTCATGTGAAGAAAGGGAAAAAAAAAGCGTATTGGTCAGAAATATGTCCTTTTCCAATGTCATTTTCACACGCTAGACAGACTGTAGATGTGTTCTTGCCACGCTCTCCAAATCACTGTAAAGCTAAAAACGATACCCCAACCCCCTGTTTGTTCCATCCTTCATGTGATTACAAACGTGACAACTGAAATATGAACGGAATATTAACAATGAAGTTTTCTGCATGTTATTAATAAAATAATAAGCAGAGAGAAATTACATGTTTACTTTTGATCGTTGAGATAATTGCGGCTACTGGACAACTCGGTAAAAAACTCTCTCACTCGGGTTTGTAACTGGATAAAGAGTGCTCTCTCTCTCTCTCTCTCTCTCTCTCTCTCTCTCTCTCTCTCTCTCCCGTCTGACAGGCCGAGGCTGCAATTTCATTATGCGTCATACGTCTGCCCAGCAGCATCAGCGGCCGACAGCAGGATATAAATGATGCATGAAACGAGCACTGTGTGATTCCAGCTGGCCTCGGGGTGAAAGCTGACAAGCATTCCGAACTTCTGGCCAGCCATTATGTTGTATTGGAAGGACGAATGGCTCCAGCCTGGCAAAGCGATGATGGTCTGGCTCACAGCAGTGGTAAACCACAATAGGAGTTCATAACAATAAGCCTATGTAAAGTGAATGTGTACATTTAGACCGGACATTTGTGAAATTGGAAAAAACACACCAAAAAACCACATGCGCTGTGTAGTCATGTCACGAGGAAACAAGGAACTATGGTCCATTATGCATTATGTTCCTAACAAACACATGCAAAGGTTCCAAAGCGAAAGCGGTTTCAGGTGCTGCCGTTTTCGTGTGTCCATGTTCATCAGATTAGCGTGACTTTGGCTAGCGCTGAAAAGGGACAGCTGTTTCTGATCAATATTTTACTGCTGACCTATGTATAACACTTCCTGCATGGTCCTTAATAATCATTGTGTTGTTGTAAATTGTCCTTAATAATCTATGTGTTGTTGTAAGGAGCATGTCAACAGATATGGCAAAATCAGAGGAGTATGTTATGAATAAGTAAGCACTCTAACGGCCCTTAATAATCTATGCGCTGTTGTGAGGAGCATACGTCAACAGACACTGTACAATCAAATGAGTATCTTGAGTATAAGTAAGCACTCTAATCAGCCGTATGCACAAGCATGCCCGTGTTAAAACATCTCTCTCTCTCTGTGTCTCTGTCACACATACACACACACGCCCGCACGCACACACGCGCGCGCACACACACACAGACACACACAACGTATTTGTGCGTGCACACACACACTCACATGTGAGCAAACTACACATCATGTGTGGCATGCTCTGGGTCAGTCGTTTCTGTTTTGTAATAGCAGTACAAAATGCGAGATGAGCCGTATTTTTCTTCGTTGACCGCAACTGGCTTGCATACGCCAATATTTGGGAGGCTTTGCGTATTGCGTTTCACTCTTAGTGATTGGCTAGACGCTGGCGAAAACGATGATCGGTTCGAACACATGGACAGGAAAAATTATGAAGTGATTTTTTGTTTAGAATAGCAATCACCTGGTGACACAAATTAAATCAGCTTTGACGCCTCCCATCCAATCCATGTCACTGTGACAATTCGCATACAAGAGACCTCTGTTGGCATTAAAGAGAGGTCTGTTCCTCCAAGTCATCTTCACCGGTGGCTGTATACGCAGGATTGTCCACTCCTTTCAGACTCAAAATGGCAGCACCTGCTGCTTCAGTTGCTGCCCCTTCTTTCTCAGACACAACCCTTTCTTCATCGTATCCGTCGAGAACGATGACCACGCCCTCGGCAGTGTCAAGGTCACCAGTCGCATCCTCAAAGCTGACTCCATCGCCTGTGTCTGAATGAACCGGTCTGGAGTGCGGTTGAGGGGATGCATTTGGAGAAGCTGCCTGAACATTTGTCGCTGTGTTTGCCGACTTTGTGGTACCCGGGTACTGTGGCGAGGAGCTGCGGTGACTGGGGAGAATCTGCTGTCTCCTTCCTTCTGATCTCGTGAGAAGTGCAGAAACATCTGCTCCGTGTCTGTCTGGCTGAACGTGAAGTCCTCCAGGTCCAGGTTACGCTTCACTGAAACAAAATCACAGATCTGACGTAAACACTGCACTAAAAGTGGATCGTACAAATTTCTCACGCACGCACACAAAGTGGGTCGTATAAATTTCTCACGCACGCACACAATCAAAAATACATATAGGCTTAATTCACTGCTATTGGGTCCACAGGGAGCAGATGTCGTAAATGTAGTTGTCAAATTAATTTACCAGCCGAGTCGTCCAATAGTGGACGACAGGATTTCTCTCCCTTGAGCCCAGTCGTCCAATAGTGGACGACAGGATTTCTCTCCCTTGAGCCGAGTCGTCCAATAGTGGACGACGGGAACATAAAAAATTCCTGCACTTTCCATGAAATGGTCCAAGGGAAAAAACCTCTGTAACTAGTCTTGGGATGTTGGAACGAGTTGTCGACCATACTTTCAGTGGCCTAGTGTGAACTTGGCTGACTCCACGACCTTTGGAACAAAGCACAGAGAGCCCGACACCGCACGCGGCACGTTTCCTGTGTCGGAAGAAATCTCGGTCAGGCGAAGGGATGCTAACAATTTCTCGTGCAATGAAGTGCTTGAAATCGTATTACAAAGTGGATCTGGTGATGATTGGAGTTGAGTGTTTGTTCTTTCCTGTGACACCTAACACAAGACCGTCAGTTGTTGTAGAGCTACCGTAAAAATAAATTAAAAAGTGGCCAAATCTGTGCGTCAGCAGGGAATTATCGCTGTGCACGGCGCACGGCGCCACGGAATGAGCGCGTGCGCCGCGCTCGTCTGGAACTGTTTCTTTTTTTTCCATATGCTTTTTTTTTTCAGAATGTAAGTTCATCAGACTAAAAAAAAAACTGCTGATAACTGAACTAAAATTTGACAGGTTTTCAACTGAAAAACTAAGTACAATCAAAGATTTTCTGATGAAGATTTTTTATCATGTCGCTCAATATGACATCAGCATTGAAATACAAGAGTTCTATTTTCGTCTGCGGGAAAGGTCGCTATGCTAGGATATTGGCAAATCACTTTCTTTCCTACTCCCTCGTCTGTATTTTTTCATTTTCACGCAGGTTTATCATATTCCCCTTTTTACAATCAAAGGTTTTCAGATCGAGATTATCTATCGTGTCGCTCAATAAAGACATCGGCATTGACATACAACGATTTTATTTTCGTCTGTGGGAAAGGCCGCTATGCTAGGATATTGGCAAATCACTTTGTCTCTTGCTCCCTCGTCTGTATTCTTCCATTTTCACGCACGTTTCTTGCATTTTCCTAATCAAAGACTGTTTTATTGTAGTCCAGTGCAGCGGTCCAAAGCCTTGAAGGTATTTTCCTTCAGATTCGGATACAGTTCAGTAATCAGAAAGGCAATGCAGCACAACGGTTTAAAACAGAGAGATTGGACTATGCAATCGTTCGTGAGCCTGTGGAGCTGTTGAAGGCCTGCTCTTCAGTTCCGTTCAGTGGTTATTTTAACGTCTGTTCATCATCGATGACATTAGAAGACAGGTCTAGTCTTCACCAGCTAAGAGATGTAGCCTACAGGAAAAGGAAGTCATGGCAAAAACGGCTGTTGTTCATGATCAGGGTCTGAGCGGTAAAGATTGTGTTCTTCTACCTATTTTCAGACCGATCGATGTTCTCGAATATGGTCGTTTTCCAGACACCGACTCGAGCCATTTTTAGCATGATCCTAAGACTATAGCACCGTGAATATTTACCACGGTGTGACTTCCCAACCTGAAGACTCATCACAAGCCTGACGTATGATGTGTGAAAAACCCTTTCCTCTACATAATAGAAAATGGCTTTTCTCACAAAGACTGGTAGCTCCGGTCCAAACGCCGGAAGATTTCTTGACGGGAATTTAGCATGAAGGTATCTGATAAGAAAAAAAATTTTTGGCAGTAAGTAACTATTCTTTTTGTACTCCCAGTTCTTAAAGAACAGGGAGTACTTTAGAATGGGAACGAAGAAATGCTCTCTCTCTCTCTCTCTCTCTCTCTCTCTCTGTGTGTGTGTGTGTGTGTGTGTGTGTGTCGTTGTCTGTGTGTCCGTGGTCAAAATGTGTTCCACTCGCTGCAGACAAAACTACTGGGTCGATCTTTCTGAAAATTTGTAGGTATGTTCATTATGGGTCAAGGATGATGCCCGACGTTTTAGTTTACCGTTACAACCGTTACTAACGGCTGTAACGGCCTGTAACGCTTTTTCTTCTTTATGGAATATCTCCGAAAGTACTTGGCCGATCTTTGTGAAAATTAGCAGGTATGTTCATTATGGGTCTCGGATGATGCCCGATGTTTTAGTGTACCCCGTTATAGCCGTTACTAACGGCTGTAACAGCCTGTATACGGTTTTTCTTCTTTATAGAATATCTCTAAAACGACTTGGCCGATCTTTCTGAAAATTTGTAGATATGTTCATTATGGGTCACAAATAATGTCCAATGTTTAATTTACCGTTATACTATTACTAACGGCTGTAACGCCTTTTCTTCTTCATGGAATATCTCAGAAAGTACGTGGCTGATATTTCTGAAAATTTGTAGATATGTTCATTATGGGTCACGGATGATGCCCGATGTTAATGTTTGCCGTTAGAGCCGTTACTAACGGCCCATAATGGTTTTCTTCTTTATGGAAAATCTCAGAAAGTTCTTGCCCGATCTTTCTGAAAATTTGTAAGCATGTTCATTTTAGGTCACAGACGATAGCCGATGTTTACCAGAACAGCCATTACTAACGGTTACACCAGCCCAAGACGGTTTTCCCTCTTTATGGAATATCTCACGCGTATTCAGGATAAACTGGGAGTACGTTTATATGCTTTGCATCTTGTTTTTTTTATTCGAAGATGAATTCTCTTTTTGTTACTACTGAGATTTTGTCTGTGGTCTCCTAACATCTCCAGAAATGTCACTTTGTTCAAATGGCATCATACTAATCCGGCTTGTTTAACCGTTATTGTATAACGCTATTTAAATACCTGACAGTAGTATTTGCCTCTTTGCGTGCAGTTCAGCCCTCAAATAACGAACAGACAAATGTAAGAATAAACAACATGTGGAGTGTAACCCTTTAAGAACATGACTCGCTGCGAACAGTTCAGCCCTCAAATAATGAACAGACAAATGTGAGAATTAACATGTGGAGTGTAGCCCTTTAAGAACAGAAAAACAGACAAATGTAAGAACGAAAAGACACACGTCCAGGATGACCCCAGCTCCTCAACTCACGGGACTCTAGTGTTTGGAAGGTGGTGGCCAGGGACAGGGGGTTCCCGGGGCTGTGGATCCTGAACAGCACACGGTCCTCGAACTGCTCCAGCTTCTGCAGGCCCGGGAACAGCTCCTCCAGGAACATGAGCAGCATGTTCATCCTCCGCGGACCTTGCCGCTCTTCCCACCTGCCCAGCGTCACCTCCAGTCTGTATGTCTCTTCACACGTGGCACTCAGCTCTTCTGGTGTGCCCAGGCATCTGCGGTGACACGCGAACAGATACATGCACGTACATACGTACGCACGCACATACATACATAGACGCGCGCGTGCACGTACATACACATATACGCATGCACGCGTCCCCCTCCCCCCCCCCCCCTCCCCACACGCACGAGTTCTCTTATCACAACATAAGCACCTTCCTTGTAACTCAAGCTGCCTGGTTAAATCACCACCCCACCACCCACCCCCGCTATAATTTATGGTAAATTCCACGGTAGAAAAAGAACGATCCAAACACAGAACATATGCAAAATACCTTTACATGCATGGCATGTGGTATATAGACAGATAGACTGATAGATATAGAAATAGATATATTGGTAGATAGATAAATAGATAGAATGTGAGAACACATACATACACACATGAGTATATTATGTGTGTGTGTGTGTGTGTGTGTGTGTGTGTGTGTGTGTGTGTGTGTGTGTATTATATAACAAAATTTGTGTTCAGGATATGTTCTTAGTTTAATAATTTTTCTAAAGGAAATATCTTGTTCATTCCAATAAATTAAAAAAACAATACTTCAGGAAACTGGCTTTTTTCTTTTGTTGTCCAATCTTCTGTGCCCCCTTCATCCCCGGACCCCCCCCCCTCCCCCAACACCTCCCAGGCCACTCACTCCGGCCCTTCCATCCACAGCACACCCCCAAAACCCACAACGGGTAACCTACCGAAGAAGACTCTGCATTTATGCTGTGATTCTCGACGCTTAGGATGAATTGAAAGAATGAGTTGAGCGACTGACTGTTTACCTAAGCTGGCCGTTGACCATGAGGGCGAGTCTTGTGCACAGTCTCTGCGCTCTTCAGAGCACTGTGTGCTGATCACTGTGCTTCGTTGACTGGCCTTGAGGAAATAATTCACTGCATCCCTGCACACGTCAAGGTCACAGGTAAGTTCAGTTTATTTTCAGCGAGGAAATAATTCATTGCATCCTTGCACACGTCAAGGTTACAGGTAAGTTCAGTTCATTATCAGTGAGGAAATAATTCACTGCATCCCTGTACACAGCAAGATCACAGGTAAGTTCAGTATGTTATCAGCGAGGAAATAATTCACTGCATCCTTGCACACAGCAAGGTCACAGGTAAGTTCAGTTCATTATCAGCGAGGAAATAATTCATTGCATCCATGCACACGTCAAGGTCACAGGTAAGTTCAGTTCATTATCAGCGAGGAAATAATTCATTGCATCCCTGCACACGTCAAGGTCACAGGTAAGTTCAGTTCATTATCAGCGAGGAAATAATTCATTGCATCCATGCACACGTCAAGGTCACAGGTAAGTTCAGTTTATTATCAGCGAGGAAATAATTCACTGCATCCCTGCACACGTCAAGGTCACAGGTAAGTTCAGTTCATTATCAGCGAGGAAATAATTCACTGCATCCATGCACACGTCAAGGTCACAGGTAAGTTCAGTTTATTATCAGCGAGGGAATAATTCATTGCATCCCTGCACACGTCAAGGTCACAGGTAAGTTCAGTCTATTTTCAGCGAGGAAATAACACTGCATCCCTGCACACGTCAAGGTTACAGGTAAGTTCAGTTCATTATCAGTGAGGAAATAATTCACTGCATCCCTGCACACGTCAAGGTCACAGGTAAGTTCAGTTCATTACCAGTGAGGAAATAATTCACTGCATCCCTGCACGCATTAAGGTCAAGAGAAGGTTACGTTCATTATTAGGTAATACATTGATGACAACAGGACGCACTTGTTTTTTTAGACAGTTTCTCTTTATGTCAAAGGATGCACAACGCTTCATATCAAGTAAAATTTTTATTACAAGATATGCTTTATTTTCCCCTGGATATGCTTTATTTCCCCTGCCAATTTCTGTTCATTTTGCAGCTTTAAGGTAAGTATTGCAGATTATCAGGTAACATACTACTGACGAATATGATCTCTTTTATTCTCCATTTTCTGCTTATGTCAAGGTAAGTAGCAAGTATTTTCAAGTAACTTACTGATGAAGTTTGGAATACCTTTTCCCCCGACAAATTTCTGTGTTCATTACTGGTGAACAACGTGTATTATCAGGCAACATTCTGATGACGACAGGAATGATTTTCTACCTGCTGGAATCACTTTTTCTGAGTTACAGTTTATGTCATAGGTAGGCAACGCGTCTGTTCAGGTAACATACTGATGATGGCAGGATTTTTTGACAGCATGTTTATTGCCTTTTCTTCATTGTCTTTTCTTCTTTTAGTCGCTTTTATTTGCAAGCTAACTGCTCTCTCTCTCTCTCTCTCTCTCTCTCTCTCTCTCTCTCTCTCTGACCAGTAAAGACGTCGCGATCTGATGTCCATTCCTGCGGACGGTTCATCCAGCAACATAAAACTCTGTGTCCCCACCATACTCATGGCAAAACTCAGCTGAAACAGACCCAAAGGCAATACAGTGACCAATGAGTTAAGTGTACTTCAAACAGACTTTCATTATTCTTTTTTTAATTAGCTGTATACAGTTGTCAGTGGAAATTTCATGATTTTCACCCCTCTCTCTCTTTCTCTCTGTCTGTCTCTCACACACACACACACACACACACACACACACACACACACACACACACACACACACACACACACAAACACACACACACACATTCTCTCTCTCTCTCAATTTCTTTCCCTCCAACTGTTTCTTAGAAAAGTTCACATCTGTTAGTCAATGTTGAAAGTAGTGACTGAAACTTTATATTTCTATTAACTCTGTATTAAATCTGCAAGAACGTTTGTGAGGCTACCCGTGTGAGTTTGAAGTCTTGTAATCATGTGTGTATAACTGATTCTCTCTCTCTTTCTCTCTGTGTGCGAGTGTGTGTGTGTGTGCGAGAGAGAGAGAGAGAGAGAGAGAGAGAGAGAGAGAGAGAGAAAGAGAGAGAGAGAGAGAGAGAGAGAAAAGAGAGAGGGAGAGAGAGAAAGAGAGATCAGGCGCGAGTGTGTGTGTGTGTGTGTGTGTGTGTGTGTGTGTGTGTGTGTATGTGTGTGTGTATGTACGTGTGAGAGAGGGGGAGAGAGAGAAAGGGGGAAAGAGAGAGGAAGAGGGGGGGAGGGAGAGCAAGAGAGAGTGAGAGAGAGTGTGTGTTTGTGTGGGGTAGTGGTGGTGGTGATTAAGAGTGAGTATGACCTTCAGAGGCTTGTACAAAGGAGCTAAATGTCAAACCATTCATGTTCGTCTTACTTTTCTTCTCTCCCCGTTAGACAGTTGTTTTAATTTTCTGGGAGCGGCAGTGTCTCAGATCCAGATCATGGTATAGGCTGTAACGAAACAATAAGCACAAATCAGCATGGACTAGGGAGCAATTCGACAGTAGGTCAGTATAGGCCTGTCTGTGTACAATAACGAGGGCAAAGGAACGGCTGGTGCAGGTATCGACCTCATGGGCCTGTCTGTGTACAATAACGAGGGCAAAGGAACGGCTGGTGCAGGTATCGACTTCATGGGCCTGTCTGTGTACAATAACGAGGGCAAAGGAACGGCTGGTGCAGGTATCGACTTCATGGGCCTGTCTGTGTACAATAACGAGGGCAAAGGAACGGCTGGTGCAGGTATCGACCTCATGGGCCTGTCTGTGTCAGGGTCTAGCATTGTAAGCCTTTCGGCGTATATACGCCGATTCATAGACCCCCATACGCCGATTTCGATTGAGCGTACGCCGAAATCGTTTTTATCGCGAAAAAAAAAAATTCGCATCCGGCGCGCTTCTTATTCGGTACGCTGTCGCCTATTCCAAATCGGTCGGGCTCGCCGCCATCTTTGTACACTTTCCCTTGTTAACTTACAGCAGCGAGTGTCATGGCGCGAAGAGTCGATGTTGTTCAACGCGGAAAGCCGTTTTCTGACCAAGGATGCCGCTACCAATGGAGATGGGACTGGCTTGATGCCGATTCGACGACGACGGAAATGAAAAGAGCAAGTGCCAATATGGTGAATTTTTCAGGAAACTGACTTGTGCTGGCAAGGCCCATTGCACGTTGTGCGATAAGGAGATCGCGTACTCAAACAAAGGTTTTCGTTGCGCTGAAAAAACCACTGCGAAACGGACATCCACAGAAAGAGGCTCCGTCCCCTTCCCGACCCCCCCCCCCCCCCCCGTCTCTCTCTCTTGATGCTTACTCCTCTCCTTTATCACCTACCCCCCCCCCCCCCATCAGTTCTATCCTACCTCTCACTGTTCTCCCATCCTTTTAGCTGTCATCAGTGTGGTCTGGCTGTTCAAAGCTGCCTGCAAGCGTACTCCCCCTTAGGTATATGTAAAAAGAGGAGGGGGGTGGTGTGTGTGTGTGTGTGCTGTCTGTAACAGCTCTCTCTCTCTCTCTCTCTCTCTCTCTCTCTCTCTCTCTCTCTCTCTCTCCCCTCTCCCCCCTTCCCTCTCTCTCCCTCCCTCCCTCTCTCCTCTCTCTCCCCCTCCCTCCTTTCCCTCTCTCTCTCTCTCTTTCTCAAAGAGCAAAGGACTTGGATGTCATCAGAAATCTCTCTCTCTCTCCCTCTCTCGTTTTCACACACACACACACACACACACACACACACACAAAGTCATCAAAAGAATCTCATTTTCACACACACACACACACACACACACACACACACAGCCATTCAAAAGAATATATCTCATTTTCACACACACACACACAGTCATTCAAAAGAATATCATTTTCACACACACACACACACACACACACACAGTCATTCAAAAGAATATATCTCATTTTCACACACACACACACACAGAGTCATTCAAAAGAAAATTCTGATTTTCACACACACACACACACACTTTGATTTTCCAATTTGATGCCAGAAGAGGCCATGAAATGCTCCTAAAATTTCATAAAATCGTCTTCGGCCGGGGGGCTTGCCCCCGGACCCCCCAGTGGGGCACTGCCCTGCACCCCGCCAGGGCCTGGGCGGCCCCTGGACCCCTGCCTCATTTTCAGTTTTTCAGATTTTCAAAGTGTCACCCATGAATCAGCCTAGGCGGCCCAGGACCTCGGCCGAGTAAGCCTAAATCACTTTTTCCAATGCTAGGCTCTGTGTGTACAAAACGAGGGCAAAGGAACGGCTGGTGCCACGTATCGACCTCATGGGCCTGTCTGTGTACAATAACGAGGGCAAAGGAACGGCTGGTGCCACGTATCGACCTCATGGGCCTGTCTGTGTACAATAACGAGGGCAAAGGAACGGCTGGTGCAGGTATCGACCTCATGGGCCTGTCTGTGTACAATAACGAGGGCAAAGGAACGGCTGGTGCAGGTATCGACCTCATGGGCCTGTCTGTGTACAATAACGAGGGCAAAGGAACGGCTGGTGCAGGTATCGACCTCATGGGCCCAGTCCAGGTTCCCTCCCGAAGCTCTGCTGAGGTATTGTATTCATACTGTGTTTAAGCGCCCCAGCTACTCTTTCTTCTCCCGTGAACAGAGGTCAGGATAAGAAACCTGTCTAGACCTGAACTGGCGATACCAGCCCCGAAAATCGCTTACCCTTCTGAGACCAAATGTCTCGAGACAGAGACCTGTCTAGACCTGACGTTGCGGTACCCGCCCAACACATCCCTTACCTACCTCCTCCCAAAGGCCGGAGGTCTGCAATAAAAGCTGTCTATACCTGACCTGGCAGTGACCTAACTACTATCCCTTACCCTTCCAACAGCAGATGGTCCACGATAGAGACCTGATCTGGGGGTACCCGGCCGTTCCCTTACTCTCCTGAGACTGTAGAAGTTTGAGACAGTTACCGGTCTAACCTGACCTGGCGTTACCCGTCCCCAGCCATCCCTTACTCACTCGACAGCAGAGGTCTGCGATAAGAATCTGTCCAGACCTGACCTGGCGGTATTCGCCCTCAGCCATTTTCACCCTCCGGAGAGTAGAGACCTGACCAGGTGGCATTAAGCCACCCCTTACTCTCCTGAGAGCAGAGGTTTTGGAGAGAAACCTGCATCGACCTTACCAGATGAAATTAAACCACCATCAATTACAGTCCCCCCCCCCCCCCACCCACCCCTCACCCCCCCCCCCCCTCCTCCTCGAAGCAGAGGTCTGGAAGAGAAGTGAGAACAGACACCCGACGAGATAATGATCCCGCACACCCCACTCCCTCACCTCCATCCCGCATCTCCTTCCGAAAAAGAACATACTGAGATACAGCTGCCCCACCAGAAAACTACAAAATGATATGTACACACACGCGCGCCCAACTCACGAAAGTGTGTGTGTGTGTGTGTGTGTGTGTGTGTGTGTGTGTGTGTGTGTGTGTGTGTGTGTGTGTGTGTGTGTGTGTGTGCGTGCGTGTGCGAGTGTGTGTGTGTGTGTGTGTGTGTGTGTGTGTGTGTGTGTGTGTGTGTGTGTACGTGTGTGTGTGTGTGTGTGTGTGTGTGTGTGTGTGTGTGTGTGTGTGTGTGTGTGTGTCTGTGTCTCCGTGTATGTGTGTGTGTGTGTGTGTGTGTTTGCGTGCACGAACGTTATCAGTGTGCTTGCAAGCTGTTTGTTAAGTGTGTTGCGCGTGTGTGCATGCGTCTGCGTGGGCAAATCCGTTGTCATGCCATATTGTATAACACACAGCTGTTTCCACCTGAACCGACTCTTCCCCTTTAACAACACAACAGAAAATTAAACTTAATGAAATAAAAAATAGACCGACAAGAACCCCTTTCACTTGCAGTATTTTGCTTCAGTTAAAATTGTTTTAAGCGTAGACACTTGCTGAATAACTATGTAATTTGTTTATGCAACATTTCTCGGACACAGTTATTGACCGACTCAGTAGTTCGGCTCATTGAATCTTTCTCGGATACAGCGAGTCCTACAGTTTGGTTTATTAAACAAGGCCTGAAAGTTGGCCAAACAATTAACGTCTTTTCGTCAGACCTCACCTGTGTCTAAAGCTGTGCAAGTCATCTTTGCTCAGCCCTTTGATCTGTCCAACGAAGCGGATGTGCTGGTCCACAGTGAGGCTGTCCCACAAAGGGTTGTAGGGAGGGCAGTAGCCAATCTTCTCACTGATTCTCGAGATGTCATCGCTTCTCTGGACTGGAAATCCATGTACACCTGTGAACATCGTCATTTGAAATAAACTTTGGGGCGTTTGCCTTCGTCGCACTGACTAAAGGTGTGATCGGTGACCAAATTCTAAAAATAAATTTGATACGATGCAGATTACACTACATAGACTCACATGTGGTGTGGCTTTATTCTTTTATTTCCTCGTTTCGCACATGCGAGCGTTCCACGAACTGTTACACGCTTTGTTTAGTTTGTTGGCTTGTATACATATATATATTTCTGTAGGGAACACGTGTGTTAGGGCTTTGTAAGCGGCACAGGCGAGCGTTGAATGAACAGTTACACAATTTGTTTGTTTGGTCGGCGGTTTTATTAATTCATAGTTTTCACATTTTAATTAACATTTTCTCAGGCAAACAAGAAAAGACAATGCCCAAAACATTACAAATAAAGAACAATGAACAAATAATAAGGAACAGAATACCAGGTATTTCTAAAAATGTTTTCATGACAAATTTGATTTGCAACATGCTTACAAACACCCCTCACTACAAAATTCTACAGGTCCATGCACTTACCGATCCTGCCGACAGAGGAGACAGTCCAAGCATCATGGACAACAGCGAGGACTTGCCGGCATCAGGAGGACCCAGCAGACCAGTACCTCTCCTTGGTGCACGCCAAACGTCACCCTGTCCACTGCTCTCACCTCTCCCCGCTGTTGACTGAACACCTTCGTCGCCTCATCCACGACCAGTTTTGGCCACTGTGCCTAGGGATACAGCAGAATATGTGTTCTAATGCGATTACCTGTCCTGGTCAATGATCAGGTGGGGAAATAACGATCAACGTGAGTTCTGAGAAATACACGGTTATTGGTCTTTCCTCAGAAATAAAAGAAAATATCACCATCGTAATCTAATTTGTCATGAGAACCATCATAATTATCACTGCCTCTTGATCATAGGATCCAGGACAGTGGCTGACAGTGTTTGGGGGCAGGTCATGAATCTCTACAGCTCTGATTCAATCATGCACACACAGGGTAGAGGTGACATTCAAACAGAGGCAAGACTCCACTGGCATTGAACCTCGAGAGGTGACATTTCCAGCCAGTTTAAGCTTTCTTTCAGGACTTTTTCATTTAGTCTCTGTGACGTCCAGATTTCACGGTTCCCTGTAACGCTAGGCGTCCACTCCTCACTCCCCTTGAAGAGTGGTCTTGGACAGCGAATCATGGCAAGATACTACGACTATACTATGCAAGCTTATATCATCTGAAACCTATGAACAGCATGTTGTTAACTTTCCAGTTATTTTCATTTTCTTAAAAAGCGGAGAAATCCAATGTAATAGTATTCCTAAACATCAAGATTTTTGTTACAGACAAATTAAGTATGTCCATAATCGCTATCCCGCCCACTTCCACCTGCCATGCATTCTGTTACCTTGCTGCGGTCTTTGAGCAGCTCTTGAATTCGCTGAGCTTCTTTATGCACACCGTCATCTACGTTACAATGTGCCGAACCAGCGCGCTGTGGTTTCTTGCAGTTGCACGGCAATGTCGGAGGCCTAAAGGTCACTTTATCCAGTACCAACACCACGAGCCACAGGCAGATTATGTCCACCGAAAGCTGAAAAATCGAATGTTTTTGCTTAGTAATCCGCTTCGGGTTTAAAAAAGAAGTCAAAACGATTCGACCCCGCTTCCTCTCTTTGTCCATCAGTCTTTGTCATTGTCTTTGTCTGTCTGTCTGTCTGTCTGACTCTCTTCGTCCACACTTCTTTCTTTCTTTATTTTGTGTTTGCACATACTAGCACAGGTGCAAAAACCTGTAAATGAATGAAAGAGATGGAGAAAGATTGGGGAGGGAGGGATGTAGGGAGGGAGGGAGAGAGAACACTGACTGTGAAGACGTGAACAGCACAAGAAGAATATAAGGCTGAAACTTTTCAAAACCAGAAATACGGAACATAAGCGAGGGCACAAAGACCCACCAAAGCAGAGAGGTATGCAGAACGGCGGTGGAATGATGGGGGGGGGGGGGGGGGGGGGGGGGGGGGCAGAGGGGTGCGGAAGGGAAGGAGCCTGACAGGTTACATCCATGAATCATTCGTGCTCCGCACAGCCATCTTCTTCCAAATGAAAGGAAAAAAAACTCACACACACAAAAAAATAGTACAAGAAAAAGGTGATTGTAACATGTCTCGCCAAGTTGTGTAAAAAAAATGACATTGCTGCTTTCATTTGCGTGTGGAAACTCCTTAAATCTTTTTTGCACTGTTATGAATTAATATAGTCTATACTAAGGCTTGTACAACGTATTCGATAAACTTACACTGACAGAATTAATAGGGAATTCCTTATTCAGTTGTTTTGACTATAATGAATCCATTCTATGTAAGGAAAAGTGTCACCGATGACCATATTACCAAGTAAGGGTGCCTGCACTCACGGAATCATTGTAAGGTTATGTTTTGGAGTAGCAGCATGAGTTTAAGAAACACTGTATATAATTTTGTTAATACATGCTCGCCCTAATACATGAACGCACGAGCTCACAGAAGCAAAACAATTACCATGATAAAGCAAATGTCAATATTGGAGTCAAACTTGAACACATACAAGGTGTGACTGTCCGTCAACTTTTCTTTACTCCCGACCTGAAACAAACCAACATTGGCTGTTTAAACTGACCATTTTGTTTTCAGCTGTCCAAGACAACACAAACAAGAACAGATTTTAACCCGAAGGCCTCGTGTGAAATCAGTCCATCAATCAATCAGTCAGTCATAAAGTACCAACCGATTAGTCTGTTTGTACATTCCAGTCCCACTAATCAGTGAGTTAATCAGCATAGTAAGTCCTGTGAATCCCAGTCCAATTAATCAGTTCAACACTCAATCCATTAACATAGTCAGTCTTTTAAATTCCGGTCCGATCGATCATTGAATCGGTAAATCAGCCATCACATTCAATCATGCAAATTCTGATCCGACCAATTTGTGAATCGACAATCAGTCAGCACAGCCAGTCCCATGAATTCCAGTAAGATCAAACAGTGAATCATTCAACCAGCCAAAATGAGCTTGTAAATATTGATCAAATTATTCTATGAATCGATCAGCTAATTTAAACAATTAGTGCTGTAAATTCTGATCCACTCAATCGGTGATCATCCAGTCTTTCAATATATGATTTGTCGACAGAATTTGAACCCAAAACAAATCATACTTAAACGAAGAAATTGAGCCAACAAGCCAAGCAGCCAAATACGTTCTTAGCTAATCATCCAGCCAATACCGTGCTCCATCGATCAGCCAGCCATTGTGCGATCAGTCGGTCACATATCTGAAAGCTATAAACACACGCTCGTTCTAACCACACTGCCCTCCCCCCCCTCTCTCTCTCTCTCTTCCCCCCTACCCTCCGCTTCCAGCCCATCCCCAGCTGTCACTCTTTGAAATAGCCATTCATCACAAAGATAGGATGGGCAGAATGAGATAGAGAAAGATAGTGCAAATTTTTTTTTTAAGTTTTAGAACACATTTTTCTTCATTATGAACATTTTTTTTCTTTAATAGTGTATTATAATGCCCATTGTGCGATTTAATGCTGTATTTGAAAGAATTTATCGTTGCCATTCTGAAAATGAAATTAAAACACAAATCCGGTCAAAATGTGATTGAAAGCCTGTAAAAAAAACACACACACACACGAGCGCGCGCACACACGCAGAGCGAGAGCGAGAGAGAGAGAGAGAGAGAGAGAGAGAGAGAGGCAGACAGACAGAGACAGAGACAGAGAGAGAGAGAGAGAGAGAGAGAGAGGGAGAGAGAGCGAGAGACTGAGTGAGACAGACAGAGAGAGGAGCCTACTTTCGCCATGTAGTGTAAGGCCCCAAAAGGCACATAAGGAGCCCAGACGACGGTGAAGACGTAGTGAAGTATAGTGGCTGTGTACTCCGTGTCACTTTCCATGAAGATCACCAGAGCGAAACACCCTAGTGTCACCTGTCGAGTAATGATTACACAATAATACAGCACACTGCAGTTTAGATTGCGTTGGTAACACCTCAATAGACAGACCGCATGATTACACAGAATAATGCCAGAACAGGAGATAATCATCGCACAAGTAGAGGCAATGGTGATAATCATCGCACAAGTAGAGGCAATGGTGATAATCATCGCACAAGTAGAGGCAATGGTGATATATCGACAGATGATGTAGAGGCAATGGTGATATATCGACAGATGATGTAGAGGCAATGGTGATATCTCGACAGATGATCAACACATAATTAAATGCAGCGCAATCCCAAAGATTGAAAAGATCATCACATAAGGACATATAATAGCAAGATCGTGACAGACAACCATAACACAGTTAAATGTGATGGCTTGACTAAGATAGACCATTATCATTCATTTAAATACAATGATAACACCACAATAGATACATGTCACATGATTTCACAAAATCATGTAAATATCGTGGTGGTAAAACTACAATTAAAAAAAAATCATCATGTGATTAAATACAATGGAAAGATAACAATACGCAATCTTCACACATCTACATGCAGTAGGAACACGGTGATAGATAATAATGAGTACAAACAATAACAGCTTCACGATAATCAACATGTAATGGCGTGAGATCGTAATGCCACGAAAGATTATATTCACTCGATTAAATGTGATGATAACAGAACCACAGATCATCAAGATACAATCACATGGAATGGTAACACCACTACAGACAGTCAGCACACGATTACATGTTATAGCAAGATCAAGATAGACAACCATTACACGATCACATTCGATACTAACACCATGAAAGATAATTATCAAACGATTGCATGCGAGGGTAAAACCATAATGAAAGATAACGACACAACTACGTGCACTAATAACATCACATCAGGCAATCATGACACGATTATATATATTTTTATGCCATGACAGCACCACGATAGATAACCATCACACGATAGTATGCAATGTAACGCTTTGAAAAAGGCTACAGTCATTATACAATCACATGATCTGGTAAAACCACGCAAGACAATCATCCCACGGTGGCGTGCTGATAAAATGTTCAACTGTGAAAGTAAGATATATGCCACATAAATTCGATGGTAACTACAAAAAGTAACACACTTCAAACAAAACTGTCAAACACATCGTGTACATACTCTTCTTTTATAAATGTTTTGGCTGTTTCTTGAAAAACAAAATTACACCTCTTTTGGCTGCTGCGCCGAAACGCATATAGGACAGATTCATTAACATACTTACGCTGACCCCCTTCCCCTAAACACCGCTCATATCAATTTGTGAAAGTGCGATGTATGTCAGGATGAGAAAAAAGCATTCACAAAACTTGGGAAGGGTGTACAGATGATTTGTACAATTTGCAAAGCGTGTAGGAATTGTTCTTTTATCTTCGAGAGTTTGGGATGCTTACAAACCTTGAGAATGGTGGTGTGAATGGTTCTTTCATCAGAGTATATTTGAATATCCATTAAAACAGACAAAAACTTGCGAAAGGGGCATACACTGTATTTCTTTTCTATTCTGAAATTGTTAAGGATAATCATTAATGAATTCTCTTCTTTTTTTTTCTCTAATATCTTCAGCAGATTCTTTTGCTCATGAAAGTGTCCATTAAAAATGCGTACATGTTTGAACTGGGCTTCGTTTACTTTTATTTCATTCATTCTTTTCCTGATCACTGTTTCGCTTTCTCTGTTTATCGCGAACTAACCGAGCTTATGAAAGATGCATGCTATCCACTGTATAGAAGGGGGACGTGATATGAACTTCATGAATGTTGTGACCTTACCAAGACGACGAGCGGGGTGAGGCAGAAGAGCCAGGTTGAGGACCGACGGCAGACGAAGGAGGCGGCATACACCCAGAGCACGCCCGCCACCGCGTACAGAGCAACCAGTATGGCCAGGGAGTACACCGACCCCTTCGCTTCAAATATCGCCATCTGACACAAACGTGACGCAGCGGTTAGTTGTTGTGACTTTGTTCTTCCAGAATGATCATATCCTCTTTGTACAACATGTACCCCTTCACTTCAAATATCGCCATCTGACACAAACGTGACGCAGCAGTTAGTTGTTGTGACTTTGTTCTTCCAGAAGGATCAATATCCTCTTTGTACAACATGTACCCCTTCACTTCAAATATCGCCATCTGACACAAACGTGACGCAGCAGTTAGTTGTTGTGACGGTTCGAACAGAATGATCGTCATCTAACTCTAACTTAATGGAGTAGTTAGTTGTTGTGACTTTGTTCTTCCAGAATGATAATATCCTCTTTGTACAAAATGAATCCCTTCGCTTCAAATATCACCATCTGACACAAACGTGAAGGAGCAGTTAGCTGTTGTGGGTTTGTTCGTACAGAATGATCATCATGTAACACTAACGTGATGGTTAACGTGATGAAGGAGTTAGCTGTTATGACTTTGTTCTTACAGAATGGTCATCATTTGACACTAACGTGATGGTGCTGTCAGTTTTGGCTTTGTTTGTACAAAATGGTCGTGTTATTGTACAGCATGAGCATATTCTTGGGTCTTGTTTCTTTTTGTGTCATGACTTTGTACAAAATGGTCTCAATCCGGTTGTGTAGCATGACCATGTTCTCTATGTAGCTGTACAAGAAAGCGACATAATCTGGCTCTACAATATGGCCGTATTCTTCATTTCACAGGACATACTCTTTATTGGACTCTTTTTTTTCTGTAAAAACAAACAAAACAGAGCTCATGAGACACAAACCACTGCCAACATTCCAACCACAGCTGATGAAGGCCCAGTCAAGGAGGTCCAACTCTTTGTACAGCCGAGCAGTGTGGCTGATACACACGAGGGCACGTGTCCGAGGTGTCACCGAAAAGACAGGCGAGGCACGAGCGGCCTTTGTCATGATGATCAACAGCTACACCTCAAGGGAACTGTCAAGTCGGTCATGCTGTACGACTCTGAGACGAGAAGGAAGACAGAAATGATGCCTCAGAAGAGACAGACAGTCATTAACACCTGTCCAAGGCGCGTGCTTATTGTCCGGTAGCCAGACAAAAACAATAACAAGGAGTTGTGGCCAAGGGCGGGACAGGAGCCAATCACTACTCAAATCATGTGGGGGCTGGATGGGATTCAGCCTTCGGAAGTTCTCATCCAACGCCACCCGTAACTCTCTGACGTGGAATCCACGAGAGATTAGGAAGAAGGAACGACTCGGAACCAGCTCGAGAAAAGACAGACATGTGGGGAGGCAGGGGGAAGGGGGTGGAAACAAATTGGACAGAAACAGAAAGGGCAGGCCAGAGTGGTGTGTACCCCTGGGGAAACATTGACAGCTTATGCTCCCATGCGGACGACAAGCCCAGGTAACTCGGGAAGCTGTTTCTTTGCCTCTGACAGTATAGGTTATTTCTAAAATTAAGTAACTTGTTTGTCAAAGTATGTGTAGGTTGCTTCTTAAAATAAACACATTATTTTTTAAGGTAATTAAGTTGTTTCTTAAAGCAAGCTGTTAGTAAAAATAAGGATTTTTGTTAAAAAGAAAGTACGTTGCTCGTTAAAGCAAACTCGGTTGTTTTTTTTTCCTCAAAGGAAGTATATTGTTGGTTAAAGTAAGTTGTTTCTTAAAGTGAGTTCGTTGTTTCTTAAAGGGAGCAAGCTGTTCCTTAAAGTAAGTTGTTTCTGAAAGTAAGTTGTTTCTGAAAGTAAGTTGTTTCTTATAATAAGTACGTTGCTTAAATCCGGTAGTCGTTAAGTACGTTGCTGTTGTTGTTGTTTTTTTAGGTGAGGCTTTTATAAATGAATACGCTGTTTCGTAAAGTTAAGTTGTTCCTTTAAACCAAATACGTTGCTTCTAAAAGCAAGCATGTAGTTTCTTAAAGCCAAAAAAAAAATTGCTTCTTTCAAAAACAAATACGTAGTTTTTGAAAAAATATACGTAGTTTGTGAAAGTGAGTAATCATTTCTTAAAGTAAGTACATTGTTTCTTAAAGTAAGTTGGCTGTTTCTTAGAATAAGAACATTGTTTCTTGATTTAAGTTATTTCTTAAAGTAAGTTCTTTTTGCCGTCTCATCTGCTTTAGCACCTGAGTGGTGCTGCACCTACGTCTCTTATTACGGCCCCAATCCACGGCACAGCATGGCCAGTCCCGCCACAACACCAGCAACGGTAATCCACAAGGAACAGTCAATGTCAAGTCACCAGGAGGCAACCAGTCAGACGGGATACTGCATTGCTGCTGAGTCACTTCAGTGGTGTTCAGTGGCGCCTGCTCTGATCCAACAGACGCAGGACACCATCCACTAAGCCCACTAATGACACCTATAATAGATTGATCGCAGAGCCAGCGCACGTATGCCCTCCCTCCAGAAAACACCATCATGTCCATCCGACGACAGTCCCCATGAATCTGCCGATACCGGTGATCCCGACAGAACCAAATTAAGAGCGCAGACGTGGAGAGGCAATCGAAACTGGGGTCACCATGAGAGAATGCCATGAAGGGCCACAGAATTCGAGACTTTTTTTTTTCCTGCTGAGGGATGAGGATGATAGAGATGATGTAACGGATTTCCATTTAGTTATGAGACAGCGCTGTACTCTACGCTTACTTTCATGACATATCCCAGCGTCACCCAGGCCCGAAAGATACAGACGCTGCAGTGTTGGTCAAAAAATTTCAGCTATGCTATCACAGATGCATCCATTGGGTGAATGAAACTTGAGTGTATGGTCCGGCGTTTCCCAATCTGCGCCCATAGCAAACTTAACTCTGGGTAACAGCCGGCTGGGACAGAAAAATCCCACAAAAATGACTCTGGTGGGAATCGACCCCACGACCTCCAAGCCGGGTGTCCACAACGCTAACCACTTCATGCCGGCGACTGGTAAGTACGCTGGGTTTTTTTTAGAGTAAAGTAAGTGTGCTTTTTTTTAAGTAAGTTTTTTTAACGAAATAAACAAAGTTGTTTCTTAAAATAAGGACGCTGTTTCTTTAAGTAAGTTGTTTTTTAGAGTAAAGAAAGTAAGTTTGTTTCTTAAAGTAAAGTTCCTAAAAGCAAGTTATTTCTTAAGAGTAAGTTGTTTATTTGTTGTGATTCTGCGCCCTTACTTCTTCTTTGTTGTGATTTTGTGTGGAAATGGACAAATAGCCCACTGTTCATACAACATGGATAGATTTTTTAATCTTTTTTTTCTGTGCTGTAGGTTTGCACACAATCGTTTTTGTGTTAAAAAATGGACACATTGTCTTTGTGTATGCTTCTTCTGTGTGTGTTTGGAATCCAGTTTCGAAGCGTCCTGGTTTACCTGTGGTGACAGAAAAATAAACAGCTGACAATGTTAAACCTGAGGGTTTCACCTGTCTCCTTCCTTGCTCCCCCTTGACACAAATCTTTCCTTGTTTTCTCTCTGTCCATGATTCAGGTTCTACAATATGATCACAGTGTGATTCAGTTTGTTTTCGCTGCGATCTGACATGTGCATTTATGCTGAATAAAGAACAACAGAATTCGTGTTCAACAACATGACATGATATACATGATTTAGTTTATTTTCGCTGCGATCTGATATGTGCATTCATGCTGAATAAAGAACAACAGAATTCGTGTTCAACAACATATGACATGATATACATCATTTTTCTCAAATCAGTTTTTTTAAGAAGAGGGGGTGTTAATTTGCCACACAAATACATCTTTGAAACCCTTTTCAGAGCATACACACGAGACAGAGAGACAGAGACAGAGACAGAGAGAGAAAGAGAGAGAGAGAGAGAGAGAGAGAGAGAGAGAGAGGAGAGAGAGAGAGAGAGAGAGAGCTCTTGTTTAGTTTTGTAGACACCTAATTTGCAGTTTTGCTTTTGTTTTTTCTTCTATGCAAAAGAAACACACTGTACCCCCTTGACATGAAGGCCATTACCCAATGTCAATAAAAGATGTCTGTGTCAGTGTCAGTCTCTCTTTCTCTCTCTGTCTGTCTGTCTCTCTCTCTCCTCTCTCTCTCTCTCTCTCTCTCTCTCTCTTTCTCTCTCTCTCTCTCTCTCTCTCTCTCTCTCTCTCCCCCCCCCCCCCCCCCCCCCCCCCCCCCCCCCCCCCCCCCCCCCACCGACTGATCTGACTTTACGTTTGATCATTCCAACGCTTTCGACCACAAAAATCCTGGTTGCTGGGAAGCGAAACGCGATTCCTTACCCGTGACACACCGCCAGAGCAAGAGGAGCAGCGATGCCGGGATGATGAATTCGACGACGTCGATGGCGGTTATGGTCCCATAATACATCCACCGGCTCACGCCGATCACAGCCATGTAGCTTCGGAGACGTTCCTGCACATGGGAGTTACACGCTCTTTGTTACACTCTTTAGTTATACATCTAGCCACAAAAAAACAAAAAAAAGAAATGGTACAAAGCGACGAAAAGCGGTGTTGAGAATACACAGTATTAGGAAAAAATGGGTGAAAATTATTTCAAGTGGTGCAGAGTATACAGCAGAATTATAACTGGTGTTCTGTATTAGGCACCATGAGAGGATTTGCCACAACCACAACTTGCTGTGACATGCTGAGCAGTCTCACTAATGGGACGAAAGGGGACTCAAGGCAGATGTAAACAAATGGTTCCGTCACAACACAGAATTAAATGTTCCCCGTACTCTGTCAGTGTGGGTCACCTCATCTCTCCTTCCCTTCTCTCCCTCTTCCGTCCCCCACCCCTCTTTTCAAAAACTTTACTGGTCATTTTCTCAGTGACCGGGGATTGTTTACCTGCGCTTGTTTTTCTCCCCCGTTACTTACTATCCTCGTTGTGTTTAATTGTTTTCTCCCCGTTACTTACTGCCCTCGTTGTGTTTGATTTTTTTTGTCTTTTTTTTGGTCATTGTCTTCCCGAAAAAGATCAATAGGTCGAAGGTCGTTGCTTTAGTCTTGGTTGCGTTCATTAAGCGACCCAATATTTCGTTTGCTTTCATGTTTTAACTTCAACCTGCGACAACGTCAAAATTAGGTAGACCCTTAAAAGTGAAGAAGATTAATAAAGGGATATAAACATTTTTGCATACACTACCGGTAATATTAAAATTTCTTTGATGCTTCTTTCATTCAAATCCTCAGTAAGAAAAACTGCATGCATGGGCTCTTGAAAACTGCTATTCTGAACGAAACCATTGTTTTAACTTAGCTTGGACACCTGTTTGGGAAAAGTAGTTTTTAGCCTCGAGCTATACATTCACAAGCACGCACACACACACATGTGTGCACGCGCACGAATGCACGCACGCACGCACACACACACACACACACACACACACACACACACACACACACACACACACACACCACACACACACACACAGCGCGCGCATGCTTTACAACAAACATCTCGACCGTTTTTATCAACGCAGCCGTTTGCTTCCCGTTTTCACCTTTCTCTCGGCGATCAATCTGTGGGCGTACGTAGAGACAGTGAGAAACAATGCCAGACCCAGGAACAATACCGGGACCCAGTCCAAGTCCCCGCGGTTCTTGTTTCTGGATAGGGAGGGCCAAGGCTGCAGCCAGGCCGATACACTGGGGGCGAGAGTGACGTCCCTTGCTTGCTGCTCCTGCTGCTGTTGCTGTCGGGGGTTGTGGCGGCGGAATCGGGGGAGTTTCTGGTGACGTTGGCCAGGAAGGATATGAGATGAGGTAACGCCAGTGCGCATGAGGCGTTGTAGTGCAGTCTGTACACTCCTCCGTTCTGGTAAAGATGAGGAAGAAGGGAAAAGACCGTTGTGAACACGCATGCATGCGCGTGCGCGCCCGCGTACACACACACACATACACCTCTCATTTTAAGTCAGTAATGCACACAGCCTACGTGCACACAAAGCGTGAACGCACATGCATGCACCCGCGCGCTCGCGAGTACACACACACACACACACACACACACACACACACACACACACACACACACACACACACACACACACGCACTACACACACAACACACTCTCACTCACACACACACAC
Organism: Conus ventricosus; assembly: GCA_018398815.1. Lineage (NCBI taxonomy): Eukaryota > Metazoa > Mollusca > Gastropoda > Neogastropoda > Conidae > Conus > Conus ventricosus. Next base: position 27,948,138 of record CM031598.1, on the reverse strand, counting down.
ACACACACACACACACCCCACACACACACACACACACACACGAGTAGGATTAAAACTTGCATTCGGAATGAAAGGAAAAGGAGGCAAAAAACTCGTATACCTGATTTTAAATGCACGAGTGTTTGTGCGCGCATACCAGTGTGTGTGTGTGTGTGTGTGTGTGTGTGTGTGTGTGTGTGTGTGTGTGTGTGTGTGCAGATCTGTCTATAATTTTTGTCAAATGATGTCGTCTACTTATCGAAAACAAAAGTTTCTATTGTCAAAGTATATTAGATTATATCTCAAGTGTTGTAAATTGTTGGTCTATGTCAGCATTGACTAGCTTATGTTTTATTTTGGCTTGTTTGTTTTCCTGTTCCTGTTATTGCTTTAAACTCACCCTTCCTTCATATCCCAAATGGGGCAAAAGGAATAGATATGGTATTGTATGGTATTGTATTGTATTGTGTGTGTGTGTGTTTGTGTGTGTGTGTGTGTGTGCGTGTGCGTGCGTGTGTGCGTGCGTGCGTGCGTGCGTGCGTGCGTGCGTGCGTGCGTGCGTGCGTGGTGCGTGCAGTGCGTGTGAGTGATGTGTGTGTGTGTGTGTGTGTGTGTGTGTGTGTGTGTGTGTGTGTGTGTGTGCGGCGCGCGCGTGCGTACGTGTGTGTGTGTGTTTGTATATCCTCGTCTGGACGTGTGAGTGCATATACGTGTGTATGCGTTTCTGGCACTTTGAAATTTACC
>CM031598.1:27933321-27946415 GCA_018398815.1 Conus ventricosus | reverse complement strand
GGGGAAAAGGGGAGGGTTGCAACAGAGTTGGAAAGAATAAAGTCTGAAAATCGCAGTGAAATAGACACCAGTTCTGAGTCAGTAGGCCGCAGACAAAGTTGCGCACCTAGACTTAAACTCCCACTGTTCAGGAGAGAAACTGATTCAATCGACGCCTATATCAGTCGGTTTGAATCGGTTGCCGAGCACGAGGGCTGGCCTGAAGATGACTGGGCAATAAACCTGTCTGCCTTGTTGACAGGTCGTGCGTTACACACAGTTTCCACCTTACCCAAGGTGATCAGAGAGATTTTGACAAGGTAAAACAAGCAGTACTAAAGGCATATGATTTGACTGAAGAATAGCCGAGTGTTGAGATGGGCAATGACACTCCAACCCTACGCTTCCACATCAAATACATACCTGGACGAGAGAATGTAGGGGCAGACTATTTCAGCCGGGCACTGTAAATATGTAGTGTGTGCGTGTGTCTTTTGCAGTGTCGCGTATGCGTGACGTGGCTGGTTGCAGGCCACGTGTATGAAGAGAAAGGGAGAGAATTTCCGTAGAAACATAAGGGTTATATGGCCACACGACTTAGAGCTGGTGGAGATTTCAGATTTATGTTGATATTTGCTTTGATAGTGTGTATGTATTGATTTTTCTCTATAATTTTTGTTTGCAAGACAAATCTTGCGTGCGTTCTCTGGTGTAAGTAGGCTTATGAGAGGCCGATATTAGCACTGGTTTTAAATGGGAAAATTATGAGTTTCATCTCCTTGAATGTTAAGTTTTAGCCAATGCAGGGCATTGTCTTCGAGTGGGGGGAATTTGTCAAGGAGCGTGAAACCTCTCAAAAGGCATTTAGACGCTTGGAGACAAGGGACATTGTACGTGGTATACAAATAGGTAATTGACCAATTAACACGGCGCGGCGAAGTGGTCAGATGACAAACAACACCTAGGAGGAGAGTTCGGACCTGCCTGGTGGCGAAAGGGGGAAGGGTTGTAACCACTACGACCTCGGGGCCCCAAGTGAGCGCTAAATGCTCGGTCAGCTGAGGTTCTTGTGTAAACAGTCAGTGAAGAGCAGGGGGCCTTGGATTTGTTCAGATGGTATTGCCGTGGGTCACTGTGTTGGTTCTATTGTCAGGCTGGCTGAATGTGTGTGGAGGTTGTAGTAACCCTCCTTAAGATAATTACTGTGTTAACTGACCACGAAGTCGGCGGGAATTCTCGATGTCCATCTGGGGCTAAGTGTGTGTTTGCTAATCAATTAGGTAGGGGTGTGTGTAAATGCTGATGTGTGTGGAATGTAGCGAGTGGAGAATTCAGGGTACTTGTGAACTAGGGGTTTGAGAAGCAGCGTGGACAAAGGCATGACCCGAAGGGGAATCCTTTGTTTCCCTCCCTATATAAACTGAGGGAGAACAACGTGTGAGAACAACACCAGGAGAGAGAGAGAGAGAAGGCAGAGGAGTGAGCAGGACAGAGAAAGGGTCGAGAGAAACGTGGTCTGGGAGATTGAAGAAAACAGCTAAGTCTTAGGGTTGAAGACAAGCTGGAAGAGAAGAAAACTAAGTTTGAAGCCCAGAGGTGGGTGAAGACAGACAAACTGACATTGAACCCAGAGGTGGGTGAAAGAGACGAAGAAGAAGAGTTCTACGTCGAGATCCCAGAGACGACCACGAAGACCCAGTCCTGAAGCCTGGAGCCAGTCAACCAAGGGCATCACCATCAAGCAGTGCTGAAGAAGACGTGAAGAGACTTTTTTTCAAGAACTGTGGTGTGGTGTGAAAGCGTGGTTGTGTGTGTGAAAATCTGGCCAGGTAAGAAGTCATTTTTATTATAACCCGGGATTAGGAAGTCTTGATCTTTGATGTTTTGATATTTCATTGTGTGTGATTTGATTGTTCATGATTAATTATAAGTAGCATAGAAATTGTATTTCTTGTTCTCAGTCGTGTTAGGAAAGAAACGAATGCGTGACATCCCATTCCCAGAGAGAGGTGAATGTTTGGTGGGTGCATGAGTGTGCATATGCGTGTATGAGTGCAAAGATAACCTTGGTGTGTTAAGCCTGACTAATAATACATCAACTTAGTGCACTTAAGCAATACCATCACGATTTCCCCCGTCCTGGACATTGAGACTGGCGATCATGAGGAAACTTGTGGGGACGGACTGGGGGCTGACGAACGTATCCTGAAGAGACTCTATACAGGGAGAGTCCGACCGTAGTTGAGTACGGGACGTCAGCATGGGCATCAGCTGCAAAGTCTAACCTCGACCATCTCAGTAAGATACAGAACCAAGCTCAGCGTGTCATAACTGGCGCCATGAGATCCACCCCAATCCTGAAGATGGACGAGACCACTGGGCTACAGTCATTGGAGGACAGAAGGGACACAAAGATCCTCATCCAAGCAGCAAAATTCAAACGCCTTGAAAACCATCCAATGAACAACAGAATGAGCAGACCCACCAAGAGCCGGTTGAAAAGAGGCAGCTTCATCCACCAGTCAGACGCCTTGAAAGACAAACTCCAGTCTTGATGGAACATGAAGCAAAGCCTATCCCGGCAAATGTCACCCACCCATCTTGGAAGAGGCAGGTGTTCCCAACAGTCGTCACCAGCATTCCCGGAGTGGAGAAGAGAGGAATACAGTCAGACACCCAAAGGAACGCTCTGGCCATGGAGTACATCTGCAACCAGTATCCCCAGGAAGATTGGACCCATGTCTTCACAGATGGCTCCGCCACAGAGGCAACGAGGGATGGTGGAGCTGGAATCTTCCTCCGATACAAAGACGGAGATGAAGAAATTGCAATTCCAACAGGAAAGTACTCCACCAACTTCCGAGCTGAGCGAGAAGCCCTCTGTGAGGCAGCCACAACAGTCTTGCAGAACTCCAAACGAACAACGGGGCAGGTGTGGTCTTCTCTGACGCTCTCTCCGTGCTCCAAGCCCTCAAGAACTCCCGCTGCAAAGAACAGAACCATCTCTCTTCAGCCCTTGTTGCCCTGAGTGCCAGAGTGGAGAAAGTGGTGATACAATGGGTACCAGCACACTGTGGCATCAGAGGCAATGAAAAAGCGGACATTCTGGCAAAAGACGGTGCACAGAAGGAGCAGGCCAACAACCTGGTGTCATACGATGAAATTAGGACAATCATCAAGGCACAACAAGGAATAAAATGGCGCCTCCTGCATCCCAAATACAACCCAGAAGACACATACCATTTGCTGGGACGACGGGAACAGGTCTCCGCCTGAGGACTGGACACAATCGCCTGCTCCACCACATGCACACAAAATTTGGCATTGGACAGAGTGGAGAGTTCCCTTGTGGTGAGGGACCAATGACAACTGACCACATCCTTCAAGTCTGTCTGTACGACGTATGCAGCATCCAGGAGAAAGTACTGGCCAACACCGACAGCAGTGGAAGCCAAGCTGTACGGCACCCTGGAGGAGCTGCGACGGACGGCAGCCTTCATCGAGGACACCGGGCTGCTCATCTAACGGGATGGCGAACGAGGAAGAAGAAGAAGAAGAACTTAATACTATCCACATCGTCTTTATTTATGTGAGTTGGAGAACCGAGAGGGGGAGGGGGAGCGGGCATAAGGGTCTATCGGGGAAGGTGGTGGTTCTGTTTGTTGGCTATGTTTACTGAATAAGTATACTATCCATATAATCATCATTCAACTGACTGGGAGAATTGAGGAAGGGGGGGGGCGGACATGCAGGTGGATCAGGGACAGTGGCAGTAGTGGGGTGGACACACTGTGTATCAACAAGTGCACTGTGGTCTTTCAGATTCAAAGTTTACCCATTTCTGTAAATCACTTAACTTGACACCTACACTAATGTATTCATTCATAGCTATGAACAGAACAGACAGTGTTGGGAGAAAACAAAGGCGATGGTTCAGAAGCTTTGCCCTTAATTCAGTTTTTAATCCACTTAAAACCACCAAGATCTTCGATTCATACAAGCTGAACTTTGTTTACATGTTACAGGAGGCCAGAAAGAAAACCTTTTCAACTATCCACCGCCATGATTGTTTTCCCAGCACCATTCACAGGAAAGCGCTATGATTGATGCATGGAACGATAGCTATTCTTTATAAACCCACCTGTGATTTTTCCTGCCTGTGACAAAGGCACAGTGATGGTGAGCACGTTGTCCTGGCGGCGGACAAGACTGGCGCCTCGCACGTGCGACCTGACCACCCTCAGCACTCTGTCCGTGTTGGTGCCCTCACGCACTGTCATGCTGTGTACACCAGCAGAACATGAACTGAAATGGCCACATACTAACAATGTGGAGCTAGTGAGCGAGAGAGTGAATTGGAAGGTGGTTTTATTATTTTTTTATATTTAGATAATTTCAAGTTTAGACGTTGTCTCTGAGAGCAACTCTGCAAATTTTGATACAAATGGCTAAACTGTTTTCAACTATTTTTGCAAAAAGACAGACACCCAGACAAATTAATAAACAGACAGAACCAAAAGCAACATGCATTTTTTTTTCTGACCGCGTCGATATTATGTGGCAAGTGGAGAAAGGGGGCATAAACGCATGTAAAACTGCCGCGTGGGTAAACTCGTTAGAATCCATGTACACCCAAAAATGCACAGCCAAGAAACTTTGCAAATACACTGAGCAGCCAAACAATTGTCAAGTAGTATACCGTGAAATGAATAGCAGATATATTAGCTTACTTTAGGCAGTAACCAACGCTGAAGTGCTCTTTCAAGAAGTCAGACGACCCGACACAACGGAGGCGACCTCGGCTGAGAACCACCTTCCTGTCTGATAATAGAAAGAAGCGAAAATAAACATCATGGGACACGTATTTACATCCGTCAACAGTCTGTGTACAAACAGACCACCGAACTGTCCCATTCCCCAGCACACATGCATACATACATACACACACATACAATTTCTCTCTCTCTCTCTCTCTCTCTCTCTCTCTCTCTCTCTCTCTCCACTCCTCTCTCTCTCCACACACACACACACACACACACACACACACACACACACAATCAGATGTACGCAAACATAATTATGTAAACTTGACCCAGCGCTGGTTTATTTCGGCGCAAAATGAATACATTTAAAACAAAACAAAACAACCTTCGCGAAGGTTCCATTTCTTCATTAGTTAAAACTATCAGAAGAATTAGACTTCCTAATTTTCCGATAATTGACCGATTCTGTGTAGATAGTCTGTTGATTCGTTTTCAAAATATCGTTTGATCATGACGTGGATACTAAATACTCAAACGATTCAAATTCAAATACTCAAACGATTCTTCTTAGAACTCTAACCGATGGAAAGAGACTGCAAAGTTGAGTTGTTAGGTCATGATATCCCGGCAATTAGGATTGCTCATCTGAAATATTGCAAGTATCACAAAAAAAAACAAAAAAACTTTCAAGTACTGAATTAATTCTCCAACTTAAAGATATTGATTTGTCACTTTATAGCCAGACTTAGACTACAGAGAGTGGTCATTTCAAATATGATTGCAAATTTCACATAAAAAAGCATACAATTTCTCCTTTGTGAACTCCTGATTGTTTCAGATATGATGAAAATAACATTTATGTAGAAGAACACGTAGTCTCTGCTTCTGCAGTGTAACTTGGTCAGTCGCTTGACTCACCGCTGTAGTAGTCCGCCTCATCCATGTGCTTGGAGGTGAACACGATGACACGCCCCTCTTTCTTCTCGTGCAAGAGTCTCAGCAGGTGACGGCGTTCGTCTGGCTCCATACCTAGCGTGGGCTCGTCCAGCAAGATTACCTGTACATGACATTACCTGTACATGACATTACCTGTACATGATATCACCTGTATATGACATTACATATACATGATATCACCTGTACATGACATTACCTGTACATGATATCACCTGTACATGACATTACCTGTACATGATATCACCTGTACATGACATTACCTGTACATGATATCACCTGTACATGACATTACCTGTACATGATATTGTATCTGTATACTTTATGTGGAGGGTTAAGGAATCAAATTACCTGTACATGATATTCTATTAACATACTTTGTGTAGGAAGTTATGGAATCAAATTACCTGTACATGATATTTTATCTGCATACTTCATGTAGAGGGTTATGGAATCAAATTACCTGTACATCATATTCCATCTACATACTTTATATAGGGAGTTATAGAATCAATTTTCTGTACACGTTATATTCTATGTACATATTTTATGTAGGGAGTTACAAAATCAAATTACCTGTACACAATATTCTGTCCACATAGTTTATGTAGGCAGTTATAGAATCAAAATACTGTACACGATATTCTATTTATATACAATATAATAGGGAGTTACAGAAATTAGATACTTTGCTTTTCTTGTTGATCAAAGCTTTTTTATCTAATGACTATGCCAGGCCTGTGAAGAAACTGACAAGATCCTACAGTTGCTACAATCTTCAAAGAATACGCCAATATATATGCCCATCTCTGTTATCACACCTTGCAAAATGCAACCGTCGATATCGCTACCAACTACGCTCTTGGAGGCAAACAGGCTACGTTAGAAACACCAATCATACATGCGACTTCTACCTTCAGATATACACACAAAAAAGTCGTATGCGCAAAAGTTAAAGGCAGCTTAGCGACTTTATTATATCGTCATCACTGCCAGCAATTTTAGGAGTGACTGGAGGATCGCAAAGAGGTAAACTATGGGAGAACTGGGGTATACTACAGATGAAAGGAGAGGAGAAAAGGAGAAAAAGAAGACAGATAAGCAAGTGAAGCGATAGAAAGGAGGGTGCTTGTATCAAAGAGAACTGAACTACAAGTAGAGATAAAGCTATGGAATTTCAGTAAGAATGAACAAAGGCGAATGAATATCAGCTATATGATGAGAAGCAGGTAAAGAGGACATTTAAGCTTGAACCGTATGAACAAAAGTATTGAATGTTGAGCATAAAGAATGAGGAGAGTTTAAAATTCTGGCAACAGTGAATGATGAGGGTTGTGTCCTAGCTAAAATGAACAACAAAAACAAACGAGAGGGATACCACCATCAACAGGAACAATAATGATCCTGTTCCACGACATCATAAACACGAACTGTAGCCTGTTGGTTAAACGTTCCCTCGAAAACAAAACATTCCAGGGTTCAATCGTAGATGCTGTTATATATGAAGGAAAGAGGATTGAACCCTGGGTCCACAAGATGAATAAACGATGGACCATGAACAGTGTCGTCACCTTGGTGTCCACCAGAAGCGCCATGGCCAGAGACAGACGACGTCTCTGACATCCAGTCAGCTCCTGCGCCATCGTCCTTCTCTCGTCGTCCAGGTGAAAGGTAGTCAGCATGGATCCAATCTATACCAACACACCATCAGCGACAGCATTAATCGACTAGAGGATCAAAGCTACGAAGCATTCATACAAAAGAAAGAAGCTACGGACTACTTTAATCAACGAATCTACATTAAGTAAGCATTACCATTGTTTATCACAGAAAACCTCATTCCTTTTGATGTAGATATCAAACGTTTGTTGTAGCTCTAACTGATCCAGCCGGCACTCGGTGGAAATCAGCACCAAATGGATGTTCAATATCATCAAAAATGTTCTTAAATTTCCCAGTTTCTAATTTCATTGATGAAACGTAATTTTTATATCACTAAAGCAATTTATGTAAGCAGTAATTGATTAATCAATATTTTAGTGATGCTGAGTGTCATGGCTAATCGCGAGCCCCTAATAACATTATCTTCACATTCCAGAGTGTGTTTATTGGCTGAACATCCGCATTCCTACGGATTCAACTTCTATATCTCGCCCACTTTCAGTGCTTGCTGAAAAATGCTGGACAAATTTGTTCCTTTCTTCACAGGAAGCCAAAAAAATGGTGTATTTTACCAAGCCCAAATATGTGTCGAGCACACAGAGCCAAAAGCTTGGCAAGAGGTCCTGGAGTTGAACCTTTAAAATATGCTCGTTTTTTATTAACCAATTTAACATAAACATGATGCGTATGAATGAAAAGCTTTCGAGTGTTTCATAGGACTTGCGCTCCCAGTCCACTAGCCCTTAAGAGGTGGGCTAGGTGCTGGTCTTTCGGCTGAGGCGATGTAACTTATGCGGCAGCGTGCGTTTAGCACACGTAACAGAGACCATAACAGTGGAAAGGTCCCCCGAAAAGTTCTGCAAAAACATCATTTGATAGGTTTACCAACGATGGGCAAACGAACACTCTAAAACATCAAAGATAAGAAAAAGAAGAGAAAGAAACAAAAAATAGCACATACTATAAAAACAAACAAACAAACAACAACAAAAAACCCATGCAAAAAAAATAATAAAATTGGGTGGCGCCGTACTTTGGCGACACGTGCTTCTCATTGATATGAGTCAAAAATTCCCATGTAAAAGTATGGTGTGATGATGATATTAAACAATATAAAAACAACACAAATACAATACAACGCTTCACAATGTTTGTTGTTGTCGTTGATTTTCCAAGAAAGCCAACGTGAAACCAACTTTGGAAAGACTCGACTGGAACTGTAGAAGACTTTTTTTCTTGCATAAGAAGCTTATCTGCTGTGACTACTGGTGTTGTCATCATTGCAAAAAAAAAAAAAAAAGTGCTCAGTGGCCTGCATGCACCTGACACAAGCACGCACGCACACACACCACACACACACACACACACACACACACCACAACACGCTCACACACACACACACACACACACACACACACACACACACACACACACACACACATATTACGCACACGCACACAAACACACACACGCATATACATACACGCACACGAACATACACACCCACTAACTCACATTCTCTCTCTCTGTCTCACACACACACACAAACACAGTCACACACACTCTCGTTCACAAACACACACACACTACACACCAGCACACACACGCACGCACGCACGCACACACGCGCACACACGCACACACGCACACGCACACGCACACGCACACACACACACACACACACACCACACACTATACACCAGCTCCGAAAAAACCGACTGGCGACAGCCGACACCGGCACATAAAACAACGTTTATCATATACACACCAACCTCTTGCTCCAGGTCGGAGGGTGGAACGCCCCTCAGGCGGCCGTTGATGTACATGTGTTCCTCCACTGTGAGGTGTCCTAGAATCAGGTTACGTTGTGGACACACGGTGACCACTGAAGACAGATCTGTCTGGTCTCTGATACTCGACACGTTCTGCAGACAGAGTCGTGGCTTTACGTGAGAGAGAGAGAGAGAAGAGAGAGAGAGAGAGAGAGAGAGAGAGAGAGAGAGAGAGAGAGAAAGACAGAATGAGTGTGTGTGTGTGTTTGTGTGTGTTTGTGTGTGTGTGTGTGTGCGTGCGTGTGTGCGAAGCTTTTCGTCAAAGTTACAAATATGCGCATAAATACGCAGACGTACATATCCACACGTATACATACCCGTAAACACAAGTTTGTTCCGCAACATACGAGCACGCACATAGGAATGTGGGCACACACACACACACGCAAACACAAATACGGCATGGACACGACACACATATACGCAGCACTTGCCACACACACACCACACACACACACACAACACACACACACACACACGCGCGCGCGCGCGCGCGTCGCGCGCGCGCCACACACACACACACACACACACACACACACACACACACACACACACACACACACAAACCCATGCGTACGCGTACATAAACGCACGCACGCATGCACCTCCACCCCATCCCTGTCCACCACACACACATACTTTAGGTAAGATTTTGGTTTATTTTCACGCACACACACACACACACACACACACACACACACACACAGAGTCACACACACCATACCCCCACACACCCGCGCGCACGCGCACACACACACAACACACACACACACACCACATATACGCAACAAACGAACTAGTTCATCGAATTTTTACATGCATTTTTCATAAAGTTATCATTTACGTAAAGAATGGCAAGTTGATATGTGCCATTTTGACACCCGACCCTTTTATCCAAACAAAACTAGAATGTTTTGCGATAACTTATTAAAAAAAAAATTAAAAATTGTCGAATTTTTTTTCCCCACGTTCCGTTTTTCGGGAACCGTTTGTGGAATGTTGATCATAATGCTTTAAATCTACTATTTAAAAGGTCAAAATCTTTTAAAAGACATTTTTCCCATTGATTGTTTCAACATTTTGAATGTTTGTGAAATATTGATGTTTACTTCATGAAGTAACTATTTAGAAGGTCTACTACATCTGCGCACAGTAAAATGGGTTCAAGAAAAAACAAACAAAACACCACTTTCCGGTGTAAATGCCAAAAAGCTGTGTTTGTGCGCGTTACGAGCGAGCGCGCGCGCGCGCGCGTGTGTGTATGTGTGTACATTATTTACGATTACCCATTAAAATATGTCCACACATAGTTACCAAATTTTGAATGAAAGCTACGCCACTGGATGGTGATGTCACACCAGCCAGAATGTTGATGAGGGTTGTCTTCCCTGCTCCTGGGTGTCCCAAGATGCACGTGATCTGTCCCTCCACAATGTCCAGATCCAGTCCTACAAAGTCAATAAAGTCTTTGTGTATTCGTGCGCGCGCGCGACCGCGCGCGCACACACACATACACACACACACACACACACACACACACACACACACACACACACAGAGTTCTAGTTCTATGGCCACAGCCGATGTTTCTTCCTTTCTTTGGAATATTTCATACACTTCATAAGCGAATGTGGCCACATTTTCCCATGTTCCGTTGCCTCCTTGACCGGGAGGAGGTTAGTCTATTTTCAGAGTCTTTTGCATGCGTTCCATTTGTTTATCAACTATATTTTGTTAAGAATGCGACAGTCATATGGGTGACGATTTTTTTCCTGATTTGGATAGAGGATTTGAATAACTTTGTGTCCAGTGTTTGGACCATAACCTTTATCAAACTTGCTTCGGCAGAGATTGGAGATATTACCTTAGTCTTCTTCGGCAGAGATTGGAGATATTACCTTAGTCTTCTTCGGCAGAGATTGGAGATATTACCTTAGTCTTCTTCTGAGAGCTGCTGGTTTCTGGATAGCATATTCTGTCTAAATTTGGTGCAGTATCTTTAGCGTATTTAGTTATTGCTTCATTTACTTCAAATCGCTCGACTCCATCGTCAAGGCCAGTCCGACTGCACTTTCATTTCACTTGATCACATATTTTTTCTTTTCTTTTCATCCAAATCTTTTGATCAGTCTGTTCTGCAAAGCGTGGCAGTAGGGCAGACCCTTTTTTCCATTTGTATTAAGCTCTGGGATATCTGGAGCCCACTGGTATTGTTTTCCTACCATGGGATGGTAAAACTGCCCAAACGGCGTGCGAGTTGTGTCTCAACTAAAATATTCGCAGAACTGTTTCCATCTGATTTTTTTTTTTTTTTGTATGCCACTTCGGATATTTTAAACTGCTGAGCTTTTTTCCAATCATCACAAAATAAGTTGAACAGTTGGTTTACAATTACCTGCTGTTTCTCTTGCATCTGATATAACGCAACTCTCTTATAATGTTTGCCTCATTGTTGCAACACTGAGAAAGGTCCTTTTGTTTTATTTTCATTATGATTTTTTTTCTCTGATAAGTACGACAGCCGGGTGATAAATGAGTGTTTCTGCACTCAAATGTGCCGAGAGTTTTCGTATTATGAGTGCGAAGTCAATGCCACTGCTGGTGTCACCTTGCTGTGCTCCCATAGTATATGGGAATGAGATTGTCAGTATGCCAGCAAGCATTTCATCCTGAATTTCTGTCAGTGTAATCACTTGAGGGTTGGTGTCATGCTGATCCCGCACACTTGACCCACTATTCAAATCACCACACAGTATCACCGAGTCTCTAGAGTCATCTTCTTTTTTCCCCCCAAGAAAGTCAAGTCTTTTTTGACGTATTGGATCGGATATAAGTACGCACTGGTGTGCTTTTACCTGCACTGTAGCCTCCTTGATTTACAACAATATAAAATAGAGCAAAATTCAATAATTTCAACGAGTCATTCACTCCACTTGCACATTATAAAAGCTTTGACAATTGGCGATTTTGAAGAACCAGCATCGTCCGACGCATGAGAAAGCCATCACTATCCAGCCGAACCGGTCAGCGGTAAGCGTTCTGACGTCATTTTGACGTCATGTGCATGATTTGGAGATCGCACTGAATAGTCTCGTTGTTAGTTCAGCTTTCCTTTACCCAGTGGCAGCTCCGGTGTAACGATCCATTTTAACTCCCCTCCACTTTTAACTCCCCGGGAGTTAGAATTAGCTCGTGCCAATTTTAACTCCCCGGGAGTTAAAACAAACCACGCCAGAATGACTCCCCCCCACCCCCACTCCTGTTTTAGATTAACTCCCCCACCCCAAAACATTCAGTTTTATGTGTTAGTCACGATATGAGAAATAAACATTTAATATACACCCCCTCACTCACTCCCCCTCTCTCTGTCTGTCTGCCTGTCTGTCTCCCTCTCTCTCCCCCCAACTTTCTTTCAGTCTCTCGCTCACTCTCTCACTCTCCTTGTTTGTCTGTCTGCCTTTTTGCTTGTCTGTCTGTTTGTCTCTCTTAATCTCTCTCCCACTCTCTTTGCTTGTCTCTCTGTCTGCCTATTTGTTTATCTATCTCAGTGTCTCTGTCTCTAGTGTTTTTCCCCCACTCCCCCTCTCTCTGTTTTTCTTTCTTTCTTTTACTCCCCCCCTCTCTCTCTCCTCGCTCTCTCTCTCTCTCCTTCTCCCCCCCCCCCCCCCTCTCTCTCTCCTCTCTCTGTGCATGCTTCTAGTCAGCTTTGTTTACTATTATTAGTATTTATCAAAGACAGATTGGATTAATAGGCTTTTATGTTAGCCTAAGATCTTTATCCTTGTCAAGTAAAGTTTTAAAGTGTCTCATGTGTCTCTCTGCAGTGTGTGTGTGTGATGGGAGGTGGGGAAGGAGGAGGGGCGTTGGCATAGACCAGAAGACTCCCCTTCTATTTTAACTCCCT
>CM031598.1:27882519-27933221 GCA_018398815.1 Conus ventricosus | reverse complement strand
GATTCGAGGATGTCCAGTAGGCTCTGCAAGCTTGAAGAGTTAGCCATGGAGTCTGGCTGGTAGTTCCCGGCATGTTCAGGTACGTGTCCACTCCGGGAAAAGTTTGCCAGCAGACTGTCAAAGATTTTGTATACATTTCAAACTTTAAATACTGAAAGAAGTTAAACCGGGGGGAAATGGGTTTTTTAATTGGGGGGGGGGGTTCCCAAAGTGGGGAAAGGGGTGGGCCCCTAAAGGGGCCAACCCGGTGGGGCCCAAAGGGGCAAAAAACCCGGGGGGGGTCGGGGGGGAAAAAGCCCCAGAAGCGGGAAGATATTTTTTTTTTCGGGAGGTCCCTTTGGGCGGACTCTCTTGGGGTTTTTATTAAACCCTTGTTCCCAAAATTTGTATGGTTTTTTTTTGCGGGAAAGGCACTGTGTCACGAAAATACTTAAATTAAATTAAAATTTGGTTGATGAGGGGGAAAGGAGGGGATCCATAGTTGCTCCACGGGTTTAAAGGAAATTCTTTGGCGGGAAATGAAATTTGGAACTAAAATTTTTTGCTTAGGAGTAAACAGCGGGTTCTTTATCAAGGGGTATGTCAGGGGACCCTCATGAGCGCAAGCCCAAATTCAGAGGGGCTGTTTCCCTTTTGATGTGGCGTGTGGGTTTTAAACGCCCCTCAGCCCAGAATGGCCCTTTCACATTCAGCTGTTTTTAATTGGCAAAGTGCAAAACATTTTCAGCTTCATGGGGAAATTGTTTGGGGTTTATGCCCCCTTTTCACAGGCCCTTAAAGCTGTTCAATGGTGGGGGAAGTTTTGTGGTGGTTAAAATTTCCCCAATTTGGTGCTCCATCGGTTGAAGTCAGCGGGCCCAGCCCTCTGAGTGGGAAAGGTTGTGCCCAAAAGTAACGAAAAAGTTTTTTTAACACCGTCGGGAAAACAGAGGAAGGGCCCCAAAAGGAAAATTCCAAATTTTTTCCCAAGAATAAGATGAAGGGGGTTTTGGGGAAAAGCTTTGAATTCTTAAAGCGACGTTAATCTGGTGACCAGATAGTCAAGAGGGCACAGCAATGATGTCCGGAAAAAATTTCCATGGTTTTCAGCGGAGGGTTTTTTTCCCTCAGGGTGTTTAGCATTTGCCGGGGGGTTTGGTTTGGGGGTTGTAAAGTTTGGGCCCCATCCAGTGGTTAAAGGGGAACCAAAAAAGCGTGAAAACATCTGGGAACTTTGTTTCTCAGTTCCGGGAAAGGCTGGCAGGGGGATATTGGTTATTCCCGCTTGGGGCATCGAAAATGTCTCGGGGCATTTTTTTGGATTTTCACATCGGGGCTGGAGGTACTAAAAAGGCACCGTCGGGTAACAAAAATGAAAATCGGGATTCAACTATGGGATTCCCTGGAGAAGCCCCCGCGTTTGCGGGCCCGGTGTCACGCCCCCAAGTTGTCTTTTTGCGTTAAATCTAAAAAAAGAATTTCAATCAAAAATTGAGCTTTTGGAAAAGAATTTCTCGAAAGATAAATGTTTTCAAAAATTCGGGTGCTACAAAGTAAAACAGCTTCTGTTCTTCGCGATTCGGTGTAAAAAAAAAAGGCGAAAAGGGAAAGTAAGTTTGCCGATGTTAAAAGAAAATTTCTTTCCCCCAAAATTAATTTAAAAAGTTTCAGTTTCCGAACGTTTGGCGGGGCAAAAAAAAAAAGATGTTTTAAAATTTGTTAACATTTTCAAATTTATTTCTTTTATTTTTCTGAGGGGGATGAATTTGGAAATTTTTTTTTTAAAAAAAAAGAAATTAAAAAGTGAGTTGTTTTTTTTTTTTTTTTTTTTTTTGGGGGGGGGGGGTTTCCCGGAACCCGGGAAACACCCCTCAGACCCGGCCCTGTTTTTGGAAATTTCCCAATGTTTCCCCTCTAAAAATTTTTCACTCTTTAAAAAAACCCAATAAAAATTTTTGGCGTTTTTTATTTTTTAAAAAATTTTTCCCGGGGAAGGGATACAAAAGAAAATGTTTTTTGGGGGGAATTCAGACAGAAATTGTCGAAAAAAAATGGGAACTAAGTGTTTAGCTAAAATCCAAGTGAAAATTTATTTGTTACTAGCAACAGAATTGGGAAATTTTTTTTGAAAAATTGCTGTTTTTTTTAAAAAACCCGAAAAAAACAAAATTAAATGTTTTGTGGGGTTGTGTGTGTGTGTGTGTTTTGTGTGTTGTGTGTGTGTGTGGGGTTTTTGTGTCGTGCTTTCGTGCGTGGTGCGTGCGTGCGTGGGAGTGGGGTTGCGGGGGAGTGCGGGGTTTGCGTGGTGGGGGCGAGAGAGGGGGCGTGCGTGAGTGCGGCCCACGCGTGGTGTTTAAAATATATATATATGTGGTTGAGTGTGAGTGTGTGTGTGGTGTGTGTGTTTTCCCCCCGGGGGAAAAAGAGGGGCAAAGGGTTTGTGTGGGGTTTGGGTTTTGTGTTGTGGGGGTGTGTGTGTGTGTGTGTGTTGTGGTGTAGGAACTGTGAGTGCATGTAAATGTGTATGCGTTTTGGAATAAGTGGTAAAACAAGAACACAAAAAACGAAAAACCCAAAAGTACCTGAGGTGTTTTGTGGGCCAGACGGTTTGATCCCAAAAAAGAGCGGAACCTGTTTTCTGGGGGAAAAGAAAGCCCGGGGAAGGCACCCCAGGCGTGAGACAAAACCCAACCCCCAAGCAGAGTTCAGACCCACAGCCAAAAAACCGAAACCCAAACACCAAAATTCCTTTCCCCGTAGAATAAAAAGCAGCTTTTCATCCCGGGGCCCACAGTCGCTGCAGCCCCAAAATAAAGCCTTGCCTCGCCGGCTGGGGGGTTGGCCAGCACCTCCCCTTTTTCAGCGGAGGCCCCATGAAAATGTTCGGGGTGGGTTCCGGCTCGGGGGCGAAAAGAGTCGCGTGTCTGTGTGGGAAAAAGGAGATTCTGGATTCCTCGAAGTCCCAAAGGGACGCTGGGGTTGGTCTTGGGGTTCCCCGGAAATGGTAGGGATGTCGTTAAAGCGGGAAAAGTTGGGTAGAATCTTCTGCGGGGCCGGGATGAAAAGGGCCTTTTGGGAGGGTTTTTTAAAAGGGGCCCCTTCTTTGGTAGGGAAGGGGGCAGCGCTGGGCCCACGCCGGGCCCGGGCCCCCCAAAGAACCCCCGACACTTGGAAAAAAAAATTCTTTTTTAAAATTAACCGGGGGGCCCAAGAAAATTGGATCGGTTTTTAGCGCTTTGGTGGTCGAGCCCCCCGAATCTCTCTTTGGTTCGTTTGGGGCAAGGTATAGGGAAAACCCCTAGTCTGTGCGAATCGGGGTTGGAAGGCAAAATTCAATCGAAAAAAAGGGGTTTTCTTTTGGGAGGGGGTTTAAAAGGGTGGAGATAAAGGGAACTTTTCCCCCCTTTATTTTTAAACCTGCGAAACGAAACTATTTTAATAAGAATCAAAAAAATTTAAACATTGAATTTATTAATCCAAAACCCTTTTTTTAAAATTAAATTTAGAATTATGGGGGTATACTGTAAATTAATGGTAGGAAACCAAAAAAAATTTTTGGTCTCTTTAAACTTCTTAAGACTAAAAGCGTGCCTTTTTTCCTTTTTCCCAAAAATGCTGAAATTTTGATAATACATTCTTTTTCCCAAAAAAAAGAAAGTTTTTGGGGGGTTGGTTAGGGGTCTGTCTGTGGGCAATTTTTAAGAAATTTCCCCTTTGTAGTAAATAAAGATAAAAAATGTGTTTGTTTTATTTAATACACTTTTCTCCATATTTTGTTTGAATGGAACGAGAACCTTCATTCGAGAAAAAGTTCTTTTAAAAAATTTATAATATGCTGGTTTTTACCCATCATTTTTTTTTCTTTTTTTATATATCTTTCCCGGGTGTCCTTTTTAAAAAAAAATTTAAAGAAAGCCCTTTTTGGGCAAAATTTTTTAAAATTTTCTCTCAAAAATTTTAGTTATTCCCAAAATCATCCCCCTTATCCCTCGATCCACTCCCGTTATAAAGTCACCCCCTCCCTGCTTTTTGTATGTCACGGGTAAAAAAGTAAATGTTTAAAAGTTTTGTTCCCAAAGTTTAAAATTAACCAGAAACCCATTTTTCCCTTTGTGGACAAAACCCTTTAAAAAAATGTGTGTTGGTGGGGGGATAATGGCACAGAAACTATTTAAAAAGCTTTAAAACTCGGGCCTTGTTTAAAAAAACGAAATTAAAGACTTAAAAAAACCCAAAAAAAAAAAAAAACCCCAAAGATTTACCGTTTCCGAAAAAACCCGATCGGGGGTGGTGAAAGGGGATTCGGGAAAAGACTAAAAAACCCCGTTAAACACAAAACCCCTGTCTTTGGATTCCAGTGCCCGAACAAAACTGAAAAATTTTCGGCAAAAAAAAATGATAATAAAATGAAAAAAAAATTTATAACAAAAACTGAATAAATAAATTTTTAAAAAAAACACTACGGTTTGGGGTTTTAAAACGTTTTTTAAAACCCAAAAATTCCCGAAAATTTAAGTTATGCAATTTAACCCCTTTTGCAGTTTTTCACCCCAACACACAACACCCACACACACCAAAAAACACACCAAAAACACACCCCACACACGGTGAAAATATACCACAATCGCAATTTACCCCAAAAGGGGCCCCATAAAATTGAATGTTTGTGTGAAAAAAAATTTCCCTTTTAATTCTGCTCTGTTTTTTTAAAAGATCGATTTTACGTCAGCTGATTCCCGGAAAATTTTGATCGAGGAAGGAGTGGTCCGCCATAATTTGGGGCCCTGTTTCCCCTTAAATTTTTCAGGGGTAAAGGTGCTTCCCAAATTCAGTAGTGGGGGGCCAAAACCCAAACCCCGGGGGGGTTCCCCGGGTGGCCCCGGGGTAGGGGAAAGGGGCCTCAGTATGGGGGTTTGCTGCGAAGCAGTGGGAAAAAAAAGGCGGGTGTTCCTACCAGGACGGGGTTTGGGTAAAAAGGTGGGTGTTGTCCTCATGGGGAAAAACCCCAAAGTGTTCTATGGCGGGTTATTGCGGTAAGAGGCGCGGGATAACCTTTAGACCCCGGGGGGGGGATCCTAGGAAAAAGAAACAAACCCCTTGTGCTAAAAGGGAAGGCGTTTCGGGCCATGAGTAAGGGTGAGGCCCCCCCAAAAGAAAAATCCAGGGAAAACGGAGGTATCGGGCCACTGGCGCAAAAATAAAACCCCGATTCCCCGCATCCCTTCCAAAGTTTATGCAGTCCCCAAAATTTGATGTGGGCTCGGGAAAACTTCGGAGACCCCCCGGGGAGGTCGGGAGCGGGCCCTATTCCCCCAAAGGGGCCCACCCCAAGCGGTGGTGGTAAAACAATAAAATTGCTGCCCAAAGCGGGGGGGAAAGAAGGGGAAAAAATCCTTGCTGTTTCCAAGCAAACAGGGAAACCCCCGAATGTCAACATTCTCCCTTGGGGGAAAGCAGAAGGGGGTTTCATAAAAAGGGAAAAATTTGGTTGGGAGAAAGGATGCATCAAGGAAAAAAAATCGAAATTTTTCGGGGGGATGTGTTTCCAAAAGGGACCCCCATTTGGGGGGCCCTTAAAAAACCCTCGCTTTTAAGTAGGGGTACGGACATCAGGTTCGGCGTGAGGGAAAGGGAAACAAAAGGGAGGGGTGTTATTTTTGGTGGGAATTTCATCGCCCGCAAAAGAATAAAAATTTAACACCCAAAACAAAAGGCAGAGATCAAAGGGGTTATATTTTCCTTAAGGGAAAGCAACATCAGGATTTAATTTTCTTTTGCCCCCAAAAAATGTGATCTTTCCCCCAAAATAAATTTAAAAAAACCCAAGGGCAAAAAAAATGCTTTGGGGGTGGGGTGATTTTAAAAAGTCACCAAAAGAGATGGGGCTATGAGGAGAAGGACCCAAAAGAGGCCCAAGGAAAATTGGGATTGGGGGGATTGAAAAATCTTAATTCAAAAAAAAAAGGGTGATGAAAACCAAACCCTTTTACTCTAGGCTGGATGACCCCCAAAAAACAGATATAGCGTTCGCCACAAAAGACCTGTTGTAAGGGGCCCCAAGAAAAAGTCCTTTTAACCGCGGGAAGGAGTGACAACAAGCCCCTTAAACCTAATCCCTAAAATTAAAAGTGTCCACAAGAAAATGTTTTTCCCGTGGAAAAATTTTAGAAAGGGGGAATGGGGTTTTTTGAGATTCACGGATACATAACAAAGCCCCAAAAAATTTGGCGAAGGACCTTAAAAAGGTTCAAGATTTAAAAAGGCCCTTTGAAAAAATGCCCACAGAATCCCTCCCAAAAAGGGCACGAAAAACACAAGCCCTTAAGGACGGAGGAAAATTCAGAAACTGGAAGACTTTGTTACGGGGAAGCCCGGGACGAGCAGAAAGGAGCCTTTAATGGAGGAATAAAATAGCGATGAAGGAAAATAAATGCCAGATTCAAGCTGTCCTGGAAAAGCTGCCAAAAAAAAGTGGAAAAGAAAATGAAAGCCTAAATCTCGACCGGGGGTGGCGCAAAATTTTGGAAAATGGGGTAGAACCCCCTGTAATGAAACCCAAAAAAGTCACACCCTATAACAATCAAAAAATTGGGAAAATTTTCTCTTTGGAAAGAAAGCAGCAGCCCTTCATAGACGTTATTTAAAAAATCAGCAATCAGGAAGGGCCTCCTGAAAATAGAGCTGAAATGCACAAGGGGCCCAAAGGTTTAACTTCATGAGGGGAAAAGCCCAAGGGGAAGTCATGATCAAGCTTTCCCCAGGGGAAAGAAACTTTGGAAAGGGAAAAGGGTTTTTGGGGACTCGTTGAAGAAGTCACTGGAAAAGACGGAACAAAAAAATGAAATTTATTTGCATCTTGGGAAAGAAGGCAAGGAAGTCATTCTAAAAAAATTTTTAAAACCAGCTGGGGGGAAAACCCGGATCAGTACCACAGTGTTTGGGGGGAAGCAGAAAGATCCATTTACAAAAAGGGAAAGGACCCAAAAGAAGGCCCGAAGTACAGACCCCTCAGGGCCCTTTTTAAAAATGCTTAGGAAAGTGATTTTTGGGAAAGGGCTTGTTTAACCAAAAGGGTTGTCTGGCACCCTTTAGGAAAAAAGCTGCTGAGCCCTGAACAGGAAGGGTTCCCCCCAACGAAGAAAAAAGGGAACCAAAAAAAATTAACACGCAAAGCTTTTAGGAAATTTTCCAAAAAAAGAAGACCGTTGCTGTCTGGATTGGGCAAGGAGAAGGGTTGAAAAAGTCTTTGGAAAGGGAAAGGAAATTTTTCTCAAAACTTCGGGAATTGTGGGGGGTCTGGGAGGATGTACACCCGGATCAGCCGTACCACAAAAACGAAAAAACCCAGTTAAAAATTCGGGCCAAAAAAAGCAAGAAGAGGTGCTGAGCAGGGGGAGTATTAAAAAGGAGGAGTCCTTTTGCCAACGCTTTTTCTCTTCTTCTTTGATGACATTGTCGGAATGCCCAAAAAGGGGGCAGGAAAGGGCGATCTAAAGCAGATGATCTGGTGTTTGGTGCTAGGGAAAAGTCACCACCAAAAACAAGGTAACCCCAGACTGCATCAACAAGATCAAAGGGTGGAAAAGGAATGGTTGTCTCTGTCAACTAAAACCCAAAAAAAACCTACAGTCTTGCCTTCCCGCAAGAAGAAGAAAGGCCGGGGAAAATGACATGAACCCAAAAAAAGGCCCTTTAAAAGGGAAAACCCCCCACCTACCCACCTGGGATTTAAATTTGACCCCAGGCTCAATTGGAAACAGCAGATCACCGATGCTGTTGCAAGGCCAAGTTGGGGTGTCAAGGGAGGTGAAAAATCTAAAAAAAGGATTTGACGTTGGAGGAAAAAAAGGGGCCATTGTAAGTTTGGGTTTCAAATAGGTAATTTTTTCCAATTAAAACCCGGCGGCCGGCCCGAAGTGGTAGATTGGGCAAACAAAAACCTTGGGGGAGGTTTTGGACCTGCCTGGTGGGAAAGGGGGAAAGGGGTTTTAAACCCTACGGCCCCGGGGGGGTTTCCCAAAAATGAGGTAATTTTTCTCGGGGCAGCTGAGGTTCTTGTGTAAACAGTCAGTGGGGAAAAAGGGGGGGGGCCTTGGATTTGTTCGTGGTATTGCCCTGGGTCAAGGGGTTGGTTCTATTGTAAAGGTGGTGAATGTGTTTTGGGGTTGTAGTAACCTCTTTTAGATAATTAAATGTGTTAAAGGGCCCCCCGAAGCGGGGGAATTATCGATGTCCTTGGGGTAAGTGTGTGGTTTTTAAACAAAAAGGGAGGGGTGTGTGTAAAGGTGTTTTTGTGTGGAATGTAGCGAGTGGGGAATTCAGGGTTTTTTTTTGAAAAAGGGGTTTTTTTAGAAGCAGGTGGACCAAAAGGAAAAGAAAAGAAGGGGGAAAACCTTTTTTTTCCCCCCCTTTTAAAATTTAGGGAGAAAAAAAAGTGTGGGGAACAAAACAGGGAGAGAGAGAGGGGAGAAGGAAGGGGGAAATGAGCTGGCAGGAAAGGGGTTTGAGAGAAAAGTGGGGCTGGGGGGATTGGGAAAAGACCCGCTAAATCTTAGGGTTGAAGGGCAAGTGGAAGAGAAGAAAAATTAAATTTGAAGCCCCGAGGTGGGTGAAAACAGACAAACTGACATTGCCCGAGGTGGGGTGAAAGAGCGAAGAAAAAAGGTTTTTAAGTCGGATCCCGAGACGACCCGAAAACCCTTCCTGAAACCTTTGGGGCCCGTCCAAAAAAAAGGGGGGATAAAACAAGAAATGATGAAGAAAAATTAAGAGAATTTTTTTCAAGAACATGTGGTGTGGTGTGAAAGCGTGGTTTTGTGTTGTGAAAAAATGGCCCGGGAAGAAGGAAATTTTATTTTAACCCCCGGTTAGGAAGTTTGTTCTTTGGGTTTTGATATTTCATTTTGGGTGATTTGATTGTTAAGGGTTAATTTAAGTGTTTTTAAATTGGTTTTTTGTTTCAGTTGTGTTAGGAAAAAAAAGGGAAAGCGTTAACCTAAAAACCCCGGGAGAGGGGAATTTTGGTGGGGAAAAAAGTTTTTTTCATTGGGGTGAAGGGGTGAAAAGTTTCCTTGGTGTGTTTAAGCCTGGGCTAATAATACATCAAATTAGGGCCCCTTAAAACAATACCTCACGATTTCCCCGTCCCGGGCAAAGTGGGCCTGCCCGGTTTTAAAGGCCCCAAATTTGTTTAAAGGGGGGAAACAAAGTGGAGTACTTGAGTAGTTGGGGCGAGCCCTCCAAAAAAGGCAATTTTAATTAGATTTTAATTATTTATTTAGTTCATTTTGGGGGTTTTGGGATTGACTTGCATGTTGGGGGGGGTTGTATTAAAAAAAGGGTTTAGAGAAAAAGGAACAAGGGTTTAAATTTAACTATAAAAGGGAAACTGGGGGTTTTTTTTTAAGGCTCCTTTGTGTTTGGAAACAACCTTTGGTTGGGTACTCGTAACTTTAGTAGATAAACTGTGTTAAAATTTTTTCTGGGTTTTAAGGTAACTGTTTTAGTGGTGCCCATAAAATATAAGAAAAAAAAATGGCTGGGGAAAAAAGTTTTAATCCAAAAGCGGAAATTTTTTTGGTTTTAAATTTGGGGAAAGGAAAAGGGAATTTTTAAAAGGGGTTTAAAAAACGTTGATTTATTGAAGCTCAGGGAAGATGAGAGAGATTTTAAAAAGGGGGTTTAAAGAAGGAAATTTTAAAAGGAAAGTCGACGCTGTTAAAAAAAAATCGGTTGCCCAGGTGAGAAATTAGTTTGAAAATTTCTGGTCGAAGGCGGAAAACAGATGCGAGTGTGCAGCTGCATGGCAAGGCAGATGAGAGAGTGCAGCCAGAGCCCAAAAGCAGGCAGGACTGCAGCTTCCGGGCGGGGAAAAAGCGGGGAACGGAGATTTAGCCAAACAAAAGGGGTTGGAAAGAATAAAGTCTGAAAAAGCCCGTTTAAATTTTGCCCGTTCTGAAATCAGTAGGCCGCAGACAAAAATTGCGCAATAGAATTAAAAAACCCCAAAGTTTTAGAGGGGAAATGTTTTAAAGGGCGCTTTATGTCGGGTTTGAATCGGTTTTCCCAGAAGGGGATGGTGAGATGGGTGGGCAAAAAAACCCGTCTGCCCCTTTTTGACAGGTCGTGAGTTTCACAAAGTTTCCCCCTTACCCCAAAGGGTGATTATCAGAGGGTTTTTTAAAAAGGGAAATTTCAAGCAATACTAAAGGCTTTGATTTGACTGAAAAAATTTGCCCGGGTTGAGGGGAAAAGGCCTCCAACCTACCGTTCCACTTTAAATAAATTTGGACGAGGAAAAATGTTGGGGAAAATATTTCAGCCGGGGGAATGTAAATATTTTAGTGTGTGGGTGTTTTCTTTTGCCCGTGGGGCGTTATGCGTGAAATGGCTGGTTGCAGGCAAGTGTATGAAGGGGAAAGGGGGGAAATTTAGTAGAAAATTTAAAGGGTTTTTTATGGCCAACCCCGACTTAGAGTTTGGGGGGATTTTTGATTTATTTGATATTTTTCTTTGATTGGGTGTATGTATTGGTTTTTTTTCCAAAATTTTTGTTGAAGACCCCAAAAAATTTTCGTTTCGTTCTCGGTGTAAGTTGGATTATTTAGAGGCGTTTTTTCATGGGTTTTAAAAGGGGTAAATTTTTGAGTTTCTCTCTTGGGAAAGTTTAAATTTTTGCCAATGAAAAGGGGATTGTTTGAGTGGGGGGAATTTTTCAAGGAGCGTGGAAACCTTTCAAAAAGGAAAATTTAGACGCTGGAAAAAAAAGGGAAATTTTTTAGTGGTATACAAAAAGGTAATTGACCCCCAAATTTTTCCGGAAAAAGGGGGAAAGGGGGTAGTTTTACAAACAACCCTTGGAGAGGTTGGACCCGCCCGTGGGAAAGGGGAAAGGGGTTTTAACCCCCAGAATCGGGGCCCAAATGAGAGTAAAAATAGGTAAGCTGGGGTTTTTGGGGGTAAACAGTCAGGAAGGCAGGGGGGCCTTGGATTTGTTCAGTTTGGTTTTTGCCCTGGGGGCAATGTGTTGGTTTTTATTGGGAAAGGGGGGTTTAATGTGTGTGGAGGTTTTTATAACCCCCCTTAAGGATAATTACTGTGTTTTAATGAAAACCCAAGTCGGGGGAATTTCGTTTTCCTTTTGGGGTAAGTGTGTTTTTTGCTAATCAATTTGGTAGGGGTTTTGTGGAAATGATGATGGTGTGAAAAAGTTGGGTGGAGAAAATTAAGGGGGAATTGTTTACCCAGGGGTTTGAAAAAGCAGGTGGAAAAAGGGATTTTCCGAAGGGGGAAACCCTTTTTTTCCCTCCCTATTTAAAAGGGGGGAGAAAATGTGGTAAAAAAAAGGAGAGAGAAAAGAGAGGAAAAGGGAGAGGAAATGAGAGGAAAAAGGGGGGGGTCGAGGAAACGTGTTTGGAGATTGAAATGGCAAACTAAATCTTGGGTTGAAGAAAGATGGGAAAAAGAAAAAAATAAGTTTGAAGCCCCGAGGTGGGTGAAGGGAAAAAAAAAAATGCATTAACCCGAGGTGGGGTTGGGAAAAAGGCGAAGAAGAAGGTTTCCCTCGAGATCCGAGAGGAAAACCCCAAGACCCGGCCCGAAGCCTGGGCCCGTCAACCCGGGAAACACCCCCTCAAGCATTTCGAAGAAAGAAGTGAAGAGACTTTTTTTCAAGAAAATGTGGTGTGGGGTGAAAACGTGGTTGTTTTGTTTTGAAAAATGGCCGGTTAAAAAGTCAATTTTTTTTAAAAACCCCCCCATTTGGAAAATTTGTTCTTTTTTGTTTTGATTTTTAAATTTTGTTTTGTTTGATTGTTAAAGTTTTAAATTTTTAAGTAGCATAGAAATTTTATTTTTTTTTTCGTGTGGGGGAAAGAAACGAATGCGTGGCATCATTCCGAGAGGGTGAAAAGTTTGGGTGGGGGCATGGGGTGGCATATGCGTGTATGGTGCAAAAAATAAACCCTTTGGGGTGTTTAAACCTGATAATTAAAAAATCAACTTAGGGATTTAAACAATAAACCTTCCCCGATTTCCCCGTTTATGGTCTTGAGACTGGCGGGTCCCCCCCGGGGGAAATTGTTGGGGGCGGGGGGGGGGGGGACGAAAGTATCCTGGGAAAAGGAACTTTTCGGGAGGTCCGCCCGTAGTTTAGTAAAGGGAGTCAGCATGGGAAACCTTTCAAAAGGTTTTAACCTCGCCATCTCGTTAAAATACAGAACAAGTAAGCGTGTCATAACTGGGGGCCATGGATCCCCCCCAATCCTGAAAATGGAGGAAAATGGGTACAGTCATTGGGGGCCCGAAAGGGGAAAAAAAGATCCTAAACCAAAACAGCAAATTTTAAACGCCTTGAAAAACCCTCCAAAAGAAAAACAGAATGAGAAAAACCCAACCCGAAAACCCGGTTTTAAAAGGGCGCTTCTAAATTCCCAAAAAGAATTTTAAAGGGAAAAACTCCGTTTTTGATTTTAAATGAAACAAAGCCTATCCGAAAAGTAACCCCCCCCTTTTTGGAAAAGGGAAGGGTTTTTAAAAAAGTGTCCCCGATTCCCGGGGGGAGAAAAGAGGAAAACGTCAGGGGCACCCAAAAAGGGGAAACTCTGGGAAAGGGTACACTCCAAACCCGAATTTTGGAAGTTTGGACCCTGTTTTTCAAAAGATGGCTCCCACAGAGGCAAAAGAGGGGTGGTGGAGTGGGGAAACTTCCTCCGATACAAAGAGGGGATGAGAAATTGAAAATTCCAAAAGGGGAAATAATCCCCCAAAATTCCGAGTGAGCCAGAACCCTCTGTGAGGAAGCCAAAAAAGTCTTGCAGAAATCAAAACGAAAAACGGGGGAGGGGGGTTTTCTTGACGTCTCTCCGTGCTCCAAAGCCCTCAGAAAATCCGGAAAAAAAACAAAACAAAATTTTTCAGCCCCTTTTTGCCTGAGTGCCAAAATTGGAGGAAATTTGGTTTATTTCAAAAGGGTAAAAGCCAAATTGGCCCTAAAAGGGGAATGAAAAAACGGACATTCTGGGGAAAAAACGGTTTTCACAGAAGGAGCGGCCCAAAAAAGGGGGTCATAAGGGTGAAATTTGGGCAATCATCAAGGCACAACAAGGGAAAAAATGGGCCTCCCGCATCCCAAAAAAAACCCGAGAAAAAATACAAATTTTTTGGGGCGAAGGGGGAAAAGGTCTTTCCCCCGAGGAAATGGAAACAATCGCCTTTTCTCAAAACATTTCACAAAAATTGGCAAATTGGGCAGAGTGGAGAGTTCCCCTTTTGGGAGGGGGACCAATGACAACTGACCCCTTCCCTTTAAAAATCTGTTGTTTCGACGGTTGAACCCTTAGGGGAATTTGGCCAAAAACCGACAGCATTTTTAAGCCAAAACTGTTTGGCCCTTAACCCCCCGGGAACCCTTAACAGGGCACGGGGGGGGTTTTAACTAAAATGGGAACAAAAAAATAAAAAAATTAAACCCCACCCCCCCTACTTTAAAATTTTTTTTTGGAAAAAAAAAAGGGGAAGGGGGGGCGGGAATTTTCCAATTTTTTTTTTTATATTTTTATGTAATTTTTAAAATTAAAATTAAAAAATTCCCAAAAAAAAAAAAATTCCGTTCATTTAAATGTTTTAAAAACCACTTTTTTCAGTTCATTTTTAATTTTTGTTTCAACAATTACAAAAATTGTATTTTTTTTTTCATATTAACTTATACCAAATTTAAAAAAAACATTTCAAAACTTTTCCCTAAATTAATTTTTAATAAATTGAAAACCAAAAAAAATTTTAGAAAACAAGCTAATTTTTAACATTTTAAAACCCGAAAAAAACCTTTTAAAAAAACCCAAACAATATTTTTTCCCCCCCCTTTTTAAAAAAGGTTAATTATCCTAAAAGAAAACCTTTTAAAAAAATCCCCGTTATATTTTCCGCCTTACAAAAGGGTTTATGATTGAGCATTTGGACTCTAAGGCAAATCCCTCGTGAAAACCTTACCAAATCACAATTTTTGTTGGGTTTTTTTTTGAAACCAACCATGTAATATTTTTACCCCCCAAAACCCGTCGTTTGGCCCTTACTAAAAATGTGGGTTATGGAATAAATTAATTGGGAAAAAGGGTTTTTTAAAATTTTTTTTATTTAGGATAAATTAATTTTTCAAAAAAAAATTTTGGAAATTTGTTTTTTTTTTAGAGAAAATCTGCAAATTTTGGGTTCAAAATTTCCCAAAATTTTTCAACCCCTTTTTTTTAAAAAAGTCCCCGACAACCCCGAAAAAAAACAAAAAAAAAAGCAAAATTCATTTTTTTTCTTACCCTTTTAAAATTTTTAAATTAAAAATTTTTCCTAAAAAAACCCCCCTTAAAATTTAAAACCCTTTAAAAAAAATTAAAACGGAAAATTTCCCAAAAAACAATTAACCCCCCCAAAAAAATTTAAAATATACTAATTAAAAAAAATTAACCCAAATTTCCCTTAAACCCCCTAATCCTTTAAAAAAAACCCCAAACAACCCCCCTCCCCTTCCCTTTTATTAAAACCCCCAAAAAAACATTCACAAACCTCAAAATCCCTTCCCAAACCCCCCAAAAAATTTTTCCCCACACCCATACCATTAAAAAAATACCCAAATTTTTCCCCCCCTCCCTTCCCAACCCCCTACCCATAAAAACCCAACAACACCCCCACCCCCCAAAAAAAACACACAAAACAAAAAAAACACACAACCCAAACCCCCCCCCCCCCCCCCCCCCAAAAACCCCCCCCCCCCAATTTTTTTAACCCCAAAAAAAAAAATTTTAAAAAAAATCCCCTTCAAAACAAAATTTTTTCCCCCTTTTTAAAAACCCCCCCCAAAAAAAAGCTTCCCAAACCAAAATTCCATTTTTTGTAACCAAAAAAAATTTTAAAAAAAAACCAAAAAAACCTAACAAATCCAATTAAATTTCCAATAATTTTAAAACTTAAAAACCCAAAATTTTACAATACCCTTTTAATTAAACTAAAATTCAAGATACCCAAAAAAAAAAAATTTTTAAAAAAATTTCCCCAAAACCCTTTTTAAAAATTATTTTCAATTTTTTGAAATTGATACCCAAAATGGGGCCAAAAAATTAATTAAAATTTTTAATTTTAAAAACAAAAAAATTTTTCCAAAAAATAACCAAATTTTTAAAAAATTAAAAAAACATTTTTTAAAAAAAAAATATTCGCTTCTAAATTTAATTTCATTTAATACAAAAATAAAAAAAACCCCCCAACAAACAACAAAAAACCCAAATTTTTCCCTTCAATTTTAAAATAATAATTACTCAAAAACCTTATAATTTAACCCTTTTAAATTACATAAAATTAAATAAAAATTTCCTAATTATAACCTTTTTTAAAATTTCCCCCTTATTCCCGTGATTAATTAAAAAACATATACCTCCCAAAAAATATACTTTAAAATCATTGACCTTTAAATTACCCCCCCCTTAAATTTTACCCTCCAAATTACCCCTTTGAAATACCCAAAAAACATAATTTTTCTTTAACCTTTTAAAGGGAAAAAAAATTTCAATTATAAAATTTCCCAATTTCAAATTTTTAAAAAAAACCATAAATCCAAAACCCTTTTAAATTGGGTTAAAAACCTTAAAAATTTCCCAATTAAAAATTTTTTTAAATTATTAAACAATATTAAAAATTTCACATACTATTTAAATTTTTTTTAAATTAAAAAAATAAATTAACCCTTAAAAATTTTTTAAAAATTTTTTAGGATTAAGAAAAAATTTTTAAAAAAATTACATAAAATTAAAAAAATTAAAAATTTTTTTTTGGAAACAAACCCTTTTTTCAAACAAACCCAAAAAAAAAAAAATTTTAAAAATTCACAAACTTTCAAAGGAAAAACCAATAAAATAAATTATTTTTAAAAACAAAACCCTTTCAAAATATTCCTTTCCAAAAACTTTCTTTTTAAAAAACCCCAAATTTAAAAAAACAACATAAATAATTTTAAACCTTCAATTTATTAAAAAAAAAATCTTAAAACCCAAAAAATTTAAACACCAATTTTTTTAACCCATCACCCACAATTTTAATAAAATTAATCAAAAATATTAACCATTTTCCAAAAAACCTTTTTAAAAAAAAAAACCCAAAAAAAAAAAAAATAACAATAAACCTTAAAAAACTTTTATCAAAAAAAACCCCTTTACAATAAAAAAATATAATTTTTAAAATAACAAACAATAAACCCCCCAAAAAAGGAAAAGAAAAGTTAAAAAGGACATTTAAATTTACCTATGAAAAAAATTTTTTTAATTTTTTACAAAAAATTTTTAAAAGTTTAAAATTTAAAAAATAAGTATTTTTTATAAAAAAAAACAAAAAAAAACGGGGGAAACCATTAACGGGAAAAAGGGGTTTGTTTTTAAAATTTAAACATCGAGATGTTGGTTTAAAATCCCCCCAAAAAAACAAAAACCGGGAAAAGAAAAACGGGTTTTAAATTAAAAAATTTTTTAACTGGGGCCCCAATTATTAATTTAAATAACAAAAAGTTCGGAATTGGGAAAAAGAAATTTAAAAAAAAATTACATTTTTTCCTATGCAGCCTTGTTTTTCTCTCAACCCTAAAAACAAAAAAAACTATAAACCCCATCAACAGGAAACAATAAATTTTCATCAATTCCCTTTTCCAAAAAAATAACTCTTTAAAAAAAGTTTTTTTAACATTAAACCCCCCCAAAACCCAAAAAACCTTTTAACAATTAATATAATTTTTTGACTTAAAAATTCCCCCCACCTTTTACACCAAAATCTTTTCTAAAATGGGCCTTAAATTCCATTTTTTTCCCCCTAGGGAAAAAATTTTTTTTAATTAAAAATTTAAATTAACAGTAAATTAAATCCCAATTTTTTTTGAAATTTATCTTCCCACCACTAAAAATTAAAAAATTTTTTTTCCCAAAAACCCAAATTTTAACCCAAAATTCCTATTCCACCAATTTCGGGGGTCGAAAAATTACAAATTTTTACTTCTTTTTTTTAACCAAAAAAAATTTTTTAAGAAACCCCAAAATTGGTTAAACCAAAAACCAAATCCCTTTTTTTAAATATCCCCTTTTTTTTATTAAAATTTTTCCCTCCTGGATTTGAAAAAGAAAAATTTTGGGGTTCCAAAAGGATTCCTCCCCAAAAAATTTTCCCCTTAAAATTTCCCTTTCCCAATTTAATTATGGGGGCGTTTTTTATAACATAAAAGCCCTTTAAAAGGGAAGGCAAGAAAATTTTCAAAAATTGGATTTTTTAGTTTTTTTAAAAAATTGGGGGAAAAAATTTAAAACATTCAAAAAAAGTTTTTTTTTGGAAAAAACCAAAAAAAGCAATTCCCCCCTAAAAAAAAAAACAAACTCCCCAAAAACCCCGCTTTTAAAAATTTGGGGTTTCAAATTTTTTCTTTTTACAAAAACCAAAAAAAAATGGGTATTTTTATATTAAACCCCAAATAAAACAAAACAAATCAAAAGTTCCCAAGTTTTTTTTGTTTGAATTTAAAAAGCCCCGTTTTTTTAAAACCCAATTTAAAACTTGATTGAATGAAAAGGTTTTTTTTTAAAGGAACTTTCGCTGTACTAAATGGGTTTTAAGGAAAAAAAAAAATTTTCATTGGTGAATCATGAAAAATTACGGCACCTTTTTAAAAAAAAAAACAAAAAAAAACCAAAAAACAACCCAAAAGTTTCCCCCCCAAAATTTTTCCCAAAAACAAATTTTTAAAAAAAAACAACCGAAAACCAAAAAACCCAGCTAAAAAAAAGAAGAAAATAAACCCCCAAAAAATTTCCCCCTTTTAAAAAAACAAACAAACAAAAACCAACAAAAAAAAAAACCCCCTCAAAAAAAAAAAAGGGGGCGCCAAGGGGAAAGGAACCAGGGGAAAAAACAAAAAACCACAAAAAAAAAAACCAACCAACAAAAAACTAAAAAACCCAAATGGGAAGCCGGGCCCAAAAAATAAAAATTTTTAAAACCCAACCCCTTTGGGAAATTTTCCGGGGGGGGAAAGTAAGGGAAAATTTTTTTTCCCCCTTTTGAAGGGGTTTTTGTGTTCGTTGTTTAAAAGGAAAAAAAAAAATTTTCTGGTTTATTAATCCATCTTCAGAAAATACACAAAAAAAAAAAAAAAAAAAGTAAAAAAAAAAAAAAAAAAAAAAAAACTTTTTTTTTTTCCCAACTATTGCCCCAAAAAAAAAGTATAATAAAACGAACGAAAAATAAAAAAACGTTTTTTCAATAAAAAACAACAAATTAGGTTTCCCAACCCCCTTCTCGACAAAACAAAAAACACCACAAACCCCAAACCCCCACCCCAAAAAGGCATAAAAGCACACCCCCAACGAAAAACACGCCAAACAACCACACACCACACAAAAAAAACCAAAAACCACACCAAAAACAATAAAAAAAAAAACGTTTTCAATACACCACCTCCGATGGCATACCCCACCCCTTAAACGGCCTTTTAGGTGTTTTGGTTTTTTTCAAAGGGACCCCAAAAAAAACCCAAAACACAAAAAAAAAAACCCCGAGGGGGCCAAAAAATAAAAAGGGGAAGGAAAAAAAAAAAAAACAAAAAAAAGAAAAGAAGACGAAAATGATTTTTTTTTGGGTTTTTTTTGTTGTGGGGGTGGGGTTTTTTGGGAATTTTGAAAGAAAAATTTTTTAAAAAAAAATAGAAGTTTTTATAATTTTTTAAAAAATTTAAAAACGGTTTTTTTTCCCTTTCTTTTTTAAAACCTTTTAAATTTACAAAATTTGGGAAACAAAAATTTTGGTTTTCAAAATCTTATTAAAAAAAACCCCAAACCCAAACCAAAAAGAAAAAAAAAGAATTTTTAAATTCATAAATCTATTTTAAATATTAAAACCCACAAATTTAAAATTTTAACCCCCCCAAAAAAAAACAAAACACCCCCTTTTCCCCTCCCCAACCCTCCCTTTTCCCCCCCCCACCCCCAATTTTCCCCAAATAAAAAAAAAAGAATTTTTTCATTTTCAAGGGGGGAAACATTATTTTTAAATTTTAAAAAATTTTTTAAATTTTTCCCTTTTAAAATTTTTAAAAAAAAAAAAAATGGCTGAAAAATTATTAAAAAAAAATTTTTTGGTTTTTTTTTTTTCCAAATCCTTATTTAAATTTTTCAATGTAAGATAACAAATTTAAAAAAATTTTAAATAAAACAAATTTCAAAAAAAAAATCCCCACAAAAAAAAATTTAATTTTAAAAGGGGGGTTTTTTTTCCTTAAATTTAAAAAAATTTTAAACTTTTAATTAAAAATTTTCCCCTTTCCCCCAAAAAATTTCTTTTTAAATTTTTAATCGCCTTTTTTTATTTTTTTAAAATTTGAAGTCTTTTCCCTTTTTTTTATTTGGAAATAATTTGAAAATTTAAAATTTTAAATTTTTAACAAAAAATTTTTCAAATTTTAATAAATTTAGTTTACCCTTTATTTTGGGAAAAAATTAATATTTATTAAACTCTTTTGGCCCAAAATTTGGGGTTCCTTGTCCTTAAATGTTCTTTTGAAAAAATTTTTATAAAGGGGGTTTTTGGGTTTTTTTTTGGGTTAATTTACCAAATCCCAAAAAAACCCAAAACCAAACCTATTTCTTTTAATTCAAAAATTTTTTTTCCTTTTTTTTAAAAATTTTTACATTTCAAAAGGGGAAAGTTTCAAAACCATTTTTTCCTTTGTATTAAATTTGGGGTTTTGGACCCCAAACTGGTTAAAATTTTTTTACAATTTTGGGTTTAAAAAGGGCCAAAAGGGTGCGATTTTTTCAATTAAAATTTTGAAAACTTGTTTCCCTTAAATTTAATTTTTTTTTAAAAATTTTTTTGGCCCCCGGGGAAATTTGGAGTTTTTTTCCAAAAAAATTTTTGGAAATTGGGAAAATTTCTTAGTTTTCTTGCAAGGGTTAAAAAATTTTTTAAGTTTAAATTATTGTTTAAAACTAGAAATATTTTGTTTAAAATTTTTTAGATTTCTTTTTCTTTTTAAATTAAAAGCTATTTTTTTAATGTTTCTCAAATAAAAAAGGCCAAATTTTGTTTTTATTTCAATAAATAATATTTTAAATTATTTTCAAATTTTTGAAATTGGGTTTGCAAAAATTGGGAGGGAAAAATTTTTTAAATTTTTTTTTGTTAAAAACTTGGGGGGTTTTGTTTTTCCCCCTTTGGGAAAAATTTAAATTTCCCAAACGGGTTCCCAGTTTGTGTCAAAAAATTTTTTTTTCCCATTTTTTTTTTTTTTTTTTTGGAAGTTTAAAATTTGGTTTTTTTTTAAAAAAAAGAACTTTTGGGGTTTAAAAATTTTACCTTTTCCCCCCAAAAAAAAAAAAAAAATTTGTCCCAAAAACTCCTTTTTTTGGGTTTTTTAACAACCCCAAAAAAATAAATAGAGCAAAATTCAAATAAATTTTTTTAACCCCCAAGCCCCCATTTCAACCAACCACTTTTTGGCCAAATTATAAAAGGCTTTGACCCCTGATTGGTAGAGGATTTGAATAACTTTGTGTCAGTGTTTGGAGCATAACTTTATCAAACTTGCTTCGGCAGAGATTGGAGATATTACCTAGTCTTCTTCGGCAGAGATTGGAGATATTACCTTAGTCTTCTTCGGCAGAGATTGGAGATATTACCTTAGTCTTCTTCTGAGAGCTGTGGTTTCTGGATAGCATATTCTGTCTAAATTTGGTGCAGTATCTTTAGCGTATTTAGTTATTGCTTCATTTACTTCAAATCGCTCGACTCCATCGTCAAGGCCAGTCCGACTGCACTTTCATTTCACTTGATCACATATTTTTCTTTTCTTTTCATCCAAATCTTTTGATCAGTCTGTTCTGCAAAGCGTGGCAGTAGGGCAGACCCTTTTTTCCATTTGTATTAAGCTCTGGGATATCTGGAGCCCACTGGTATTGTTTTCCTACCATGGGATGGTAAAACTGCCCAAACGGCGTGCGAGTTGTGTCTCAACTAAAATATTCGCAGAACTGTTTCCATCTGATTTTTTTTTTTTTTTGTATGCCACTTCGGATATTTTAAACTGCTGAGCTTTTTTCCAATCATCACAAAATAAGTTGAACAGTTGGTTTACAATTACCTGCTGTTTCTCTTGCATCTGATATAACCAACTCTCTTATAATGTTTGCCTCATTGTTGCAACACTGAGAAAGGTCCTTTTGTTTTATTTTCATTATGATTTTTTTTCTCTGATAAGTACGACAGCCGGGTGATAAATGAGTGTTTCTGCACTCAAATGTGCCGAGAGTTTTCGTATTATGAGTGCGAAGTCAATGCCACTGCTGGTGTCACCTTGCTGTGCTCCCATAGTATATGGGAATGAGATTGTCAGTATGCCAGCAAGCATTTCATCCTGAATTTCTGTCAGTGTAATCACTTGAGGGTTGGTGTCATGCTGATCCCGCACACTTGACCACTATTCAAATCACCACACAGTATCACCGAGTCTCTAGAGTCATCTTCTTTTTTCCCCCCAAGAAAGTCAAGTCTTTTTTGACGTATTGGATCGGATATAAGTACGCACTGGTGTGCTTTTACCTGCACTGTAGCCTCCTTGATTACAACAATATAAAATAGAGCAAAATTCAATAATTTCAACGAGTCATTCACTCCACTTGCACATTATAAAAGCTTTGACAATTGGCGATTTTGAAGAACCAGCATCGTCCGACGCATGAGAAAGCCATCACTATCCAGCCGAACCGGTCAGCGGTAAGCGTTCTGACGTCATTTTGACGTCATGTGCATGATTTGGAGATCGCACTGAATAGTCTCGTTGTTAGTTCAGCTTTCCTTTACCCAGTGGCAGCTCCGGTGTAACGATCCATTTTAACTCCCCTCCACTTTTAACTCCCGGGAGTTAGAATTAGCTCGTGCCAATTTTAACTCCCCGGGAGTTAAAACAAACCACGCCAGAATGACTCCCCCCCACCCCCACTCCTGTTTTAGATTAACTCCCCACCCCAAAACATTCAGTTTTATGTGTTAGTCACGATATGAGAAATAAACATTTAATATACACCCCCCTCACTCACTCCCCTCTCTGTCTGTCTGCCTGTCTGTCTCCCTCTCTCTCCCCCAACTTTCTTTCAGTCTCTCGCTCACTCTCTCACTCTCCTTGTTTGTCTGTCTGCCTTTTTGCTTGTCTGTCTGTTTGTCTCTCTTAATCTCTCTCCCACTCTCTTTGCTTGTCTCTCTGTCTGCCTATTTGTTTATCTATCTCAGTGTCTCTGTCTCTAGTGTTTTCCCCCACTCCCCCTCTCTCTGTTTTTCTTTTTTCTTTTACTCCCCCCCTCTCTCTCTCTCGCTCTCTCTCTCTCCTTCTCCCCCCCCCCCCCCCCCCCCCCCCCCCCCCCTCTCTCTCTCTCTCTCTGTGCATGCTTCTAGTCAGCTTTGTTTACTATTATTAGTATTTATCAAAGACAGATTGGATTAATAGGCTTTTATGTTAGCCTAAGATCTTTATCCTTGTCAAGTAAAGTTTTAAAGTGTCTCATGTGTCTCTCTGCAGTGTGTGTGTGTGATGGGAGGGTTGGGGAAGGAGGAGGGGCAGTCCTGGCATAAGACCAGAATGACTCCCCCCTTCTATTTTTAACTCCCTGGGAGTCAATCTGGATCAACATTTCTTGATCGAAAGTAACTCCCAGGGAGTTAGTTTAGGCACATGCGCATTTAAACTCTACCCCCTGGGGGGGGGGGGGGGGGGGGGGGGGGGGGGAGTTAAAACACGCACGTGCCTAAACTAACTATCCCCGGTGTTATTTTCGATCAAGAAGTGTTGATCCAGATTGACTCACCAGGGAGTTAAAAAAAATTATACAGGGGGGGGGGGGGGGGGGGGAGTCGTTCTGGCATTATGCCAGGATATGCCCCCACCCCCCACGGCAACATTTATACTGGCTGCAGTTATGGAAAATGAATATAAATAAGTGTGTATGGATTGGCTTGTATGTTAAATCTCTGTGTGTGAGCGAAGCGCGCGCGCGTGTGTGTGTTTTGTGTGTGTGTGTGTGTGTGTAGTGTTGTGTGTGTGTGTGTGTTTGTTGTGTGGGTGTATGTCTGTTCTGTCTGTCTGTCTGTATGTCTGTCTGCTATGTTCTATGTGTGTACTCTTATGCAGGCCACCTCAGTTCTCAACCGATCAACCACAAAATTTGGCTATCAAGCATCAGTGGCACTCGGAAGGTCATAGGCGTCTTTACTTTTTGAAGAACCGTCCACAATGAGCGCGAGAGCCGACTAGAAGTGCGAAGCGTGTGTACTGCCACAGTTTCAGCAGATCCTCTTCTTATTGGTGTTTGAGCATCGTTGGCACAGCGGAAGGTCAAGGGTCCTTACTTTTGGTAACAAACCGCTACAAGGGGTCGATGCGCGAAGCGCTGAGGCGGTCATAGTGCGGAAGTCCAGCGTATTCTAGGGTTGATGGATGCCACGGTCATCCAACTTAAAGGGAGGCTAACGTTCAATCACTCTACTGGCATAGTACAAACTTCTCATAAGACAAAATCTGAATTGAATCAGTTGAGAAACAGATGTGGTTATAAGGTCCGTTTTATGTTTAACCACCACTCAGACACACACAATTAGCATCGTAATTTTCGTCATCTCATGGTTGTTGCGTTGCTAGGAATGAAAGGATGGTAGTGCTCCCATCTCATATGCCTTTTAAGCATTCGTAGAGGTATATAAAAGACAGGCATGAGAGAGAGAGGAGAGATGAGAGAGAGAGAGGAGGAGCGCGAGAGAGATCCTGAGAGAGAGAGGAGAGAAGAGCATAGCCTGAAGAGGAGAGAGAGAGAAGAGGGGGCGGGGGGGAGCGGGGGGGGGGTCACAGAACAAAGACTGGAACTACGGACAGGAACAAGACAAAGTAGACCACCAGATAGGACAAACAAAGAGTGGAAAGAAGAGAGAGAGAGAGAGAAGATAGAGAGAGAGAGAGAGAGAGAGGGAGAGATAACGGAGAGGCAAAAGAGAAGAGTGAGAGAGAGTGAGGAGGAGGGAGAAGCATGAGAGAGAGAGAGAGAGAGAGGAGAGAGAACGAGAGGAGAGAGTGAAAGTTTCAGGGAGACAGATAGACTGACAGTGCATGGGGTGGGAAGGGGAGGGAGGGTTGGGGGTGGTTGTATATTAATGTTTATTCTCTATGGGACTAACAATCAAAAGTCCTGAATGTTTTGGGGTGAGGGAGTTAATCCTAAAACAGGGATGGGGGGGGGGGGGGGTAATTATGGTTTATGATTTGTTTTAACTCCCGGGGAGTTAAAATTGGCACGTGGTAATGCTAACTCAGGGAAGCGGGTTAAAAAGTGGAAGGTGGGGAGTTGGAAGTGGGAATGTTAACGGCATTGTCTGTTATAGGGAACAAAAATATACAGTCGTTCATGAGGTCAGCCCTCACAGGTGAAACTGCACTGCACGGACGCTGTTGTGTTGCTTCTGTTTATGGTCCTGTTCGGTTACAGGTTAAACTATGCATTACTTACTACGGCCCTAACTGGAAGACAACGTTTACTTAATCGTCGGACTCATGTGAATCAGGTTCCTTGGAGGGCGCGGCCATTATGCGTAGTAGTGACAGTTTTCTTGCCGACGGCTGGCACACGTCGACAAATATTCACCTTCGACAGGGCGGAGGCGGGGTGGTGAGTGGTGGTGGTGGAATTATGAGGGCAAATGGAATCTGCGGTCAACCCGAGAGATGGAGAACAAGGGTCAAAGAATTCGAGGCCCCTCCAGGAATTAAGCATCAACAATGCAGATGAGGATGTTTGAAAGTGACGCTGTAAAGTCGATTTCTGGTCTGTGTTCGACACGAAATTGTATGTGCCCAACGCTTTCTTTCGTACATATCAATGACGTCAGCCAGGCCGAAGAAGAGGAGGACACAGACTTTTGACCAACGCTGTTCAGGACTCGCACCGTTTAATAGGGATTCCTACTTGACCACCCCCCCACCATTTTCCTCGGTCCACACCTCTCCTTTTTTACCCCTCTCCCTCTAAATAAATGCTCATAAATAGGATCGATTCCCGGTTGCCACCTTAACCACCGCACTCACAAATGGCTGGTCTATTTTTTGTAACTTAGAAAAAAAAAGTGCGAAACGAACGGTCGTTTTTCAAAACTATTTCAATTGCCCTCGACTGTAACTGCCTTCTTTGGCTGTAATTGTTCTGTAATGATGACACGGAAATAATCGACTACATGAACACCCGTTTCCAAGACGATACCATGGGGAGAGAGGGGGGGGGGGGGGGGGGGGGGGGGGACTCTGCCGGTAAATAATGTATTGAATGATTATAAATTATCTGCCATGTGTTTATAAACAGGTAGATAGGTCATCAAGTTGCAGCAGAAGTTCATAGCCTCTGTAGCTCTTCTCATACTTCACATCTTAACCCAACACCCTTCTTTAATCATATGCCTCTCCGATCTTCTCCACCTCGCCAAAAAATAACCCCTTAACCCAAGCTTTGATCCAGTACCCTTCCCACCTACTTCTCTCCCTTCCAACCACTCCACCACAACCCCCGATCCATTTAGCCACCCCCCCCCCCACTTCTCTACTCTCCCTTCAACCCTCTCACTCCAGCTATGATCACACTTAGATCATCCACCACTCACTCTCTCTCCCTATGTTTATCTGTCTGCCAGTCTGGCTGTCGGTCTCTCTCTCTCTCTAGTTGAAGGAAATAATAAAACGCGACGTGTGTTCCAAACAGACATGTGCAGTATGCATATGCCCTTGTCATTCCGTTGTCATAAACGAAGACGGGTTCCTTGTGTCCTGAGTTGATTGGACTTGCTCAGGTCACGTACTCTACAGAATGAAGGTGTGAAAAGCATTATAAACGCCATTGAAACAGGATTTGTATTTGTTGGCTGAGTGTCAAGTGTTCTTACAAGCGCATGTGTTTGTGTGTGTGTGTGTGTTGTGTGTGTGTGTGTGTGTGTGGGTGTGTGTGTGTGGTGTTGTGTGT
Source organism: Conus ventricosus (assembly GCA_018398815.1). Taxonomy (NCBI): domain Eukaryota; kingdom Metazoa; phylum Mollusca; class Gastropoda; order Neogastropoda; family Conidae; genus Conus; species Conus ventricosus. The sequence continues at coordinate 27,907,185 of CM031598.1, read as the reverse complement.
GTTTGCGTTGCGGTAGTGTGCTGTGTGTGTGTGTGTGTGGTGTGGTGTGTGTGTCGTGCTGTGAGTGTGTGTTGTCGGGTGTGTGTGTGAGGGAATGGTGGGATGGAGGGGGTACTTGCGTGTACAAAGATGCTAGGTTTTTATATACTGCAACTGACGGATTTAATCTTTTTGTTTTATTCGCTACAAGGAAGGGTATTCTTCATGAATTGACTTCTATCGAGGAAGTATTGTTGTTGTATGTTTTTTTTCTTTGTTGCATATTTGTAACGTCTAAATTTGTCGAAAATTTTCTTGTCTGGTTTGCATTTTGTATATAAAATCTGCGTTTACTTAACGTTAGTGTTGTTTGTTTACCTGTATTTGCCCCCATTATTTCTATTGGTCAAAAGTAACAAACTCTACCTGACTTCACAAAAGTAAACAAGCACAGTAACATACTCTTGTATACAAAACGACATCAATTAATAAGCGAAAACCACTATAATGTCTTTGAGTAATGGCTCTGCCAAGGAACAAAAATAATGGAAAATGTCATTTGATATTTGGACGAGGTTTTGGCGTGCTTCTTTGGAGAAAAAAAAAGCCCGGTGCAAGTATCCCCATTTTGCCTATTGAAAAGAGATGATTAATGATACGGCAAATAAAACGTCACAACATTCATTTGTTACCGCGGATCAGATACTTCTGTCATTCTGATTTCATCTGTTGTGAGTCTTATGGACTGAAATATTGGTCCTTAACAATTCTACATATGTACTCGGAGTCGTGTAAATCTTTAATAGGTTGCTGCTTATACTTAAAATCTACTATGCATCTTTTGAGAACTTTCTACCTGATAATAAGCGTTCATCACTCAAATCAAATCGGGGAACGGTTTCTACGTGAGGACCTCTCGGGTATGTGTCAGTGGGTATATGCATCTTGTCTTCACCCTCATGCTGGGGGCTCGGCAGGCTGCTTGATGAGTCATACAAAAGCTAGGGCTTTCTGGATATGTGATTCTGCGATGGGAATGAAGATCTTCCGCTATAAAAACACAACAACACATCAAACAATGAAGATAAGTTCCCCTTCCCGTCCTCCTCTTATCCTGCCACCTACACCTTTAAAAATAAAAGGCACGACAGAATTCGAAGCAGCGTTGAGAGCGTTTGGTGGACGGACAGTGTTTGGTATTAAACACATTTACCGTGGCTCCACATCATTACCAGAAAGTGAATTGTCTTTGTCCATGTGTCTATGTGTAACATTCGAAGTCTACGATCATGAATATTCAAAAACTAAACAGTTGGGAATATCAATTTGAGTGCTTCGATTTCAAGATGTTTGTTGGGGGCTTGTTTTTTTTTTTTACCTTCAGTGGACGGTTGTGTATGCTCGTCTTTTTGACATCGACTGCATGGGATTACAAAAAATGAGGTAAGCTGAAAAAAATAAAACAGTTTCGCAAGTACGCTTTCAAATTGTAGAAATTTCATTCAATGCACGGGAGGGAGGGGAGGACAGACTTTTAAAATTATTCTAAACAGCAGCCCTCGCTCTTTTTCACACCCGGGCTGCTTGTTTCGTTTGAGTAGACATAACTGTATGACCACGCCCACCCTAAGGTCTGCATTCCACATCCCCCACCTTTCAAGAACTTGAAATTAATCGACTGTTTATACGAAAGAGCCTTGATGGCTTCTCCATAGCGCGGCGTTGTAGTGTGTGTTGAATGTGTTGTGTGTGTGTGAGTGTGTGTGTGTGTGATGTGTGTTGTGTGTGTTGTGTGTCGTGTGGTGTGCACTGTGTGTGTGTGTGAGAGAGAGTGAGAGTGAGAGAGAGAGTGAGAGGAGAGAGAGAGGATGGAGAGAGAGTGTTGAGGCGGAGAGAGAGAGTAGAGATGTGAGAATGTGTGAGAGAGAGAGAGAGAGTATGAGGAGAGAAAGAGGGGAAGAGAGAAGAATAGGGGAAAAGAGTGGGTGAGGACAGAAGAAAGGAAAGCGGGAAAGTGGAGGGAGGGCGGCGAGGAGAAAGAGAGTGGGGAGGGACCGACAAAAGGGAAGAGTGAGAGAGAAGAGAGTAGAGAGAGATGACGGACAGAGACAGAGACACAGCGAGAGGGAGAGAGACAGGACGGAGAGAGGTGAGAGAGTGAGAGACATAAATTACAGTGAAAGAAGGAGAGTGAGGAGAGAGAGAGGTGGAGATGGAGGAGGAGCGTGTGTGAGAGGAGAGAGAGACGTGAGAGACTTAAATACAGAGAAAGAGAAGGATGTACACACAGACTGACAGATAAATCAGAGAGCATTTACAGACGAAATGACAGGCTGACATTGGCGCGGTGCCCACCAGGGACTATGGTATCCAGGTACAGGGCTAGAATGACCGTACAGAACCGCTAATTCCTGCAACATCATCAGCACTATGGCAAACAAAGGGTACTGTCCCCCCCAGATATAAGGACTCAACTGTACCTCCTCGATGTAAATCAGCTGCATAACATGACAATACATCATACAGTATGTTGCTGGCATTACCGTTCACTGCTCATCATTGCCTCCATCCAGGAGTTTATGTTTTCGCCTGCAGGTTTTCAGTACGGTTTGTGTGTCTGTCTGCACGTGTACGCAAAGTTTGTCAGGTATCCGTTTTAGCGAAATTAGATGGAAACTCTCTTCACTCTCCCTCTTTCTATCTGTTTGTGTGTTGGTTTTGCGTGCCGATAAGCGCGCCTCCATGTGGGATGTCTAGTGCGCACGCGTGCGTGAGTGCCGTGAGTTGTTGTTGTGTTGTTGTGTGTGGGTGTGTGTGTGTCTGTGTGTGTGTGGTGTGTGTGTGTGTGTAGCGTGTTGTGTGTGGTGTGTAAAAAAATACACAGAGCAGCTGATGTCATGTATACCAAAGAATTTATAGGGCCATAATCGTGTGTAACAAAACAGTACGTCCAATTTACTGTACAGGTTACATAATTTTTTGTTTTTTAAACGAGGAAATTTAATGATTATAGCATGTGCTTTATAACATTTCACATATATGGTCAATTCAACGAATCTAATGGAACCCACAAACAACTATTGTGCTAACCGAGACGGAGACAAATATAAAGGCATGAAAAATCGAACAACGAATTAACATAGTGTTTTATTTAGGAAGGAAAAAAATACAGTAAACAATTAAAGGCTAGCCGTTTTCCCATCGAACAACAACCTATATCGACAACAAGTGCAACAGCCAAGGGACCATGTAATCGATATAGATAACATAAGCCAACTGCTAAACATGCCCCCAATGGCATTCAGGAGCTCTACAGTTTTTAATCTGTCTCTCCGTTTTCTGGAATTATACTGTGCTAGTAAAATTCGCTTTTCCTGCAATCTCCTACTCCACTAGGATAGATATATACTATCAATCGTGATTAATAATTCCTAAAATGTTTTTCACAGATGTGCTCAACCCCTTGGGGAGCAACATTTGGTAAATAAGTTTTTTTAAGGTCAATCTACATATTTGTTTCAAGCTTGATCCTGAACGACAACGGCTGATTGTATCTATAATTGGTTGATTGACATTTTAATAATCTTATTTTAACAAATATATATATTGTTATTCATCTATTTACTAGATATATATATATATATATTTATTTATATTGATATATTATATTTATAATATATATATATATATTTATATTTATATATATATAGATTTATATATTATATATTTATTTATATATCTGTCTTTACGGTCGTCGACTTTTTTCTGTCGCGTAGCCATTTCGCACTGTTGTGTGATCCATTATAAGCCATCCACAATTCGTTCTGTATCGTGGTTGCGGGCCTTTGCCATGTCAGCTTTGCGGAGGTGATGTGGTTACGACTGTAATAATATAATCTCCGCATCGCAGTTGCTGTGCAGTGGGGACTAGGTAAGATGTGTGGCTATAATGTTAATTTGGCCTTTAGGGCATCAATTAGAGTCCAGTACCTTTTTTTTTTCGCTATTTTTTTTTTACCGTTAAATCAAGGAGGATGCCTTGTTTCCTCGTGGGGAAGGCTTTATTTCAGTTAATGAACTCCAGTTTCCCTCAGTTTTGGTTTTTTTTTGGTGCGGAAACTTTTTTTTTCCTCCTCTCTCTGATGTGCCAACCTGCATGGGGCCCATGATGGATCGGCTGGGCTTTAATATAGCTGTATCTTTCAAACGGCGTTGTGACTGACTGGAACCTGCCTAATGGTCAGTTTAACCATAGGTTGTTCTGACATTTAATTAACAATGTTAATAAATGTCGCTTTTTGCTTGGGGTGGATAAAAAATTCAAGCATTTGCGAAAGACAATTGTACTTATGATGATCAGGTAGTGTTTTGGTGTAATGTTGTTGACGGATCCTCAGTTGTTTCAGACTTAGGTCTCAATCCGTGCTAGGATCACGTTGACATTTTCCGAGTAGTTGCTTGGGCCAACGCACATTTTTTACCCATTCAAGTTTCATACGCTGATAAACAAATCCAAAATCCAGCTGACGGTGTAAGAAATCTGTTAAACTTCAATTGCGTAATCCTGTACCTGGCTATAAGTCACGTGAACATTATGGTGTTAGGAGAATTTCTCACTTGATTTGAATCAAGGGGGCACTAGAACATGAAATAATCACGGAGGTGATCGGGCACCACCTGGTTCATTTTGCGTAATGGCGATTCTAAATTTGGCCGCCACCCGCTGCCGTGAAATCCTTAAACTTTTGTGTTTTTGAAAAGTTGTTCTCTTGGTATAACTTCTAATCCAACTGATTTGGGGTGCTGAGTTCATTTCTGGTTATGTTTTGTCCATTTGGGTCAATCTTGACCTTCAAATGCCATGGTCAAGGTTTATTTTCTTTATATGACGGTCTTGGCCGTAACCTGGCGATATTCTAGCTGTAAACAACAGGGCTTCCTATTCTTAATGTTTTGTCTCCACTCCCAAACCCAATTATTTGACATGATATTTTCAGGTATGATCTAGATTATAGTTAAAGTCATTTGATCTTGAATTCAACACAAGTCTACGTGATACGCCGTTTTCACCTATTCACCTAAAAAAAATAACTGTCTTTGTGATTTTTCACTTTTTTCTGTATTGTGTGGTCAAAGACACATCCCATACTGAAACAGTAACAGTTCTAAAGTATGCAACATTATATCTGCCCTCAATGTGTCTGACTGTAATGGTCTCTTTCCATTCAACTGTGTGGAAACAGGGAGAATTATTTGCGTTTCCATGGCAGTATGGTCGCAGCAAATCCCAGTTTAGATAAGCTCCCACTCACGTACGTGTGTAACACTGGCTGCCACTTGCTTTTTGTGAGCAAAGTGGGTGGAGGGCGTATGAATTTAGTTGGCTACAGGGTGTCTAAAATGTTGCTCCACATCTTGTATCTAGGGTTCTAGGTAGTCCTCACGTTGTCTGGCAGAACCACAAAGCAGATGGCCTTGCTTGTGCAACAGAATGGCTTCTCGATTGGTTGTGACCTGGATGGACAATGCTTGTGGGTGGGAGAGAGTCACAATTCATAGCTGTTGCACGGCCTGTTAGTTCCTCCACTACTGTGCTGGCCACAAATCCTTGAACATTTCAGCAGTTGTTGTCTGGTCTGGACACCGCCCAGACATGTACAACGGTACTTTTCTGCCAGAGCTTCATCTTGCCACTGACAAGATATCTGTCTATCCAAAGTTTCGTCAGATGCTGTACAGGGTCAGCGAACCTCACCAAACTTTCAATGGTGGTTGCTAGGACAGCTGAACCACATGGCATCTTTAGCAGTGTGGTTGCGATGAAGGCGTGTTTGCTGTGGGGGGGGGACCCCGCCCCAAAAGACGGGCCAGATTTTTACCTGCATGAGATAGAACAGTTCAAGGATCTGATCACATCTGCTTGGGACCTTCAACTGGACTTAGATATGCTCGGGTCCCAGGGCAAACTGCTTGAGGGAGTTCTGGCATCATTTAGCACGACGCATCTGGGTTGTAGGTGGCGTGTTTGGACGTGGCTTCCAAGGACATTGTGGGGTACAGGAGAAACCAGGGACATTGCATAGGAGCATGGCATGGACCATTCAGCAGATACTTGCACACGTTCTGTGACAGGGACTCCACTGTTGATGGTGGATCTTCACGATCACGTCAACAAGTCAACACTTGGTGATATTGAATCCTGAAACTGGACATCACATTTGTTTCTCCAATATTCATTTATATCTTCATCACATATCTCTTCTCCTTTTTTTTTTTTTTCTATGAATTTTCAGTCGGCTCTTCCTTCCCAACTTTTGGGTGGGAGTCTTTCATGTCAAAAGATGCGACAATGTCGTTAGCAGTATTCTCTTCCCTCGCTGAGGTTGTCACTGCAGTCATCACATCAGCCACAAGGGCTCTGAAATGAGTGGACTACGCTTGTCACCTGCTGTTTAGATTCATACGATGAAACTTTCCTTGTAAGAAGGACAGCCATCTGAGGCGAGATGGTGGACGCCAATAGACAATATTGGCGATGAAACGCTGACACACCCATCCCTCGACAGCTTGACAAAGTTCTGGGCTATTCTGTGAAAAAACAACACAGAATCTGCAGTTTGCGCTGGTTCTCAAGATATGGTGAGCATCAGTGCTGGAAGGAAATATTGTCATAATAGCCAGCTCTGTCGTCTCTGATGATGATTGGTGGACTTGACTTTCTTGATTCGTCTCTGAATTCCTGGTGAACATTAGGGCCGCAACCACATTCTTTCCAGCGGTTACACGGTTTCGGGATGATCCTCTTCAGCTCGGCCCAAGTATGCCATGCGACCTTCACCTCTGCGCGGTATCTCCTTGGCATAGTTGTCTTGGTCTTCCCACTGTTTTCTTTTGACCTGGGGGTTCCATAACAAGGCTTGTCTTGCGATGTTGGATGGAGGATTTCGTTGAAGGGTGTGGCTCAATACTTCCCACTTCCGTTTTCTGATTTCTGATTTCATTTGGGAAGTGGCTTGGTCTTGTTCCACAGGTTCTTTATTGGCTATTATATATGTCCTTCTGATGTTCACTATGTTTTCGCTGAAACATCTGTTGATAAATGTTGGTGTTTGTGAGTGTTTGTCTCTTTGTTGTTCGCCACGTTTTCAGAACCCATATAGAAGGACAGATTTTACATGAATTGAAGATTCTCGTTCGTGTTGTGGAGTGTAGAGGGCAGTGGAATTCCAGGTTGGCCGTAGCGTATAAAGATCTTCTGCCTGGCTTTACTGATGCGGCTCTTGATATCTCATCTGTACCTCCATCTTTGCTGACCACCTGCGAGGTAGACAAACTTATCAACTTCTGGTGATGTCTTGCTGTTGCACGTCGTAGTGGGTCTCTTTGGTGGTTGTTGACTCTCATGTTTCTGGTTTCTTTGTTGTTGATTTGTGCTGGCGGGCGGTGAGAAATCCCGCGAACCTGCACAGATGGTTGAAAGCAGGAAGACGCCAGTCTGGTAGTTGATGTGGAGTGGGCTGTTCGCGTCAAACAGTGCTAAGTGAGTTACGTGCAGTTTCCAACGTCACAGGACACTTTCCATCTACTGCTTCTCTAACCCTCCGTTCCAAACGCTGTGGTTGAAGGACAATCTTGGCAGCAGTGTAGGCAACGTGAGAAGTGGCGGATGCTTCCACTGCACCAAGCTGTTTCTAGGCTTGGAGCATCGCTCGGCCTAAGTCAGTGATCAAAGCTAATGTTGCATTTACTGGAATGGCGTTGACTCTGGTGTGGGGAATAAGGTCAGGAGGCGAAAGAACGATGCTATGGCAGCTGGACACATGATGTACAGCAGTATGAAAGAAACATTTGAGCGCACGGACAGCTTGTCTGCATGCTAGATGACAGTTCTGGCGGTAATGTTCCGTGTTCATGGCTGGGTGCCGGTGTCAGTGCAAAAAACATATGCTGAAACGTTTCAACCAGTCAGAGTGGAGAACTACAGCAGTGTACAAGCTTAGAACTGACTCTCTCCACCACAAGCAGTGTCATCAGAGGCCAATCCACAGAGAGAAGGCCTTTCTGGTTGCCAAAAGCATGCCTTTCTGCTTGGGGCGGCCAAGGTCAACTACGTTGTGGGCTACCCTAGATCACTAGAACTTGGGTCAGGGAGCATCCATTTTTGACATCCCTGTTGCCAACTAAATGCATGATGCTTGTGCTTCCACTTTGTCACAATTTGCAAGTGGGCAGGACAAGCGTGACATTATCGACAGTGTGGGGCTGTTGTAATGGAGTTTGCTGGCGGCGCATTCTGCAATGGAATAGCAGATAATTCTCCATGTTCCAAATCAGTGATGGAAAGAGTGCAAATTCAACCAGGTCACAATTGAGCATGTTGATAGCATACTTGAGATCTTTTTTCTGTTTCGGTTGGCGATGTGTAATGACCAACGCTATACTGAAAAAATGTGAAAATGCAGCATAGGACTGTTTTTAGTCTAACTAGGTAAAAAACGGCGGTCAACTTGTGAATTCAAGATCTGAATGATAATATCTTTAATAGTGAATCATACAGTGAAAATGCATGTCAGAATTAGTGGCATTATGTATAGGAGCCCTGTTGTTACAGCTGTTATCGACAGGGTTAGGGTCAAGTCGTTTAATTGGTTACAGAAAATTCCCTTGACCATGGCATTGGTAAGGACAACGATGACTCAAATGGGACAAAATGATCCCAAGAATGAACTCGCCACTCCAAAATCAGTTGGATTAGAAGTAGTACTAGGGTATATATTGTCATAAACACAAAAGGTAGTTTTCATGGCGGCCGGAGGCGGCCATATTGGAAGCGGCAATTTCGCTAAATGGTACCAGGGTCGGTGCCAACAGGTCACCTCGTGTATTTTTCATGTCCTAGTGCCCCCTTGAATCAAATCAAGTGACGAAATTTCCTAACACCATAACTGTTTACACGGGACTTATAGCAAGTAAGGATTATGGCGGAGATCTCTCTCTCTCACAGCACAGACACATTCACACACACACACCCAACACGCGCGCACCCCCCCCCCCACCCACCCCCCCCCCCCACCTCCCCCCCCCCCCCCCCGCGCCATGCACGCCAAGCGGCGCGACGCGTTCTCAGAGAAAGAGAGAGAGACAGAGAGAGAGGGATAGAGAGATTGAGAGATGTGACATAGTGACAGAGAGAGAGAGAGAGAGGAGAGAGCAGAGAGTGTGAGAGAGAACCCTTATATACCCGAACCAATCCAACAACTCACAGTCTTCCTAACCTCAAAGCGAACAAACGGATCAACCACAAAGCGATCATTCCGCCTAGCGCCACCACCCCCCCCCCCCCCAAAACCCCGTCCTTCACTACCCCCCACCCCTCTCGCTTACCTTGTACCACCCGAGTGCAGGGCTGCGGGCGGGAAGGGGGGAGGGAGAAGACATGCTGTCCACCAAAGGACGGTGACAAGGTCAGGTCGTGATTCCCGGTCCTCCGGGGCAGACGTCCACGAGGACGGCCGAAGTCGAGGACTCACGCTCAGGCTACAGCAATCCTAGCAGGACTGATGTCCATCGCGCGCGTGACCATGGCTCAATCTGGTTCGTGTTAGGGTTTTTTTTTCTTTTCAGCGGTCAGTAGCGCAGCTGGTAACTCCATCGTATCTGTGTTCGCTCGCCACATGCTTTCCGACGAACAACATACGACCACACTACGTTTTGCTCTTAAAACACACAGCGAAGAAGTGAGATGTGAGTGAGAGAGAGAGAGACACGATACACAGAGTGACAACACACACACACACCACTCACACACATACTCGCGCGGCCGGCCGCGGCATGCGGAGCACACCTTACTAGAGCCTGCACATGCACGCACACAGCATTCGGAAAAGTCAACAGATCTAAGAGACGAACTGGTCACTTGGAGCGCACGGAAGGAAAACGCTGACGACGAGTGAAGCCCAGTAAACTGACGGCCTGTTAGAGCGCTAACCACGAGGGTAGAGTACCCTACCCCTGGGCCATCGAGGATCCCCGGACGAAGAACACCAGCACAGAGGCCCGGGAGCCGTCACCACACAGGTCAACTTGTTCGTCAGCCACCACGACATCCCTGGAGCGCAAGTCACATTATATTCATATACCATTATACTTTTTTTTTTTAAATGTTATGTTATTGTATCTGGATTTCTCCCCTTTTAACCTATTCTCTTCCGTTGCTTAGTGAAGCACTGCAGGGAAGAAATCTAAACATTTTATTTGAAAAGATATTCTAATGACTTCGCGAACCAACCGCACGTTTGAAAGAACTCGCACATTTTGCTCCGATTTTGACGAAAGAGAGAAGGGGGATTGTCGTCATTTTCGTTTTGTCCTGAGTGGTGTTTATCTTTGCTGAAGAAGATTAAGAGCCCGGAAACGGTCATGGTCTTGTCTTTGTGAGCCTTTCTCCTTTGTCAACGTTGTTGCGGTGAGCGGAGTCCTTTAATTACTTTTTTTTTTTTTTAATTATATTCTTCAGCTTCATTCCGTCTTTTTATTTTTTTCAGCTCACGCCACAGGTGCACCCCAATTCGCGACGGGGAGTATGGATTGTTCGCCATTTCTTTTTGGTTTTGATTATCTTAAACTTTGTTGTAGAAGACCCTGTAGGTCAAAAACGCGTTTCTGTCTGCTTTGTATTGGTTTAGTTCCTTGGTGGCTCAGAAATTCTGTTCTTTGCCTTTAATGAACGCATTTTATCGATGATTTATGATATCATTGGACCAGTTCCCGTGAGTGCAGTGCTTTTGCCAACTTACGATGCGTTTCAGAGTAACTCTTTGACCCTTAATACTACATACACTTTCATACACCGTGGGTGCAATGGCACACACATTTTTATTTCAATTGTTCCTTTAATTCTCAATTTTTCATACTATCATAGCTGAATTTTTTTATGATTCGTTAACAAAAAGGTCCCAGCATGTGCTGCTCTAAAATGACGGCAATTTCGTTTACTTAATACACAAATAAACAATACGACAAACATAGTATGAAGTGCTTGCGTGCTACAGACACAGGGCTGATTGCCATAAAGCGGACGTCGTACCTCCCGTGAACGTACTTGCATACACGCGCGGCGCGGCACACACACACAAAACACACACACACACACACACACACACACGCTCGCACGCACGAACGCAGCACGCACACACACACACCACACTCTGACAACATAACGAACGAGAAACACGTCTGTTAAATATTTCTCGGAAACAGCCACGTTGACATGAAGAGTTGCTGGGTGTATAACTTTTTAGCACGATAAACAGGCCAATTATAAACCCCGCTGTGGTCACTGTCGTCGGGGCAGGTGCACGAAAACAGCTCTTTCATCAATATCATCTACATCACACACACACACACGTGAACTTCTTTTCTCTCCCTCTCTCTATTTCTGTCCTCCTCTGAAAGTATCAGTCAGGTTAGCGAAATCTAATAGTCCCACAGTGAGAGCGATTTTAGTGTCTGTAGCCCACTTGATGTGAAGTAAATATTCGGTAGATACTAATACCTACAAATGTTTAGAATCTCTCTCTCTCTCTCGCTCGTCGCTTGCTAGGCACATACAAGTTGGCCCTCTATAATATATATGAACAGATTGTATACATTCAAACACACACACACACAACAAAAGCGTACGCTCGGTGCGCCTACACACACCTTATCTCTCTCTCTCTCTCTCTCTCTCTCTCTCTCTCTTCTTCTCTCTCTCTCTTCTCTCTCTCTTCTAGCGCACACGCACACAAACACAACACAGGCACACACCACACTCACACGCACACACACCACTACCACACACCACAAACGCACTACACACAACGCTCACACATCACGCACACACCAACACACGACCACAGCACACACCCGCGCAATCACTCACACACAAACACTCAAACACACTACACACACACTCACACACGACACACACACGCACACACACACAGACACCGCACACACACGCACGCATACGCGCGCGCAGCAACACACTCACACTACACACACTACACACCACACACACAACACACACAACACACACAACACACCTACATTCCCATCATACCTCTAATCTTCCGATAAATAAACGATAATGAAAAACGATTTAGCTTTAAATCAGTCCCGCCCCGTGGGGTCGCTTTCGTATTAAATGCAGAAGATCCGCTTGTCGGAGTGCGGATAATTCTGATTTCCGCAGTCTATTGCAATGCATTACCTCTCTCGAAGTTTGCCCGTCAGCGTGTGTCAATGTTGACCATGGTTGGTGGGGATGTATAAGTTACCCACAAGTTCTTTCACACACTGGCGTCTTGTAATCATCACACAGACACAGAACTTACTCACACACACGCGGCGCGCGCTTTCACAATAACAACAAAACACTATTGCTCTCTCTCTCTCTCTCTCTCTTTCACTAACTCACACCACACACACACACATCACACACACACACACACACACTACACACACCACACATGCTCACTCCTTTTCTCTCTCTCTCTCTCTCTATCTTCTCTCTTCTCTCTCCTATCTCTCTCTCTCTATCTCTTTCTCTCTCTCGATAAAGATTGCACACTCCAGTATGTTACAAGTGCATAAAAGCACAATTTATTTCAATAAAATACGCACGTATACTCCTTTACCAGAAAACCACAGTTTGCGGTGTCCATGACATTCAGAATGACCTTCACCCATGTTTTCTTCTCCAGTCACAAAGGTAAGCAGTTGACGCATTAAGCCAAGGGGGTTTAAGGCAATCACCATGCGAGAGGGAGGACCAGGAGCTGGATGTTCGTGGGAGCCTGGTCGTGATGACGGTCCATTGGCATCATACGGCAAATGGTAGTGCTGGAGGTTTGAACCCGAGTCACAGAATGTCTGAAAAAGAAAGTACCTTATTTCCCCACTGATATGGATGGATCCAGGCAGCATTAGTTTTTTCTTTCAACAGAGCACGTGAGAAGCATCAAGTTAAAACATGACCCACTCTAACCAGCCGCCGTGGCGATAGTGCGTTAGCAGTCGCAGGACTCCCGGATGGAGTCGTGGGTTCGATTCCACTTCAAGAGTATGTGGTGTTTTTTTGACCCGACCGGTCTACCCAGTGTTGCGTTTGCTTGAGGACTCAGTTGGAAGACGGGGACTCACACAGTCGCGTTTCATCCACTTAATGGAATGCGTTTTGAGATGTGTTGCTAAATTTTAATGACCATAACACTGCAGGTGCCTGTTTCTCTCGGCGCATGGTTGACGCCAGGTATTTATTATGAAAGGTAGCGTTGTGGACAGCCCCTGTCATGTAGTTCTCAGACAAATGGAAATCCGGTTGCATAATATTAATCATCCTCATTCCCATTGCTCCGCATTTAAAAAAATTAAGTCCATCAATATTCACTGGTATGGCCCTTATTGCCCTGACTTCGTGGTGATCCTCTGTTTCGGATGGTCCTCCGCGTCTGTGGTCTTGGTTTGGTTTCGGCGGGGTCACCGGTATACGGCGAGTCATGGGGGCTGTCGTTGGACGGACGTGGTGGCGCGGCGCCCTCCGGGAGGAGTGCTCACTACGCCCGGCTCCGCGACTATAGCTATTATTGTCGTCGTAGGGGGCTTGTTGGTGGTGTCTCTGTCGTTTGTTTGTTCAGAAACAGGCGCCACTGAACACTACCGAAGTGATCGGCAGCAGTCAGTGTCTCCTCAGGTGGGTTGCTCATGACGACTTGGGGACATTGACTGCTCCCTGTGGATAGCTGGTGCTGGGGCCTGCGGCGGGGTTGACCGGGCTGTGGCTGTGGCGGGGTGTCGGGTAAGGAGCGGCGTGGTGCACTGCCTTGAGGTTAGCGCCAGAGGTTTGGGACAGCAAAAAAAAAAAAAAAAAAAAAGAAAAAAAAAAAAAAACAAAACTGACCCCACTCACATGTACCGTATCTAGGACACCCGTCCTACATCTGAAGACAGATGGTTATCACAGTACACAAACATATATAACACGGGTGGAATCATCTTCGTCCACTGGGAGGGGGCCAGAAGGAGGCGGGGAGGGGTTGTGTGTTGTGTGTGTGTGTGTGTGTGTGTGTGTGTGTGTGTGTGTGCGCTCTCTCTCTCTCTCTCTCCTTCTCTCTCTATCTTTGGCGCGCAAATATATCCCGTCCTAGTGAGGGCCTCTATCCGAGTAAGTATACCCTGGTCCCTCACAGGTTGCAATATCTGAGGTTAGGAAGTGTAAAACGAAATGTCGCAGTGCTAATTGTTTTACACGTTTCAGTCACTGAGGCTGCAACGAATTCGATTAATGGGGATTAGCTTTTTTTGATTTAAAAAAAAAAGAAGAAAATCTAGAACGTTGTCATTTTTCTTCTAGAAAGCGACGACAAACCTCGAAATGTCAGTTTTATATCATCTTTTTCATTTTTATATCCCTCATGTGGTTTATCAAACTGAATCAGTATGTAAGTCGTGTCACAAAAGGTAGACCTTGATATAGGAGACAAGTGTGTGTGTGTGTGTGTGTGTGTGTGTGTGTGTGTGTGTTGCTGGGTTGTGTGTTGTGTTTGTGTGTGTGTGTGTGCATGCTCTCGCGCGAGTGTGTCGTGTGTGAATATGAAAGAGTGATGGGAGACGAGATGTGGGACGAGCTAGAGGAGAGTACGGGGCGTGGGGTGGGGGGCAAAGTTCACCCCTCTCTTTCCTGAACTGCTCCCTGCCAAATTACATATAGACATGCATACGTACATGAATGCATATTTAGACAAGGTGCAGCGAATGTACTGTTCATTACAAATCACTCGAGCCCCAATAAACATTCCTAGTTTACGAATATGAGCCAAAAATCGCAACTATCTACCTATTTTCCAAGCAAAATGCATGTACAAACTCATATATCTTGAAGTGAGAGAGAGAGAGGAGAGAGAGAGAGAGGAGAGAGAGGAGTGAGAGAGAGAGTGAGATGATTTTCGTTATGGCTGTCGACCTTTTACCATACCAGTTCCCGTCACGGTGCAGTATCAAAGAGATTGAGTGGAGACAGCCAGTCTGGTGACCTGTGCACCTGTTACACCAAGCACTCGTGTCGATTTGAATATAACACGTAACTTAAATTTCACGGATATTGAGCAAGAGCCTTGCGGTTGGCCAGGAGTTTCGATATTCTTTATCCTTCCACCCCCACCCCTTAGCCCCAACTCATCCTTCCTCCTTGTTTCTTCCTCTCCTGATAAACTTGGGGTTTTCTTTCTTTATTTCTATTTTAATCATTCTTGCGAGGATAGCATTATTTAGTGTTTAATTCTTTTCTGTTTTCCCAATCATTGAAGCATTCATGAAAATCTTTTAGCGGACCTGGTTATTCAAAGTTTTATAGGTGATTCGATTAGCCTTATGTTAGTGTATTTTACCCAGATGCAGGGCGGTACTTGAGAGGAGGAATGTCATTGATCCCACCCCATGTCAGTTTTCGAAACACTCACACACCACCACACACACACACGGATCTTGAGCAAGAAGCTTCATGGACGGACTATTGATAGAAAGAGCTTCATGGACTGCATAGACTAGAAAGGTTAACACTGGAAGGAGTTCTGGATTCTGAGGTCGTGGGTTTCCGGAACTTCCAGAGAGAGAGAGAGAGAGAGAGAGAGAGACGAGTGAAGAGCAGAGGAGAGAGGAGAGCGGGTCCACGTGCTGCTGTCCCGGTCACTCCTTTTTGTTTGGTTGAATGCTGCTGCAGAGACGTCCCCATCCAACCACCTCTCCGTCTACCTACCCACACAGAGATTTCAGTAGCTAGTGCTCTCCACTATACTGACCATCATTTTTTTCCTTCGTGATGTTCATTGAGTGTGTTTGACCCTTACTAACACATTCCCTTTCCAATTCCCCCCTCTCTCTTCTCTCTCTCTTCATCTCTATCTCTTCTATCTCTCTCTGGATGTTCAGGTAACCACGACTCAGAATCCAGAACTCCCTCCAGTGTTACCCTTTCTATCAATTGAAGTCGTGAAGCTCCATACTGACTTTCCTAATGCTCTTGGTCGTCTAGACGTTTGTTTCCAACATAGGACGCATGCAAAGAGGAACAGCAGACCGAATCGTTACGAAGACAGAGAAACTCCCTAGACTCCAAGGTGCTTGCTAGGATTCACAACGCAGATCTCCCTTCTCTAGGACTGTCACAGCAACAAGGATTAGGCCAACCTCGGAGTTTTCAACGCGAGCTGGTCAGGGGAAAGACATCAGCTATACCTGAGAATGCAGTAAGGCGCCCCGTGACGGGCTAACCCCTGCGAGTCAAGTGTACAACGGGACGCTCGACTCATCCCTGAAGAGGATCAGCCACACCCCACCCAGCCAAGCCATCTAAGTTGACCATGTCCGACTCCCCACCAAGTGCGATCACAATTGTTATTCTAACCCATCAGCCCCTCCAACACCTCTCACCCGTCAGCCCCTCCAACACCTGTCAGTCACCCCGGCCCTTCTCTCCGCCCTCACTTCGACCCCACCAAAGCTCGCTTCAGTATGGGAACACTTGTGCATAAAATTTCCGGGCTAATAGGACGTTAATCTTATCTGATCTCTGTCCAGTTCCATTCACAGCCTACAAAAAACCTTGACGCAAATGCCCTACAACACCTCACATAGGAAAAATGTCTCTCAATCACACTACGAAACTAAGTGGGTTATCTCGATAAGAAAAAAAAAATCCTGGTTCCGCCCTTTTTTCAAGATCCATAATTCAAAGAGTTCGTCAAGAGGTGATAACATTTCATTGTTCTGTAGTTTTGTTTTGTTTTTTTCCAATCTTGTTAACAGAACACAAACTAACCCACCACAAAAATGGATGAAAGCATAACCCACTTTGGTAAGGAAACAATTGTCTTGGTTACGTGCCGGGAAGAGTACCGATATTGACAACATATTAGCTTATAATTCGAAATTTATAGCAATAATATGAAGTTCAGTTTCACTCGTCGTTCAGCTCTATTTTTTTTAATTGGTAACTACAGAACTTTTATCCAATCAGGCGCTATGACTCTATGGTAATTTATATGTGATTTTCTTGTTTCTCCACTTGCTTCGTTCCTAGGTTAATACCCCGTTCTCTCTTTACTGGATGAGAGCCTGATTCCACTGCCCACTGAAGTCTGAGCAGACCACTCAACAGAGACTGCGACCCTGTGACATCTCTGGTCAGTCCGTCTTTACTTCTGGCGCAAGTGTTGGATCACATCGGCATGATATTTATTACAGTAAAGATATCTGGTTTGTACCTAGCTAAACTGCACAATGTATGTTTCATGATATAAAACTGGATGCCTTTCGAACACATTGTTTTAAAAAAAAAATGCACTAAAAAAAAGACCCTTGTCTTTAGTTGTTTGCTTTTTTCGGAGATTTGCAACCTTTAAACTCACGTGTGTATGTTTCACGAAAACAAATAGGTGTGTTTGGTATGCGTGCGAGCGTGTGCGTGCGCGTGTGTTATGTGTGTGTGTATGTGTGTGTGTGATGTGTGTGTGTGATGGGTTGTGTGTGTGTGTTCGTGTGTGTGTGTGTGTGTGTGTGTTGTGGCGCGGCGGCGCAGGTAAAGCGTGTGTTTGTGTGGGTTTTCTTAGGTTAGCTGTTGTTTCTTTCGGAGGACAGGCTATCTTTCAACCCATTTTTGTTGTTATGGACAAAAAACAGGTGTGTGTTTGTGTGGTGTGTGTGTGTGACAGTCGTGGGTGTGTGTGTGTGTGTGTGTGTGTGTGTGTTGTGTGTTTGTGTGTGTGTGTGTGTTGTGTGTGTGTGTGTGTGTGTGTGTGTGTCCATGTGCGTGTCAGTTTCTCTCGCTCTCTCTGTTTATGTGTTGTGTGTGGTGTGTGTGTGGGTGTGTGTAGTGTGTGTGTGTGGGAGGTGGTGAGCTTGCTTTTGTTTTTATTGCAGCTATTTCAAGCCATTTTAGTATAGTGCATGCTAGGCACCGGAGGTGTAAGAGAGAGAGAGAGAGAGAGAGGAGGAGAGTGAGGATGAAGAGTGAAGAATGAGAGAGATGAGAGAGAGACGAGAGAAGATGGGAGATAGAGAGAGAGAGACGAAGAGAAGAGAAGAGGAAGAGAAGAGTGAGAGAGAAGGTAGCAGAGAGGAAATGTGGAACGAAAGAGAGAGAGGGAGAAGAGAGAGGAAGAGAGAAGGACTGGAGAGAGAAGAGGAGCGAGAGAAGAAAGAGGGATGAGTAAGAAAAGTTGGTTTATTCTATATATATATTTATATATATTATATTTAGATATATATATAAGATATTTATATATATCTATATATTGAGTGTTATTAACCACCCCAAAAACAACACACCACACCACACACACACACACAACACACAACACACACACATACAACACACAGAACAACACACACACACACACACACACACACACACACACTCACACAACTCACACACACACACACACACATGTACGCTCGCTCGCATCTCGAACGTGTGACATACACACTCGTATGTGTGTGCAGGAGCGCGGACATGCGTACATGCGTGCGTGTGTGTTGTGTCTGTTGCGCGGTGTGTGTGTGTTGTGTGTGTTTGTGTGTGATCTGGGAGTCCCTGGGTGATAAGGACCAGTTTGTCAAAATTTTTCACACGCAATCTTATTACTGCCACTCCCATAGTAAAAGTTAATCTTAAACAGTGCCAGAGTAACAGATCCTTTTGCCAAGCTAGTATCCCAGGATGAGTGTCTATGATGAGCAAGCTTAAAAGGAGGATAAGCTAGAGGGGAGTCAGCAGTACGTACAAGGAGAGTTGTCACGACTTACTAAATAAGAAGTATGTACCACAGAACAGTACAATCAGTGTTGATCTTAATCGACTCATTCAAACAGCATGAAATACTACAGAGATCAGCGTACTGTTTACCCATAATTTATTGATTTCACGAGTGGCGTTTGACAGTGTTGGGTACATGGGATTGTAGTAGGTACTGGTTGATCTTCAGCGTTGACAGGAACTCTCAGAAGTTTATCATGGTACTCTAAGCAGTCCTGGACTAGACGCAGAGTTCAGTTCTCTTGAACACAATCAGCGGAGACGTTTTTCAGAAAACAGGTGGAGTACGAAGTGATGTCTGGTCTTGTCTCTAGCATCCACCGAGAGAACACATTGCAGGGGACGCTCAATAACTTCCAGACGAACAGGATTTCAATATATCAAACCCAGACTGGGGAATGCAGTTGGCGCATATGGAATGGAAGTTATCACCAAAAAAAGATAAACGTAAAAAATTATGGCGAAAAGTGCACTTGCAAATAGCTGCCTCCATAATCTGAATGGACAGCGATTATAAGTGGCCTACACATGAATGATAGCAGTCGCGAAGAATGTCAAAACAAAACACAGCTTGGCCGAATCTGCAATGACAGATCGGCGTGTTTTGAGGGCGAAAACAGTTTTTCAGTCAAGATAAAACTTACAAGTTCTTGGTTGTATATATTTACCGGTCGGATTAGAAAGCTGGAAATTTTTTAGAGTGGTTTGGAGTAATAAATTCAGGCATTTGCTTACAAGTGGCTTCAGTGAAACGTCTTCACGTCCGTATGGAGATTAAAGACGAGCAAAGCGTCAGGCAGAGAAGTCATGAATATATGCAGGCAAGCAAAGAACTAAACAGTGTAAACGATTTCATAAACGATATGGATCACTTTAAAATCCATTCCTACACAACAACACACACACACACACCTCACTCAACACACCACAACTACAGGGCGGCCCGCGCACGCACGTCTTTCCAACATACACCACACACACACAAGAAGCGTTGCACTAACAACACACCAACATAGCAAAATAGTGTGAGCCATACACACACCACTCGCTCGCGCGTGCACCACACACACACACACACAACACTACACACACACACACACACACAACAACACACTGGGCATAGTTTCTCGCTGCGCGCCTACAGACACTTGAGATGAATGCGAGAGACACAGAAAGACACAAGAATGAAAGAGAGTACGACAGCGATATATAGATGCTTTGCGTGCATGAGAGAGAGGAGAGAGAGGAGAGAGTGAGTGAGGGAGAGAGGAAGAGAATTGAGATTGAGGAGAGGGGTAGAGAGAGAGAGAGAGTGATTTAAAATAATAATGTAGTGAATTTATTGAACAACTTCGGTCGCCTTGGTTCATGTGCATTAATTTTGATACGTTATTTTTGTTCGTTGTCTTTCTGTTTTTCTTTTCAAAAAAAAAAATACATGGTGAGTTTTCATTATGTAACACCATGTTGGTATCAATGCTACACCAGGTCCCTGCGAATGCAAACTATTCTTTTCATCCGTTGTCGTAAAAGGTAATCGTCGTAGTTGGAGCTTTGACGGGTTCGGAATCCAGCAGGACGAGAGAATGCTTAATGCGCAGGGAGTGGTAGGACAGCAGACCGAAACGTTACGAAGACAGAGAAACTCCCTAACTCCCAAGGTGCTAGCTAGGATTCCAACGACTCTCCCTTCTCCTCGGACTGTCACAGCAACAGGATTAGGCCAACTCGGGTTTTCAACGCGAGCTGGTCAGGGGAAATCAGCTATACCTGAGAATGCAGTAAGCGCGTAACGGGCACCCCTGTGAGACAACTGTACAACGGGAACTGCCTCACCCTGAAGAGGATCAGCCACACCCCCGACCACGCCAGCCATCAAAGCAGCCCCATGACGGACTCCCCACCAAGTGCGATCAATTGTACTTCTCACCCCACACCTCTCCCCACCAACACCTCTCAGTCACCCGGCCCTTCTCCTCCGCCCTCACTTCGACCCCACACAGCTGCTTCAGTCTGGGAACAACTTGTGCATAAAATTCCGGGTTAATAGGACGTTAATCTTACTGATCACTTGTCCAGATTCCATTCCACAGCCTACAAAAAACCTTGACGCAAAATGCCCTACAACACCCTCACCCTAGGAAAAATGCCTCACAACACCCTGACGAAAAGTGATTTATCTCGCAAAGAAAAAAAAATCCTGGATCCGCCCTTTTATCCAGATCCATAATTCAAAGAGTTCGTCAATAGGTAACATTTCATTGTTCTGTAGTTGTTGTTTTTTTCAATCTTGTTAACAGACACACAAACAAACCCACCAACAAACATGGATGAAAGCATAACCACTTTGGCTAAGGGAACAAATGTCTTGGATACGAGCCCGTAAGAGTACCGACTATTGACAACACTATTATCTAAATTCGAATTTAGCCAATAATATGAAGTTAGTTCACTCGTCGTTCACTCTTTTTTTTTTTTTTAAATTGGTATACAGAACTTTTATCAATCGGCGCTATGACACGATGGTATTTACATGTGATTTACCTTGTTTCATCCACTTGTTCTTTACCTAGGTTAATCACCCCGTTCTCACTTTACCTGGATGAGAGCTGTTTCCACTGCCCACTGAAGTCTGAGCAGACCACTCAACAGAGACTGAGACCCTGGACACTCTCTGGTCAGTCCGTCTGTACTTCTGGCGCACGTTTCTGATCACATAGGATGATATTTATTACAGTAAAGATAACAGGTTTGTACCTAGCTAAACTGCACAATGTATGTTACATGATATAAAACTGGATGCCTTTCGAACACATTGTTTTAAAAAAAAAAATGCACAAAAAAAGACCCTTTTCTTCTTTAGTTGTTGCTTATATCGGAGATATGCAACCTTTAAACTCACGTGTGTATGTTTCACGACAAACAAATAGGTGTGTGTATGCGTGCGAGCGTGCGTGTGCGCGGTGCGGGGCGCGGTAGGTGTGTGTGTGTGTGTGTGTGTGTGTGTGTGTGTGTGTGTGTGTGTGTGTGTGTGTGTGTGGCGCGCGCGCGCGGACGCGTGTGTTTGTGTGGGTTTTCTTCGTTAGCTGTTGTTTATATGGGAGACATGCTATCTTTCAACCCATATATGTTTTATGACAAACAGGTGTGTGTGTGTGTGTGTGTGTGTGTGTGTGTGTGTTGTGTGGTGTGTGTGTGTGTGGTGTTTTTGTCTGTGGTGTGTGGTGTCGTGTTTGTGGTGCCCATCTTCATCTCTCTCTCTCTCTATTGTGTGTGTGTGTGTGTGTGTGTGTGTGTGTGTGGGGTGTGTGCGGTGAGCTTGCTTTTGTTTTATAGCAGCAATTTCAAAGCCATTTTAGTATATGTGCAAGATAGCACCGAGGTGTAAGAGAGATAGAGAGAGAGAGAGAGAGAGAGAGAGAGAGAGAGAGAGAGAGAAAGAGAGAGAGAGAGAGAGAAGAGAAAAGAGAGAGAGAAGAGAGAGAGAGAGAGAGAGAGAGAGAACGAAAGAGAGAGAGAGGAGAGAGAGAGAGAAGAGAGAGAGAGAGAAAGAAAGAGGGAGAGAGAAGAAAGTTGGTTATTATATATATATATATAATATATATATATATATATATATATATATATATATATACTGACGTGTTAACACACAAAACACACACACACACACACACAACCCACACACACACACACACATACAACACACAGACAACACACCCCACCACACACACACACACACACACCACACAACACACACACACACACAACAATGTACGCACGCTCGCACTCACGCACGTGTGCATACACACTCGTGTGTGTGCAATGAGCGCGTGCGTACATGCGTGCGTGTGTGTTCTGTGCGCGCGCGTGTGCGTGTGTGTGTGTGTTTGTGTGTGTAACAGGAGACCTTGGTGATAAGACAGTTGTCAAAATTTTACACGCAATCTCTAATACTGCCACTCCCAAAGAAAAGTAATCTTAAACAGTGCCAGAGTAACAGATTCATTTGCCAAGCTAGTATCCCAGATGAGTGTTATGATGAGCAAGCTAAAGGAGGAAGGTAGAGGGGAACTCAGCAGTAGAACAAGGGGGATTCCGACCAAAAGAAGTATGACAGAACAGATGTTTTAACATCAGACTCTCAACAGAGACATCTACAGGATCAGCGTAAGTTTACCATAATTTCATTGATTTCACGAGTGCGTTTGACCGTGTTTGGTTATGGGCTTGTAGTAAGTACTGAAGAACTTCAGCGTTGACAGGAACCTCACAGAAGTTATCATGGTACTCTAAGCAGAGCCAGACAGCGCACTTCTCTTGAACAACATCAGCGGAGACGTTTTCAGAACACAGGTGGAGTACGACAGAGATGTCTGGTCTCCCAGTTCTCTATCATCCACCGAGAGAACACAATGCAGGAGACGCTCCATAACTTCCAGACGAACCAGGATTTCAATATATCACAACCAGACTGGGGAAAGCAGTTGGCGCATATGGAATGGAAGTTATCACCAAAAAAGAAAAACGTAAAATTATGGCGAAAAGCTGCACTCTGCAAATAGCAGCCTCCATAATCTTGAATGGACAGAGATATAAGTGGCTACACATGAAATGATAGCAGCTCAGCGAAGAGATGTCAAAACAAAACACAGCTTAGCCGAATCTGCAATGACAGACTCGGCGTGTTCTGGAAGAGCGAAAACAGTTTTAGTCAAGATAAAACTCTACAAGTTCTTGGTTGTCTATATTTACCGTACGAATTCGAAAGCTGGACATTTAGAGCTGGTTTGGAGAAATAAATTCAGGCATTTGATTACAAGTGCTTCAGGAAACTTCTTCACGTCCCGTACAAGGAGTACAAGACGAGCAAACACGTCAGGCAGAGAAGTCATGATATATGCAGGCAAGCAAGGACTAAACTTGTGAAAACTATTTCATAAACGATATGGATCACTTATAAATCCATTCCCTACACAACACACACACACACACACACACATACACGTGCGCCCGCGCACGCACGCTACCAACATACACACACACACACAAGAACGTGTGCACAAACACACACAAACATAAGCAAATAGTGTGGCCATACACACACACGCGCTCGCGCGTGCACACACACACACACACACACACACACACACACACACACACACACACACACACTGTGCACAGTTCTCGCCTGCGCGCCTACGCACACGTGAGAAGACAGAGAGAGACACAGAAAGACACACAGAATGAAAAGAGAGACGACAGCGATATATATGCATTAGCGTGCATGAGAGAGAAGAGAGAGAGAGAGAGAGGAGAGAGAGAGAGAGAGAGAGAGGATTAGAAAGATTAAATAAGAGTGAATTTATTGAACAGCTTCGGTCGCCTTGTTTCTGTGCCTTATTTTTTTACGTTAATTTTGTTCGTTTTCTTGCTTTTCTTTTCTTTAAAAAAAAAAAATCCCCTGGAGAGTTTTCACTCATGCTCACACCATGTGGTATCAAAGCTCACCAGGGTCCCCTGCGAATGAAACTATTCCTTTTCATCCGTGTTCGTAAAGGTAATCGTCGTAGTTGGAGCTTTGACGGGTTCGTGAATCCAGCAGGACGAGGGTGCATTATGCGCAGGGGTGGTTGTGAGATGGCGGGGAGCCGTGAGAAGAACTGTGCGGGAGGAGAGGGGGTGATGTGGAGCAGGGATTGGAGAAGAGAGAGAGAGGGGGAGGGGGGGGGGGGGGGGGGGAAACGAGGGTCGGGGAAGGTGAGGGGATCGGGTGGGGGGAGTTTGCTCACACTTCATGATTCGAATCTTGAGAAAATGTGGTTGAACTGGCTCGG
>CM031598.1:27867519-27877519 GCA_018398815.1 Conus ventricosus | reverse complement strand
TTACAGAATTTAAATCATTCCGCCTCCACGTGCAGACCCCTCTTCGCAGCCAGTGTGACCGGCCGCTGAGGGTTTTTTTTTTCATTGACTAAGGGCGAGTACGCAGCTGAAATAACTACTTTTTGTTTCTTTGCTGTTTTTGTTTTGTTTGTACTCCTAGTTCTTATAGAACAGGGAGTACTTTTACAATGGGAACGAAAAATGCTGTCTGTGTGTCTGTCCGTCCGTGGTCAAAATGTGTTCCACTCGCTCCAGACAGAACTACTGGGCCGATCTTTCTGAAAATGTGTAGGTATGTTCATTTTGGGTCACGGATGATGCCCGATGTTTTATTTTACCGTTATATCCGTCACTAACGGCTATAACGGACCATAACGGTTTTTCTTTTTTATGGCATATCTCAGAAGGTACTTTGCCGATCTTTCTGAGAATTTGTAGGTATGTTCATTATGGGTGACAGATGATGCCCGATGTTTTATTTTACCGTTATATCCGTTACTAACGGCTATAGCGACCCATAACAGCTTTTCTTTTTTATGGAATATCTCAGAAAGTGCTTGGCCGATCTTTCTGAAAATTTGTAGGTATGTTCATTATGGGTCACAGATGATGGCCGATGTTTACCAGAATAGCCGTTACTGACGGCTATAACGGCCAAAAACGGGTTTTCCTCTTTATGGAATATCTCACGCGCATTCAAGATAAACTGGTAGTACTTTTATATGCTTTGCATCTTGTTTATTTTAATACGGTGTGACTGAAAAAACGTCACCCAAAAATGATGATGAATAATGATGAAGACGACCACCTTGAAGCTTGCAATGAAAAGGATGACAATGATAATGATAATGATGATAATGGTCATGATGATGATGATGATGTTAGTGATGATGATAACAGCAACAGCTGTGGCAGCAGCAGCAGTAGCAGCAGCAGCAGCAGCAGTAGCAGCAACAACAGATCAATGTTTGTGACCAGACTATAGACCCAAATCTCTAAATACACATCTTGTGCTCAGTGCACACGTAAGGCGTATTACCCGCAAAACGTATGGCGTAGCATCCACAGTTGCACGCATGCACGTAGGCGCGCTCGCGCGCGCACGCGCACACACACACATAGAACAACAACAACACACACACACACAGACACACACACACACACACAGAACAACAACAACAACAAAACACACACACACACACACACACACACACACACACACACACACACACACACACCAATGCGCGCGCTAAAACGCACTAGAAGAGACACACTAATTTAATGCATAAATGTGTATATTTTTTCTGAACCTTTTGAACAGAATAAAGTTCTCTATACGGTACATGAACTATGCTGTGTCGGCGCGTGCGCTCGAGTTTGAATGGCCCGCGATCGCGTGTGATGCCGTAGGCACACAGATTGTGTGTGTGTGTGTGTGTGTGTGTGTGTGTGTGTGTGTGTGTGTGTGTGTGTGTTGTGTGTGTGTTTCCCTCATTGCGTAAGTGTCTGTGCGTGTGTGTTAATTCTGTTCAGTGTATATGTGTGCGTGCCCGCCATGTGGGCGCATGGGGGCGTGTGAGTGTGTCAGTGTGTGCATCCGCACGTCATTTTCTCTGCCTACATGTATCGACTCTTGTCTCCACTGATGTCATGCGAGGGGTAACCACCTATTCATACGACAGTCTTGAATAAAATTTAGTGTTTTTACGTCAGAGCGTGATTTCCAGTTATTCTGTCCAACAATGAGCATTATCATATATGGCAGCGGGGGGAGGGGGAAGATTATGGCGGTAACGTTTTCTTCTTGTTCTTTTTTTTTCTTTTTCTTTTTTTTTTTTTGGGGGGGGGGGGGGGGGGTCATCTGACCTTACACCCTTAAAGATAACAGTTGATATTGTTTGTGTTGAAGACGAAGTAGCTTTAAAACAGAAAAAAAAACTGAGTCAAAGACTAGATTGCGTTAATTTTGTTGTTCATTTCCCTCTCTTTCATTTATGCTTATTAACCTGTATGTGTCGGGGTAGGTGATTCGCCCGAGTCTGTCAACTTCTTCCTGACTGGTGCAAGGCAATAACCACTCGGTGTATTTCTTCTGCTGCAGTGCCCTGTCACATGGAGTGTATGACGTCAGCTTTGACTTCCTTGTGGAGGGAATGCTCTTGTTTGGTTTGTGTTCGTTTCATGGATGTGCGTCTGCCAGCGAACGTGGCAGCGCACGCAACTATTGGCTCAGAGTTATACGTACCTCCATGTTTTGGTCACGGAAACAAATATTGCTGAGCTAGTTCGTTATTCACTGATAGTTATACATGACGGTTTTTCGGCGTTTTTTTCGCCTACCGATCTGTTTTTCTTTCTTTCTTTTTCCCCTACAGTAACAAAGCCACAAATGAAAGTGGTTATTAAAGGAACAACAGATCAGAACCTGCCGGTAGGGTGACAGAGAATTAGGCGAAATTAGGCGAGCAAAGAATCAATGAAATAAACAGGCACACAACTTCAGAATCCTTCTGCCTTGTCACAGCTTGGATCCTTGGAGGTCAGACACCGCTAACGGCTCTGTCAAGGAGCGTGAAACCTCTCACAAAAGGCATTAGATGCTTGGAGGCAAAGGGACGTTGTACGTAGTATACAAATAGGTAATAGACCAATTAACCAGTGTACCTTACCCATCGCACATGGCCGAACTGTGTGAAGGAGGCCGAAGTGGTCAGATGACAGATGACACCTAGGAGAGCGTTCGGACCTGCCCGGTGGCGAAAGGGGAAGGGATGTAACCACTATGACCTCGGCGCTCGAAGTGGAGCGCTAAATGCTCAGTCAGCTGAGGTTCTTTTGTAAACAGTCAGTGAAGAGCAGGAGTCTTGGATTCGTTCGGATGGTATTGCCGTGGGTCACTGTGTTGGTTCTATTGTCAGGCTGGTTGAATGCGTGTGGATGTTGTCGTAGCCCTCCTTAAGATAATTACTGTGTTATGTGACCACCGAAGTCGGTGGGAAATTCCGATGTCCATCTGGTGCTAAGTGTTTGTTTGCTAATCAGTTAGGTAGGGATGTGTGTAAATGCTGATGTGTGGGAGAATGTAGCGAATGGAGAATTCAGGGTACTTGTGAACTAGGGGTTTGAGAAGCAGCAGGGACAAAGGCATGGCCCGAAGGGGGATCCTTTGTTTCCATCCCTATATAAACTGAGGGAGACAAAGTGAGTGGGGAACAACACCAGGAGAGAGAGAGAGAGAAGGCAGAGGAGAGAGAGAGAGAGGAGAGGAGTGAGCAGGACAGAGAAAGGGTCGAGAGAAACGTGGTCTGGGAAATAGAAGAGACACCAAGGTCTTAGAGTTAAAGACAAGCTGGAAGAGAAGGAAACTAAGTTTGAAGCCCAGAGGTGGGTGAAGACAGACAAACTGAAATTGAACCCAGAGGTGGGTGAAAGAGACGAAGAAGAAGAGTTCTACGTCGAGATCCCAGAGACGACCACGAAGACCCAGTCCTGGAACCTGGAGCCAGTCAACCAAGGGCGTCACCATCAAGCAGTGCAGAAGAAGACTTGAAGAAACTTGGTCAAGAACTGTGGTGTGGTGTGAAAGCGTGGTTGTGTGTGTGAAAACCTGGCCAGGTAAGAAGTCATTTTATTATAACCCGGGATTAGGAAGTATTGATCTTTTATGTTTTGATATTTCATTGTGTGTGATTGATTGTTCATGATTAATTATAAGTAGCATAGAAATTGTATTTCTTGTTCTCAGTCGTGTTAGGAAAGAATCGAATGCGTGACATCCCATCCCCAGAGAGAGGTGAATGTTTGGTGTGCGCATGAGTGTGCATATGCGTGTATGAGTGCAAAGATAACCTTGGTGTGTTAAGCCTGACTAATAATACATCAACTTAGTGCACTTAAGCAATACCATCACGATTTCCCCCGTCCTGGACAGGCTCCAACCCCCGGTGTTCGTGCATTATCGTGCCGACAGATGATCGCAAACTAAGGGAAACTATTCACACGGGTGAACGAGTAAGCCGGCTCGCCCCCATTGGGATCACGTGCAGGGCTAAAATAGGACAGACAGACCGGTGACAGATGTCGTCCGGAATCTGAATGGGAAACCCGGACAAGGATTAAGACGTTCTTCATCTTTTTCATTGTCCCAGTTTGAGACAGAGCGCGCCGCCAGTAGAACGCGTTAAGAGTGACACCTACGCGTTTTTCTTTCTCTTCTTTTCCTTTTTCTTTCCCATATAACCTATCCCCCCCTTAACCCCCCCCCCCCCCCCCTTCCCGCACCTTCTCTGATATTCATGACAGACACTCTAACATATAAAGACATGACGGCGGACATATGAAAAAATAACTTCAGTGGTGTACCAAAACACTGTGTGTGTGTGTGTGTGTGTGTGTGTGTGTGTGTGTGTTGTGTGTGTGTGTGGGAGAGAGAGAGAGAGAGAGAGAGAGAGAGAGAGAGAGAGAGAGAGAGAGAGAGAGACAGACAGACAGACAGACAGAGACAGAGACAGAGAACTGATCAGTTGATCGCATCGTTAAGTTCTCTTGACCATGTGTGCGGATGCGAGAATATACTGTGTTCATGTACATGGATTATTTGTGTGTGTGTGTGTGTGTGTGTGTGTGTGTGTGTGTGTGTGTGTGTGTGAGCTGGGGAGGGAGCATGTGCCTTTATGCGGTTTGGGTCCGATAGTCCGACACTTCACGATTCCAACGTTTCGACAATCCGACAATTTTGTCGGACCAACGAAACTTGTTTTGTAATGTTTTATTTTGTGCCAATAGTTCGACACATCACGATTTCGACGTTTCGATAGTCCGACATAATGATACACCGAGAGAGAGAGATTTTACTTTCAATATGTCAGACTAACGGGACTTATATAACTGGGTTGTGTGTCGGATTATCGAAACGAGCTGGAATTGTCAGAATCGTGGGATGTCGGACTATCGCTACTTTTTCTTACAGTGTCGGATTATCGAAACATCTGAACGCGGGGTGTCGGACTACCGATGTGTCGGACTATCGAAACGTCGGACTACCGGGCCCAACCCCCTTTATGCACCTACAAATACCGACCAAGGAAACGGTAGCATTATTTAATAACTGGCGATTACTCAACCAAACCATCCATTTTCACTGACCATAGCAGCAGTAGAAATGATAAGAAGAAGAAGAAGAAGAAGAAGAAGCTCACCATCATATGGATTTAACTTGTTTCATTGTCATTTCCTTGTCTGTACATGACATTTCCAACTTTCCGAAATTACCGTATTCTTCTTCACCCTCCCGTCCCTTCCCAGTCCTTGCATCTCTATTTTTCTCCGTCTCTCTCTCTCTCTCTCTCTCTCTCTCTCTCTCTCTCTCTCTCTCTCTGTCTCTCTCTCTCTCTCTCTGTCTCTCTCTTATCAACGAGTGCGTGATGAAAAGGAGCTATACAGTTTATCCATTTTGTACCGTCAATAAAACATTCGTATTCATATTCGTATTCTCTCTCTCTCTCTCTCTCTCTCTCTCTCTCTCTCTCTCTCTCTCTCTCTCTCTCTTAATGCATTGTAATTACATTTGGATAAACGAGTGTTCTGTTTGCTGATTTTTCTGATGTATCGTCGCTAATTGACTGTTATTCCAAGAACTGCTGATATATCATTGATTCACTGTAATCATATTATGATAAAGTGTGTCATATTTACTATTGATTTTATTGATGCATTGTCGTTTTTGATTAAAACCCCGAGTAAAACGCAGCATGCAACAATAGAAAAGAAATATGACAATGACATTTCTCTCTCTCTCTCTCTCTCTCTCTCTCTCTCTCTCTCTCTCTCTCTCTCTCTCTCTTTCTTCCTCTCTCTCTCTCTCTCTCTCCTCTCACACACACACACACACACACACACACACAACTATCATGATAAATGCGTGCTATATTTAGGCTACTGTTGAGTTCAATGATGGATTGTAGCAGTTTAACGGCAATATACAGACAGTATCGTATACTCCGGAAAAGGAAATGCGATAATGCTCTCTCTCTCTCTCTCTCTCTCTCTCTCTCTCCAAAAGAGAGGGCTTTGACCATAGATGAAAGGATAATCACATTTTCATGAATTACAAACATGCCTGACACTTTAGTGCCGCTCGTTCAACCCCTTTTTACGGTTCAAAACAGGCGCCTACCCTCCTCTCTCACCGCTATTCCAGCTTTCCACCGTTTTCTCTGCCCTCCTCCCTCCACCTCCTCTTCCCTCTCATGAGTTCACGTAACGTTTTTCCCCCGATGGATGTCAGGAGAACAGAGCAAGCAGCTGGCTGAAGTATGTGTGTGACTTCCCCTGGCGGTTACCAAACAACGGACATGTCAATTGTTTCAGTCCACACACCTGAACCAATCAGATCCATCCCGGATGCGACTTGCCGCCGAGCACGTTACTTCAGCAAACCCAAACGTTGCCGCCAGTACCCATTAATATACTTGAGTACAGACGAACGGGGAAGAGGCGTGAACGAGGGCGGGAGATAACAGGCTCGAGAAAGGCTCGGGTTACTTTCGAAGCGGATGTTCTACGGTTTTCGGCGAATTAAGGACAGATTAGCCAGCTTCCAAGAAATACCTGGAACTGAAAAGGAGGAAGAAACTAGGTAAACAAAAGACCTGGAGAAGGAGGAAGGCCTGCAACCTTTTTAAGGGTGTACTTTATCTATTCGCACAATAGATGCTGTCCGTGCTAAATCACGATGTGTGCGGTTTAACTCGCACATATTATGAATGCCTACTTTGTGCATCCGCGACACAAGCAGACAACATGAACTCGGATAGTCCACACTGGATGAAAGCGTCAAGGACAATGTCGTCTGAACAAGTTGATTTGTAACAGACACTCATGCTACGTAAAGAGCAATCAGTTTTTAGTTTGAGATAAATTGCTACCCGGCTACGCATTCTTGTTGCCCATTGCAGACTACAACGTCGTGGTGAATAGTTACAGCGACAAAATACCCACTATTTGTCAAGACACTCCTGTGATCGACGACCGTTTATAACCTGTGATATGATCGCGAGTTCAATATCATACCAAGCATTTTTCAAGATTTGATCGTTCTGTTGCACATCTTTCATTGGTGCACATTACGCTCTGTGTGCGCGCGCGCGCGCCGCGCGCGCGCGTGTGTGTGCGTGCGTGCGTGTGTGTGTGTGTGTGTGTGCGTGCGTGTGTGCGTACGTGCGTGTGTGTATGTGCGTGCCTGTGTGCAAATGTGCTTGTGTGTGTGCGTGCGTGTTTGTGTGTGTGTACGTAAGCCTGCGCGCGTATCTGTGTGTGTGTGCGTATGTGTGTGTGTGTGTGTGTGTGTGTGTGTGTGTGTGTGTGTGTTCGCATATAAGTGTGGGTGTATGCACGTACGTGCGCGCATGTGTGTGTGTGTGTGAGACAGAGAGAGAGAGAGAGACCCTGCTGAATGGGTGCAAATGCGCGTGTGTGGTGAGAGAGAGAGAGTGCGTGTGTGTGCGCACGCGCGCGCGTATGTGTGCATGCATGCACATGCGCATGCATGCACGTGTGTGTATGTTAGTGTGTGTGTTTGTGCGCGTGTGTACATGCTGCGTGCTGTCTCTCTCTCTCTCTCTCTCTCTCTCTCTCTCTCTCTCTCTCTCTCTGTGTGCTTGTGTGTGTCTGTGTGTGTACGTGCGCGCGCGCGCGTGTGTGTGTGTGTGCGTGCGTGCGTGCGTGCACGCGTTGATGTGAAGCGTCGACGAACATTTTGTTGCGTGTTTCTACCCCGCTTTGGCTAACATTTTCAAACGGATACGGCGATTTCATTGAAAGGTATAAAGTACAAATGCACTATGTAGACGACCTCAGCTGTCTCTTGACTTCTTATGACACAATCACACGCCTCACTATGGACACCCAGCAAGAATGACATGATGAGGCACATATTCTCAAAGAACAAATGAATTATTATAACAAACAGCACAAAGAGAGTGAAAATCTACGAAACACGCATAACAAACATATCAACGAATTTTAAGGCCCCAATGTAGTGTACCAAATGCCAGAGGATTTCAATAAACTCTATGTGAAGGAGCAGACTCGGAAGCAGCAGGAGCACTAAGCAGTATGAAAAACGGCTCAGCACCAGAAAGTAGTGAATTTGTAACTGCACTTTCTATACTTGTCTGGAACGAAATTAGCACCTTTTCAAAGAGATTCTTCCAAACACACATTTGAGGTACTCCACATTTCATTCACACAAACCCCAGGGGGGCAAAGATTTACCCGGAATAAAGTAATAAACTGGCAACCAGTAACTTTTTTTTTTCAAACACAGACTACAAAGTCATAGCAAAAGCAATGGCAATGAAACTAAATTGCCCTTTATAAACTGGTCCACACAAACCAATGTGAGTATAAAAGGCACAATGTTGCGACAGTATTAACAATAATCGACGAAATAGTCAATGCTCTGACTCGTACACAATTCCTTGACCTTATCACAGTAGGTTTTATGAAAGCCTGTGATGTAACCTATGAAAAGCTTACATTCGAATCTTAAAGAATACCGCTTTGATTCAAAATTCACACAGTAGGTTTCAGACACAGATCTCCCACTGAGACAGAGAGTTGCATCAGTCACTATGGCTTGGTGTCTGGGCAATTGCTACACTGAACAAGGCATCTGACAGGGATGCCCATTTTCACCTTTTTATATTGGGGGGGGGGGGGGGAGGGGGGGGGGGACAGTGAAACAACTTGCTATCACAGATAGAAACGGTCGATTCAAAGGCATAAAACTTGAACACTTCAATGGAGTGGATGTATTCAAAATGCATTAGCTTGCAGATCACACCACCCTTCACCTTGGATAAAGCTATGCCGAAATTCTTAGAGACTCCTGGTCCAGATGTCTCATGATGAGACACGGCAATTTGGTTGGGACAAAACGAGAATCGTGCAGGACAAAACTCAGGATGTCTCTTTCGCCTGGACAAAAATCAAGCCACACTGGAAAGCAGTAGAACCAGAAATCAGAAAGAGAACTGACCAGACAATAAAAATGCATAAAAAACCCTGTTTTGCTTTTGTATTGCAGTATTCTGTCCCTAAGATCAGAATGATGAACGATAAATCACATCCTAAAATTTGTGTGAATTCATAGATGACACCTGCCATAACATTACTGAAAAGAGCTCCAACTCCCGACATCACACCACTAGATATTACAAGCATATGCTAATAACACAATCCGTGTCTTAATATAAAGGAATGATCAAAAAGGAGAGAGAGAGAGAGGAGAGGAGAGAGAGAGAGAGAGAGAGAGAGAGAAAGGTGGAGGTAGAAGAGAGAGGAGAGAGAGAGAGAAGAAGGTGTGGGGAGAGAGTAGGGGAATGGGACTAATTAAACCATGTTCTGAATATGTATTTACAAACACAAAAAATGGGAGTGACGTCAGAGCATAGTTCGTGTCATGTCTAAAGAAGAGAGAGAGAGAGAGAGAGAGAGAGAGAGAGAGAGAGAGAGAGAGAGAGAGAGAGCGTGCCATCAGCTGTACTAGCATTAGATTTGCTATGGATGTCAGTCATTATGAACAAAACTTGTGGAACAAATTTTTTAACAGATTAATACAAAGAACGACAGAAGAAGAAGAAGAGAATAGAATGAAGAAAAATCCTGAGAGAGAGAGAGAGAGAGAGAGAGAGAGAGAGAGAGAGAAGAGAGAGAGAGAGAGGAGGAGAGAGAGGAGAGATGAGATGATGATGATGATGATGATGATGATGATGTTGGATGCGAAAAAAAAAAAACACCCCCAGAGATGCACATCCTGAGCGGTTACAACTTGACAAGGAAGCGCGTCTTCTCTCTCTCTCTCTCTCTCTCTCTCTCTCTCTCTCTCTCTCTCTCTCTCTTCATTTTTCGAGTTGCTTGACATGAACAATTGTGTCTCTGCTCTGATTCAGTTCTGAGTGCACCTTCAGAACACCTGATTTCGAGGCCCTGTCATGGT
>CM031598.1:27863042-27866519 GCA_018398815.1 Conus ventricosus | reverse complement strand
TTTTTGGGTTATTCAATTTTCTTTATTTGGGAAAGCCGTATGATCCATCTACTGCTTTGGTTAAATTGCTGAGTCCAAAGATTTGGGGTTATAAAACGCCCTACATTGTAAGTAACATGTTCAATATATGAAAAGCTACCATTTTTAAATTAGTTTTTTAAAGGGTTTTTAAAATAGTTATAAAAGATGTACATCTATATAACCAAGCAAAACGAGCGTGTGTTCTTAATGTATCCAATTGTCAATTGGCGGGGAGTGAAGAATTGCCCTTAAAGAGATTGGCTTTAAAGTTAATTGGTTTAAATATCTAAGGGGCTCAAAAAACTGGATTAATATTAGTAACGAGGTGGGCAATCAAGTAAGTCATGTGCAAATACCTGATGGCTACTACAACTTTTGTTCTTTAAAAGAAGTACTTAGAGAATATGGTATATTGTTAACAATTAACGAAGCAACCTCAGAATTACTGTAAATTTCCTACAAAAAGAAAGAAGAGAGTATACTTTCCCTAAGGGCCTGGTTAAAATCTTAGGCTTTCGCAGTAGTGACAGAGCTTATAGATTTAGTACAAGAGAAGATGTTTATCAATTTGAGGGTAATAAACCTTCTGATTTTCTCGTGAACCCAATTTTGTATGTTCATTTACAACAGTTAAAAACAGAAGTTAATTTGTTTGATGGCTATCCATCTACAGTTCTAAAGGTTTTGCCCTCAACTAGGTCGGGGGTTTTGCGATTATCGATTAATCGCAGTTGGAAAAAACAGTCAATTTAAAGAATTAATTAATGGGCCTATAAACTCATTAGATGTAAAAATAACTAACCCAAGACGGAGAGCCAGTTGTTTGTTCTGATTTATTAATGGTGTTAGAAGTAAAGAGCGTACTGTAAGCCATTAGATTTTTATGTCATTGGAGAGAATGTGGAATATGTTTGTTCACGATCACCCATGTTATTCTGCACGGAAACCCCAGTTTCAATTTGCTAATTTCGTCAATTTTTAGAGGTTTTGAGGTGTTAATATTTTTGTAAAATAGGTGTTAAATTTGGTCAAAACTGATATGTAATGGGCGCGATTTGTATGTGAAAAGGGGGGTTTTTCGGGCAGAATCACATGGGTGGTCGTGAACAAACATATTCACATTCTCTCTTCCCCTGGCGGTTACCAAACAACGGACGTGTCAATGTTTCAGTCCCACACACCTGAACCAATCAGATCCATCCCGGATGCGACTTGCCGCCGAGCACGTTACTTCAGCAAACCCTAACGTTGCCGCCAGTACCCATTAATATACTTGAGTACAGACGAACGGGGAAGAGGCGTGAACGAGGGCGGGAGAGAACAGGCTCGAGAAAGGCTCGGGTTACTTTCGAAGCGGATGTTCTTACGGTTTTCGGCGAATTAAGGACAGATTAGCCAGCTCCCAAGAAATACCTGGAACTGAAAAGGAGGAAGAAACTAGGTAAATAAAAGACCTGGAGAACGAGGAAGGCCTGCAACCTTTTTAAGGGTGTGCTTTATCTATTTGCACAATAGATGCTGTCCGTGCTAAATCACGATGTGTGCGGTTTTAACTCGCACATATTATGAATGCCTACTTTGTGCATCCGCGACACAAGCAGACAACATGAACTCGGATAGTCCACACTGGATGAAAGCGTCAAGGACAATGTCGTCTGAACAAGTTGATTTGTAACAGACACTCATGGTACGTAAAGAGCAATCAGTTTTTAGTTTGAGATAAATTGCTACCCGGCTACGCATTCTTGTTGCCCATTGCAGACTACAACGTCGTGGTGAATAGTTACAGCGACAAAATCCCCACTATTTGTCAAGACACTCCTGTGATCGACGACCGTTTATAACCTGTGAGATGATCGCGAGTTCAATATCATACCAAGCATTTTTCAAGATTTGATCGTTCTGTGGCACATCTTTCATTGGTGCACATTACGCTCTGTGTGTGTGCGCGCGCGCGCGCGCGTGTGTTTTGCGTGCGTGCGCGCGTGTGTGTGTGTGCGTGCGTGTGTGCGTACGTGCGTGTGTGTATGTGCGTGCCTGTGTGCAATGTGCTTGTGTGTGTGCGTGCGTGTTTGTGTGTGTGTGTACGTGGGCCTGCGCGCGTATCTGTGTGTGTGTGTGCGTATGTGTGTGTGTGTGTGTGTGTGTGTGTGTGTGTGTGTGTGTGTGTGTGTGTGTGTGTGTGTGTGTTCGCATATAAGTGTGGGTGCATGCACGTGCGCGCATGTGTGTGTGTGTGTGAGACAGAGACAGAGAGAGAGAGAGAGAGACCCTGCTGAATGGGTGCATATGCACGTGTGTGGTGAGAGAGAGAGTGCGTGTGTGTGCGCACGCGCGCGCGTATGTGTGCATGCATGCAATGCGCATGCATGCAGGGTTTTGTGTATGTTAGTGTGTGTGTTTGTGCGCGTGTGTACATGCTGCGTGCTGTTCTCTCTCTCTCTCTCTCTCTCTCTCTCTCTCTCTCTCTCTCTCTCTCTGTGTGCTTGTGTGTGTCTGTGTGTGTACGTGCGCGCGCGCGCGTGTGTGTGTGTTGTGGTGCGTGCGTGCGTGCACGCGTTGATGTGAAGCGTCGACGAACATTTTGTTGCGTGTTTTACCCCGCTTTGGCTAACATTTTCAAACGGATACGGCGATTTCATTGAAAGGTATAAAGTACAAATGCACTATGTAGACGACCTCAGCTGTCTCTTGACTTCTTATGACACAATCACACGCCTCACTATGGACACCCAGCAAGAATGACATGATGAGGCACATATTCTCAAAGAACAAATGAATTATTATAACAAACAGCACAAAGAGAGTGAAAATCTACGAAACACGCATAACAAACATATCAACGAATTTTAAGGCCCCAATGTAGTGTACCAATGCCAGAGGATTTCAATAAACTCTATGTGAAGGAGCAGACTCGGAAGCAGCAGGAGCACTAAGCAGTATGAAAAACGGCTCAGCACCAGAAAGTAGTGAATTTGTAACTGCACTTTCTATACTTGTCTGGAACGAAATTAGCACGTTTTCAAAGAGATTCTTCCAAACACACATTTGAGGTACTCCACATTTCATTCACACAAACCCAGGGGGGCAAAGATTTACCCGAATAAAGTAATAAACTGGCAACCAGTAACTTTTTTTTTTCAAACACAGACTACAAAGTCATAGCAAAAGCAATGGCAATGAAACTAAATTTTCCTTTATAAACTGGTCCACACAAACCAATGTGAGTATAAAGGCAGAATGTTGCGACAGTATTAACAATAATCGACGAATAGTCAATGCTCTGACTCGTACATAATTCCCTTGACCTTATCACAGTAGGTTTTATGAAAGCCTGTGATGTAACCTATGAAAAGCTACATTCGAATCTTAAAGAATACCGCTTTGATTCAAAATTCACACAGTAGGTTTCAGACACAGATCTCCCACTGAGACAGAGAGTTGCATCAGTCACTA
>CM031598.1:27853042-27855542 GCA_018398815.1 Conus ventricosus | reverse complement strand
GCTGACGTGGGATATCAATACAGGGCTATGCCAAACAGCGCTTTTTTGTTTTTTTAATTAATCAGGGCCGTCTGGATCATTTTATATAAGATTTTGTTTTATTTTATTATTATTTTTTTTTTTTATACTAATTATGTATTTTGAAAAAGGAAGGGGGGGGGGTGCAGGGTACTCCCTCTCCCAAAATTCGAATCTTATCAAAGCGAAGGGAAGAGTGGGGGGGGGGGGGGGGGAGAAACAGTTCTCTCCCCAAACTTTTTGTTCGTGCGGGAAAAGCAGGTACAACATTCAGCCATTATCACGCATTTACCTCGACAGGCTTTCTTCAAAAGCCAGGAGAGGAGAGGGCAGACCCCCCGGGGGGAGGAGAAGGATGTTTCAACAGGTGGTTCTTGAGGGGAGGGGGGAGGAGGAGGTCTTCTGCCTGAGTCGGTCCCGTCCAAAGCTGGGCGCCAGCGGGATTTATACTCGCAATGACGTAGTACTGAGCTAACACGAACCAGTTGTTTTTTTGTTTGTTTGTTTGTTTTTAAACTGTGCTTTACAGTATTTTAATCGTTTAGGCCCAGGCAAATTTCACCCAAAGAGGCACGTCTTTGTTTGTTTGTGTTTCAAAAATTTGACCAGGAACAACTCTTCTTGCTGCCGTGGTTTTTCTTGTTGTTGTTTTGTTTGTTTGGGGTTTTTTTTTTCAGATGTCTAAATGTTGTCTTGCTATCACATCCAGTAAGAAGAAAAAATGCAACCCTCCACCCCCACCCCCAACCCCAGGACCTTCGTATAAACCTTGTCGGCGTTGTGAAGATGGGAGGTGGGGCGGTGTGCGGGAATTGGAAGAGGATGGGGACTAGGGTGGGGAGAGGGTGGGGCAGAGGGAGGAGTGTGAGGGGAACGGGAGGAAGGAGGAGGAGGGGGGGGGGGGGGGCTTGTGCGTGACTCGCGGCGGGGAAGTGTCCGCCATACGGATTCTGAGATCCCATTTCCGGATGCGTTGCAGTTTTACAGCTAGCGAGCAATTAAATGTATGTATGACAGTCAGGTTCCATAAATAGCCGTCATGAGTGCAGGCAACCCATCCCAGCCATGTGTGCGTATGTTGTATGTAGTGCAGCATTGTTCGCTTGTTTTCCTTACTGCATCCCCTGAGCTTTACCTGCTGACAGAACACGCTGATGATCAGATTTGCGTCCGACTGTATCGCTAGTCTCTTAAAGACCCGTTCACGGATCAAAGTCCAGGTTAATGTTTTATGGATATATCACACACAGAGAGACAGACACAGACAGACACTCTCTCTCTCTCTCTCTCTTCTCTCTCTCTCTCTCTCTCTCTCTCTCTCTCTCTCTCTCTCTCTCTCACACACACACACACACACACACACACACACACACACACACACACACACACACACACACAGAGGAATAGACTAGAGTGTAACTCTTGTGCTGATTCTTGATGATTCTTGATGATAGTTGTTCACAGACTGAGTTTTTTTTTTCTTTCTTGGTTTTTTTCCCCAAAGTTCAGTCAAGTTGACAATGAGCCTATCCCAAATCGGAACGGAAACAGTTTCAGTTCGTCCCATGTTTACACGGACATCTCAGGCACACGTGCTCAGTCACCGGAGCCGGATTATCATATGCATAATTATATCCATCCGGAATTTTTGTTGTTTTTAATAGAAACATAATACATAAAGAAATAGGAGAAGAAGAAAAAAACACTACCTGCTTATCATTCGAGACAGGGCCGGCATGTCTCACCCACCACCACCTCTACCCCGCCCTCCCCCACCCACAACACAACACCCACACACACACAACACACACACACACACACACACACACACACACACACACACACACACTCTCTCTCTCTCTCTCTCTCTCTCTCTCTCTTTATCTCTCTCTCTTTATCTCTCTCTCTCTCACACAAAACACACACCACACACACACACACACCACACACACACACACACACACACACACACACACACACACACTCTCTCTCTCTCTCTCTCTCTCTCTTTTATCTCTCTCTCTCTCTCTTCTCTCTCTCTCACACACACATACACACACACACACACACACACACACACACACACACACACACACACACACACACGCGCGCGCGCGCGCGCGCGCGCGCGCGCACACACACACACACATGCACACACACTACAGAGAGAGAGGAATAGACTAGGTGTAACTCTGTGTTGCTGATTCTTGATGATTCTTGACTGATAGTTTTCACAGACTGAGGTTTTTTTTCTTTCTTTTTCCCCCAAAGATCAGCCAAGTTGACAATGAGCCTATCCCCAAATCGGAACGGAAACAGTTTCAGTTCGTCCCATGTTTACACGGAAATCTCAGGCACACGTGCTCAGTCCATCGGAGCCGGATTGTCATATGCATATATCCATCCTGGCCATTTTTTGTAGTATGTTACAATCAGAACCCCCAAAACACACCCCTTACACAACAAACATTCCCCCACTCTC
>CM031598.1:27845754-27852042 GCA_018398815.1 Conus ventricosus | reverse complement strand
AAGCTTTAAAAACTCCAGTTTTTGTTACCCAAAGAAATTTAAATATTTGCCACCAAATGGAATGGTATTCAATACCCTCTTCCTCTCTTCGTAGCTTCTTCGAAACTACCTGATTTACAAACTATTTTTGTTTGGACAAATGTACAATGCGTGTGTGTGTATGTGTTGTATATACATATACTTTAAACGTATGTTTATGATTTACTTGATGTATGATGGTAATATTACCAGAAAAGAATATTCTGTTTTGTTCCATTCCCCCATGCACAGGCTTGACATTGGATACTTTTTGAGTATTTTGATGACTTTTTGCTCCTTTGTACTTGTTTTTGCATATCAGTTTCTGTATATCTGCCTCATTGTTCATGGCTGGGTGCATGCACAAACACGCTCGTATAAGTACATGTGTATTGGAGCTTTTGTGTGTGTGTGTGTGCATTTCTAACATACTGGTGTTTATTTCAGGAGGGCAGTGGATTAGTGGAGGAGGGTCATTATGCCAAGAAGGACATCCACAAGAGACTGGAGGAAACTAGAGTTGAGCTGGCAGGCACTCATTGCCGCCAGTGCCGATAAAAAAGGCCCGACTGCAGGACGCACATCAGGTGCACATCTGTTTCATTCCTTTGTCTTCTGCTTTTCAGTTATGTGCTGAGGTTCCTTTGAAACTGTCAAAGAAATGATTTTTTTTTTAATTCCATTTTTCCTTGTAAAGAAAATAAAAACAACAGCTATCACAGTCATCCCCTTTTAGGTAGGGAGGAACCAGTGCATTGTGTTCTTTGTTTGGAAGCATGTACCTTCCAGGAGTAGGAGGTTGGTACTTTGAAAAATACATACCTGTGACTGTATTAAAGCTTTTTTTTTTCTACCTACCTATCCCTACAATAGCATACTCCAGTTTTGGTTTAGAACATCTCTTTTACCAGAGTGCGCATTAAAAATTAATAGGCGATAATAGCTAGCTCTATAAAAGTATATGTTCTAGTTGCTTGCTCTAAAAGTATATGTTGTAGTATTTCTGTCGATCAGATTTTTTTTCAAACATACAATGCAATATTCTATTTTCTGTTTTTGTGTGGTATGTGTGATTTTTGGGCATCATTCAACTGTTTATATGTGAATTGACAGGCCTTGCTGTTTAACCGTGTTGTGGATGATCTGAATTCCTGGATGGATGAAGTGGAGAACCATCTGATGTCGGAGGACCACGGCAAAGATCTCACCTCTGTCAACAGCCTCCTGAAGAAACACCAGGTGAGTCTGCAAAACACCACTCTCCTGGTTTGTGTCTCAGTGTTTTCCCCTTTATAAAGAAAGGAATGGTACCACTATGCCATGATTTTTCCCAGATCAGCTGTGGGTTAGTTGCACATTTTAGTCGAAAGGTTGAAGGATATTCTTATTGTGCTTGTAGATAGAATTAGTTTTGAGATGTCGGATCAATGTTAAGCAATGAATTTTAATTAAGCATGCATGTACATTTGTTGGTATTCAAATAAACAC
Organism: Conus ventricosus; assembly: GCA_018398815.1. Lineage (NCBI taxonomy): Eukaryota > Metazoa > Mollusca > Gastropoda > Neogastropoda > Conidae > Conus > Conus ventricosus. Next base: position 27,850,536 of record CM031598.1, on the reverse strand, counting down.
ACATGCATTATGCTTTCTCTGTATGTGTATGCACACAAGCGTGTTTGTGGTCTTGAACATACCCTCAAAACCTGTTTTTTGTTACAGTTGTGTTGCATGTTTTTATCAAAATACAGCTTTTTTTCTTCACAAACTTTTCTTGATGTGTGCTAAATTTTTGTCTATGCTGACTAGATATGTCCCAGGTTTTATTTTCTGCACTCGCTCAGCTGACTGATAAACAACATGGTCTCATTTGTTTTGCAGCAACTGGAGCAGGACATCACAGGCCACCAGGAGAAGGTTCAGGACGTGCTGGATGCTGCCAGGTCTTCAAAGAGGCAAGCATTTCATGAACAAGGAGCTGCAGGCCAGCGCGAGATCCGTCTCAGAGAGGTCAGTATAGTGGAGCAACGGAGAGGGGAAGGAGGACGAAACTTTGAGAAAGGGTGAGCAAATCAGTAGGTGTTGATTAGAGTCTGAATAGATGGAATTTGAACCTGGTTTCATCTTTCTTTTATTTTAGGATGACTGCCTGGGAAGTGGAAATGTTTTGAGGGGTTTTTCTCTCTTTCGTTCCCTCATATTTTGTATGTGTGTGTGTCAGGTCAAGGTATTTGGATAACTTGGAAAGGATTTGTTGTTGTTAGCTTTTTATTTGTTCTATGTTGCTCTTATCTGCATGAATGCTAGGTGACTGAGAACTGCAAGTTCTGTGCATGTATTTGTTTTGCTATAGGAGCAAACTCTCCCTTCTTTTTGTCTCTAACTTTTTTTCTCAGTTATGAAACATAGGAACGTAAGAGAAATTACTAACAGCAGATGTTTGATGTAGAATGTGAAATGAAGGCCAAAGGGCCATGAACATGAAGATCTCGGTAGTGATCAGATTGGAGACATGTCAGGTCAAAGGTCCCTCTTCTGGGAACTGCTTGAGCAGAGTGAAGAGAGAAGAGGAGGTGAAGTGAAAAACAGCTCGATCAGTTCAGGTTGAAAAAGAAACATACATAAAACAAATTTGCTTAAATTGGCTAAAATGTGCAGTCTGTCGTTTCACAGAATTGGCTATAGATGATCATGCGTTTACATCATTACACTCAGTGAATCCTACCTGAAACAGCTTGGTAGGGGAGAGAGCAGGAATGTACGAGAGGGAAAAAAAATAAATCTCACACTGCACAGGTACAATTCCCTGGCTGAGCCGTGTCACATCCGGAGAGACAACCTGGAGGAGGCGCGCCGCATGTACCAGTTCTTCAGAGATGTGGAGGATGAGTTGTCGTGGATACAGGACAGGAAGCCTCTGGCAGAGTCCACAGACCTGGGTAACTCCCTCACTGCCGTGCAGAACTTGATGAAAAAACACCAGGTGAGATCATGATGATTGTAGTACTTTACACATCTGTGACATTTATCAGACGACAGATTTGTTGGTCCAAGTTTCCTTAAATCAAGTTATCTTTTGTATTTTTCAGGGCTGAGAATTCTGTGTCCTTATAATTCAGCAAATTCGTGTCAGAATTGTTAGCTTTTCGGTCAGTAAGTCTTTTTTTCAGACGTGTAAGTTTTAGGCTGTGTTGCAATAGCTGCACAGAGTTGTTTTTGTTGTTTTTTTTTGTTTGTTCGTCAGAAGGTCTTTTTTTCAGAGGCCATGTTTGCAGTAGCCTGCGCGCGGGAGGGGGTTGTCATTTTCTAGGTGATACAGTCTCAGTTAATGGCATCGAAATTTTCAGTCTTTTCATATTAAAAATGCAAGTTATGTTAGTTTCAGTTTCAGTTTCATCAAGGAGGCGTCACTGCGTGTGGACTAGTCCATATATGCTACACCACATCCGCTTAGTTTTGAGACCACACTACACATGATTTGAAGCTGATGGATAAATGAATTAACAACAAGATGAGCAATTATTGAAGAAGGGGGTCTAGTGGCTACGACTCGAGGATGTCTGACCTACGCATTAGCCCAACGCGCTGGTCAGACCTCGAGTGCCTGCCTACCATTTTATTTTTGTGTGTGTGTAGTGGATGTACATGTGTGCGTATGATGTGTAGGCATGGGCCCATGTGTGTGCGTGGGCGCATGTGTGTGTGTGCACGTTTTATGTGTGTGTGCGCGTTGTTTGTGTGTGTGTGCGTGTGCAGAAGTGCTTGTGCGTATGTGTGGGTGTGTGTTCGCAAGTTATGTTAAAGTAAGAGCAGTTGATTGTTTATCAGTATAGAAGGTAAGATGAATATTGTGTTGTGATGACTCGCTATCAGTTATTTTTGTCTTGGTCTGAGCAACTTTGTCTTTTTGCTTTTTTGAATGAAACCTTGTCTTATCTTCTACCCCTGGCTGCCTCCAGAGAGAGAGGAAGGGTATCATCTTGAGTGATGTTGAGAAGAGGATGAGGAGGATGTTGACAAAAAGGACGAGGAGGATGCTATAGTGGATGAACACCGACTTGAAGAAGATGACGACCTGCTTGAAGAGGGTGAAGATGATCTGCTAGAAGATTGATATGCTTGAAGAGGAAGAAGATCTACTCGATGAGGAAGATGATCTGCTACTAGATGTTGATGAGAGTCTTCTAGGTAAGGAGGAGGAGCAGGAGATCCACATGGGGAGGAGCAGGAGGACACAGAAGAGACAGATGTGGTACAAATCGTTGTTGGAGTTTCACCAGTTGCATGCTTTGATGTGAACACTGCTCACAAATGGAATGGGAATCAGGGACAATTCACAAACTGGAAATGCGTGTATTCACTGCATATTTTTTTTTGTTGGTGTCCTCATATGCCTGCATTTGTGTGGCGAGTCAAAAAGTCCTGTGATTTTCTCTTTTCTACATTTTGATCACCATCCTATGAAATGCTGTATAATATCTGATGGGAATCTGTCACATTTGGGTGTTGTTGTTTTTAGATTAGATATTCACATGAATTCAATTCAGGCTTGGAGTCACTCGCTTTTTGTTTTCCATTTATTGCATTGTGATTTTTTGTGTGTGTTTGTTCTTTTTTCCTTGAATAGGAACCCAGATTACATTCAGTAGGAATGCATTTAAAGTGGCTCAGAATCAGATCTGTTGGTTTTAGATGCTTTCATTGAGAGTGTTATGCTTTGGAAAATGTATGTAAGATCAGTTAAGACTTCATCTCTTTTTTCAATTCCATTCAAGTCGACTTTGCATATACTATGTGTGAGAATGGACCTCTTGTTTTCTTTGGTTTTTATTTTGTTTTCAGTATGTGTTCCAATCCATTGCACTTCATGATACTAAATATTCATTCTACCATATTTTGAACATGAACTTTCATTTCCTGGTTCTCGTTCTGTTTAGATTCTTCAAGAATAAAATAGCTTTTTGAAATTGTTATGCATATTGAGAAGTAATAATGATTGAATTGGGAATTAGCATTGACATGTCTTTTGCATGGACGAAATGCCAGGGAGAGTATATGGTTATTCTTTAAGGCAAACATCCTTTTTGACAGAGAGAGCTTAAATCCTAAATTCAAGAATGCGTAATATGGTAATAATAATTTCCCCCCTTGGTATAATTACTGATTTTGGTATTCCTTTTGTTGAACATGTGCCACAGAAGTACTTTGTAAAGAAATTACTAAAATTTTTTCAAGATGTGAGAGAAATATTTTGTGAAGGAACTATCAAAATGCCTACCAACTATGAGAAGAGATTCATGAAAACTACTGTCAACTCTGATGTTATCGTAGTTGACTCACTCTTGCACATGCTTACATACATACATTTGCATCTCCAGAAGCGTGCATGCATGCATTTGCGCACATTTGTGCGCATGCAACACACACACACACACACACCACACACACACACAACACACACACACCACACACGTACATATGGCTGGGGGCCTGAAGAATCAAGATTATTCATTGTTCACACACACACTCTCTCCCTCCCTCTCCTTTTCTCTCTCTCTCGCTCTCTCTCTCTCTCTCTCTCTCTCTCTCTCTCTCTCTCTCTCTCTCTCTCTCTCTCACACACACTCTCACGCACACACACACACTCACTCGCTCACTCACTCACTCACTCACTCATCACACACACACACACACACACACACACACACACACACACACAACACAAAACACACCCCACATTTTATACTTGTACGGGTTTTTATTCAGTGTGCACATGAACTCTAACACATTTACACACACTCGCATTAAACTATGTACCTGACCTATTCAACTCCTAACACTGACTTCCACATCATCGACAGATCTCATGGATAACTCACCTTTCAATGCTTGACTTTTCACTACTGGCACGACAGCATACTATAGTTGTGCTACCTCTCTGCAGGCTTGGAGTCGGAAATCGTGGCCCATGAGCCGCTGATTGACGCCGTGGCCACCTCCGCCCAGCAGATGATCCGCACCAAGCACTTTGCCTCCGGAGACATTCAGACACGCCTGGACAACCTGACCCACCAGCTGAGAGATCTCAAATCGTCCACCTCCCCCAGAAAGCTGAAGCTCCAGGCTGCGTTTGGAAGCTCAAAAGGTAGGGAGTGTTGACCTGCTTGTAAAACTCGGTGCCATTTGTGGAAAGAGCAAGTATTGCCTGTCAGTTACGCAACTGTTCTGGGGTGTGTAACCTTCACAGACTCATTCGTGGTCTTCACCCTGTATGCATTTGACAGTTTGGGCAAAGGTATGGTAAGATCATGTAGTTGTTTAGTGCAAGGATTTTCACTTAATGTATTGGATTATATTTAATTATTCTCATAAGGTGCAGCATATTTATGTTGGTGTGTCTCTCTCTCTTTACATATG
>CM031598.1:27835754-27843254 GCA_018398815.1 Conus ventricosus | reverse complement strand
TGTATGTATGATGTGTGTGCATGTAAGTTTGTGTGTGTGTATGTTTGGTTGGTGTGACAGAGTACATGTGCGGTGTTAAATTTATGGTGGGTGCGTCTGCATTATGTTCATGTGTACTTTTTTTTTTGATAGTTTATTTTATAGCATTTAGGGGGCTGGGGATACATGTTTGAGAACTGTCTTTTCTTTCAAGATCAAATGCCATGTTGATGAATTTTTTTCCTCCCTCCCTCCCCCCCCCCCCATCCCTCAGTAAATCACTTCAACTTTTTAAACTCTTCCTCGCACTTAGAGTTGGTTAATCAAACTTGCTGTCACTTGGTATTTAGGTGCACACATTGTGTTAAGTGAAAAACACTTGAACAGAGAGAAAGATGAATTGTTTTAATATCTTTTGCATTTGTCCCTTCCCATTTTTTTTTTTACACAGGATATATAATGTGCATATGAAATCACCAACAAGCCTGCTTTAGTGATCAGTTGGGGGGGGGGGGGGGGGGGGTTCTTTTAGCCAAGCTAAACCAACCTCAGGGGCCAGTATCAAATGGCCTTGATCATTTTCATTGGAATTCAATTTCTGTTGTTATAGCAACTCAGTGTGTTCATGTTTAAAACAGCAGAAAACTCTCTGTGTTTCCAACAGGCTGAAATGGAGCGCCAGTACCGACGGCTGCAAGATCTGTCCCACCAGCGACGAAATAAACTGACAGACAGCAAGAAGCTGTTTGAGTTATTACCATGAGGCAGATGAGACAGCCCACTGGATTTCAGACAAGACTGTCATTGCTGGCTCAGAGGATTATGGGACTGACCTGGAGCATGTGGAGGTGAGATCAACCGAGAGTTGTTTAAAATTTTGGATTCTGAACTCTAGATGGGTGTTAAGTTTGTGGTTTGCTAGAAAACATCAGTTTGAATGTTTTAAGAAATAGATTTATCATTATGCATTTCTTTCAGAATTCATCACACAAAAAGAATGTTGTCCTCTATGTTAGAAAAGATATTCCTCATCATATAGTCAATGTTGAATTAATTTAATTTACATTAGGATGTAAGCTGAACCAAGAAACAACCAAAGAGTGAGAAAAAAAAATAACATATTGGTTTTTTTTTCTGTTTAACATTACAGAAATAATTAGTTGCAGTGCCAGGCGACTTAAGGCAGAAATCTAAACAAATCTTTAAAAATTTAAGTAATACATGTAGATCAGTGTTTGATCAGAAACCATTTATGTGTTTTCAGTTTTGAAGAAGGTTATACGATTAGCATTTACACCAGCCATGTAATTGAAACAATACTGATGATTTACGCCCATCCTATCATCATTTTTGTCAACAGGTGTTGCAGCAGAAGTTTGAGGACTTCATGCATGATCTGGGCACTAACGAGGAACGTGTGGTTCGGGTGGCGGACATGGCCAACGCCATGTTGAACTCGGGCCACTTTGAGGCCGACAAGATCCGTAAGAGATTGGCGGAGCTACAGCAACTGTGGGCCGAGCTGAACGAGATTGCCAGAGCCAGGCAGGAGGTGATTAGAGTGTAGATTCTGACTGACCTTGTGAGCCCAGGGAATACAGTAATGCACTGTCGGTGGGTTTCTCCCTGACCGATGTAGAAGAATCAACAAAGTGTGTTGTCATGAGCAGTATTTTAGAAATGTACTAAATTGCAGGGTGTCAGGTGTCATTGATGAAAGAAGCAAGCTCACCAGTTCTCTTTCTCTTTCTCTCTCTCTCTCTCTCTCTCTCTTCTCTCTCTCTCTCTCTCTCTCTTTATCTTACAGTCTCTCTCCCTGTTTTTTTCCCTTGCTCAATGTTGTTTCATTGGCCCTCAGCAGATCTGCCATTGAAAGTCTCAGTTTCTGTCATTGTCCGTCTTAACTGTCTCTCATTATCGTCGATGATTGCTGTCTCTCATTATCTCCATCACTGTCTGTCATCGCTATCTGTCATTACCATTATTGTCCGTCTTGGCCACAATTTTCTGATTGGTATCTGTCATCGTCATCTGTGTCATTTATTCTTTATTCATGATCTGTCATTGTCTCCAGCTGTGTCTTTCTTCAGCTGACAGTATCACTATTGCCCATCGTCGCTTTCTGTCAGCATCACCATCAAAATTCATTCTCATTGTCACTATCGCTGTCATTGTCCATTGTTTCTGTGTGTCAGTATCTCCATGTCTCTCTAATCACCATCTGTCATTATCTCCATCACTGTTCCAACGTCACTCTGTGCCATTATCTCCATCTTTATTTCCCGAAGATGGAGTATGGCTGCCTTAATGGCAGGATAAAAACGGCCTTACACACAAAACTCCACTGCCTGTCTATACAGGGAGTGTCCGCAGGAGTATCGGCCTGCGTACGCAGAAAGAAAGAAAGAAAATCTCCACCTTTGTACATCATCAGTAAGAAGACAAATGTCTTAGTTCCTATGGTATTCACTGCTGAACACCTGGATGACCACACAACATACAGTCCCAGCCTTGTTCATCGTTTTGTTTGATACATTGCACCTGCCTCACACTCTGAAATGTAATGCGTTGATGATTTACAGGCACTAGCAGGCGCCAAGGAGGTCCATCTGTATGGGCGTGACGCTGACGACACGCTGGAGTGGATTCAGGAGAAGGACGGCAACGTCAGCAGTGATGATTACGGCCATGCTTGGAGAGTGTGCAGGCGCTCATGTCACGTCATGATGGACTGGAGGTAAACATGTTGATACTATGTGTGTCATGTCATGATGGACTGGAGGTAAACATGTTTACACTATGTGTGTCATGTCATGATGGACTGGAGGTGAATGTATTGATATTATGTATGTTTATGTTTATTTCAAGATGTGTTTATTTCAAGACCAGCCATATATTTTTTTGATATGGTCCAGTGGGTCATTTCTTGCAAACCCTCAGCTGTTCCGCCCTCTTCCCTCCACCCTCCGTCTCTCTCTCTCCTTCTCCTCTCTCTCTCTCTCTCTCTCTCTCTCTCTCTTTCTCTTTCTCTCTCTCTCTCCTGTTGATAATCATTGATCTCCCGACTATACCAAAATTATTCAGTTTATTTTTACTCTAAGATTGTCAGCATAATTTGAGACTGATGGAAACAAGCAAACAACTCTGAAAGTTTTCAGTCGCTTTCAATGTAATTTAAGACTAAAATGAAAACCACCAACTTCCAAAACTTCTTAAATCCATATGTTGATCTCTTTAGCTGACCTGACTACATGGGAAGTATGTGCATGTTTTCCAGTTTCATCCTCGCAGTTTTCTACTGTTTATGAACACATTTTTGTGCAAAATGGTAATATCTGTATTGCTAAGATGTTGATGACATTTTACAAAATAATTGGTTGTTTCTTCTGTTCTCCAGCGAAGACCTTGCAGCCATCAGTGAACAGGTGGAAACCATCACCAAGGAAGCGGAGCGTCTGATCGGCCTGTACCTGATGCCCAAGAGCACATTGCCGCCAAGCATGAGGAGATGGTCCAGGCCTGGAATAGCCTGGTGGAGAAAGCCACGCATCGCAAGGAGAAGCTCAGCCAGGCAGAGCAGCTCCAGATGTACTTCAACGACTACAGGGAACTGACGTGAGTGGTCGTCATGGCAACTACTTCTCCTCGTCCATTGTTTTCCCTGGTGTTCGTAGGATTTGATCATCCATGTGCGACCAAAATATAGTGGCTTTTGTTTCTTTCATCTGATAAGAGGCAAGCCAGTTAGACTAATATCAATCCCTTGACCGTTACCAATTTCTTTAAGTTTCAGACAACTTATGAAACATGGGCTGTTTTTAAAAGGAATACAAAAAGAATCCTGTAAGTCCAAATTACACCACATTTTGTTAATTTTTTTTAAAAAAAGAAAGCGAGAGAGAGAAGAAGAAAAAAATCTGGCTGGATGTTCTTTGCTGTGCATATTTCTGTTTGTAATTTGCTGATGTTTATAACTGGCTATTGTGGTCGCTCATCTCATCAGTAGAATTGACGATGACTCGGTACTTTTCATCAATCTCACACACTGCCATTTGTTTTAAGGAGTGGCAACAACACCCCTGCTGTTGACACTTCTTCCTGAGCCATTGTTTAACAATTTAGTAGAGCATGGGCTGCAACGTTGTTGACAATTATGTTAAATGGACAGTCACCTCTCACTGTGACTCGTCACACTGTGTACAAGCTGAAATAAGAAAGGCACCTTGCAAATGGATGACATTTTGGCCTAGGCAGACACCACCAAGTACCATGTCTTAATTCCCAAGCCTTCTCAAACAACCCATATGGGAACGATTGTAGGAAAAAAAGTCAACAGGAAAAAAAGTCAACGGACAAACTCAGAAAGGGTGTGAGCACGACTTGGCCTAACGGCCTTCGTTCATTCGTCCTTTGTCCTCTCTCGGGCTTCGCCCTACTCTAATCTAAAGACCATCGATTCTGCTTTGGAGTAGACTGGGTCCCCCGTGACTTTTTTCCCGTTGACTTTCTTTCCCCTTGACTTTCTTTCCGATCACATGGGAACAGAATGTAGGATCACCTTCACAGACAAATCAGTACTAAGCTGGTAATGGCAAACATTAACAGATGGGTAGTTTAATAGCAAAAATTCAGCTATGTCATGTGTACTGTGACAGGGTAAAATTACTGCCTATCAATTTTCTGCTTTTGTGACCTTTTAGAACAGTAGGAGGATGTATAAGTCACTTGTTAGGGCTTGGTTTTTTTATATCTTTCTTTCTTTTTTTTTCTTTTTTTTCAGTTTTATTGTTTTGACTTGGCAGCATAGGAATCCTTCTTCGACAATCTTTAAAATGCAAACAGGTAACTTTCATTCTGCATGGACGACACTCTGTGAAACATATGAAAGACTTAGACATATAGCATATACGGTGGACCGAACTCTCACTTTTACCATGGTGGTTGTTACTAGGTTGGAATGATTATCTGGACTTGATTTACAGAGCATGGATATCTGAGATGCAAGCCATCATCACAGCAGATGAGCTGGCCCATGATTTGCCGGGCGCTGAAGCCATGATGGTGCGCTACAAGGAGCACAACGCTGAGGTGGAGAGTCGACAGGAGGCCTTTGACAAAATTCCGAAAGGCAGGGAGGTCCTTTGTTGCCAATGGCCACTTCCTGTCTAAAGAGGTAGGAAGCTGGATAGTCATTTGCTTCAGGCATTTGCGAGCATTTCATTCGTCCTTCAATTGAACACCTGTTCTCCAAAAGTTATATCATATGAGAGAATGTATGTGTAGATGGGTTGTGTACAGTGAAAGTGAGCATGTGTATATGTCTCTGTGTGTGTTTGTCGAAGAGTGTGTGTCTGCATGGTAGCACTTTGCTGAAACAGAAATAGGCCGTGGAATGAACATCGATGTTACAATCGATCAAATACAGTCAAAGAGAAAACAAGGCGAGCACCCAGCTGCACACCTAATTAAACATCAAACATGAGGAAATTATTTTAGTTAACTTTCCTGAAACTGGAGCAGGTTTTTTATCAGACAGGGATGACATAAAGAGAAGTGCAGTTTCTTCTTGCTGAATGTGGTTCCAGTTTGTACTATTGCTGGTTGTAAAAGAGTGTAGTGTGTGTGCACACATATGACTGCGTGTGCACTGTACTTTAGGACAGTAACTTTAACCTATGTGTCACCATATTTTTCTGTACTTCCAAAACACGGACATTTGATTCAACAAAAGGGGCTCTCTTTCATTACTGTGATAGTTTGATTCTCTCTCCTGACAACATACTAAAATATTATTTGTGGATGTATGGGATATTGAAATGTGAACATGATTTGATTTTGTGCACGTTAATTTGCACACATATTTGCACGGAAAATGGAAAAAATTATGGTGTTTTTTTTTTTTTACATTTAAAAACATTGTGTCAACAGATTGAGGAAAAGATCAAACAGCTGGATCAGTCGCTGGAAGGCCTCCTCAGGAATTTGGAGCATCGCCGCAAACTTCATCAACAGAACTTGGAAGCCCAGGTAAGTCACTTGTGTCATGTCACATTCATATGCATCTTACAAGGACATCTGCTGTCATAAAAGCCTGATTGCAATGAAGAAAGTATTTTAATGAATGAAGAAATGGTTAAATCACACATATAGTTTTCAGTGAGTTGAAAACGTGCATTGTGAATGTTTTGTCTCAGAGGAGGCATTTAACCTTTACCAGCCGAGTCATCCAATAGTGGAGGACAGGATTTCTTTCTCTTGAGCCGAGTCATCCAAATCTGGATGACGGACAGACAGTACATTCTGCCGTGTCACTATCGGATGACGGGAACATAAAAAATTCCTACACTTTCCATAAAATGATCCAAGGGAAATAAGCTCTGTAACTAGTCTTGGGATGTTGGAGCGAGTTGTAGACCATACTTTCAGTGGCCTATTGTGAACTTGGCTGACCCCAGGAGCTTTGAAACAAAGAAACTGGCGGCACCGGTACGCGGCCCGCGGCACATATTTCCTGTGCCAGAAAAAATGTCGGTCGGGCGAAGGGGTGGTAGCGATTTCTCGCTCAATAAAGCGCTTGAAATCATGTTATTAAGTGGATCTGGTGATGAGGGGAGTGATAGAGAGATAGAAAACTTTGAAAGAGAAGAGGAAAGTGAATTGTTTGAAGATGCAGCAATCCCTTCATCTTCTGATTTGGTGTTGTAAAAGAACGGAATAGAATGCAAACAAGGCATATTTTTTACTTGTCAGACATGTTTTTCAACACACAGTCGCGTGTACACATTGAAAGTAAATGATTTGAAATTACTATGTTCGATTAGTTAAATGTTTGTTCTTTCCTGTGACACCTAACACAAGACTTGTCAGTTGTTGTCTAGCTACCGTAAAAATATATTAAAAAGTGGCCAAATATGTGCATCGGCAGGGAATGAGCACTATGCGCGAGCTTGCGGCAGCAGGGAATCGTGCCGTCCGTGCCGTTCTTGGCTGGATAGTATTAACAAGTGGGAAGACAAAGGAGAGAAAAATGATTGATTCAGTAAGATCTGTGAATTAAGGAGAGTTGTAGAGTCCATCACAAAGCAGGTGAGACGGTGCAGCTGAATGTTGCAGAACCAGAAAAAATGGAGGCAAGACAGAGCAAAAGAACTGACACTTTCATCTTGTTCAGCATTTTGCCATAGAATGGACACAGCTGTGTGATGTAGACTGGAAATACAAGACCTGCACCTTAGAACTGCGTTGGCAACACAAAACTGGCCAAACAGAGGTGGCAAACTGGTTCATAACTTGCTAGTGTTTTGGCAGGATACGACTACTGAGCTGAACCAGGAATATAAAACGAACTTCCCATCTTTGTTTTAGAAAAAAACAAAAATTCCATGTTGTAAAATAAATAGTTGTTGAAAAATCTCATGTAAAAAAGACAAGGAAGAAAGGCATGTTATGACAATCGTCACAATGTTCCACAGTTGATAAAAATGAAGTGCAGTGTTCACAGAAGTTCATTACAGCAAGACT
>CM031598.1:27825557-27828993 GCA_018398815.1 Conus ventricosus | reverse complement strand
TCGTTGTACCCCTCCCCCTTTTCTTCTCGTTGCATTTTATTATTTTTTCTTTTTTCTTTCTTTTTACCACCCTTCAGTGTACCCTCCTCCTCGTGCATTTTAATTCGTGAAAAGGATTATAGCGGGCTTTATTCATTAGGCCTACAAACAGAAACCCCGTCTGAAAGAGAGAGAGAGAGAGAGAGAGAGAGAGAGAGAGAGAGAGAGAGAGAGAGGCGGGGTTTTATTCTTTACCTACAAACAGAAACCCCGTCTGAAAGAGAGAGAGAGGAGAGAGAGAGAGAGAGAGAGAGAGAGAGAAGAGAGACAGAGACAGAGACAGAGACAGAGAGACAGAGAGAGGCGGAGGCTTTATTCATTTAGGCCTACAAACAGAAACCCGTCTGAGAGAGAGAGAGAGAGAGAGAGAGAGAGAGAGAGAGAAGAGAGAGAGAGAGAGAGAGAGAGAGGGGAGAGAGGGCTTTATTCTTTTAGGCCTACAAACAAAAACCCCCCCGTCTGAAAGAGAGAGAGAGAGAGAGAGAGAGAGAGAGAGAGAGAGGAGAGAGGAGAGAGAGAGAGAGAGAGAGAGGAGAGAGATAGGGGAGGCTTTATTCCTTTAGGCCTACAAACAGAAACCCCGTCTGAGAGAGAGAGAGAGAGAGAGAGAGAGAGAGAGAGAGAGAGAGAGAGAGAGAGAGAGGAGAGAGAGAGAGAGAGAGAGAGACAGACAGACCAGACAGACGGGAGACAGACAGACAGAGAGGAGAGAGAGAGAGAGAGAGAGAAAAGAGAGAGAGAGAGAGAGAGAGGAGAGAGGTTGAGGCTTTATCATTTAGGCCTACAAACAGAAACCCCGTCTGAAAGAGAGAGAGAGAGAGAGAGAGAGAGAGAGAGAGAGAGAGAGAGAGAGAGAGAGAGAGAGAGAGACAGACAGACAGAGAAAGACAGACAGACAGAGAGACAGACAAAACAGACAAAGAGAGAGAGGGGGGGGGGAGAGAGAGAGAGAGAGAGAGAGGGAGAGAGAGAGAGAGAGATTACATGCCTAGGGCAATTTGAGAGAGAGAGAGAGAGAGAGAGAGAAAGAGAGAGAGAGAGAGAGGAGAGGAGAGAGAATGCAGAGTGTGCTTGTTGGTTAAATTTGATCAGGTTTCACTTTGGGTTATGCTAACTGAGGTTTAACGCCGAGCGCTAAACCAGTCACGTGTTCAGTTCCGTTGACACCGAGATTACCTATGCCTTTTGTAGTATAGAGAGGAAGGGGCGGAGGGAAGGGGAGAAAAGTGAGGAATTGAAGGGCAAGTCCACGACTGGTTTTATTTCACTGCATATCCAAAAGGGAGGCTGATTTTTTTTTCACCCTTAAACAAACGAACATTGTAGGGTTTGTTTGTTGTTGTTTGTTTTTTTCCCCCGGGGTTACTCCCCGGTTCATCACTCCTGCGTTTAAATTCAGCTATGATGCTACTCCGCATCAATTTCACTGAGCTTGGAGACCGGTGAAAATCGGGACTCGCATGACTACGTAAATAGGAAGTTAACTAAACGATAAACTTTTGAAGCGCGGACAAACTGCACTGACCAGTATTTTTTTTTTTTAATTATTTTTTTTTTGAGTCATTGTATGTTTTGCGAAAATTTTATTGTACTGAATATAACCATGAGTTGTACTACAACAGGTGAATCTAGATATGATTTCGACCTCCAAAACATTTTGAGCGAGTGAATGAAAACAGCTGTGTACACCTATAATCTACCCCCGATAGTGGATCTAGCATCGTTATGTTCGTTGTGTGGTGGGTTCGGTATGAATTTCGTGTGAATATGATCTCGCACGACTGAACATGTGATTAAATGGACCCTTTTGGGTTTTTCCAGGCTGCCGTTATTAAGTTAAAAGTTAGAGTCAAAATCCACACCCTTCACATGAGGGCAGTAATACGGCAAAGGGGGGGGGGGGGGGGGGGGGGGGGGGAATAGGCTTTCCAAAAGAGTGGACGGCCTATCTTGCACACAACTACACAGCCAAAACGACAAAGGAAATCTGATTCTTTAACCACCACTTTTCAGGCTTATAGAGACATGACATGTTACAAAACAAAAATCAAGATGGGAAGAGAAAAAAAAATCAACCTGAACATGCAAAAAAAGTGACAAGCAAGGAAACAAAACACCGGCTGACGTGGGATATCATACAGGGCTATGCCAACAGCGCTTTTTTGTTTTTTTAATTAATCAGGGCCGTCTGGATCATTTTATATAAGATTTGTTTTAATTTTATTATTATTTTTTTTTTTATACTAATTATGTATTTTGAAAAAGGAAGGGGGGGGGGTGCAGGGTACTCCCCTCTCCCAAAATTTCGAATCTTATCAAAGCGAAGGGAAGAGTGGGGGGGGGGGGGGGGGGGGAGAGAAGAAACAGTTCTCTCCCAAACTTTTTGTTCGTGCGGGAAAGCAGGTACAACATTCAGCCATTATCACGCATTTACCTCGACAGGCTTTCTTCAAAAGCCAGGAGAGAGAGAGGGCAGACCCCCCGGGGGGAGGAGAAGGATGTTTCAAACAGGTGGTTCTTGAGGGGGAGGGGGAGGAGGGAGGTCTTCTGCCTGAGTCGGTCCCGTCCAAAGCTGGGCGCCAGCGGGATTTATACTCGCAATGACGTAGTACTGAGCTAACACGAACCAGTTGGTTTTTTTGTTTGTTTGTTTGTTTTTTAAACTGTGCTTTACAGTATTTTAATCGTTTAGGCCCAGGCAAATTTCACCCAAAGAGGCACGTCTTTGTTTGTTTGTGTTTCAAAATTTGACCAGGAACAACTCTTCTTGCTGCCGTGGTTTTTCTTGTTGTTGTTTTGTTTGTTTGGGGTTTTTTTTTTTTCAGATGTCTAAATGTTGTCTTGCTATCACATCCAGTAAGAAGAAAAATGCAACCCTCACCCCCACCCCCAACCCCAGGACCTTCGTATAAACCTTGTCGGCGTTGTGAAGATGGGAGGTGGGGCGGTGTGCGGGAATTGGAAGAGGATGGGGACTAGGGTGGGGAGAGGTGGGGCAGAGGGAGGAGTGTGAGGGGAACGGGAGGAAGGAGGAGGAGGGGGGGGGGGGGGGCTTGTGCGTGACTCGCGGCGGGGGAAGTGTCCGCCATACGGATTCTGAGATCCCATTTCCGGATGCGTTGCAGTTTTACAGCTAGCGAGCAATTAAATGTATGTATGACAGTCAGGTTCCATAAATAGCCGTCATGAGTGCAGGCAACCCATCCCAGCCATGTGTGCGTATGTTGTATGTAGTGCAGCATTGTTCGCCCTTGTTTTCCTTACTGCACTCCCCTGAGCTTTACCTGCTGACAGAACACGCTGATGATCAGATTTGCGTCCGACTGTATCGCTAGTCTCTTAAAGACCCGTTCACGGATCAAAGTCCAGGTTAATGTTTTATGGATATATCACACAC
>CM031598.1:27745557-27820557 GCA_018398815.1 Conus ventricosus | reverse complement strand
AAGACTACTGGGGGAAATGTTAGTTGATGGTTGTCCTTTCCCTACAGTGTGTGTGTGTGTGTGTGTTGTGTGTGTGTGTGTGTGTGTGTGTGTGTGACTGTGAGCAGGGGTAAGAACAATTATGACTAAAAGAGGGAGAAGACTGCAGGGTTTCAAAAAATAACCCAAAATAAAGACAACAAGAAACAGTGCAAAAAAACCCCTTTTTTGTACCCCCAGTTCTTAAAGAACAGGGAGTACTTTAGATGGGAACGAAGAAATGTGTCTTTGTGTGTGTTTTGTGTGTGTGTGTGTCCGTGGTCAAAATGTGTTCACTCGCTCCAGACAAAACTATGGGCCGATCTTTCTGAAAAATTGTAGGTATGTTCACTATGGGTAAAGGGATGATGCCCGATGTTTTAGTTTACGTTACAACCGTTACAAACGGCTGTAAGGGCATGTAACGCTTTTTCTTCTTCATGGAATATCTCAGAAAGTACTTGGCTGATCTTTGTTAACATTAGCAGGTATGTTCATTATGGGTCACGAATAATGCCCGATGTTTTAGTTTACGTTATAGCCGTTACAGCCGTTAGTAACGCTGTAACGGTTGTTTTTCTTTATGGAATTTTCTCAGAAGTACTTGGTGATCTTTGTGAACATTAGAAGTATGTTCACTATGGGTTACGGATGATGCCGATGTTTTAGTTTCCCGTTATACCGTTATAAGGGCTGAAAACCCCTGTAACAATTTTTTCTCCTTAATAAAATATTCAGAATGTAATTGGCCGTTTCTTTGTAAAAAATAGCATGTAGGTTTATTATGGGTCACGGGATGATGCCCAATGTTTTAGTTTACCGTTATCCCGTTTACTAAAGGGCTGTAACGGCCTGTGACGGTTTTTTCTTCTTTATGGAATATCTCAGAATGTATTTGGGCCGATTTTTTGGAAAATTAGCATGTATGTTCATTATGGGTACAGAGATGCCCAAATGTTTTAGTTTACCGTTATAGCCGTTACAAACGGCTGAAAACGCTTTTTCTTCTTTATTGAATATCTCAGAAAGGGTACGTGGCCGATATTTCTGAAATTTGTAGTATGTTCATTAGAGGTCACAGACGAGGGCGATGTTTACCAGAATAGCCATTACTAACGGTTACACAGTCCAAGACGGTTTTTCCTCTTTATGGAATATCTCCGCGTATTCAGGATAAACTGGGAGTACGTTTATATGCTTTGCTCTTTTATTTATTTATTTATCCTTTTTTTTTTGAAGTTACACAATACAAAACAAACGAATGATTTGCGATACGTGCGTTTGTCGCCATCTAAGGACGTGCATCCAAAAGACTGGCCACAGCAAAAGCCCCCAGGTACGTCATAGCGGAATTTAAGCACCAGTGTTTTCCCGTCAGTTTCACTCAGGCCGGGGTAGAGGGGGGGGGGGGGGGGGGGGGGGGAAAGGGGGGGCAGTTCTAAGAACGAAGTGAATGTCCTTGCCGCCAACCACGTGTCGGGAATGGGGAAAGAGGTTATGCAATGCAGCAGTGAAGTCCGCTTACTTGGTCCGGTACAAATGTCTCGACGTCGTGATTGTGTTTTTTTGCTCCAGTTTAGAAGGGGTACTTTACAAGGGAACGAAGAAAAAATACTGTCTGGGCAGTTCTGTCTGTCCGTGGTCAAAATGTGCTCCACTCGCTCCAGACAAAACTTTCTGGGCCGATCTTTTTGAAAATTTGTAGGTATGTTCATTATGGGTCACGCACGGTGATGCCCGATGTTTTGTTTTACCAGAATAGCCGTTACTTACGGCTTAACAGCCCAAACGGTTTTTTCTTTTTATGGAATAATCTCTGAAAGTACTTCGCCGATTTCTTACCTCGGTGACGAAAACATTATGACGCATGTTTGATTGTGACGTTTTGGTGGGTTTTTTTATTACGCAGATTTCATTTTTGACTTTTTCTTTACAACGCGAATTCAAGATACATATAGATCTAAACTGGGTGTACGTTTATATGCTTTGCATCTTGTTTCCGGTGATCACAGTATCAGAGACTAGGTTATTGGAAAACTCCCCCTCTCCCGGGATGCTCCAGTAAACCCTTGTCTGACGAATCACCTTCGCTTTGGTGTGGGACTAACGACCTGAACCATGTCACAACGAAACCCCTGTAAGTGTCCCGAACCCTCTCACAGGGCAGAGTGAACAGAGTTGGATGGACATCCCAGAAGCAGGCCAAAGATGTGCTGCAGTCAATGGAGATGAAGAACTGGACTGGCTATATATGCCTTATGACTTCAGTACCCCGGCTGTTACATGATGTATTATGACTGGGGACAGATTAATAGAAATGTCGGAATCCCTTAGTCCAGCGCCCGACACGACGGCACTCCCAATATTCTACACGATGTGATGGGAATACTGATTACCTGGGGAAAGAAATTATTGGGATGGGGGAGGGGGGGGGGGGGGGGGGGGGGGGGGGGGGGGGGGGGGGGGCGGGTAGGGTCCACAGAAATAAACAGAATAATCGTGGATGAACTGAGGAAAATATTGTTGTGTGTGTTTTTTTCTGCCAGAGTTATTTTTTTCATAACCAAGAAGAGAGAGAGGAGAGAATTAGATTAAATTTGGTGGTCCGGGGGTTTCCCCGGGTGGGGTTTTTTTCAAAAAAATTTTGGGGGGTTTTTTTTCCCCAAAACCCTCGCCCCAGACAAAACTACGGGGGCCGATTTTTCTGAAAATTGTAGGATGTTCATAGGGTCAAGGTGACCCCGATGTTTTAGTTTACGTTACAACCTTTACTAAGGGCGGTAACGGCATGTAACTTTTTTTCTTCTTCATGGAATATCTCAAAAAGGGTATTGGTGTCTTTGTTAACATTAGCAGGTTGTTTTTATGGGTCCAATAATCCCGATTTTTTAGTTTACCGTTATGCTTTACCCCTTTAGTAACGGCTGAAAACGGTTTTTTTTCTTTAGGGAAATATTCAAAAAGTCTTGGGATCTTTGTAAACTTAGAAAAGTTGTTCACTATGGGTTACGGATGATGCCGTTTTTTAGTTTACCGTTATCCCGTTACAAACCGGCTGTAACGGCCTGTAAAATTTTTTCTCCTTTTTTAGAAATCTCAGATTGTTTTGGGCCCGATTTTTGTGAAAATACTTTGTATGTTCATTAGGGTCAGGATGGCCCAAAAGTTTTAGTTTACGTTATACCGTTACTAAGGGGCTGTAAGGGGCCTGTGAGGGTTTTTCTTCTTTAGGGAAATTCTCAGAATGATTTGGGCCCGATTTTGTGAAAAATTCATGTATGTCTTAGGGCCCCAAGTGATGCCAAGTTTTAGTTTCCGTTATAGCCGTTCAAACGGCTGAAACGCTTTTTTTTTTTAGGGAAATATTCAAAAAGTACTGGCCGATTTTTCTGAAAATTTGTAGGTAGTTAAAGGGGGTACGCGAGGGCCGATGTTTACAGAATAGCCATTACAAAACGGTTACACCGCCCAAGACGGTTTTTTCTTTTGGAATATTCACGCGTATTCAGGAAAATGGGAGTACGTTTATAGTTGCTCTTGTATTTTTTTATTTACCCTTTTTTTTTTTTAAAAGTTACAAAAATACAAAAAAAACGAATGGATTTGGATACGTGGTTTGTCGCCATCTAAGACGGATCCAAGACTGGCACAGCAAAAAAACCCCAGGAGATGCGAATTTTGCACCACTGTTTTCCGTCCCTTTACTCAGGCCGGGGTAGGGGGGGGGGGGGGGGGGGGGGGGGAAAAGGGGGTCGTTCTAAGAACCCAAAAAAGGGGAAAAGTCCTTTGCACGCCAAACCACAGCTGTCCGGCAAAAAAGCAAAAAGGTTTGCAAAACAGCCGCCTGCAGTCCCGTTACTTTGGCCCCCCTGTATCGCCGTCGGACTTGTCGTTTTTTTTACTCCCCGTTTTATAGAACGGGAGTACTTTTCAATGGGGGAAGAGAAATACTGTCTGTCAGTTGTCTGTCCCGGGCAAAAATGCTCCCTCGCTCCAGACAAAACTCTGGGCATCTTTTTGAAAAATTGTGGTAGTTCAATGGGTCACGCACGGATGATGCCCGATGTTTTGTTTTACCAGAATAGCCGTTACTTACGGCTATAACAGCCCAAAACGGTTTTTCTTCTTTATGGAATATCTCTGAAAGTACTTCGCCGATTTCTTACCTCGGTGACGAAAACATTATGACGCATGTTTGATTGTGACGTTTTTGGTGGGTTTCTTTTATTACGCAGATTTCATTGTGACTTTTTCTTTACACGCGAATTCAAGATACATATAGATCTAAACTGGGTGTACGTTTATATGCTTTGCATCTTGTTTCCGGTGATCACAGTATCAGCAGACTAGGTTATTGGATAACTCCCCCTCTCCCGGGATGCTCCAGTAAACCCCTTGTCTGACGAATCACCTTCGCTAGGTGTGGGACCTAACGACCTGAACCATGTCACAACGACACTGTAAGTGTCCCGAACCCTCTCACAGGGCAGAGTGAACAGAGCTTGGATGGACATCCAGAAGCAGGCCAAAGATGTGCTGCAGTCAATGGAGATGAAGAACTGGACTGGCTATATATGCTCTATGATTCCAGTACCCGGCCTGTTACATGATGTATTATGACTGGGGACAGATAATAGAATGTCGGAATCCTTAGTCCCAGCGCCGACACGACGGCACTCCGAATATTCTACACGATGTGATGGGAAATACGATTACTGGGGAAAGAAATATTGGAGATGGGGGAGGGGGGGGGGGGGGGGGGGGTGCGGGTAGGGTCCACAGAAATAAACAGAATAATCGTGGATGAACTGAGGACAATATTGTGTGTGTGTTTTTTTCTGCAGAGTATCTTTTTTCTAACCAGAGAGAGAGAGGAGAGAGAGCTCAGAAAACCTTTATTCGATTAAGGATTAATGTTTAGGTAGAGCCTACTCGTCCAATCTGTCTTGAGAGAGAGAGAGAGAGAGAGAGAGAGAGAGAGAGAGAGGAGAGAGAGAGAGAGAGAGAGTAAAGTAGAGGAGAGTAGAGGAGGGAGACAGAGAGAGAGAGAGAGAGAGAGTCTGGTGTGTATGCACATACTTACCCTCTTTTTCTTTTTCTCTTTTTTGCCAACTCCACCCCCACCCCACCCCCACCCCTTCCGGACCCCACATGCTCCCTCCCGTCTTTCTTCTCTCTTTATCTCTGTCTCTCTTTCTTGAGTTCCTTTCACTCCGGTCTCTCTTTCTCTCTTTATCTCTGTCTCACTTTCTCGATCTACTGACCCCCCCCCCTCCCCCACCTTATCACCCTTCCCTCTCTTTTTCATCTCCGCTCTCTGTGCCCTACCCTCTCTCCAGTATCTCTCCCTTCTGTTGCCCTACCCCTCTCCCAGATCTCTCCTCTCTGTTGCCTACCCTCTTCCCAGTATCTCTCCCTCTCTGTTGCCTACCCCTCTACCGTATCTCTCCCTCTCTGTTGCCTCCCCTCTCCCAGTATCTCTCTGTCTCTGTTGCCCTACCCTCTCTCCCAGTATCTCTCCTCTCTGTTGCCCTACCCTCTTCCAGTATCTCTCCTCTCTGTTGCCCTACCCTCTCTCCCAGTATCTCTCCCTCTCTGTTGCCTACCCCTCTACGTATCTCTCCCTCTCTGTTGCCCTACCCCTCTCCCAGTATCTCTCTGTCTCTGTTGCCCTACCCCTCTCTCCGTATCTCTCCCTCTCTGTTGCCCTACCTCTCTCCCAGTATCTCCCCTCTCTGTTGCCCTACCTCTCTCCCAGTATCTCCCCTCTCTGTTGCCCTACCCCTCTACCGTATCTCTCCCTCTCTGTTGCCCTACCCCTCTCCCAGTATCTCTCTGTCTCTGTTGCCCTACCCTCTCTCCCAGTATCTCTCCCTCTCTGTTGCCCTACCCCTCTCTCCCAGTATCTCCCCCTCTCTGTTGCCCTACCTCTCTCCCAGTATCTCCCCTCTCTGTTGCCCTACCTCTCTCCCAGTATCTCTCCCTCTCTGTTGCCCTACCTCTCCCAGTATCTCTCCCTCTCTGTTGCCCTACCCCTATCCAGTATCTCTCCCTCTGTTGCCCTACCCCTATCTCCCAGTATCTCTCCTCTCTGTTGCCCTACCCTCTACCGTATCTCTCCCTCTCTGTTGCCCTACCTCTCTCCAGTATCTCTCCCTCTCTGTTGCCCTACCCCTATCTCCCAGTATCTCTCCTCTCTTTTTGCCCTACCCTATCCCAGTATCTCTCCCTCTCTGTTGCCATACCCTATCT
This sequence comes from Conus ventricosus, assembly GCA_018398815.1. Classification (NCBI taxonomy): domain Eukaryota; kingdom Metazoa; phylum Mollusca; class Gastropoda; order Neogastropoda; family Conidae; genus Conus; species Conus ventricosus. The sequence goes on along the minus strand of CM031598.1, from coordinate 27,814,287 downwards.
CCGTATCTCTCCCTCTCTGTTGTCCTACCCCTCTACCGTATCTCTCCCTCTCTGTTGCCCTACCCCTCTCTCCCAGTATCTCTCCCTCTCTATTGCCCTACCCTCTACCGTATCTCTCCCTCTCTGTTGCCCTACCCCTCTACCGTATCTCTCCCTCTTGTTGCCCTACCCCTCTCTCCAGTATCTCTCCCTCTCTGTTGCCCTACTCCTCTCTCCCAGTATCTCTCCCTCTCTGTTGCCGTACCCCTCTCTCCCAGTATCTCTCCTCCCTGTTGCCTACCCCTCTCCAGTATCACTCCTCTCTTGTTGCCCTACCCCTCCCAATTATCTCTCCCTCTCTGTTGCCCTACCTCTCTCTCCCAGTATCTCTCCCTCCCTGTTGCCCTACCCCTCTCCCAATATCTCTCCCTCTCTGTCGCCCTACCCCTCTCCCAATATTCTCCCCTCTCTGTCGCCCTACCCCTCTCCCAGTATCTCTCCGTCTCTCGCACTGCCCATTAATCTTCCCATCTCCTCCGCTCTCCTTTCTCCCTCTCTCTTTCTCCTTCTCTCTCTCTTTCCACCCCCTCTCTCTCTCTCTCATTTTTCTTCTTCTTTTCTGTCTCTCTCTCAATCTCTCTCTCTCCTTCTCTCTCTCTGTGCATGTGTGTGTGTGTGTGTGTGTGTGTGTGTGTGTGTGTGTGTGTGTGTGTGTGTGTGTGTGTGTGTGCGCGCGCGCGCGCGCGCGTGTGTGCGTGCGTGCGTGCGTGCGTGCTGTGCGTGTTACCCATCTCACATGTACCGGCACATGATCGCCACTTTGGACCCCCTTCCAGTTGTACCCCCCCCCCCCCCCCCCCCTCCCTTGTGTCTCCTTCTACCCCGTCTTCCCAAGTATCTCCGTTCATTCTTATCCCTCCACCCCCAGGTTTCCCTCCCCTTTTCCGCTTCCCCACCCCCCTCATTTTTTCACACTTTTGTGTTTTTCTTCTTTCCGTTTTTTTCTTTCTCCTCTCACTTCTCCCGTCGCCCTTATGCTCACTATACCTCGTTTCACTTTTTATATTAAATCTTAAATGCAGTTTTAATGATAAGTTCAGACCAGTTTTGGTGTGTGTAATTTGTTTACAGCCCTCCCTGGGGAAGCCTTCAATTAGGCGAAAGCTTAAAAGATACAACATTTGTGGAGTGGGAATGGAAGTGCAGATTTTACTTTTGGTATCTGTGTGTGTGTGTGTTGTGTGTGTGTGTGTGTGTGTGTGTGTGTGTGTGTGTGTGTGTGTGTGTGTGTGTGTGTGTGTGTGTGTATGACTTCAGATGTCTTATTCTTCCACTACATGTAAGGCAACTTTTGTAACAAGATAAAATAAAAAAAAAACCATAAAAAACAAAACAAAGAAATATGAATACATCATAATAGCCTACGTCGAAAAAACATTAATGTAAATTGTTCGTGGTAGGCCAGTGGCAGAGGCTATACAAAGGCTGATATTATTGACACTTAGGACATTGTCACCTAGATAGGGTGACAGAGGGAAAGTGGAGGGGGGAGAGACACAGAGAGAGGAGAGAGAGAGAGAGATGAGAGAGAGAGAGAGAGAGACAGACAGACAGACAGACAGACAGACAGACATAGAGACAGACAGAGAGAGAGCCGAACAAGTTTTATGACTGCAAACATGACAGCTATCTTACGTTATGAAATATGAGTTACGCCATACGGTTGCTGCATAGCATGGTGATCGTGGGATACTGATGATCAGTAAATCTGAAAGTTGTTGTCAGTTATTGTGTTTGAGTGACAGCGCAGGCACCCTGGATTTTCAGTTTTGATCCTGGTAAATTTAACATACGGTATGAGTGTTAACATTTTGATTGTTGCAACCGCCCACCTCCATCCGTCATTTTTTTCCTTTCTTCTCTTTCTCTTTTGAACAGCGGATTCTAGGTCAGGATGAGAGATTATATGATAGGCTATCTTGTACGGGCTGCCCACACCTTTAACTCTTGATGTCCTGCATATGCATATATTACGACTTTCAAATTGAGAAGATTCCACCAGCACAATTATAAATAACAACCACCGAGGAACCTCGATATGAATTTGCTTCTCTTGCACAACCGACGTTTTGCAGTATTTTCTTTAAAATGAAACCGATGAAGACTGCTCTGTCAAAAGCGCGCATTCTGAATAGCCCCACCTATATAGCCCCACCCTCTTCTCCCTGTTGGTATTTTTATTTTATTTCAAAGACAGAAGTGAATTTTGTACGGAATTATGCTGTGACAACTTCCCATGCCTGCTACCGTGGGTTCTTGTACATACGCCAACGGAGTCCGTGCCAAAGCGGGAGGCAAGTTGATTGTCCCATTCAGAAGACTAGCGCTCGCATCAGCCACACAGGCAAGTTCATTGTCCCATTCAAAAGACTAGCGCTCGCACTCAGCCACACAGCCAAGTTGATTGTCTCATTCAAAAGACTAGCGCTGGCACTCGGACCACACAGGCAAGTTGATCGTCTCATTCAAAAGACTAGCGCTGGCACTCGGACCACACAGGCAAGTTGATCGTCCCATTCAAAAGACTAGCGCTCGCACTCGGACCACACAGGCAAGCTGATCGTCCCATTCAAAAGACTAGCGCTCGCACTCGGACCACACAGGCAAGCTGATCGTCCATTCAAAAGACTAGCGCTGGCACTCGGACCACACAGGCAAGTTGATCGTCCATTCAAAAGACTAGCGCTCGCACTCGGACCACACAGGCAAGCTGATCGTCCCATTCAAAAGACTAGCGCTCGCACGCGGACCACACAGGCAAGCTGATCGTCCCATTCAAAAGACTAGCGCTCGCACTCATTTGTTCTGACTGCACACGATGGTGCCTCATTCCTTCCCTCGTAGGCGGGATCACGTGGCTTTCAAGCACAAACGGACAAAAAAAGACAGAAGAAAACAAAACAAACAAAAAAGTAAGATTTGAATCATGGGTTGAAGATTTCCCGCTTCCATAGCGTTGTTATTATCTTAATCCTAGGTCATCTTTCCACTACGGATCTCTCCCCTCATCTTCATGGTCCGTTTGCCTCTAATCTCCTGTGCCACATCCCCTCCCTCCATTTCCAGTGGCATTATTTCCACGCCTCTTATTCCCTTCCCGTGCCGTTATTCCCACACTCGGAATTGTCGTATCACAACTCGAGCACCAACAGTATACAAAGAGCATTCAACTAGAAAGTTGTCATGCGTCAACCTGCCACTGAAAGGCGATACTGCATTGCTGCCGGGGCACGTTGGGGGTGGGGTGGGTGGAGGGTGGGATGAACAGTGGTGCCCGTTTGACCGGTGTAACAGCCCCCTTCTTACCCCCTCTGGAACTTACCCGGGGTAACTCTGGGCTAGCCTGCTTTTACCCCCGGGGGTCATTCTAGGACTAGCTAGAACTTATCCCCCCCCCCAGATGGAACTTAACCCCCCCCCCCCCCCCCCCCCCGAGGGTAAGTTTGGGCTGGCCTGGATTTACCCGCCCCCCCCCCCCCCCCAAAGGGTCAGTCTAGGAATATTTGGAATCTTCCCCCACCCATTCACCTTCAAACAAGAGAGGGTTATTCAGGGTGTCACGAGGCTATGACGATTGACCCATCTAGGGTGGTGGAATTATTCATTATTTATTGTCGTTGTTGTTGTTGTGTATCCGTCCCTTAATGTGGCTTGTGGTGTGTTTGCACCTTAATGTCGTTCAGCTCAGGTTAGGTTTACTTTCTCTCTCACTCTCTTATTCCACTGCCCGTGCAATTCATCCTGCAGGTTCACGGGTGGCTGGTACCTTTCTCTCGAACTGGCTGTCTCATTCGGCCTCTCACCTGTCTTTTTACTGCGCACGTGCAGCATTCCTCTTGGCTTGAGGTTTCTCACTCTGTGACGTAGCGTGGCATGTTGGCTGCCATCGCTTAGGCAGGTTTTCTCTTCACTCGAGCGGAAGATGTCCCTGGGAGCGCCTGCTCCGGTTATGGTTCTCTACCACTTCGTCGAAGGTACGGTCGGTACCTTCATTCTACAGTCGGCCTGTAGGGGAGGGACATCACGTCACGTCATCTTTTCTGCATCTGCTCTACTGGTCCTCTCGACTGGACAGAGGGCAGAGAGTCGCTTGGACCCACCACCTTTTTGGGTCACCCACGGGTAGGGGGTAAGCATCAGTTTGTGGTTTGTTTGTTTTTTTTGTTGTTAGCCGGCTAATTCTTCTCTTTTGTGCAATTTCCTTTTTGGTTTTCAAAATTATAAAAGAAATATTGTTTGAGACCATTTTTTCCCTGGCCATCAAAATTATATCCAAAATTCTTTCTCCTTTCAATGCATCTGTGATGCGGTAGTCGGTGGGGATGGGGGGAGAACCTGGTGATTTAGGGTTGGGACTTGCTTGGTCTCGCTCGTCCTCCCCTGTCACTATCGCCGGTCTCTTTTTCTTCGGCCCACGTCTGTTGTGTTTGCAAGGGGAACGAGTTTTTGTGTTTGCGAGTGTGCATACGCGTGATTTTTCATTTGGATGCGTGGGTTGGAGAATTGTTATTTTGAAATGTTACTATAAAATGTGGGGATAATCGTGCCATTGAATTATGATTATTTGCAATTGGGGGTGGCAGTTATAAAGCAATGGTTGCTGTATTAGTTCAGTTCTAAGAAAGGAAAAGTTGAACGTGAGTGAGGGAAGGATAAGACATAAATTGCTATTCGTTTTGTTTAGCCTGTTAATGTAATCTCTTACCTGCTTCGTGTGCGGAGACCTTTTAGTGAACATTCCTCATTTGGGGTTTTTTTACTGTGTTAAGCTAGGTCTGTGTGAGTTGGGGTTACTAATGTATTCAGCAAACACCTCCCCTCGCCCACCATGCGAGTGTGTTAGGATTAAGCAGCAAATTTCAGACGTCTGACTGCGGGGTTCCAGTACCCTTTCTTCTTTTCTTCCAGTTCCTTCCCTTTTCTCTCCTCCCGGGGGGTTCACCCGAGGCTTGCGTCTTGGGGCCGCAGGGTGTGAGGAGCGCCGGTCTTCGTGGATGACCCTACCTCCTGTCCGGGAACTTCACCCACAACGCCTCGTCCGACGGGTACCTTCTTTCCTTCCAGTTCTTCCGTTTCCTCTCCTCCGGGCGCTTTCACCCGAAGCTTGCGCTGTTGGGGCCACGCAGTTGTGAGGAGCAGTGGACCTTGCTGGATGGTCCTACCCTGTCCGGGGCCTTCAGCGACAACGCCTCGTCCCACGGGACGCGTTCTCCACTGTCCTCGGATTCCTACAGCCCATGTCACCAGTGTGGTTCGCTCTGTGTCGTGCAATTTGGGTGTGTGTGTCGGGGGTGTCGGCATTGAAAGACTCTGTTTGGGAACAGACCCGGTTTGGGGCACCCGAGTCGACACGGTACTCTCAGTGGACTTTGGAGAGACAGAAGTGTGGGGGGAGGGGGGAACCACATGAAGCACGGAAAGGAATGGGTGTTGGAAACGCTTATTTATGATTATGGTTATGTTGTGTGCGGTGAAATGCTTGTTTGTGACTATGTGCATGTTGTGTGTGTGGGAATGCTTATTTGTGACTATGTGTATGTTGTGTGTGTTGAAATGCTTAATTATGATTGTGCATGTTGTGTGTGTTGGAATGCTTATTTGTGACTATGTGTGTGTTGGTGTGAATAAATGGTGTATTGTATTGTAATCTTTCTTGTGTGGTCTCTTGCGGGGCGGCGTGTGAGGTCAGTCACTCCCTTCACTCCATCTAGACCAATCCTGTCAGGGCAGACCTCCAGGGGTCGGTCGTGACACAGGGTTTTCCTCTGCCTTTTCCCAACACGCACACCCGCCTTTAAAAAAGAATTGTTAGCCTGCATATTTACACCCCCTCTGCCATTTCCTATATACAGTCAGTTGGGTTTAGACAAAGTGTATTCTAGACTCTTCTCAATAGATGGACCTCCTACTTCCCAAGCCCCCTCCCACACACACCCTGGTTCACTAACAGATACGTATTAACACTTCTCGCGCTAGCTTACACGCGTGGGTCAATATTCGGGTGTGCGAGTACACCCGTGCATGCGTGGGAAAGAAAGACAGCTACATGCCAATGTGCCCAAGTGCCAATGTGACCAAGCATAGTTGTGACATGTTGTTGTGACCACGTGTTGTGACCAAGTACCGTTGTTGCTTCATCCCGATTTGCCTCTTTTAACTATTTTACAGCTATATTGAGTCTCTTGAGTACTGTGTACCTTAGCTTGTACAATGCAGATAACTAGTGGTCAGTGCCACTGACCACTGGTCATTATGATGTAAATAGATTTTAACTATCTAAGAGCTAATTAGTGTTTCCCCGAGTGCTTGTGTACCTTTTACAATGTAGATTACCTGTGGTCAGTGCCACTGACTATGGTCATTATGACGTAAATCAGAAATGTTAACTATTTCACAGCTAATTATAGTCTCCCGAGTACCTGTGTACCTTGTACAATGCAGACGACCGGTGGTCAGTGCCACTGACCACTATGACGTAAATCAGATATTTCGACTATTTTACAGTTAATCAGTGTCTTATGAGTGTTTGTATACCTTGTGCAATGCAGACAACCAGTGGTCAGTGTCACTGACCATTGGTCACTTTAATGTATATAAGAGATTTTAACTATTTTTACAGCTAATTAGTGTTTCCTGAGTGCCTGTGTACCTTGTACAATGCAGGATGACTGGGGGGGGGGGGGGGGGGGGGGGGGGGGGGGGGAGGGGTAAGTTCCAGCTAGTCCTGGAATGACCCGGGGGTAAAAAACAGGCTAGCCCAGACTTACCCGGGGTAAGTTCTAGAGAGGGGGGGGGGGGGTGTAATAATGGGCTGTTACACCGGCACACACAGGACATCACCAAGGCCCGCAACTGACAACTGCTTGGTCGGCTCAGGGTGAGCGAGAGCGAGCATCCTCTTCCTCGTTCATTCCGTGACAGTCGTAATGAACTTGCTGATACTGACGACTTCGATACTAACCCACATGGGCACCAAAAGTCAAGTCGACAGTTTCAAGTCGGCTCTGGCAAAAGCCAGAAGCTGATTAATATCGCGCTGCATATCCCCACCATCGTGCCTAAGCCAGTAAATGGATGTTTTAGCGACATATTAATCCAGATCCAGATCCATGACATGACCTGACTGATTAAAGAGGACATACCAAAATTGAGGTTGCCTAGCGAGGGCGTTCAGTGCCACACAATCAACGTCAGAGCTGTGTGTGTGTGTGTGTGTGTGTGTGTGTGTGTGTGTGTGTGTGTGTGAGTGATATCAGTGAAGATGAGGATGATGAAGATGGTGCTGCACGGTTCCATCTGGCCAGAGACTAGACACAGCTGCACATTACTCTTCCTCTCAAGACACAGCGGGTCATGGTCAACCAGGCGTGAGTGATACCGACTCCTGCATTGGTCGGGGAATCTGAACCGGCAGCCTTTCAGACATGTGTTCTCACGTGGATGAAATTTGTCTGTTTGATTCAGTTTTCCTGTATGAGATTTTGGCATACTCAGCTCTCCTGCAGTGGTATGCACTAGTTGGGGCAGAACATCTCAAAAACAGTGGCATCTTATGGCACTCAAACCAACGACCTCCCAGCCCATTAGCACCAGACTATGGCAACTGCTGTAGCTTTATCATAGCTTGGTTTGTTTTCGTTGGTAGATATTATCGATAGGTTTGCGTCGTTTTGCCATAAATTTGAGCATTAAGACACAGTTGAGTGAATCACACTGGATACGATGCTGCCTTCAACTGGATTATACAGCAAATGACAATGGCAGTAATCTTTTCAAAGTGCCAGTGCTATGCAGAGGCACAAAGTCAAATGGTCAGAGTGTTTGCCTGTGGAGCTAAGGGTTGTGTTTGTGAGATCACCTTTTTTTTTCCTTTTTCTTTTTTTGGCTTGAAAATCCTTCACCAAGCAGTATATGGATACCCATTCAGTTCAGAGGAGATTAAAAGAGGCGGACACACATACTCTCATCTTCCAAAGACAACAATGCATGCACACACACACACACACACATACATCTACCAACACACAGGAATGGTCCATTTTTACACATTTTAATTTAGAACTTGCATTAACATACAATGTATAAGTAAATAAGTAGCTATGTAGTATATAAATGTTACGCAACACCTCTGCTGAGACACGCATATTGTTCGATACTTTTTGCATGGTCATATGTTATCAAAATAATTATCTGTTTACACATGTACAAAAAAATGAATGGAAATCACCGTGAGTGGAATAAAGACCACTCTACAAAGCTGGTCCCCCATTACTGTGGATGGTTTGGAAACAGGCAAGTCAACATCCTTCACTCATCTGATCCTGAGCAAATAACCAACAATAGTCTGGAAGTCTGTAAATGTGGAACCCCTTGATTCCCCAACTCCTCTTTTTCTCATGGGAAAGAAAAATTAAGTGTACAGTTTAGATGCATATGAGCTGCATTTATTACGCCATAAAAACCCAACAAGCTGCTGGCAACAATCTCATTTGAGCTATATTGCAACATGGAAAGAAGCAACAGTAAGATGGTGTTAACCTGGAGAGGGGGAATGCAAACTGCTTTATTGTTTTACTCCTTCATTCGCTCAAAATTTTCTCTAATGCCATTAAAAATGTATACCAACTAAAAAACAAATTAAGATAGCAAAACTGATGACAGGAACTTCATGTGCAAGCTATTAAGCTTGAAAACAAGCAACAACAACCAAAAAAGAAATGCAGGAAACTATGTTTGAAAAATAGGGAAAATTGTTCAATTCCCTGTTAGGAAAAAATGTTTCAGACATATTTACAGTTGTGGTGGGCGAAAGGTGACTACAGTCACATGAATAATCTTGGCACATCCGACTTTGTGATCCCATGAACCTCTCTGAAACACATTCTCTCAAATCAAATGCAACACCAATCTTGTACACCACTTCATATTTTGTTACTGTTTAACAAATGTACCACACTGCTAGCATATAATAATGAATGGTGTAAGAAAAAAAGCCAATAAACTGAAATTGATACAAAATACCAACTAACAAGCAAACTAGACACAAAATGATAACAAACAGTTGACTGATCTTGTTTACAAACTGGTAAAATAATTTTGTATAATACACTGGAGACAAAGGCAAGCCCAGACAGTGTTTGAAGTAACTTCCAAAAGCAGTATCACTAACAGTAAAGCAGCAGGTAACAGGTCTCTCTAACTACTGAATTCAAACAGGATTAGCACCAGATACAAAGATATGACATTCAAATTTCACTCTACTAAGCTCAGATGCCCATCACAACCAGAATGTGTAAATAAGTGCAATGAACAAGACACCTAAAAAAACAAAGTGTTCATGGATATACCTTCTGTCAAAACTGATTCGTCATATCCAAAAACACATCCCACGAATCCGTATACCTGTTTTAACCAAGGAGCTGGGAAAGAATATGCCTCAATCTGTGGCCATCAACGGTGAACAACATTCTCAGCTTCTAACTGCCCTGTATTGTAAAGGTGATCTTATAGAAAGAAAAAAATCTCAAAAATCTGAGAGTAGACTGATCACATTCTAACGGTAAAAAGAACACATACTCAGCTCAGCTTGGTGGGATGGAGTGGGGGTGGGTGGAAATTATCTGAATTTCTTTTATTATGCAAAACGGTTATGGACATTTTGGACAGACATTGTAGTAGAGAAGAAAAAAAAAGGAAAAAAGTTTTAACAATCCGGTGACTGTGTGCATGTTTAACTGCAATTATCAACAAAACAGAAAGCAGCTCAGTTACATATGTATGTCTTGGCAAAATATGCCATAGAAACAATGGGTTATAACCACAACATATGTTGATTCCAGCCTAATCTAAATTCAGAATATATTGGATAGATGCGCAGGTTTCGAAACATTTATCTGGATTATTGAAAGAATAAACCCTCACCCCAAATCATCTCCTCAAAGCAAAAATGTGAAAACATACAACAGAAAATAATTCTAAGACAGACAAACAATATTTCAATTACCTAAAGTTTTTTTTTTCTTTCTGGACACTGAGTCTGTGTGTGTGTGTGTGTTTCTTCACTTCTGCATGCAAATCAGAACTTTAAAAAGTCGAAATGAATAGAAATCTGTGTCTGTTCTCCATTGTTTTAGGTACACATCAACAACAAAGCACATTATGCCTCATCTGTGGTTGCTTGCCATTCAACAGGGTGGCACGAACATGTACTATTCCTGTGGAATAATCCATTTCAATCACATCTCCAAATACCGGGTCATTATGCAGGCAATGTCACATTCATTCCAAACATTATTCATAATAGCAAATATTTTCAATAATGAACAAGCATGGGAAGACAGAAAGGCATTCATATAAACAAAGCAAAGGTAACTGGCCCCCACCCATCCCTGCCCAAAAAAGTACTTAATTAGTGACGTGATTCTCCATCTTTTGAGAATAAACATCATGAAGAGCAGCAAATCACTCCTGTGTAATGAAATAAATGCAAAATGAATACCATGAAATAAATATTCCTTAAGAATGCCAAACAATGAGTGATTGAAGATGTCATGGACTCAGCTGTTTTACGCTACCATCTCTCAATCTTCTCATCTGCCGAGCAGGTACTAGTTCTTTCTGTGATGGGTGACAAAATTAAAAAAGAACCCCAACCATCATGAAAGAATCAACCTTCCTCATAGAATACACACAAGCAATAAAGCAGTTACAAAACTTTTCTCAAGGAATGCTCTTCTGTAAATCATGTGAATACAGTAATTAAAAAAGGAAAAGAAAAGCCTGTTAGAACCAGTCATAAACTCCAACCATGTACAAAGCCGCTGATTTCATCACTGGAGATTCCCACAGCCGGGTGAAAACGCTGTGAGAAAAAACTCATGAGGTTGCAATCCTCATTACAATATTCTAGTCTTTCTGTCTGCATTCTTCATCTACTTTGCATCCATCACTCGATGAATATTCATGCTCATCACGCCATAAAATCCAGATGCTCTCATTTTCTAACTGGCCATACCACCACAAAAAGTTACAATGGGACGTTGATCACGTCACTGGATGGAATGTGGCTGAATAATATAGTCCTATCAAAATACACAATCCAAAAAGGCACAATTACTTTGGACGCAAGAGCAAATGAACATCAGTTGCCATCAAAATGTATAGCACTGCTACTGAAACAGCTCTAAATAAATATTAACGTTAACAATTACAACAGTAGTTATTGTGATATGATGAATACACAGCACAACTGAAACTGATCCAATTTAAATGAATTTTTATCCACGCCTTTTTCCTTCTTTCACATTAACTTAATCCTAAGAAAACGCAGGCATTTAGAAAAAAAGAAGTCGTCTTGTATATTCTTTCTTTTTTTTCTGTAGTAAGTGGTTGTGTGAAGAACAACTGACTGATGTGATGACACTGTGTATGTCTGAACACAAATGAACACACATAAGAAAACTATTTACATAGTCCTAGGTGAAGCAAAAATTCCATCCTCCTTTCTTTTCCACCCATTCAAACAAGAATTAAGCACTGCTTTCAGACTCTAATTAGCACAGAAAATGGCCAAGCTTCCGGAAAGGATCTACACAACTTCTCCTCAAAATCCTGCGAACATCAAAGAATAAGTTCTTGCGTCAAATTCACAACACTGTACAAAATCCATTATAACCTCATACAGCTTGCCTCTCCCTTGAACCCACCTCTAGAACCTGTCACTGTAAAAATGAAAACAGGCTCATGCCAACTTGGAAGAAAACACCTCCTGCACGAAAAATGGGTTACACATGCGTAGCTCTGTCTTTCTCCTTTTTTGATTCTCGGTGATCCTTTTTCTTCTTCAGGAATCCAAACACACTGTGACCTTTCTTCTTTTCGTGTTTGTCATCCAGGCTGGCATCAGAGAGGGGTCTACCTCCAGAAGCTCCTGATGCTGGTCTCCGCATAGCCTGTCAAAGAAGCATGGACATAAAGCTGTGCAACAGAGTGACCTTGATTACAGATAGACAAAATGCCACTCCACATAATTCCGATTTTATCCATGAAACATTATGCATATCTGCTTCCATTTTTGCCAAATAACAGACTTATACTCATTTGTTTGTGCTGTAATCATAATTCTTTACATGGTTGGATTGAGTTGTGTGAAAAAGCTTTGAATCAGACAGAAATCAGGACAAAATAATTCATATTTTGTTTGGAGATATTCTTAACCTTTACCAGACTCCTGGGGTCACCCACGACCCCACAACACACAAAAAGGGTTATATCTCTAAAAGTATTTGAGCAATCTTCATGAAATTTAATGACTTTGTCAAATACGTAATTGGCTTTAGGTATGTAAAATTTTACATGTATGTATAACATACGAATGACGTAATTGGACGCATCTTTTTAACTATCTTGAAACGATGGCGGGGGTCAAGGAAGACCCCAACTCGCTTTAGGTATAAGCACTAAAATGGCCCTTTGCCGATTGACGCATCTTTTTAACTATCTTGAAACGATGGCGGGGGTCGCGGACGACCCTACAATTTAAAGAGTAGAATGCCGCTTATGCCTAAAGCGATGGCGGGGGTCGCGGAAGACCCCTACTCGCTTTAGGTATAAGCACTAAAATGGCTCTTTGCCGAGTAGGGGTCGTGAGAGACCCCGCCATCGTGTCTGTGTAGTCAAAAGCTTCATCTGGTAAAGGTTAAGGCAGCCGTTTCAATGCTCATCTAAGTAAGGTATTATCTTAAAACTGTCTTTGCGAGAGAGAGAGAGAGAGAGAGAGAGAGAGAGAGAGAGAGAGAGAGAAAGAGAGAACCTAATTTAAAGTAAATGAAAATTTTCCTATATTCTTCAATGGTGTCAGCCTACAGATGCATTCCTAAGTCCTTGTGAAGGTCTTCAGTAGTTCAGCAAAGAATACTTCTATCTCATTCATTGTTTACGGATACAGATGCTTTCACACTTTACGCTTTTGGGAACAAATAGCAAATAACATTTTTATTTCATTTATCAGTTTGGCTAAGACTTCTTCCATCCATAAGGCTGGGACTAATTCCGTCTCTCTTATCGGGCATTTCTGAAGATGAAAACTGACCTACCTGTACATCATCCTGTCCATAGTCTGCAAGAAAAAAAGGACAAATAAAAAGACACTATAATCACAACAGACACTAGATACCAAGAAAACATTTTAAAACTGTAATGACAGGTATGAACCTGTCTGACTGAATCAATTTATCCAGATATCAGTAGAAATGACACAGACATGATTTTTTTCTTACTTGCCCTAAGACCTACAGCAACTGAGCCACAATTCTTGTCAGCGATGACTACCCACTCACAAAAGGTAACATTTTTTGTTAGTGATTAAGATGGAAACACACAACTCACAAAAGTAACTGCAAAAAGTCACTGATTGGGCACAGCATATTCTCTAGTTGACAAAAACTCTTCTTTAGACTGAAAAGGTGGGGTAACTGACTGCTGGAACCACACATTATGTTAAAAGTCAAGCAGAAAACAACTTTCAAACTGGCTGTACCTCTCTGTGCTAGAGCAAATTACTTATACCAGATGACAGAGATTCTACGACCATTTCTCTCAGGAAAAAAAAAAGGAATTATAAAATGTCCCAATTCTCACCTCCTAACTTGTAACACACTGTGTAAGTGCAAGCCTAATAGAAAAGACAATTTGCCATTTGTGGTATTCATTTTAGATTTGTTTTGCATGGGATCTCATAGGACTCTCGAGACAAAATGGCTTTCAGCATTTGGTGTTCAGGTGTCTGGGGAATCTTCCCTATGGGTGTCAATATTTATCGCATTCTAACAATGAATGTCTCTTACCTACAATGTGACTGTTACAGCATCTATAAAACCTATGTATACCCAGTCTTTTCAACTTTTGTTGATGAAATTAAAAAATGAGTCATTGTACAAACTTTACAATGCAGTTCGTGTGTTCATGGTCAATCATTCCTCATTCTTTTTTTTTGCAAAACATACCAGAGATCAGTTACAACTGTTACATTCAATTCTTTCAAAGAACAGGCTTAATTGCTTTGGTAAGCCCTGTGAAAGACATATGAAGAAGCTGGCATGCATAAAATGAAATTCATGCGAAAATGCTCACCTCTGTCTTGATCAACACCTGCTGTACCTTCTTCAAATGATGAGTTTTTATGTCCATAATCTTCATCTGTAAAGAAATAGGAACTAAAGAATATAAACATATGTTTATTTCTGTTATATCTTTCAGCATGTCATATTTCTTTGATGCTCTTTCATTTTCTTCATATTAACCATATTCTGAACATTTTTTTCACACACATAGTTACAGATATACACATAACATATAACTGTATACAAACATACATGTACATACACATTAGTCAAAAGCTACAACACAAAATACAGTCAGCCAACTTCAATACCACCCCCCATTCTCATATACATTCAAAAGTTCCTTGTTGCCTGTGGTGCAAATTCACCAATGCAGTATAATTCACTGCTGCCAATGATACACACTCAGATGAAGTTTCAATCTGTGAGTATTGGTTAGTACAAACATCAACTTGTTTAAAGTGTCTGCCCCCCCCCCCCCATCCCCTCCCCATTGGAAATTACATTATGTCCATCAATTGTGTACTTAGATTTTAAAAAGACCAAAAGTTCTGATATGAGGTCGTACATTCTATAATTTACACTTGTAGAGGAAAAATAACTTTGCTAGCAAAAGAACTGGTCCAAATTAATGTCTGCCTTATTATATGGTTCCATTCCAAATAAAATAATTTATTTATTGAAATAAAAAGTATGAGAATGCTGGCATTCATCAGTCAACGCATGCTGAAAAGGAATCCAACACCAACCCACAACATGGCAGTCCAAAAGCATGGGTCAAATACATTGGTATTCTTGCTCACAAAAATTAAACAGTGATTTTACAAATTTTTGACAGAGACAAACATCTATGTAGTAATCTGTGTAGAAATAGTAACTGGAACTATAATAGCTGCACAACCACATTAACTTTATAAGAATGTGAAAAAAAATGTAATCTCCAGTTAAAAATCTGAAGCTCTTCATCTTTGCTAGCTTTATCTCATACTGACAATCTTGTTTCTTTCCTGTGTACCCAGAATCAGAAAGCGTTGTGGTGATGTCGAAATACACCATATTCTCTTCCTCAAAACAGTAAGTCACATTCACAAATTACTCTCTCACCACCATCATCCACAATAATTCGCTTTGAACCAAAATTGTCTCTCACCAAAACCATCCCTCAACTCGCCTGAATAGTTTGAAGGGAGGCTACCAGTTCGGTTGTGCCCTGCCCCCGTGTCCTCAGACAAGGCGGACACCCTGGGGGAAGACTGCCTGGGGGACGCCTGGGCGACTCTCTGCCCCCATAGTCCTGGCCTCAACCTCCCTGCTGTGCCGGGCCTCCACCAGCGGGGCCATGCGGGCTGGAGGGGTCTCCGGGGGCAGGTTGGAGGGCGGTGGGGGTGGCTCTGTTCACGCTGTGGACTCTCTGATCCCCCTCGGCTGGAGTGGTCTGATGGCTCTTGGGCTGACAGTCGTACACAAGACGTGTAAGGTTTTCAATGTGTGCAACTGGAGAGAGAGAGAGAGAGAGAGAGAGAGAGAGAGAGAGAGAGAGAGGAGAGAGAGAGAAGAGAGAGAAAGACAGAGAGACAGACAAGAGAGAGAGAGAGACAGAGACAGAGAGAGAGAGTGAATGTGTGTATGGTGATGGAGAAGAAGAGGTGCAGTGGTAGTAGGGGGAAGGGGAAGGTGAATATCTGAAGGAGATAAAAGAGACAAAGTATGTATGCTACAAGGGCAAAACAGAGACAGCTGGAGAAACAGACAGCTCTTGGATAGGGGAGCATAAAAATGCAGGTGTGTGTGTGTGTGTGTGTGTGTGTGTGTGTGTGTGTGTGTGTGTGTATGTGTGTGTGTGTGTGTGTGTGTGTGTGTGTGTGTGTGTGTGTGTGTAAGACAGAGAAAGAGAGAGAGGAGAGGAGAGAGAGAATAGGGGGAGGTGAATGAAGAGTATAACACAATATACCTTTTTCTTCATTGGGCCATGGGCCTTAAAGAATGGGTTCGGTTACCACAAACATGATATATCCAACAAAGCACCACAGTTATCAGATTTCATGCTATACAAACATGAATGCAGAGCTTAATCATATTACAGTTTACCTGAATTTCAACACTTCAAGTGAGAAAATGACTGACTCCATAAATCAAGAATATGAAACCTACAAAGAGAGCGAGAGAGAGAGAGAGAGAGAGAGAGAGAGAGAGAGAGAGAGAGAGAGAGGGGAGAGGACAGCTAAAGCAGAACATCAAAAGAATAAAATGACAACAAAAAGAACTATAAACAACAACAGCCATAGCAATATTACTAAAAATAATAGCAGTATTATCGACAATACTGTCAACACTACTTCTAATAACAATATTAGGGATGTTGATGATGATAACAAAGCTGCTAGCAGGCATTCTATAAGATACATGAGAGAGAGAGAGAGGAGAGAGAGGAGAGAGAGAGAGAGAGAGAGAGAGAGAGAGAGAGAGAGAGAGCATAGAACTTTCTTTTTAAACGAAATTTTAACATTTTTACATGATGTCAACGGTATGCAGGATAACCACACACAGAGAAACAAAGAGTGAGAGAGAGAGGCAGAAAAAAAAGAGAGATAAAGAGAGGCAATTTTTTGTTTACCACATACTGGGGGCAGAAGGGCCAGATATTTGAAAGAAGTAACAGATGTTTTGTTCATTTTAAACACTCTGCACAGTTCAAACACATATTTAACTGTTTCAAGACTAAATTGAAAATGAAATGAGGCAGGGAACAGTAAACAATAAACAAGTAGAGTAACTCTTGTTCCCATAAGAAAACCTAACACAGAGTAACTTTTATTCAAAACTGGCACAGCCTTTTAAACTTGAATAAAGTCAGACAAATACAAAGACGAACAATCTAATAGTGGGGGAAAACAAGCCCAGGCCAACAACCCCTGTCATCACAGTAATGACTTGGCAACGATTTGGACGGGGGGGGGTGGGGGGGGGGATGAAGAAAGTGGGAACATGAAATTAATAAGATTTCAAGTTCCCATTTTCTTCATCTTCAACCCCTCCTTTAAGTCCCAATCATTGCCAAGTCATTACTGTGATGACAGAGGGGTTGTTGGCCTGTGCTTGTTTTCCCGCACTATTAGACTGTTCGTCTTTGTATTTGTCTGACTTTATTCAAGTTTAAGTACAAGGAGAGAGAGAGAGAGAGAGAGAGAGAGAGAGAGAGAGAGAGAGAGAGAGAGAGAGAGAGAGAGGAGAGAGAGAGAGAGAGAGAGAGAGAACGCATAGAACTTTCTTTTTAAACGAAATTTTAACATTTTTACATGATGTCAACGGTATACAGGATAAAATAACCACACAGAGATACAAAGAGTGAGAGAGAGAGAGAGAGAGAGAGAGAGAGAGAGAGAGAGAGAGAGAGAGAGAGAGAGAGAGAGAGGGGCAGTTTTTTGTTCAGGGGGCAGAGGGGCCAGATATTTGAAAGAAGTAACAGATATTTTGTTCATTTTAAACACTCTGCACAGTTAAAATACATATTTAACCATTTCAAGACTGCTGATCAACTTGAATTGTCTACAGATACACACAAGAGAGAGAGAGAGAGAGAGAGAGAAGAGAGAGAGAGGGGAGAGAGGAGAGAGAGAGAGAGAGAGATACATGGGAGATGAACGACAGGAAGAATGAAAATCATCATTGCCCACTGCTCCTCTCTGAACAAAGGCTGTCAACAACAGTCCACCAAGAATCCTAGGTCCTGGCCCTTCTAGGAGTTTCTTTGTAGGCCCTGCTTCTGCTAGCCTTGCGGGTTCCACTTGAAGACTTCATCTACTGATAACATTAGTTTCCTGAAAGTGTGTCCAGTCCACCTCCATTTTCTTCTCTGGTCAACAAGCATGAATGAATTTTCCGAGGCAGCTGTTTATAAACATCTTATTGGTCTTCTTCACCGTTTTCTATATTTCAGTTCCTTACAACATGAGAGATGCCACTTTGGAATTGTATGGTGTGTGAAGGGTTACCTGAGTTGTGCTCCATATGTTTTTGTACATCAGCAACTATGCTCCTCTGAATATCAATGACGCTGCCTGGCTACGTGAATGTTCCAACCTTCTAAAACAATCTCCCATCCAATGCAGTTATGTCAGTGCTTAGTGCTAAGTTGATCTTCAGGACCTTAGCTTTACTTTCATAGATGTTAGGCCGGCTTGTGCTAAAGTGGTTGCTTGCTCTGAGGTCCTGCACTGCCATCTATTGGTAACTGTGGGACAGCAGTGCCAGTGCAAAGTCTATGCCATCCAAGAGGGTCTAGGGTGTCCACTGTGCTGTTTGTGGCCTTCATGATTCACTGATGACCAAAACAGGAGAGGAAATAGCAAGCAGCCTTGCTGCACTCCAGACTCAGCTCAACTCTTGGTGAACTGTCCCCAGGGATCAATTAGCAGTTCATTCATTTGTAGGACTTCTTAATCAGGTTGACCTGTGTGAGTGGTGCACCACAGCGTCTCATTTATTTCCAGAGGGTGTATCTATTCACGATATCTAAAGCCCTCTCAAAATCTACAAAGAAGAGAGGAATCCCATTCTAATGACTGCCCACTATAATGTATAATGTGGAGATTTGGTCAATGCAAGATCTGCCTTGATGGAAACCTGTCTGCTCATCTCCTAAAGGCAGGTCAACGTCTTCAATCTGTCTAGAATGATTGATTCTCTTTAAGACTTTCCCTGGGACTGACAGTCATATGATTCCTCTGCATCTGGTACAGTTACTGAGGTCTCCTATCTTGCACAGCTTTATTGGGTTCCCTTCTTTTCAGCCTGGTGGTATCTCAGCTTACCAGAGCTGCTCAAAACAGGGAACACATTTTCCAGAGAGCTGTTCATGTATGCCTTCAGCGTTTCTGCTGGGATGTTGTCTGGTTCTGCCACCTTTCCGTTTTTCAGCTATAGCACTGCTTTCTTCACTACTTCCTTGATGGGTTTGCTGAATGTCAGGACTCCGTGTGGCTTTGGATTTTGAGAATTCAGCAGCTCTTCAAAACATTTAGCCCATCTCTTCAACCACTGCCATG
The DNA here is from genome assembly GCA_018398815.1 of Conus ventricosus. Lineage (NCBI taxonomy): Eukaryota > Metazoa > Mollusca > Gastropoda > Neogastropoda > Conidae > Conus > Conus ventricosus. The sequence continues at coordinate 27,795,083 of CM031598.1, read as the reverse complement.
ACTTTTCCTTCCTTGTCTGTAACTGGTTGTTCACTGGCTCTAATCACCTCTCTGTATCTCGCTATTGTCTTAACATTTCTTCCTATGTCCATGTGCAGTTCCTTCTGCTATGCTGCTGATACAGCTGTGCCTTCCCTTCATTTCTCTGGGTCTACTGTATATTCTTCTTGTGCTCTCATCGGGCTGCCCTCAGAGGGTTTTATTGTTCATTCTAGTTTTCTTTTGCTTTCTCTCCGGGGCTTTCTCTGCAGTGTTTCTTCTGCGAACCACTGTCCTTCTGGTGAAATGTCTTGGGGCTGATTACCTTCCAAAATGCTGTGCATCTCTCTTTTATTTCCCAAAATATTTATCAAGTTCAATGTCTCCTTCCTTTCATTCTTGCAGCATATTAAAAAACTTGTTGACGAGGGCCAGTCCGTCGTCTTTCTTGGTAGGTTAACGCTGAGCTTTTGTGTTTTGGTTGAGGTGATGTCCATCTACACTTATGTATTCTGTGAGAGACATCGTTTCCTCCAATGACCAAACTATTCAAGGCAAAAGTGTTTGCAAAGAATTCTCTTCTCTTCATTCATCTCACAAAGACTGACAGAGAGGCTGAGGTTTTACATCCTGGAATGGACAGTAATTGTATGAAATAACAAGTTTGAAGCACTCTGAACAAACAATAAAAGCCACTGCGCAAGGTCAAGTGATCTGTTAAGAACAGAGGTAGCACAGGACATTACACCAACAAGAAACTAAACCCAGCTACAGCTTGGCAATTACGAAGCACACAGCAGAACACCCTGGAGATTGGTAACACTGCCTCGCTTTACATGCAGTGTACATCACACAACACCTATCATTTATACCTGTCAAAACTAAACTGTCAGTTTTATGAAACATCCTTATGAATTTAATGGGAACTAAAAGGAGAAACTCTGGATCTAGATAAGAAATGAGAGAATTTAGTTAATCTCTTGAGCAAAAACCGATGAGTAAGGAATGTCAAAAACTGATGAGTAAGGAATGTCAATCAGTTGTATTCAGCATATCATTAACAGCAACAACAATACAACAATGATGATAGCAATAATATTCATGACAAGAAGTGTCACAACATTGTCAAGAGAATTATCCCAAAGGCTACTCAATGTAGAAAAAACACACACACAATGAAATAGGGATTTGTTAACTGCAGTAGAAATGACATGTTAATACACTTGACAATCAAAAGTACTGTAACTGAACGGAATCTGATTTCCATACTTGACCAAATATATTGCAAAAAGTTTAATTGTTGCAATCTTTGTGACAAAGACAAGAAGAAGAACAGGGAGAAAAGGAAGAGGAGAAGGGAAAAAAAGGAATGTAAAGGACAAACAAGGGACAGAACAACCTTCAGATCAAGGTTTATGCCAAAGGACAATGTGGAAAGGCAGATGAGACATAACTGAAAATGAAAAAAAAAAGGAAATTTAGTTGTACCATGTGACCAAGAGAATACCCTTTTTTAAAACCCTTGACTAGAATGTCTTGGGTAACAAACTATACATGAACGCATGGTCAGGACAGGAAATAACGCAGGGAGCAGAATGAACAAAGCAGACTAACAACAGAAAACAGAGAAACAAAAATCTTGTCCAGTCTGAAGTTCAGCAGATCCCATGCTTCTGGTTTATCTTGTAAGCAACGCAGAATCTATCCAACTACTGAATAGCACAAACCAAAGTATGCCTCACCCTCACACTGAGCATTCTTCCAACAAGCAATGTTCAAAGCATAACAACACACAAAAGAGCTCTCTTGTCGTTGTCTGTCACCCTCACACATGTTTTAAATCAAAATTTCCAGATGAATGACTGGAATATGCCAACAGCATGCATATCTACATGGCAATCAGATGCTTAATCTAATATTTTACATTTTCTTAAGATATACACTTTTGGTCTATTCCTTGATTTGATGATGAGGTGGTAATTGTTAGTACTTCATTTCATGTTCATCAAAAACCAGCTGGTAAAGAAAAAAAATCAGTACGCTTATCATTCATAAGAGATGAATGGTGAGAAAACAAAAAATTAAATGTCTTTACTCGTAATTGTGCCATTCTCAAAGAGCAGATTAGTTAAAACTGGAGATGTTATTTTTGTATGTTGTATGCTATTTTCACAATTTCATAACATAAACCAATGTTCATGAAATTAAAAAACCAGGTCATGCACAAAAACTACCATGCAAGGAACTGCAGCCAATCATTATCATCTGTGATCTGACTTTTTCCCCACATATTACATGAGCAACTGAACTCTGAAGGTTAAACATTAAAACAAAAAAGAAAACAAAACAAAAAAAGGGACTCATTGCTTCCAGACTCCATTTCATACACATTCAATATATTATTGGTGGAAAACCCCAAACAAATAAAAATCTTATTTTTCAATTCCCTAGCACTGGATTTTACAACTGAATTCATCAACATATACAGCTCTAGAGCTTAATCATGTTCTACAGATCAATACAAAACGTCTAATATTGTTATTCCTGTGTACAACTTTTTACAAGATGTTAAAGAATGCAAGAAGAACGTGGTGAGACAGTCCACAGCAGCAGTCAGGCAGAGCAAGTCATCAAGACTGTCACTGTGGACATCTTATTTGTTAGATTCTTGCCATACATCTTCACTGACAAAAATCTCCAGGCAGTGAGTCTCCATCTATTGCAGTCTGCCAGTGCTGGCACTTCATGGATTGGACTGATGGGAGAGCGGGGCAGAACTAAAGAGCAACATTTAGAAAGGCAGAACACGTGATTACATGAAACAAAGAACACAGCACCACTAAATCACATAACTAATACAGCTTCAGTATCTCGACTCATATTAAGACTAATCAGCTTTCATATAACCCCTTTGTGCCTCAAAAGTATAACTTACATCTTCCAAAATCAATACACAAAACAACAATTCTGTTATTTTAAAACAGATTGAATTTGACCAAACATGTTAAGATATAAAATTTCACAAGAAACTCAAACGTTCCCAAACCAAGGAGTTGTTAAAGGGAAGAGAGGAGAGACACAAACCCAGAGAACTTCACAGTTCAGTCCATACTGCCCGACATATCAAACTGAAAAGGGTGCAAGAAACGGCAAGTCCACACCCACCAGCACAAAGAGGTTAAAACGACAAGCCACCCTCAGAGTTATGAAGCCAGTTTGTTTTCAATCTTTTTATACAACAGCACACATAGATAATTCTGCCGTTTACTATCTGACGCAAATGCCACATACTCTACAGATTTCTTCTCCCTGCTCATGAAATAATTTCCATGCAGAAACAATTTCCACGCTGGTCATTTCGGCGGTTGAAATTATGATGTTACCTGCTTGTGTTGATTTGTCTGTCTGTAACATTATCCAAAGAAATGTGGATATCTGGACAGATGGAATGTGGCCCAAGGGCAAAGGTAATCCATTTTGCTGCTGATCCCTGGTATAGATCTAGATCAAAGGGAGCATCCAGAATCCGTGTCACAAGATTATCACAAATTTCACACTGACCATGGACACTCTGAAGTTACTTTTGAGAAAGATGATTATCATCTATAAAGTAATGTATTTTCGTGGAATAAAATACTTTCGTGTTATGTGGACGTTCGACATTACAAAATTTTCACATCCTATTACAAAAAATACATGTTAAAAGTAAACCAATCAATTTGTATCTACTATTTAGTCTGTGTCCATTATTACCCCCCCTGGCGGAAACTGATTACTCATGAAGGGACTTGCTTAAAGGTGGTTATGAAAAACAAAAGAGGCGAACTAACTGATCATATTGTTTTTTTTTCCCCATCCATGTTACAGTTTACACACAATATTCTTTTTGTTTATTTTTGCCTTCTGTTTTAGAGTGGATCTGAAGAAAGGGCCGATCCAGGATCCTTTTGACCATGACGCAGGTCTGCGCTCTCCAGAGTGCCCTCCTGATCTAAACTGCTTTCCTCGGTGAAGAGTCCTACTGTACAGCTGCTCACAGCTACCTACTGCTTCCATTCCTTTTCTCCTCGTTTCTTCTTGTGTTACAACAGCAAAAGCCTTTTTTTTTTAGAGCAAGCTCTAGCCTTCACACGAGGGTGGCCTGTACAGAAAACAGCAATGACACAAGCACAGCAGCCAATCAAAACCAAGAAATCAGTCATGTGATCATCACCTTCTTCCCCACCCATTGAGTTCGCCTCAATTTCCAAATTGGCAAACATTTCTGGCTCCTCTGTAAGGCAATCAAGTCAAGTCAATACAGGGATGAAAGTGACAAGATGTGCTCAATGAAAACTGACATCAACAGGAAAGAACAAATCATTCAAACAAAAAAGAAAAGCTGAAAGCTTTCAAAATGAAACTTTGGTAAAAAGACATTGCATCCTTTTAAAAGTTTTTGTCTCTGCCCAAGAAAACGAACTATAATAAGCAACTTCACAGAATTTTTAAGTTGACCCAAGTACATGAAATTATTGTTTATCAGATCTTTTTCTCCTATGCCAACTTCCACATCTTCTTGCGCTGCTCATTCTGGTTCCACTAGACACAGCTGTACCTAAAATCATCCTTGCACGGTCCCAGTGATGGCAATGCCTTGGGAGCAAAAATTATCAGGCTGTCATAAGGAAACCCACCCAAGGAGACACTGCATGGCAGTGGTGTTTTTTTAATTTTTTTTTTTTAATCTCATGTGGAAATTGGGGGTAAAACATATAAAAGAATTGCAATATCTTTGATGAACTGGGTATGTTAACGTTCAAAACCGTTAATAGTTACGTGCTTCATCGGCTACAAACAGTATGTGTGTGCAGGTTAATGACTGGCGGATCTATCAAAATGAAACAAGTCTCTCAATTCGTGTCAAACCAAATGACAAAGCAACTCATCACATCATACTTGCAAGGATGCCCATTCCACACTATCACACAAGATCAATCCAGTTCTGAGCATGTCTCTCATTCAAATGTCAAGCCAATCCAACTTTTAACACTCTGTTAACAGTCCCATGCCATCAGTGACAATGTTATCAAAGGCTTTGGAATATAACACTCATCAACCCATACAACGCATATGAAACCATTCCCAGTTAAACAAAACCACACAGCTTTTAACTAAACACACTTCTGACTTGACTCATACTATCTAAGGAACTACATTAAACAGAAAACAGTTTCACAACATTATGCGAGAGGAGTGCTAAGACAACAAGAGCAACTGCTTGACAAAATGAAAATCTGATTAATGTGATTCTGGTTACCATTTTTAACAGTGATGGATATAAGCTGATGGTGTATCTTGTCTTGTCTTTTTGGTCCATCACTCAATGAAAAAAAAATAAGCCACTAATCTATACACAAAAGATAGCTATTTCAAGATGGTACGGGAAAAGAAACACCACTTCTATCTGTGTACAAGTGACAAATGACACACGGGCTAAAAGCAGAGAAAGACGGGAAGCTGTGCTTACCAGCATAGTACTGAATCTTGCTCAGCCAAGTACTCATCTCCTCAGAGGCATGGAACTCCAGCAGATATTCGGCACCATCGTTGAGATGTAGTCTGAGGACGTTTGGCTTCTTGGTGTAGTCAGACGCCACTTCACTGGCACAACGGTAGATATTGAGGGGAGGGGCGGCACCCTGGTTCTCACTGAAAGCTGCATGAACACAGAAACCCAACCAGAATGGTATTATTAGATAAAAAAAAAGAAGAAAAAAGCAAATAAAAAAACAAGAAAAATATCTTTTTACCTGCATTTAATCTACTGACAGCAAACCGGACATTGTGACAATAAATGATGTGTTCTAAGACATATCATTAAATTTAATTTAAATAAAAAAAGAAAAAAAAAAGAAAAAAAGAGGAAGTACATGAGGTGGAAAGAAGAGAACAAATCATTTAATTCACCGAATGATCCACCTCAGAGTAAGGTGAGTTGTCTGACTTAGGAAAAGTATACTTGTTAAACCAACTGAATATGCTTATGGAATTTAACACAAATCTTACCAGCAAGGACACTTTCAACACAGCCTTAAAGTCAGATAAAGTTCTAAATGACAATGACCAAGAACAACTCTAAACATACAGCATTAAGCTATGGTCATTTCCTCATCTTCGCCGAGGTAAAACATCCTGCTGGCTCATATAGCCATGCGCGCTGGTGACCTACTCGTTTTTGAGTGAACCAGTATTTTAGGAAGAAGAAGACCAAAACAGCAACCAATGTACATTGGTAGACAGACACTACTAACAATAACTTACATTCCCTAAGCCTTATCTCCCCACACTCAGTGCCTGAAAAATACTTACAAATTAAAAGCAAACAAGAACACACAGAAACTACATTTGTGCAGGTAGTCATGATCAATTGTGTAAAGAAAAATACATCAACAAAGTACAGAAATAATTTACTTACTCCAAATACAGTCAGTCAAGTAATCAAGTAATATTGCTTATAGCCCAGCCGACCGCAAAGGGTCATATCAGGGCTGTCACCATGTTGAAGTCAACTCACAAGTAATTCATTCACACAACCCTGTAAAATACACTTTCAAACACCACACCGGAAATTTTGTTAAGAATCTATCTACTGTAAAATCTCGGATCAGATGAAAAATGTTAATCTCTTTCAGAAATTCAAGATTACATCAGATGGAACATCTCTGAACAAGGTTTTCATGGAGTCTGCTGTAAAATGTTTACGTCTCACATCATGCAAGTCCCAACACTCTAAAAGAATACGTTTCACAGTCAGTCACGAACACACACATGATGACATCTGACCTTCCTGGTCCTTAAAGAAGGTGAGGAGCTGCCCATACAGCACGGTGTAGAAGGTCTTCCAGGACCTGATGGTGGCCTTCTTGCCCCCACTCTGGAGCTCCTGCTTGCGATCCACATAGGCCTGCAGGTCTGCCGGGGGCAGGTTGTCTGGTAGCTTGTACTTGTCCTTGAAACTCCGCGTCCTTCGCCGGATGTTGAAGCTAGGGGTGCGTTTGGACTTCTTGTCTGTTTCCTTCACCTTCAGGAATGATTTGGACTGATAGGTTTGGGGTTATTTGGGAAGTGGAGGTATGGGGTAGGTTATATTTGAGCAGTTCTTTGGTTATCATCAGAGACAGATATGTGCGTGCAGTTTGAAAAGAAAAGCACAGGAAAACAGCCATCTTCATTGGACGACTGAGCCCAGACACTGAGAAGGAACTAAGAGAGACTGCTGTGCGTGCCTGCATGTCTGTACATATGTCAGTCTGCCATGTTCACTGGAGGACTGAGCCCAGACACTGAGAAGGAACTAAGAGAGACTGCTGTGCGTGCCTGCATATCTGTACATATGTCAGTCTGCCATGAGCCCAGACACTGAGAAGAACTAAGAGAGACTGCTGTGCGTGCCTGCATATCTGTACATATGTCAGTCTGCCATGAGCCCAGACACTGAGAAGGAACTAAGAGAGACTGCTGTGCGTGCCTGCATATCTGTACATATGTCAGTCTGCCATGAACCCAGACACTGAGAAGGAACTAAGAGAGACTGCTGTGCGTGCCTGCATATCTGTACATATGTCAGTCTGCCATGTTCTTGCATATATACGTAAAAAATGAAATGTTCAGAAACTGAAGCAAATGTGTGTCCATGATCTGCTCAGTTACCCTTTAGAACACACATAACACAAACTGTGAACATCATAAAACCACAGCCATTAACTCATAACCTTACCCTTTAGAACACAGATAACACAAACTGTGAACATCATAAAACCACAGCCATTAACTCATAACCTTACCCTTTAGAACACACATAACACAAACTGTGAACATCATAAAACCACAGCCATTAACTCATAACCTTACCCTTTAGAACACAGATAATACAAACTGTGAACATCATAAAACCACAGCCATTAACCCATAACCTTACCCTTTAGAACACAGGTAATACAAACTGTGAACATCATAAAACCACAGTCATTAACTCATAACCTTACCCTTTAGAACACAGATAATACAAACTGTGAACATAATAAAACCACAGCCATTAACCCATAACCTTACCCTTTAGAACACAGGTAATACAAACTGTGAACATCATAAAACCACAGCCATTAACCCATAACCTTACCCTTTAGAACACAGATAATACAAACTGTGAACATAATAAAACCACAGCCATTAACCCATAACCTTACCCTTTAGAACACAGATAATACAAACTGTGAACATCACAAAACCACAGCCATGAACTCACAGGCATACTCACCTGCGATACCTGATCACGTTTCTGCGAAGGACTCATCGGTGGAGACAGGCCTCCCTTCTTGATGAGCGTGGGCGACGACGAGCGGGCCGCTTCATGAGATGGTTGTGGTGCCGCTGCTGGCACAGGCGGAGGGGCACGGGGAGCTGAGGGGCATCGACCTCCTCCCCCTCCTCCTCCTCCTCCTCAGACACCACGTCAGGGGCCGGCACTGGGGAGGACTTTTAGGAGCTTGCTCAGGTGGTGGGGGCGAGGACGGCTCATCTATTGAGCTCTGCTTGAACTCTGCCGCTTTCTGCAGCGACACTGGGGACAATGGAGCGTCTCCTTTCTGACGGAAGCTGATGGCGCGTCGGACGTCGGTGCTGCCGCTGCCGCCTGCCTCTGTCCGGGGAGCGATCTTGATGCTCTGAGAGCGCCCGATGAGATTCTTGACCGTGGAGCGATCCAGTTTGTCATCTAATCTGCTGAGCAAGAGTGTTTGAAAGACAGTAAAGTGCCAGATATAAACAACTCGCTTACATGAATCCTGTGGACACAATTCAGTGAAAGACGCAGAGGAGGAGGATGAGTGGGTAGTGGGGAGGGGAGAGCAGGTGTGGTATGGTGGGGAGGAGAGAGATGGAGGGAGGGAGGGAGAGGGGGAGGGAGAGAGAGAGGGGGGGAGGGAGAGAGAGAGAGAGAGAGAGAGAGAGAGAGAGAGAGAGAGAGAGAGAGAGAGAGAGAAAGAGAGAAGATGATGATGATGATGATGATAATCTTTATTTCCAAGGGTAACAGATAAGCAAACACATGCTTTTTTTCATCCGGCCCTTGCCCCGTTAAGGGACTAAGTATGACTAGCAACGAAAACTTACAAAACTTTTAACAAACACACATATATTCACAACATTAAAAGTTTATGCATTAACAGTTCAGGCGTAGATGACTTTAAAAGGAAAAAGAAACGATTTAAACAACAAACAAGAATAAAGAAATTGATTACAAAGAAGAAAAGAGTTAGCACACACAGATATATGGAATAAGCGATCCTCCTATCGAAGGGGAGAGAGAGAGAGAGAGAGAGAGAGAGAGAGAGAGAGAGAGAGAGAGAGAGAGAGAGAGAGAGAGAGAGAGAATTACATTCCTTTTGTAAAAGATTAACATACAACAAACTGCTAAGAATAATAAACTAAGACAATTACAATGCATCAATAATATCAACATTTGTTCTTTCTTTTACATTTATATGATGTGGTTATAAGGCAAAACGAGAACGAACAATCAATTATCAGTAAGCAGCAATAAATTCCTAGCATCAATAATTATAACATTTATTTTTCATGAGAGAGAGAGAGAGAGAGAGAGAGAGAGAGAGAGAGAGAGAGAGAGAGAGAGAGAGAGAGAGAGAGAATAATCTTTATTTTCAAGATATGTATTCCAGTACATGCTGTTCTTCATTTGGTCCTTGTCCTTCAAAAGGGCAAACAATGAAAAGCAAGTAAAAACTGAAAACATTATGTGAGAGAGAGAGAGAGAGAGAGAGAGAGAGAGAGGGGAGAGAGAGAGAGAGAGAGAGAGAGTAGAGAGAGAGAGAGGGAGAGAGAGATATGAAATAACAAGCAGGAGACTAATACTAAAACAACCACAAGCAGGAGTCTAATACTAAAACAACCACAACAAGAGACCAAAAAAATCCTCAAGATTGCCAAATAAGTCTCTTTCAAATCAAATTAACAACTATGACAGAGGGACAGAAAACAGGGGGACAAGAGAGAGAGAGAGAGAGAGAGAGAGGGGAGAGAGAGAGAGAGAGAGAGAGAGAGAGAGAGAGAGAGAGAGAGAGAGAGAGAACACTGGAGACAATGCTGACACAAAGAAAAACTGAAGTCTCTAACACCAACTAGTCTCTAGTCTAAGAAGTCTCTAATTACTTTTCTTCTATCCCTGTCTCTGTTCGAATATACAAGGCAACCAGAAGATCAATACAAAAACATTCCATTATACAGCAACATAATGAAAATTGTAATGTAATGAAAATGAGTCTTCTGCTCCAGGAATCACGTTATATGTGAATTACTCACAAACCATAAAAATTATGGAATATAATGACCTTAAAGTAATTATCATAAAAACCCCAACAACAACAACAATTGTCCGTTACTGACTTCTTGTCATCCTCCTCATCGGCGCCCTCTTTGCGTTGCCTTAACAACACCTCCCGCGCCTTACGCTGCTCCTCCTCACGCTTACGTTCCTGTGTACACAGTAATACAGTGCTCAGAACAAGTAACAAAACAGAGAGGGAGAGAGAGAGAGAGTTTGAGAAGAGAGAGCGAGAGACACACACAGAGAGAGAGAGGAGAGAGAGAGAGAGAGAGAGAGAGAGAGAGAGAGAGAGAGAGAGAGAGAGAGAGAGAGAGAGAGAGAGAGAGAGAGAGACTGACAGGGGAGAAGGAGGGAAGAAATAAGACAAAGACATATGGAGGGGGGAGGGAGGAAGAGAAAGAGAGAGAGAGAGAGAGAGAGAGAGAGAGAGAGAGAGAGAGAGAGAGAGAGAGAGAGAGAAAGAGAGAGAGAAGAGAGAGAGAGAGAGAGAGAGAGAGAGAGAGAGAGAGAGAGAGAGAGAGAGAGAATAGTTCTTCACCATAACAAGCAAAAAAATCAATCACTTAGGCATTTTTTTTCAAAAATGATATAACTTTAACACAAAAGAAAAGTGACCAGAAACATAATGATTAAAAATAATACATGTTTTGAATCCACAGAATTTCCAATTTTATCTTTTAAGTTCTTGTTTTATGTCTTGTATGTAATTTCCTTTTAAAATTTATTTAAAAATTTATAACTTCACAATGGGTGTTTCAAACAAAACAAGAGACATTCTCCATATCTTCAGATGCTTCCATTACAAATTTACTCCACATATATTCAACAAAAACTCTTACTCATTACATTTTAGATTTAGGGTTGCAAAAAAAAAAGAAAAACTGTGTATAAATTGACAGTTTTGTCTTGAATTAACCATTAAAATTTACAATGTACAAAATCCACAGAAAACTACCATTTGAAAGTAAAGAAACACTTTCTATTAACAAAAAAAAAGGACTGTAAAGAGTCTAAGCATGCTCACTCTACAAAAGTTGTTTAAGAACCCAACACCGGAGTTACATCCTTGGTGAACTATCACAACAAAAAATCAGATTGACTCCCACACGAAACATCACCTTGGTACCGTATAGGGCGTTGTGCACACACTACCTTTAAAGCCCCGTTTCTTGCTAATCTTGCCTACAAATCACTTTCAAAAGCCTTTTGCTAAAGCCATTTTATCCCATGACCTCAGCATATAAAAGCTAGGTATACTGAAATAATCAAAATTTCTTGTAAATGATATGTGATAGGCGATATGATTGAAAATGATCTAAATGGATTGGGAAAAATGAATGTTGTACAAAGTATTTGCACATGTTAGTTTTTGGTATAAAGTTGAAATGGTAATGTACATTGAATGCCACATACTCCTTGTGAACAACAAATGATTTGCTTAATGATCTTGACTGGCAGGATAACCAAATAGTAGAATACTGTATTTTCAACTGACAGGTCACTCATTTGATGAAAATGAATAAATATCGACATTATTCTAATATCCCAGGTAAACACATATGCAGATCTGACTGTGGACGAACACCACTGGGTGGTTTGCGCATGCATGTGATCACATATGCATGTTAAAGATCCTGTAATTCATGTCTGTGTGGAAACATGAATATTTAACCACCTTGTTCTAAGGTATCTTGGAAGGTGATATGTGCTCTCAAGCATTCCTTATTAACCATGGGAATTTTGGGGTTTACATTTAGCAACAAGTAACTTGTTCATGGCTGAGAACAAGTTTGACGTAGCACTCATATATCATCTTTTGTTCTGATGGTATGATGATCAAATGGTTCAAAGCTATTTGTAGGTACTAATGAACTGATGTGCCTATTTGTCATGTCTATGGATACAGAGATATGCTACCATTTAGCCAAACGCAAATCCAGAAAGCCTTACTGAGTCAAGCATAAAGTATTTCGCGCTGCTAGTGCACAATAGTCACTCACACCTCAACAAAGCTTAGTCACTGCACCGCAATCATCTGTCTTTTATGATTATGCTGAAAACAAGGAGGAAACAGAGAACTGACAGAGAAAAAAAAGGACAGAAACAAGGCGAGGAAAGACCTAAATACACACAAAAAAGAAAATGGAATGAAGAAAGAAAGAAAACTAACACACACATGCACTCGAGCACAAAAAAACATATAGATATAGATCCAATTTCCCTACCACCATAAACACATGCGAGTTATTACTCTACATAACGACAAATGTTAAACGATGATGAGACCCTTTTCTCTTCTTTTCTTTGTAACTTGCTTGAAGAAGATAAATCTCAAAGACATTTCGTTCTGTACAAATCTGTGCATGTGTGATAGTTTGACATAAACATGTATACAATAGATAAATAAAGAATACAAACAAAATGGACAAATTGTAAAGAATAACTAGAAATGACTAAAGGGAAAAGACCCATCCAGATCAGGGGAAAGTATCCTTATAGTCCCGTATCCTTATAGTCCCAAGTTCTTGCAGCAGGTCCATCCTCTTTCACACCACTAACTGAATACCAAAGAGGCAACTATGACTAGAATATGCGTGTCATATTTTCCAAGTTAATCGACTGAAACTGACCTGTACAGGCTTTAAGAAAAAATCCCTCAAACAGTACAAAACAAAAAAAGCAGCATTCGAAACAGTCTTGTAAATAAACACACACACACACAAAATGGGTTATAGAATATGGTACAAATCACAAATGAGACAAACACATTTCCGAAGTTCTTTAAAGTCCATATTCACACACACATATAGGAAAGAAAAAAAAAAAAAGAAAAGAAAAAAAATGAGCAACAAACTGTCTTGACACTTCTACACTATAAATGGGTTAAAAAGTACAATTCCATAAGAAGTGCCACTTCCAGCAAAACAGGCATTCTGGGGAATTTTCAATATAAATTCAGCCTCCACTGTACATCAGTTACATTTTTCAAAACACTGATTTGGTGGTCTGAACTGATTTCATACACATGGTGAGTTTGGGTGGACGGTGGGAAGAGAGTGGAGGAGGGTAGGAAGAGAGGTATGTGAGCAGAGGTGTGGCTAAAGGATGGTACAAGAGGAATGAAGGTGGGGAGAAGACTCCTGACTTCAGTCACTTGTTCTGTGTTGCATGTACATAGCAGTGCAAGAACATGGAACTTGCTCGGTGATGTGTCTCGTATGTGTGCATGCTTGCAAGAACACAAGATGCACAAAAAAGGGGTGGGGGAGGGAGGTGGAGGGGAGAGACATTGTGCTTGTCCTGGAGCTTTCCTTACTGCAGTTAGGTCATACTACCAGTAAGTGGGGATGCTTCTTCTAGTCCTAAGCCTGTGTGTGTGTGTATGCGTGTGTGTGCGTATGTGCATGCATGCATGTGCGCTCTTCCTTTTTTTTTTAAATTGAAAATTTAACCAACAATGGTCACTCTTGAAAAGAGAGAGAGAAGAGAGAGAGAGAGAGAGAGAGAGAGAGAGGAGAGAGAGAGAGAGAGAGAGAGAGTGAACACAAGTATGAGAGACAAAGACACGAAAGTATCTGAGGAATAAGAAGGGCACGTTTGGGCAACAGGTGTGTAAATGCATTGATAGTTTTCACCTGTACACTGACTAATATGAGCATACTGTCCATGCTCTACTCCTGTGCTGAATTTCAACAACAGCCTCAAGAAAGAAGGCCTCAATAACCCTTTCCTGTGAAGAAAGGTGTAAAATTTTCACTGCCCACACTTTCAGCACATTTTGTTGGACATAAACGGCTCCCAAAGTTGAGTGTAACAGATGCCATTCAATCAAGCGGAATGAAAGGGTATCAAATGTGGAAATGTTTGAGCTAGCTTGATTCAGCAGGTGAAACCTCCTCCCTTTCCTTAACAATATATGTTTTGATGAACGACTCTACCCTGATGAGTTTTAGTCAAGGAGGAATCACTGCGTGGGGACTAGTCCACAACACCACACAAAATCTCTCAGCCATGAGGCAAAAGTTCACAGGGGATACAGACACCCACTGAAAAATCTGAAGTGGAGGCAGGCTCACCTTTGCTATTGGGAACTAGAAGCCTGCGTTATTGCTTCACTTCAATGCGTGCATTTCAGGATCTGTGATCTGTGTCCGATTGTTCCCAATGTTATTGCAAAGATCTTTCAAATGTTTGAAATACAGTTGGACAATTACGGCTCCTCTCAACATTTTCCACCTAAATCCACATGAAGGTACATGACATGGTTTCTTCCCTCCATTCTACTGTTTGCATGAAGTCAAATAAAACAGAATACATATGATTCAGAATGCTATTAAAAAAAAAAATGAAGATGATGAATAACCTTGATTAGATCCATGATCTTCAAATCTGTTATCTGGTTAAACCAAAGACGCAGAACGCAAGAAGGATTAAGGTATAAGGAAACAAAGCAGTCATGCAGTTAATACGCACTACAAGATCCAGTCTCACATATACCACTACCTTCAAGGGGAAAAAAAGTGAGAATAAGCAACAGACAGGCAAGCCCAACAGTCCAATACAAAGATACGAGATTAAATGCAAAATCCACCAAATAACATGTTTGGGGTTAAAGTGGTAAAGGTCACATACAGCCCTCTGTGTCTGAAAGAGAGAAAGCAAAATGAGTTAGCTTCAATATGAAAGAGTCAAAATCATGCTATTAGCAACATGAAATAATTTTCATGAACCTCTTTTCTTGCTTTCTTCACTTCCCATTAATGCCTTCATCAACTGACATGGTACATCACAAAATAAGAAAGAGGAAATTACGACAAAATGAAAACAAAACAGCGAGCATTTGGATAAAAATTCTCATGACAGATCTGGAACTTCTGCTGTCATTGGTCTTGCTCATGTACATAATTATTTTATGACTCCTGATCTAGAGGTGCAACCAATCAATACACACATGCATATACAGAATAAATCTTTAACATCCAGCAAGCTTTCAATACATATCTCATAATCTGATACAGCAAACTTACAAACTTGAGCTCTTCAATGGATCACATATCAGCAGAAATGACAATACACTGATTTTTCCTTTTTTAATTTTTTTTGCAGAGAGAGACAGACGGGGAGAGAGAGAGGAGAGAGATAGACAGACAGAAAGACAGATGCAGAGAGAGACAGAGAGAGAGACAGAGAGAGAGACAGAGACAGAGAGAGAGAGGCAGACAGAGAGAGAGAATTCAATGAAAATGAGATGGACGGACAAAAAGTGAAAAATATGTATTAATACGTAGTCCTCATACTACACATGCACTTATGAACTGTTGTTTGTGCATGTCTGTGCAAGCATGTATAACTGAAGGTGCGTCTGTCCATATGAGGGCTGACAAAGACCCAGCTGAAAAAAAAAAGATGATGTCAAGAAAATGATACAAAAATACATACACTGGCCATGCCATTTGAATCGTTAACTGAATGATACAGAGAAGCCTTCACCATAGATTAGTACAGTTGCCAAGGGGAAAAGAAATAACATTTGTTCATGTACTTAAACAAACCTATATATGTATGACACAGCAGCATGTGCATCACAAAGATTCTGAGAAAGACGTTGAGGAAAGAAATACGCTACAGTGGTATCTTTTATCACTGGCTTACTGAACTGACGGCATGTCATGGCAGTAAATCTAACAACACAAAGCAATACAACTGATCAGACCTGAAACCTGGCAGACCAAGGAAAACATTAAGATGCAGCAATCTGCCTTCTGGATGAATATCGGTCGGTGTTTCACACACAGACTTTTCCCTCTAAGACAACCTTGTTCTAAATTCTGCCAATTTTCCTGTCAGATCAGCACTGATCTGCTGCCAAATGGCTGACCATATTTTCCAAGCTACTGCCAGGACTCTTTCTCTCTCTCTCGTTTTAGTATTTGACCTGAAAATAAAATTCCTCAGTTTGTAAAGAAGATGATGAGAAACTGTTTTGTTATAAACACAAATGTGCACCAAAGATAATGACATGCTGGTGCAGACTGTGAAAATGCGTCAAGTTGTGGTGAACACACACACAGAGTGTGAAATAACATAGTTTGCCATATGGCCCAAGACCTCACAGGCTATAAAAGATCTTGACAACTGGGCAAACATGAGGCTTACCTCCAGAATGCGGTCCTGCTCTTTCTTTCGTAGATCATCTAGACGATCACGTTTCTCGGGCTTCGTCTTCAACCTGTTGCTGCTGCTCTTTTAACTTCTGCTCAGCAAAAGCATTCTTCACCTGCAAAATCATCATGTGTTAAAATGACTGTTTTATCCATCTTCTGTTTGTGAAGTTTGTGAACACAATGTGACATGCATTGTTCATTCTGGCGACACTTGTTTTTGTATTGTCTGAATGAAGGTGTTACACATTACGTCCACATGCTTTATGACTGAACACAGGATTTTACATGCCACTGTAAAGAACACATTTTTCATGGTAGCGCATGAGTACCAAAAAAATTGAAAAC
This sequence comes from Conus ventricosus, assembly GCA_018398815.1. NCBI lineage: Eukaryota > Metazoa > Mollusca > Gastropoda > Neogastropoda > Conidae > Conus > Conus ventricosus. The sequence goes on along the minus strand of CM031598.1, from coordinate 27,778,211 downwards.
AGACATGCAAAGATCTACATTTATAAACATTCCCTCTACCTTTGGATTATAAATAACATAGTTAGTGTTCTATTCCATTCGTCACAATTAAATACACTATTTGCCTCCATCTCATTTGATATTCACCTTAATCAGGTCAAACTGTGCATCATCTCCTTTCAGCCCTTTATAGAACTTCTGTTTAAAGAAAAATACTCATTATTTCCATACTTTTGTACAGACCAAATTTTAACAGTTAATGTATCTTTATTTCAAGCCCTGACAGCTATCGGTTTTGTCTTTTATCAACAACAAAAAAATCAGTGTGTTCTGTTCTATGCCCAATCACAGATGTTATTATCCTGGCCTCTGTAACCAGACACCATTTCTCCTTTACAGCTTTTCTTTGCCAGTAAGTATACACTTCGTTTGAGTTTGTTGAACACACACAGACACACACACCACTATGCTTTTCGTTACCTTCTCATTGCGGCGAAGGGCATTCACTCTGTCCTCCTGGGCTATCACTGTTTTCTCAAAGTCAGCATGACGACGTAACAACTCTTCCACACCATCAATAGACTCCCCAAACTTCCTCTCTTTCAGTAATGGCTCACGCAGGTTCATCCAAGCCTCGATCTGCTCCATTTCGTGACGCAGTTGCTGGAAAAGGTTCAAGTCTGACATGAACTGTGTGTAATGTTTGTCAGTCACTAAATGACTGATCCCTACCTTTAATCCCCCCTCTCCCCCCCAGCAAAAACCAAGAAAACACACAGACACAGACAAAACACAGACACACTACAGTGCACTATAAATGCACATAAACTTGTACAGACACACACACACATGAAAATGCATCTTTCATCCTGCCAAGCACATTTGACCTTGAAATTAAAGCAAAATATTTCACACAATTTAAAGTTGTTTCCCGGATTTTTAGCAGTGACAAAATACACTTGGATGCACACAATGTTGGGCACAGTACAAATCACAGTCTTGGCTGTAATGGTAACAGTTTCTTGTGAACACTGCACTTCATTTTTATCAACTGTGGAACATTGTGACGATTGTCATAACATGCCTTTCTTCCTTGTCTTTTTTACATGAGATTTTTCAACAACTATTTATTTTACAACATGGAATTTTTGTTTTTTCTAAAAAAAAGATGGGAAGTTCGTTTATATTCCTGGTTCAGCTCAGTAGTCGTATCCTGCCAAAACACTAGCAAGTTATGAACCAGTTTGCCACCTCTGTTTGGCCAGTTTGTGTTGCCAACGCAGTTCTAAGGTGCAGGTCTTGTATTTCCAGTCTACATCACACAGCTGTGTCCATTCTATGGCAAAATGCTGAACAAGATGAAAGTGTCAGTTCTTTTGCTCTGTCTTGCCTCCATTTTTTCTGTTCTGCAACATTCAGCTGCACCGTCTCACCTGCTTTGTGATGGACTCTACAACTCTCCTAATTCACAGATCTTACTGAATCAATCATTTTTCTCTCCTTTGTCTTCCCACTTGTTAATACTATCCAGCCAAGAACGGCACGATTCCCTGCTGCCGCAAGCTCGCGCATAGTGCTCATTCCCTGCCGATGCACATATTGGCCACTTTTTAATATATTTTTACGGTAGCTAGACAACAACTGACAAGTCTTGTGTTAGGTGTCACAGGAAAGAACGAACATTTAACTAATCGAACATAGTAATTTCAAATCATTTACTTTCAATGTGTACACGCGACTGTGTGTTGAAAAACATGTCTGACAAGAAAAAAATATGCCTTGTTTGCATTCTATTCCGTTCTTTTACAACACCAAATCAGAAGATGAAGGGATGGCTGCATCTTCAAACAATTCACTTTCCTCTTCTCTTTCAAAGTTTTCTATCTCTCTATCACTCCCCTCATCACCAGATCCACTTAATAACATGATTTCAAGCGCTTTATTGAGCGAGAAATCGCTACCACCCCCTTCGCCTGACCGACATTTTTTCTGGCACAGGAAATATGTGCCGCGGGCCGCGTACCGGTGCCGCCAGTTTCTTTGTTTCAAAGCTCCTGGGGTCAGCCAAGTTCACAATAGGCCACTGAAAGTATGGTCTACAACTCGCTCCAACATCCCCAAGACTAGTTACAGAGCTTATTTCCCTTGGATCATTTTATGGAAAGTGTAGGAATTTTTTATGTTCCCGTCATCCGATAGTGACACGGCAGAATGTACTGTCTGTCCGTCATCCAGATTTGATGACTCGGCTCAAGAGAAAGAAATCCTGTCCTCCACTATTGGATGACTCGGCTGGTAAAGGTTAAATGCCTCCTCTGAGACAAAACATTCACAATGCACGTTTTCAACTCACTGAAAACTATATGTGTGATTTAAAACCATTTCTTCATTCATTAAAATACTTTCTTCATTGCAATCAGGCTTTTATGACAGCAGATGTCCTGTAAGATGCATATGAATGTGACATGACACAAGTGACTTACCTGGGCTTCCAAGTTCTGTTGATGAAGTTTGCGGCGATGCTCCAAATTCCTGAGGAGGCCTTCCAGCGACTGATCCAGCTGTTTGATCTTTTCCTCAATCTGTTGACACAATGTTTTTAAATGTAAAAAAAAAAAACACACCATATTTTTCCATTTTCCGTGCAAATATGTGTGCAAATTAACGTGCACAAAATCAAATCATGTTCACATTTCAATATCCCATACATCCACAAATAATATTTTAGTATGTTGTCAGGAGAGAGAATCAAACTATCACAGTAATGAAAGAGAGCCCCTTTTGTTGAATCAAATGTCCGTGTTTTGGAAGTACAGAAAAATATGGTGACACATAGGTTAAAGTTACTGTCCTAAAGTACAGTGCACACGCAGTCATATGTGTGCACACACACTACACTCTTTTACAACCAGCATAGTACAAACTGGAACCACATTCAGCAAGAAGAAACTGCACTTCTCTTTATGTCATCCCTGTCTGATAAAAACCTGCTCCAGTTTCAGGAAAGTTAACTAAAATAATTTCCTCATGTTTGATGTTTAATTAGGTGTGCAGCTGAGGTGCTCGCCTTGTTTTCTCTTTGACTGTATTTGATCGATTGTAACATCGATGTTCATTCCACGGCCTATTTCTGTTTCAGCAAAGTGCTACCATGCAGACACACACTCTTCGACAAACACACACAGAGACATATACACATGCTCACTTTCACTTGTACACACCCATCTACACATACATTCTCTCATATGATATAACTTTTGGAGAACAGGTGTTCAATTGAAGGACGAATGAAATGCTCGCAAATGCCTGAAGCAAATGACTATCCAGCTTCCTACCTCTTTAGACAGGAAGTGGCCATTGGCAACAAAGGACCTCCCTGCCTTTCGGAATTTGTCAAAGGCCTCCTGTCGTACTCTCCACCTCAGCGTTGTGCTCCTTGTAGCGCACCATCATGGCTTCAGCGCCCGGCAAATCATGGGCCAGCTCATCTGCTGTGATGATGGCTTGCATCTCAGATATCCATGCTCTGTAAATCAAGTCCAGATAATCATTCCAACCTAGTAACAACCACCATGGTAAAAGTGAGAGTTCGGTCCACCGTATATGCTATATGTCTAAGTCTTTCATATGTTTCACAGAGTGTCGTCCATGCAGAATGAAAGTTACCTGTTTGCATTTTAAAAGATTGTCGAAGAAGGATTCCTATGCTGCCAAGTCAAAACAATAAAACTGAAAAAAAAGAAAAAAAAAGAAAGAAAGATATAAAAAAACCAAGCCCTAACAAGTGACTTATACATCCTCCTACTGTTCTAAAAGGTCACAAAAGCAGAAAATTGATAGGCAGTAATTTTACCCTGTCACAGTACACATGACATAGCTGAATTTTTGCTATTAACTACCCATCTGTTAATGTTTGCCATTACCAGCTTAGTACTGATTTGTCTGTGAAGGGATCCTACATTCTGTTCCCATGGTGATCGGAAAGAAAGTCAACGGAAAGAAAGTCAACGGGAAAAAAGTCACGGAGGGACCCAGTCTACTCCAAAGCAGAATCGATGGTCTTTAGATTAGAGTAGGGCGAAGCCCGAGAGAGGACAAAGGACGAATGAACGAAGGCCGTTAGGCCAAGTCGTGCTCACACATTTCTGAGTTTGTCCGTTGACTTTTTTCCTGTTGACTTTTTTTCCTACAATCGTTCCCATATGGGTTGTTTGAGAAGGCTTGGGAATTAAGACATGGTACTTGGTGGTGTCTGCCTAGGCCAAAATGTCATCCATTTGCAAGGTGCTCTTTCTTATTTCAGCTTGTACACAGTGTGACGAGTCACAGTGAGAGGTGACTGTCCATTTAACATAATTGTCAACAACGTTGCAGCCCATGCTCTACTAAATTGTTAAACAATGGCTCAGGAAGAAGTGTCAACAGCAGGGTGTTGTTGCCACTCCTTAAAACAAATGGCAGTGTGTGAGATGATGAAAAGTACGAGTCATCGTCAATTCTACTGATGAGATGAGCGACCACAATAGCCAGTTATAAACATCAGCAAATTACAAACAGAAATATGCACAGCAAAGAACATCACATAGCCAGATTTTTTCTTCTTCTCTCTCTCTCTCTTTCTTTTTTTAAAAAAAAATTAACAAAATGTGGTGTAATTTGGACTTACAGGATTCTTTTGTGTTCCTTTTAAAAACAGCCCATGTTTCATAAGTTGTCTGAAACTTAAAGAAATTGGTAACGGTCAAGGGATTGATATTAGTCTAACTGGCTTGCCTCTTATCAGATGAAAGAAACAAAAGCCACTATATTTTGGTCGCACATGGATATCAAATCCTAACGAACACCAGGAAAACAATGGACGAGGAGAAGTAGTTGCCATGACGACCACTCACGTCAGTTCCCTGTAGTCGTTGAAGTACATCTGGAGCTGCTCTGCCTGGCTGAGCTTCTCCTTGCGATGCGTGGCTTTCTCCACCAGGCTATTCCAGGCCTGGACCATCTCCTCATGCTTGGCGGCAATGTGCTCTTGGGCATCAGGGTACAGGCCGATCAGACGCTCCGCTTCCTTGGTGATGGTTTCCACCTGTTCACTGATGGCTGCAAGGTCTCGCTGGAGAACAGAAGAAACAACCAATTATTTGTAAAATGTCATCAACATCTTAGCAATACAGATATTACCATTTTGCACAAAAATGTGTTCATAAACAGTAGAAAACTGCGAGGATGAAACTGGAAAACATGCACATACTTCCCATGTAGTCAGGTCAGCTAAAGAGATCAACATATGGATTTAAGAAGTTTTGGAAGTTGGTGGTTTTCATTTAGTCTTAAATTACATTGAAAGCGACTGAAAACTTTCAGAAGTTGTTTGCTTGTTTCCATCAGTCTCAAATTATGCTGACAATCTTAGAGTAAAAATAAACTGAATAATTTGGTATAGTCGGGAGATCAATGATTATCACAGGAGAGAGAGAGAGAGAAAGAGAGAAGAGAGAGAGAGAGAGAAAGAGAGAGAGAGAGAGAGAGAGAGAGAGAGAGAGAGAGAGAAGAGAGAGAAAGAGAGAGAGAGAGAGAGAGAGAGAAAGAGAGAGAGAGAGAGAGAGAGAGAGAGAGAGAGAGGGAGAAGGAGAGAGAGAGACGGAGGTGGAGGGAAGAGGGCGGAACAGCTGAGGGTTGCAAGAAATGACCCACTGGACCATATCAAAAAAATATATGGCTGGTCTTGAAATAAACACATCTTGAAATAAACATAAACATACATAATATCAATACATTCACCTCCAGTCCATCATGACATGACACACATAGTGTAAACATGTTTACCTCCAGTCCATCATGACATGACACACATAGTATCAACATGTTTACCTCCAGTCCATCATGACGTGACATGAGCGCCTGCACACTCTCCAAGTCATGGCCGTAATCATCACTGCTGACGTTGCCGTCCTTCTCCTGAATCCACTCCAGCGTGTCGTCAGCGTCACGCCCATACAGATGGACCTCCTTGGCGCCCTGCTAGTGCCTGTAAATCATCAACGCATTACATTTCAGAGTGTGAGGCAGGTGCAATGTACCAAACAAAAGATGAACAAGGCTGGGACTGTATGTTGTGTGGTCATCCAGGTGGTTCAGCAGTGAATACCATAGGAACTAAGACATTTGTCTTCTTACTGATGATGTACAAAGGTGGAGATTTTCTTTCTTTCTTTCTGCGTACGCAGGCCGATACTCCTGCGGACACTCCCTGTATAGACAGGCAGTGGAGTTTTGTGTGTAAGGCCGTTTTTATCCTGCCATTAAGGCAGCCATACTCCATCTTCGGGAAATAAAGATGGAGATAATGGCACAGAGTGACGTTGGAACAGTGATGGAGATAATGACAGATGGTGATCAGAGAGACATGGAGATACTGACACACAGAAACAATGGACAATGACAGTGATAGTGACAATGAGAATGAATTTTGATGGTGATACTGACAGACAGCGACGATGGGCAATGACAGTGATAGTGACAATGAGAATGAATTTTGATGGTGATGCTGACAGACAGCGACGATGGGCAATGACAGTGATAGTGACAATGAGAATGAATTTTGATGGTGATGCTGACAGACAGCGACGATGGGCAATGACAGTGATAGTGACAATGAGAACGAATTTTGATGGTGATGCTGACAGACAGCGACGATGGGCAATGACAGTGATAGTGACAATGAGAACGAATTTTGATGGTGATGCTGACAGACAGCGACGATGGCAATGACAGTGATAGTGACAATGAGAACGAATTTTGATGGTGATGCTGACAGACAGCGACGATGGGCAATGACAGTGATAGTGACAATGAGAACGAATTTTGATGGTGATGCTGACAGACAGCGACGATGGGCAATGACAGTGATAGTGGACAATGAGAACGAATTTTGATGGTGATGCTGACAGACAGCGACGATGGGCAATGACAGTGATAGTGACAATGAGAATGAATTTTGATGGTGATGCTGACAGACAGCGACGATGGGCAATGACAGTGATAGTGACAATGAGAACGAATTTTGATGGTGATGCTGACAGACAGCGACGATGGGCAATGACAGTGATAGTGACAATGAGAACGAATTTTGATGGTGATGCTGACAGACAGCGACGATGGGCAATGACAGTGATAGTGACAATGAGAACGAATTTTGATGGTGATGCTGACAGACAGCGACGATGGGCAATGACAGTGATAGTGACAATGAGAACGAATTTGATGGTGATGCTGACAGACAGCGACAATGGGCAATAGTGATACTGTCAGCTGAAGAAAGACACGGCTGGAGACAATGACAGATCATGAATAAAGAATAATGACACAGACAACGACGATGACAGATACCAATCAGAAAATTGTGGCCAAGACGGACAATAATGGTAATGACAGATAGCGATGACAGACAGTGATGGAGATAATGAGAGACAGCAATCATCGACGATAATGAGAGACAGTTAAGACGGACAATGACGGAAACTGAGACTTTCAATGGGCAGATCTGCTGAGGGCCAATGAAACAACATTGAGCAAGGGAAAAAAACAGGGAGAGAGACTGTAAGATAAGAGAGAGAGAGAGAGAGAGAGAGAGAGAGAGAGAGAGAGAGAGAGAGAGAGAAAGAGAGAGAGAGAGAGAGAGAAAGAGAACTGGTGAGCTTGCTTCTTTCATCAATGACACCTGACACCTTGCAATTTAGTACATTTCTAAAATACTGCTCATGACAACACACTTTGTTGATTCTTCTACATCGGTCAGGGAGAAACCCACCGACAGTGCATTACTGTATTCCCTGGGCTCACAAGGTCAGTCAGAATCTACACTCTAATCACCTCCTGCCTGGCTCTGGCAATCTCATTCAGCTCGGCCCACAGTTTGCTGTAGCTCCGCCAATCTCTTACGGATCTTGTCGGCCTCAAAGTGGCCCGAGTTCAACATGGCGTTGGCCATGTCCGCCACCCGAACCACACGTTCCTCGTTAGTGCCCAGATCATGCATGAAGTCCTCAAACTTCTGCTGCAATACCTGTTGACAAAAATGATGATAGGATGGGCGTAAATCATCAGTATTGTTTCAATTACATGGCTGGTGTAAATGCTAATCGTATAACCTTCATCAAAACTGAAAACACATAAATGGTTTCTGATCAAACACTGATCTACATGTATTTCTTAAATTTTTAAAGATTTGTTTAGATTTCCGCCTTAAGTCGCCTGGCACTGCAACTAATTATTTCTGTATGTTAAACAGAAAAAAAAAACAATATGTTATTTTTTTTTCTCACTCTTTGGTTGTTTTCTTGGTTCAGCTTACATCCTAATGTAAATTAAATTAATTCAACATTGACTATATTGATGAGGAATATCTTTTCTAACATCATCATCATCATCATTCTCTTGCCCATGATGGGCGTAGAGGAGAGACGAGAGACACTCTCGAAGCCAGGCACCGCCATCCGGCCCTGTCCTCTGCCTGTCGCATCAGCATAGGGCCATCCATCCTGGTCCTTCTTTGATGTTGTCCATCCAGCATTTGGCTTGTCGTCCCCTTCATCTGCTGCCTTCCAGCGTGCCCTGGATGACTGTTTTGGGCAGTGAATTGTGGCATATGACATGCCCGAACCACGACAGCTTCCTCTTCTTGACTGTTGCCAAGAGGGGTTCTTGGGGGCCTGCAAGTGATGTTATTTGGCTCCTTACAAGGTCGTTTGTCTTCCGGTCTTGCCAAGAGATCCCGAGCAAGCGCCTGAAGCATTTAGTTTCAAACGTCTGGATTCTCTTGGTGGTCTCTGCTGTCATGGTCCAGCTTTCGCAGCCATACAGCAGGATGGACAGCACCAGGGACTTGTACAGCTTCATCTTTGTAGGAAAGCTGATCTCCCTGCTCTTCCAGATCTTGTTTAGCTTTGCCATTGCTGCTAAACATAGGGGACAACATTCTTTTTGTGTGATGAATTCTGAAAGAAATGCATAATGATAAATCTATTTCTTAAAACATTTCAAACCGATGTTTTCTAGCAAACCACAAACTTAACACCCATCTAGAGTTCAGAATCCAAAATTTTAAACAACTCTCGGTTGATCTCACCTCCACATGCTCCAGGTCGGTCCCATAATCCTCTGAGCCAGCAATGACAGTCTTGTCTGAAATCCAGTGGGCTGTTTCATCTGCCTCATGGTAAAACTCAAACAGCTTCTTGCTGTCTGTCAGTTTATTTCGTCGCTGGTGGGACAGATCTTGCAGCCGTCGGTACTGGCGCTCCATTTCAGCCTGTTGGAAACACAGAGAGTTTTCTGCTGTTTTAAACATGAACACACTGAGTTGCTATAACAACAGAAATTGAATTCCAATGAAAATGATCAAGGCCATTTGATACTGGCCCCTGAGGTTGGTTTAGCTTGGCTATAAAAAAAAAACCCCAACTGATCACTAAAGCAGGACGCCTTGGCTTAAGGCTGTGTCAGGCCAATTGACATAGGCTAGAACACCAAGGCTACATCAAAATGTTGTTATGCTCTGCATAGTTATGCGGGGATTGTCTTCAGTTGTGACAAGCTCCTAGCATAACATCAGTCTCCAAAATCCCCCGAAGTCGGAGTGTGGCTGCCCATGTGGTGGGGTAATCAAAAACGGTCACACACGTAATGTTCTCATCCCCAGCTGATGTATTTGTACCATAGTGTTCAAGTACTTCGGCTGTTCGGATGATCCCTGGAGTCTTTTAGCCAGGGTACGACAACAACAACAACAACTAAAGCAGGCTTGTTGGTGATTTCATATGCACATTATATATCCTGTGTAAAAAAAAAAATGGGAAGGGACAAATGCAAAAGATATTAAAACAATTCATCTTTCTTCTCTGTTCAAGTGATTTTCACTTAACACAATGTGTGCACCTAAATACCAAGTGACAGCAAGTTTGATTAACCAACTCTAAGTGTGAGGAAGAGTTTAAAAAGTTGAAGTGATTTACTGAGGGATGGGTGGGGGGGGGGGGGGGGGGGGAGGGAGGGAGGAAGAAAAATTCATCAACATGGCATTTGATCTTGAAAGAAAAGACAGTTCTCAAACTATGTATCCCCAGCCCCCTAAATGCTATAAAATAAACTATCAAACAAAAAGTACACATGAACATATATGCAGATGCACCCACCATAAATTTAACACCGCACATGTACTCTGTCACACCAACCAAACATACACACACACAAACTTACATGCACACACATCATACATACATTTCAGGAGAAACTGCACGTTACCTGGGTTCTCTTGATGTTTTCAGAGTCATAGTGATTCCTGTCGACCAGGTTATGGCTAAGCGCTGCCAGTTCTCCAATGCTGTTGCTGAAGTTGTCAATGTCGCGATCCAGTGCATCCAGTTTCTTGGTCAGGTGCTGCAGCAGACAGCAGGTAGCTTATGATAGGAATGTCTGATCGATTAGATCTTCTCTACAGTATGCCTCTTCAAACTTGTCTTCTGTATGTGAGCAATACGTGTCTGTTGGTTGTGTGTGTGTGTGTGTGTGTGTCTGTGTGTGTGTGTGTGTGTGTGTGTGTGTGTGTGTGTGTGTGTGTGTGTTGTGTGTGTGTGTGTGTGTGTGTGTGTGTGTGTGTGTGTGTGTGTGTGTGTGTGTGTGTGTGTAAGTGAGTGTGTAAGTGAGTGAGTGTGTGAGCGAGTGTGTGTGTGTGTGTGTGTGTGTGTGTGTGTGTGTGTGTGTGTGTGTGTGTGTGAGTGTGTGTGTGTGTGTGTGTGTGTGTGTGTGTGTGTGAGTGTGTGCACGCGCGCATGTAGGTGTGTGTGTGTTTAACTCTTGACTTCCCATACCGCACCGTTCCGCAACTGCCGCACAGTCCCAAACCGCACCACACCGCAACAACCGACATGCCTTATTTGGAGCCGTTGTTATGGAAGTGAGAACTCTCTAATGCAGAGAGGAAGGTTTAACGACATCCGGAAAGCGTTCGCCTTCCGCCTTCTGCCCGCGGTTTTCAGCCTAGCTGTTTACATTGCGATTTTGAAGAAGTTTTTTCACAAAGGTTTTTTTTTCAAGATTTTCTGGTCAAGATGGCGTCTTTCCAACATATCGACAACGATGTTTTTGATGAATTTATCGAAGATTTGTGTAACCAGCATGCGCTAGGGCTTGGAGATGATCAGCAGAGTGATGTGAGTGTGGGAACTGGAGTTAGTTCAGTTCACACCAGTGATTGTCTGACGTACAATCGGAAATTTCAGATGAAGATTCGCCACCTGTGCTTACCTGTGTACGCTGTCATTACGCAATATGAAGCTCATCATCCTACTCCTTGTGTGCAGAACATGAACATTGACCACATGTGACTTTATTTCTGTGGTTATACTGTGACTTTGTGAACAGAACTGTGCAAAATACTGTACAAGGAACTGTGCAAATATTTTCTGTGTTTGGATTCTTACCTGTATATTACGTCATAACAAGACTACATAAAAGTCAGTTAACATTTTTCTTTGATTTGTATTGTTTCTATGGTCATGTGTGTGACTGTCTGTCTGCATTGTTTTACTAACAAACACACCACACATTGGTTTTTCCAACCTTTATTGAACACACCTGACATATTTTAATTATTCTGTAATTAATTACCATACTGACATTCAAAATTTTTGGGGGGGTACATTTGACCGCTTCAGTATAAAAAATAACATCACTTCCATTAAACTTCCAAATTTCAAAGCAGTCAATCAACAAACAAGAAAGATATAATTATTTTAATGACCATACTCATTTTTAGCTCATTTCTAGCCAATCCTTATGGGCTAGAGGACTGAGAACACACTGTTTCTTATGGGAAGTCAAGAGTTAACCTGATTTGTGAGTTAACTTTGATGGGATGATAGCCCTGATAAGGCCCTTTGCTAGGCCTTAAGCAACATTCTCTCTCTCACCCTTTGCTGGCTCCACTGGGGTGGATTTTGTTTTCGAACCCTCAGTAATGAGAATACTACAGAATTACAGGTGGTATATATTTCCTTTGGAAGCCGAAAGGGATGACCGACAACACAATCAGCCATGTCCCACTGGCAAGTCTGAATCAGTGGATGAAAAGCCTCCGGGCAGGCAATATGAATGGCTTTGTTTTCAAGATGGCCTATCATGATCACCATACGCTGCTAGTGCAGGATTTCGCATCCTTACTTCCTCTTTTCAAAACCTTCAAAACTCAATAACGAATTATTAAACCTGTCAATATTGTTTAAAACAAAGCTGTTCTAAGCAACCTTTGCAAACTTGCACATACGGTTCTTTTATATACTACACAGAATAAACCGATAGTGTTCTGGATAGTAAATAATCAAAATGTATTTGAACCCTTTGTATAAAGTGGACAGTAACACATTCCATACATGACAGTACATACCAGCACAGAGTCCTCATCTTTGCCCAGATCAGAACTGGTCAACTGTGGGATCTTCTCGTTCATCCACAGTTCCACCTCGTTCACTTCCATGAGAACTGAAAACAGAACACCAACGGCCCATTTAAATGTATATCATTTGTTACAACCAGCACTGATCTGAAGCTCATGCAGTCCCCACTGGTTAGATGTATGCCATTTAATGACATTTTGTATAGCTGTTAGAATTCCTGAGCCATGTCTATGATGATCTATGAGATCTTATCTCTTTAGGGACAATGTGGTTATCATGTGGCATGCGTGTGTGTGTGTGTGTGTGTGGTGTGTGTGTGTGTGTGTGTGTGTGTGTGTGTGTGTGTGTGTGTGTGTGTGTTGTATGTGCCCGTGTGTGTGTGTGTGTGTGTGTGTGTGTGTGTGTGTTTGTGTGTGTATGTGTGTATACTTGCGTGCGCGCTGTCTGTGTGCGCGTGAGCATGCATGTGTGCGCACATGCATATGTAAAGAGAGAGAGACACACCAACATAAAATATGCTGCACCTGTATGAGAATAATTTAATATAATCCAATACATTAAGTGAAAATCCTTGCACTAAACAACTACATGATCTTACCATACCTTTGCCCAAACTGTCAAATGCATACAGGAGGTGAAAGACCACGAATGAGTCTGTGAAGGTTACACACCCCAGAACAGTAGCGTAACTGACAGGCAATACTTGCTCTTTCCACAAATGGCACCGAGTTTTACAAGCAGGTCAACACTCCCTACCTTTTGAGCTTCCAACGCAGCCTGGAGCTTCAGCTTTCTGGAGGAGGTGGACGATTTGAGATCTCTCAGCTGGTGGGTCAGGTTGTCCAGGCGTGTCTGAATGTCTCCGGAGGCAAAGTGCTTGGTGCGGATCATCTGCTGGGCGGAGGTGGCCACGGCGTCAATCAGCGGCTCATGGGCCACGATTTCCGACTCCAAGGCCTGCAGAGAGGTAGCACAACTATAGGTATGCTGTCGTGCCAGTAGGTGAAAAGTCAAGCATTGAAAGGTGAGTTATCCATGAGATCTGTCGATGATGTGGAAGTCAGTGTTAGGAGTTGAATAGGGTCAGGTACATAGTTTATGCGAGTGTGTGTAAATGTGTTAGAGTTCATGTGCACACTGAATACAAACCGTACAAGTATGAAATGTGTGTGTGTGTGTGTGTGTGTGTGTGTGTGTGTGTGTGTGTGTGTGTGTGTGTGTGTGGTGAGTGAGTGAGTGAGTGAGTGAGCGAGTGAGTGTGTGTGTGTGCGCGGGGTGTGTGTGAGAGAGAGAGAAGAGAGAGAGAGAGAGAGAGAGAGAGAGAGAGAGAGAGAGCGAGAGAGAGAGAAAGAGAGGGAGGGAGAGAGTGTGTGTGTGAACAATGAATAATCTTGATTTCTTCAGGCCCCCAGCCATATGTACGTGTGTGTGTGTGTGTGTGTGTGTGTGTGTGTGTGTGTGTGTGTGTGTGTGTGGTGTGTGCATGCGCACAAATGTGCGCAAATGCATGCATGCACGCTTCTGGAGATGCAAATGTATGTATGTAAGCATGTGCAAGAGTGAGGTCAACTACGATAACATCAGAGTTGACAGTAGTTTTCATGAATCTCTTCTCATAGTTGGTAGGCATTTTGATAGTTCCTTCACAAAATATTTCTCTCACATCTTGAAACAATTTTAGTAATTTCTTTACAAAGTACTTCTGTGGCACATGTTCAACACAAGGAATACCAAAATCAGTAATTATACCAAGGGGGGAAATTATTATTACCAGTATTACGCATTCTTGAATTTAGGATTTAAGCTCTCTCTGTCAAAAAGGATGTTTGCCTTAAAGAATAACCATATACTCTCCCTGGCATTTTCGTCCATGCAAAAGACATGTCAATGCTAATTCCCAATTCAATCATTATTACTCTCTCATATGCATAACAATTTCAAAAAGCTATTTTATTCTTGAAGAATCTAAACAGAACGAGAACCAGGAAATGAAAGTTCATGTTCAAAATATGGTAGAATGAATATTTAGTATCATGAAGTGCAATGGATTGGAACACATACTGAAAACAAAATAAAAACCAAAGAAAACAAGAGGTCCATTCTCACACATAGTATATGCAAAGTCGACTTGAATGGAATTGAAAAAAGAGATGAAGTCTTAACTGATCTTACATACATTTTCCAAAGCATAACACTCTCAATGAAAGCATCTAAAACCAACAGATCTGATTCTGAGCCACTTTAATGCATTCCTACTGAATGTAATCTGGGTTCCTATTCAAGGAAAAAAGAACAAACACACACAAAAAATCACATGCAATAAATGGAAAACAAAAAGCGAGTGACTCCAAGCCTGAATTGAATTCATGTGAATATCTAATCTAAAAACAACAACACCCAAATGTGACAGATTCCCATCAGATATTATACAGCATTTCATAGGATGGTGATCAAAATGTAGAAAAGAGAAAATCACAGGACTTTTTGACTCGCCACACAAATGCAGGCATATGAGGACACCAACAAAAAGAAATATGCAGTGAATACACGCATTTCCAGTTTGTGAATTGCCCGATTCCCATTCCATTTGTGAGCAGTGTTCACATCATGCATGCAACTGGTGAAACTCCACAACGATTTGTACCACATCTGTCTCTTCTGTGTCCTCCTGCTCCTCCCCATGTGGATTCTCCTGCTCCTCCTCCTTACCTAGAAGACTCTCATCAACATCTAGTAGCAGATCATCTTCCTCATCGAGTAGATCTTCTTCCTCTTCAAGCATATCATCTTCTAGCAGATCATCTTCACCCTCTTCAAGCAGGTCGTCATCTTCTTCAAGTCGGTGTTCATCCACTATAGCATCCTCCTCGTCCTTTTTGTCAACATCCTCCTCATCCTCTTCTTCAACATCACTCAAGATGATACCCTTCCTCTCTCTCTGGAGGCAGCCAGGGGTAGAAGATAAGACAAGGTTTCATTCAACAAAGCAAAAAGACAAAGTTGCTCAGACCAAGACAAAAATAACTGATAGCGAGTCATCACAACACAATATTCATCTTACCTTCTATACTGATAAACAATCAACTGCTCTTACTTTAACATAACTTGCGAACACACACACACACATACGCACAAGCACTTCTGCACACGCACACACACACACAAACAACGCGCACACACACATACACGTGCACACACACACATGCGCCCACGCACACACATGGGCCCATGCCTACACATCATACGCACACATGTACATCCACTACACACACACAAAAAATAAAATGGTAGGCAGGCACTCGAGGTCTGACCAGCGCGTTGGGCTAATGCGTAGGTCAGACATCCGTCGAGTCGTAGCCACTAGACCCTCTTCTTCAATAATTGGCTCATCTTTGTTGTTAATTCATTTATCCATCAGCTTCAAATCATGTGTAGTGTGGTCTCAAAACTAAGCGGATGTGGTGTAGCATATATGGACTAGTCCACACGCAGTGACGCCTCCTTGAAAATGAAACTGAAACTAACATAACTTGCATTTTTAATATGAAAAGACTGAAAATTTCGATGCCATTAACTGAGACTGTATCAGCCTAGAAAATGACAACCCCCCTCCCCAGCTGCGCAGGCTACTGCAAACATGGCCTCTGAAAAAAAGACCTTCTGACGAACAAACAAAAAAAAACAACAAAAAACAACTCTGTGCAGGCTATTGCAACACAGCCTAAAACTTACACGTCTGAAAAAAAGACTTACTGACCGAAAAGCTAACAATTCTGACACCGAATTTTGCTGAATTATAAGGACACAGAATTCTCAGCCCTGAAAAATACAAAAGATAACTTGATTTAAGGAAACTTGGACCAACAAATCTGTCGTCTGATAAATGTCACAGATGTGTATGTACTACAATCATCATGATCTCACCTGGTGTTTTTTCATCAAGTTCTGCACGGCAGTGAGGGAGTTACCCAGGTCTGTGGACTCTGCCAGAGGCTTCCTGTCCTGTATCCACGACAACTCATCCTCCACATCTCTGAAGAACTGGTACATGCGGCGCGCCTCCTCCAGGTTGTCTCTCCGGATGTGACACGGCTCAGCCAGGGAATTGTACCTGTGCAGTGTGAGATTTATTTTTTTTTCCCTCTCGTACATTCCTGCTCTCTCCCCTACCAAGCTGTTTCAGGTAGGATTCACTGAGTGGTAATGATGTAAACGCATGATCATCTATAGCCAATTCTGTGAAACGACAGACTGCACATTTTATGCCAATTTAAGCAACTTTTGTTTTATGTATGTTTCTTTTTCAACCTGAACTGATCGAGCTGTTTTTCACTTCACCTCCTCTTCTCTCTTCACTCTGCTCAAGCAGTTCCCAGAAGAGGGACCTTTGACCTGACATGTCTCCAATCTGATCACTACCGAGATCTTCATGTTCATGGCCCTTTGGCCTTCATTTCACATTCTACATCAAACATCTGCTGTTAGTAATTTCTCTTACGTTCCTATGTTTCATAACTAAGGAAAAAAAAAGACAAAAAGAAGGGAGAATTTCTCCTATAGCAAAATAAATACATGCACAAACTTGCAGTTTCAGTCACCTAGCATACATGCAGATAAGAGAACATAGAACAAATAAAAAGCTAACAACAACAAATCCTTTCCAAGGTTATCCAAATACCTTGACCTGACACACACACATACAAAATATGAGGGAACGAAAGAGAGAAAACCCGTCAAAACATTTCCACTTCCCAGGCAGTCATCCTAAAATATAAAGAAAGATGAAACCAGGTTCAAAATTCCGTCTATTCAGACTCTATCAACACCTACTGATTTGCTCACCCTTTCTCAAAGTTTTCGTCCTCTTCCCCTCTCCGTTGCTCCACTTATACTGACCTCTCTGAGACAGATCTCGCGCTGGCCTGCAGCTCCTTGTTCATGAAATGCTTGGCCTCTTTGAAGACCTGGGCAGCATCCAGCACATCCTGAACCTTCTCCTGGTGGCCTGTGATGTCCTGCTCCAGTTGCTGCAAAACAAATGAGGCCATGCTGTTTATCAGTCAGCTGAGCGAGTGCAGGAAATAAACCTGCACATATCTAGTCAGCATAGACAAAATTGAGCACAGATAAGAAAAGTTTGTGAAGAAAAAAAAGCTGTATTTTGATAAAAACATGCGACACAATGTAACAAAAAACAGGTTTGAGGGTATGTTCAAGACCACAAGCACGCTTGTGTGCATACACATACAGAGAATGCATATGTGCATGTGTGTTTATTTGTATACCAACAAACGTACATGCATGCTTAATCAAAATTCATTGCTTAACATTGATTTGACATCTCAAACTAATTCTATCCACAAGCACTATAAGAACAACCTTCAACCTTTTGACTAAAATGTGCAACTTAACCCACAGCTGATCTGGGGGAAAAAATCATGGCATAGTGGTACCATCCTTTCTTTATAAAGGGGAAAACACTGAGACACAAAGCCAAGAGAGTGGTGGTGTTGCAGACTCACCTGGTGTTTCTTCAGAGGCTGTTGACAGAGGTGAGATCTTTGCCGTGGTCCTCCGACATCAGATGGTTCTCCACTTCATCCATCCAGGAATTCAGATCATCCACAACACGGTTAAACAGCAAGGCCTGTCAATTCACATATAAACAGTTGAATAATGCAAATATCACACATACCACACAAAAACAGATATATGCATTTTATGTTTGAAAAAAAAACACTGATTGACAGAAATACTAGAACATATACTTTTAGATTGAACAATTATCTCCTATTAATTTTTCATGCGCACTCTGGTAAAGAGATGTTCTAAACCAAAACTGGAGTATGCTATTGTATGGATAGGTAGGTATAAAAAAAAAACCTTAATACAGTCACAGGTATGTATTTTTCAAAGTACCAACCTCCTACTCCCAGAAGGTACCTGCTTCCAAACAAAGAACACAATGCACTGGTTCCTCCCTACCTAAAATGGGGATGACTGTGATAGCTGTTGTTTTTATTTTCTTTAGAAGGAAAAATGGAATTAAAAAAAAAAATCATTGCTTTGACAGTTTCAAAGGAACCTCAGCACATAACTGAAAAGCAGAAGACAAAGGAATGAAACAGATGCGCACCTGATGTGCGTCCTGCAGTCGGTCTTTTTTATCGGCACTGGCGGCAATGAGGGCCTGCCAGCTCAACTCTAGTTCCTCCAGTCTCTTGTGGATGTCCTTCTTGGCATAATGACCCTCCTCCACTAATCCACTGCCCTCCTGAAATAAACACCAGTATGTTAGAAATGCACACAACACACACACAAAAGCTTCCAATACACATGTACTTATACGAGCGTGTTTGTGCATGCACCCAGCCATGAACAATGAGGCAGATATACAGAAACTGATATGCAAAAACAAGTACAAAGGAGCAAAAAAGTCATCAAAATACTCAAAAAGTATCCAATGTCAAGCCTGTGCATGGGGGAATGGAACAAAACAGAATATTCTTTTCTGGTAATATTACCATCATACATCAAGTAAATCATAAACATACGTTTAAAGTATATGTATATACAACACATACACACACACACGCATTGTAACATTTGTCCAAACAAGAAATAGCTTTGTAAAAGCAGTGTATGTTTTCGAAGAAGCTCACGAAGAAGAGAGAGAGGGGTATTGAATACCAATTCCATTTGGTGCAAATATTCAAATTTCTTTTGGATCAAACACTCTGGCAGATCTTTAAAAACTATGTGACATGGGAGTTGCACCAAAATTTCATGCTTAAGTAAGGCAGCTGGATCTAACCGACGTTCTGTGCATTACTGGTGGTGAGTCTGAAACCATCATTTTGCTGTGGGCATTTTACTGTGCGACACACACTGAACAAAAATGGCCTTAAATTGTCTATGCCTCTTCAGAATCATTTTGGCTGGGAACATGCTTATGTGACTCAGGCCTAACAGGCAAAATACCAGATACATTCTAGATTAATCACTCAAACCGAGGAAGGCCTATTTAAGAGTGCAGCACGACAGCTCACCTCCACAACGGCGTCCACTCTGTTTCGATTGGCAGCCAGCTCAGCCTCAAAGGCCTGGTGTTTCTGTAATTTGGCCTGTAAATTGGTGGGTCTCTGTACGACTCATCCAAAGCTACCTGCAGCTTCTCGTTGATCCAGCCAGATACCTGCCAAATCAACAATTCAGTAAAAAATACCTGAAGATATTTTTTGCTCAGTATGTGAACAACTAGTCACATCTCTAGGATTTTTTTTTTAATATTCAGTGATCGTTGCTCACATACTTTGTAATATTCTTAAATCTTGTTCAAAAGGAGAGAAATCTTTCATACCTAAAAAATGCTGTTTCTTTCTGGTATATCATGTTTTGGCTGCTTACAAATCATGCTTTCCCTGAGTAAGAAATGCACACATGAGAATGATCTGAACATCAAACTAAAAATGCTCCACTGACCTCATACAGATTTCTGAGGAACAGCTGGTAGTTTCTTGAATCGTCAAGCTTCTTCCGCCGTTGCTTGGAAGTCTCCCACATGCGATCTCGACGGGACAGCACCGACTGACAACGCGATTTGATCTCGTCTGTGGCGTAGTGTTTCTGCTCCACCAGATCAGTGGCAAACTGCTTCATCTCCTCTATCCTGTCCTCCTGCACTCGAATGGTCTTCTCAAAGCCGTCGTGGTTTTTGATCAGGGTTTCTACACTGTACAATGTGTTCTGAAAACAACGTGATATATTTGTTGAAGGGTATCACAAATCATATATATATATGTTTTATGTGTTCTCTGCACCCTCTAAGTCACATTACATATTTGATGAAGGGTATCACAAATCATACGTATGTGTTGTATATAATATATATATATATATTGTTTATATGTTCTCTCTGTGCCCTGTATGTCACACTATTCCTACACTATTCGTTCCAGCTTCCCATACACAGCCACATCTGGTTATCTGACAGTCCTAATAAGGCCCCTTGTGGTCGGCAGGGTTATAAACATGAATCGGTCTGAATTCAGTTTTGTCAGAATCTGAAAACACGCAGTCCAAAGGGAGAAAAAAAGGATGAAAGCAAGCCTCAATTAAAAATATAGTACGTAAAATAATTCCAGTAACATGACTGAGTGGTTAGCTGAAACAAATAATCAGTCGACTGAAAAATGAGAATCAGATCTGTTAATTTTTTTTTTCAATGGTAACACACATAAGCGCTCACCCGCACACACAAAGGGTAAAATAAAAATGCAAGACTACTTTCTACTTAAATAACATGGTAACACTAATGTCTTTCTCATACAAAAAGCTTGTGTATTAAAATGGCATTATCACAGAAGCACTCTGTATATCAATTCTCCACCCATCTGACAATCAAGTGTCAAAAAATATGTCTATTATATCCACTTATCTCCTTCATGTTCTCTACTCTTGTTTCACTTTTTCGTCATACCATCTTATTCCTCTTCTCCCTACTCGCCTCACTGGTCACTTGAATCTGAATACTGCCGCTGCACACAGCTTTTTCATACGAGCACAAGACTGTGCACAGACAACAACACACACTTTCATACCAACATACAACCATGCCACTTACTCCAACATCTTCATTGGCAAGGAAAGCTTCCTTTGTGCCCAGCCAGTTATCCGCCTGTTCTGCTGTTTCCTTGAACACCTGAACGACACACACAGACATCAGCAGTGATAGATCGGCGAAGGAACGAATCATACTGTTCTAAACTTAACAGAACTCTTAAGCAGCATTTAAATCTTCAATTGAAAATGCAGGTTCTTTACATCCCCCCATCAAAACTCTCAAGCAGCATTTACATCTTTAATTCAAAATGCAGGTTCTCCCTCCTCCCCCCCTTCTCAATTCTCCTTTATTGCAAACCTAGTCAATGTACTATTCAAAGAAAATTTAAAAAATCAATTTGGTTTGTCAACATCTTAAGGTGATTCAGATGAGAACGGTTACATATTTGAACACATATGCACATTTTATTGATCAAAACTCTACTTGTTTCCAAGACAAATAATAATGTTAGATTGGCAGATCACAAAATGATCAGATTTAATGTAAAATGTCTTGGAAAATGTTCAGTTTATGATAAGCTTAACAATTTCATCAATCTAAAAATTCACCATAGACAGCATTTACTAGGTCCCATGTTTTCAAATCAGTGATACTGCATAAGAAAACATACAGCAAGAAGACAACACATACCACAGATAATCATAATCATGTGTTAATAACCAACAGAACCACAAACTTAAAAAGCAGAAAGGAGAAGAGGAAAAAAAATCCATAAACATGTTCCTGAATGCCCTATTTGGGCCACACACCTGTAAATCATGGCACTGGGTCAGGAGATGGTTGCGTTTGTCCCACGCTCCGTTCAGAGACAGTTTGGTCGTGTCCAGTTGTTTGATCAGCCGCTGGATCTCATCAGAAGCATAGTGCTTGTTGTTAACCAGGTTCATCCCTTGCTCTCGAATCCTTGAGAAGTGCGATTTACGACCTTCAATCTCCGCCTGCAAACAAAAATCAAATCTCAGACCTAGTTGTAAAGGCTTCAGACGGTGCTTTGGTAATCTTTCTTTTCTTTCTGCGTATGCAGACTATACTCCTGCAGACACTGCCTGTATAGAAAAGAAGTTGAGTTTTGTGTATGACCATTTTTTATCCTGCCATTAAGGCAGCCATACTCCATCTTCGAGGAAGGTGCATGCTATGTGTAATGTGTCATCCATACAAACGGCCAAACTGGCCTTCTCTTCCGAAAGTTGGTGATAGGATTCTTACGCATGTGCAAGATGTTATGCGTGTGTTCACACAAGGAACCTCGGCTTATAGTCTCATTCAAAGGACTGTATGGGGAATGGAGTCAGAACCAATGTTTTAACTCCCAGGGAAAAATCCCCCTGTATCGAAATTCGAACCCGCAACCCCAGTATCACAAGCCCGGCGCTCTACCAACTGAGCTATTCCAGCCCCCGCGTTGATAATCAAATGGTACAATGGAGAAGAATCAACTTAAGTATGTGATAATGTGTTGTAACTATGAACAGTTGACATTCTGTAAATATCTGTCTCTCAATGTCATGTAGTTTGAATTACTATCATTCAAAATAATCCCCAAAACTTTGTTTTGTATTAGTGTTCTGGTGCTTATCATTTCCTGCTTGGCATAATAATTCCTGTGTCTTCACTTCTTTCCTGTAATCATGCATTTGTCTTACCATCAACATATTACTTTGCAAGTTAGAAACATAGCATTCAATTGGCACCAAGAGAGGAGACAGCCATTTACCTTGCGTTCATGATGCATCTGAAGATGGTTCTCTGCCTCCGTCACATCCTTGGCCAGGTCACCAGAGTTCATACGACCAATCATATCATTGGACCAGTTAATCTGAAACAGAATGTTATTGCATGATGTTAATGATTCGATCACAAAAATTTAAATCACAGATTTTAGACTAGCATCAGACGTAGAGTAAAAAATGTAATAAATGAACGGAAACAACTTACCACAAACCTAGTAAACAATACAGATATAAATAAAGATAACGCAGACATACAACGTGGAAGGAATCTGGGTGAATTCACAAACACAGGACAACCAGTCACTGATCGCTTACAGTCCTCATTATGCTGGCTATGTGCTTGCAAATATTTTTGTATTTTATGAAAAACTCTTCCCCACTTCAAAATTTTTTTTTTACATTATTATCAAACACATCAAAATGTTCAGTTATATGTACTTCCACCAGCATGAAAAAACAACAACATGAATGCACATGCCCCAATTCCTCGACCACAGACTGCTTTGACAGACAACTTACCAGTTCCTGGCCTTCTGTCAAGAATTTCTGCAGCTGGTAGGACTCCCTCAACTTGGCTTTCCTGACAACAGAAAATGATCGACGCATTGATTCATGAACTGACATGCCATCAATCACTACAAAAATCATGGAACAAATGGCTTGTACAGCAGCACCAAATAAAACAAGCACAACAAACATTTTTCATGTAATTTTTTTCCTCGATAGTTGTAGTACGTACAAAATAGTTTGGTAATACTAAATTTCAGATACATGACCTTTAATCAGCTACTGAACAAACCCAAATAGACACACTACTTCAGGGAGTTGCAATTAATTCAATTATGTTGCTATACAATATACGGCAGAAACTCTCAACAATGACCACAAGAAATCACCCCTAAACTTGAGTCCTTTAAAGAGAGGAAGTCTTTACAATGAAGTAAATCTGACACAGAGAAAGATGCACATGCTTTAAAAAAACAACAACAAAGCTTTAAAGAGGGTAAGTTTTTAGGTGGGACGATCATCGTTACAGGCCGTTTTACTGTCCAACAGACATCATGCAGACCTGGCATCGGCCAGTCCTCCAGTTTCTCCCAGTTGTCCTCAGCCTCCTGCTTCTTCAGCTCAATGTCTCTGGCTCTGTCCCTGTACTTGTGTCCCAGCTTGCTGGCGTGGGTCTCCAGTTTCTGGCAACAGATGGCACAGCGAAGGTTACAGCCAGGGAAAATCACACAAAACGCTCAGTTAAACCGAGTTCATGCCAGCCCCACTGACACTGGTGCACAATCACACTTTAGCCTTGACACATTGAGAACCTAAAGGCACTATGATAGCAGCAATAAGTCCACTAAAAGTTCATTCCTGTAGGTAAAAAATAATGAAAGCTAAACAAAAGAATTTTTCTCATTGTGGCATTTTAAGATAGAATGATACACTAAGTGGAAGGACTCTTCAAGCAGACTGCAAATCAAACCAGACTGCTCAATTACTCTTGTCCGATGGAGATGTGAAGACCAACAACTGCAGCTGCTTCAAGAATATATGCAAAGAGCATTGACAGGTCTCGTATCTGAAGATGTTAGTATCCACATGCTTGACAGAGCGACTGACCATTACCAAGCCTCAGACAATTCCCATTACTTTTTCTACCTTTATCACCTGAAAACATCACAACAATGTCCAACAGATACCATTACTTTTTCTACCTTTATCACCTGAAAACATCACGACAATGTCCAACAGATACCATTACTTTTTCTACCTTTATCACCTGAAAACATCACGACAATGTCCAACAGATACCAGTCTATATCCTACTATTCCGTTCTCAACATTCTGTGGCACCAAACTTTGCCCGACAATGTGGATCTCAAGGAGAAGTTGTGAAGATCAGTGTTGCCCATATCTCAAAGACTGGACATGCCAAAGACTTGATAGGGGAAGCAGATAAAATGCAATCAGAACTCAGTTGCTACTGTACGAAACCTACATCAAACTACACACCCATCACCACAGAAGTGAATCTTCTCCATAATCTTACTGGGTATGAATGACTTAGATGGTAGTCTGCAATATGTTCTGTACATTCTCATTATAAACATTGAATGTTACAGGAAACTGGCTTGCAGATAGCTTTGGTCAGAGCATGTAACAACTTGCACATTTTCATTCAACTAATCTTCATATCAAACTTGGTGCATTTTCTGACAACAAATCTAGCCCATCGCCAAACAGCCGCACAACAGTACCACAGCACCATGAAATGCTGACCTCCAACTGGTTCTGAAGGGCAGTCATGTCTCGCTCAACCTCTTCCTGCTTTCTCTGCAAAGCCTCAACAGCGGCCAGGTCTTTGCCCAAGTCGTCCACCGACAGTAAGTTGGCCTTTTCCGAAATCCTCTCATTGATGTCGTTCACATCGCGGTTGAAGGCATGGATCTCCAGTGCAGCAGCCAAACGCGACTTGTAGTCATTCAGGTTTCCTTGCAGGTTCTTCCACCTGTGTGACAACAGGAAGCATGAATGAAATGACTGGGTTGTGCCTTATCATGCCCTACGAATGAGTTGTAACAGCGTGTTGTAGTTCAGAGTTCTAACACTAATATGTGATGTAATTTTGGACAAATGAGCATCCGATGTACTTTATACATTTTAATGCTAATAACAAAATTGGTAGTTGCAAGTGTGTGTCATAATTTGAGAGTCTGGCTAAATGTTGTGATCACTATCAATGTGTGCATTTGAAACTGTGTCTGTGTGGGTCAATGTATGTACGCATGCATACACATTTCCAAAATGCATGTTGTTAATATTAGAAAATTTGAGATGATTGATGTCCACACATAAAGAGGTACATTTTTGCTGGAATCAGTTAATAACATACCATCATCTAAACTATCACCAGTGCTTGAATGCTCTCTCCTTCAAGTTAACATGTGCCTAACATTGTGACCAGTCTCTGTAAACAAATATGTTAACTGATTGAAACAAAAGAAAACACAAACTTTTGGTTCATGTTGGCCCGTTTCTCTTTGACTTGGTTGGTATCTGTGCGACCTTGGGAGATGAGTTTGTCCGCCAGGTCATTGATGGCTTTAATCCGTTGCTCGTCCACAGTGATGCCCTGAAGGTCAGCGGAAAAATTCAAGATACTCGTTACATCTATGCCATGCTGATCAAGGACAGAAAAGGAATGTGGGGAAAATGTGGTTGGTTTACATACAGATCATGAATAGGAGCTAATGTTTATGATGGGAGTTTGAGCATAAGCCTTCTTGAATGAGGTTTTTACACACAGGTAAGTATATACTGATTCTTATATTAACTGAAATTTCGATAAAAATTCTAGTGACTGTTCTTGCAAGATTCCACTATAAAGTAAAATGTGGTAATCATCCCACTTCAAATCACAGTCTTGTATTATGATATGCAGCTTTCTGTCACAAGAACAAAGAGGTACGTTTTCTTTCATGTGTGCGTAACACTGTCACTTACTGCCGATTCCTGATCATTGACTTTCTTTTGAAGCTCCAGGCAGTGCTCGTAGTCCCTCCCCAGATCATTCTGGCTCACCAACATTTCCTGAAATACAGAAAAACAGATATGTTAATTACTCTCCCAGTCTGTGACAATTCAGTTTCACATGAAAGTCAACATGCTACATTAACATGCTTTCATTCAGCCTCACATTAAGGTAGACATGTTACTCGCCAACAGTTTCATTCTGTCTTACATAGCAATGGTAGTGTCACACTCTGTCCTTTCATTTTACATAAAAAAAGAATTGTTATTATCACACTTGTTTCATTTCATCATATATAAAAGTAGATGTGTGTGTGTGTGTGTGTGTGTGTGTGTGTGTGTGTGTGTGTGTGTGTGTGTGTGTGTGTGTGTGTATTTGTGTGTGACAGAGAGGTGGAGAGAGAGAGAGAGAGAGAGAGAGAGAGAGAGAGACAGAGACACAGAGAGAGACACAGAGAGAGTGCATGTGTTACTTCACTTTATGTTTATGAGGGTTATACGTTAAAAGTCATCTGGATTTGCTGTTGCAATAATAAACACATTTTCTTTCTTTCAACATTTTTAAGCTTTCATTTGATTTTAATTTACATGAAAAAGTCGAATAATTCACAAAGTTTTACTGAACTATTCCTCAGACACACACATACACAGAAGTACAGACTCCACTCACCTTTTCTCTGATCCACATCTCCACCTTTTCCACCTGCTCGTTGAACTCCAGGATGTCCCGGGCCTCCTCCAGCCCCTTGCCTCGGTTGTTGGAGGCCTGCAGCAGCTCCTTCCACTTGGACATCAGCCGGTTCACCTGCTGGCTTATCTCCCCCTGAGCTGGTGCTTCTTCCTGATCAACAACTCGCCCATCTGTCCGTTCCCACAAAGAGGAAATCTCCATGAATGTTTGTGACTGACGACTGGTCAATGATCAAGATTCATGTGATTAAGAGAGCTCACTCCTCTTGAGTTTGAAGATGTCACAAGTTTTGACTTGTCTATCACTCATTCCATCTTTCTTGCCTAAACTACAATTTATATTTATAATCATGGACCTCTTGACCACATACCATTCAAATTCATTTTAGCTCCTCTTGATTACGTAATATTTAAATTCACACTTATAGGAAAAAATCATCAATGCAGAATGAACATAAGACTGAACCCAAAATATACACCATTTAAACACACACACACACTGACAATGCAAAGCAGGCAAGACTTGACAAAACAAGACTGCACCTCTTTCAATTTGTTGATGCGGTCAGTGTTGGCAATGATCTCAGCCTCAATGCTTGGTGTTTCTGCAGTTTCTTCATCTTGTCAATCAAGTCGCCAACATTCTTGAAGTCATCCTCGTATGCTGTTTTCAGTTTGTCATTGATCCAGCCTTCAGCCTACAAATGCACCCATATCAAAGTCACACATCAGGATCTCAACAGCATTTGAAAAGAGTGCACACACATACACACTTACAGACCATCTTTTTGAAAATGACTTTGTCACACACACATACACACTAACAAACTGTCTTTTTTTAAAAACAATTTTGTTTTGATTTGTTCATAATGTTGAAGATATGGAAGTGTTTTGTTCGTTTGCTTTTCAATTGATTGTATCTTTGTTTTCAAAAATGCTAAATCGTCAACCAATAATATCCTTCAGGCATTTATCTTACTTGTCTGTTATGTTTTCCCTTTCCTATCATTTTTTTAACACTATATTTACCTCCTTTACTTTCTCTTCTCAACACCTAGTTCTACTCCTAGTTAGCAGCTTTGCAAGTTATAAGATTACAATATTCTCAGACCCCTAGAAGCACCACTGTACTAAAGGTAGCTTATATTTTATGGTAACTTTTGTGGAAGTGTGCAAATGTAATCTGTAAAAAGAAACTGACATGAAGATAACCCGTTTCTTTAACACGAGTATTGGGTGGGATAAAGAAAGCATAACTCTGCTTCTTAACATAGGTTCTAGTTCAACAGAAATCAAAATTACATACAGAGGTGTGTTCTTCATAATCAGCTGTTACTGAAAAGTAATATGAATATGGTAACAACAGTTTATTAAAACCATCCCTCCACCCCACCCCATCCCCAAGACCCCCTTCCAAATATGAATTGATCAAATGGTGCTTATAAAATATATGTAATAAGTTTGTCCTTGCAAAAAGAGAGAGATATATATAGACAGAGAGAGAGAGAGAGAGAGAGAGAGAGAGAGAGAGAGAGAAAGGACCTACTTCAACAACATCTCTGTTAAACTGGGCATACAACAAGGAATCGTTCAGTTTGTTTTTCTTGTTGGTGCCGAGAGCTCGTACGTTCTTCCTCCTGAAATCACACAAATGCAGAATGGTCCAGTCTATTCAATTAGTATGAGAAAAAGCTTCATTCATATGGCTTTTAAGACCTTTTCCCTCACTTATGTGAATGTATTAAATTGTCTATCCTAGTTTGCACAGAGCTGAATAGAAATATGGTTATTCTATTCTAGTTCAACAGACTGTTTCAATCATCCTCCTTCCATTTATCAAGACTGCTACATTGTTCATTCTGTGTCCACCCCCCCCCCCCCCCCTGCCACAGAGCAGCAGTATCAGGTCAGTGATGAGCAAACAGCAGCTATATCAAATACTGCTTTTCAAAATTCTCAGAAAAATAATGGTAAGCACAAAAATCAGAAGCACTGAACAACTGCCTTGTCACTTGAGTGCATAGAGAAAAGAAAGGAAAGGAGAAAAAAAAAGAATTAGATATGTAGACCTGTGTACCTGAGAATTACTGGTTTAGAATTGGTTCCCACCCTTTCCATACTCCCCTCTTCAGCTTCCACACCTCCATACTCCAGAAAATTGCTGTACTGTGGAAACATCCATCATCTTAAATACGAATATAGGTTTCTGGATTCTGGATTCAACATCAGAAAAGTAGTTAAAGACTCAGAATCAAAACAGTCACTCCACCAGGCCTCGCTGCCATAACAGCAACAGTGAGCTGACAGACAGGGTGACCGTGTCGAAATATTCTCCAAGTAAGTTTTGATTCCGAGTCTTAAACTACTTTTCTAATCCATCATCTTGACAGTGTAAAAAATCCAAACAGTTTACTTCAGCATGATCGCAACTGCTTGCACACACATGGGATTTTAAAAGGAAATTAGACAAAAATCATCCTTGATCATTGTCATGCTGAGAGCAGACCAGACTTGGACTAAAAACTGATTGAAAAAAAAAGGAGAAAAAAAAAATAGAAAAGGAAAAAAGAAGGGGACTTGCTTTTATAATAACTGTGGTTATTACACTGTGGTATAGGCATCATGTGTATTCTTTACGCTGATGTACAAAATATACTATGATGTTTATGTGTACAAGTCTGTACACACCAGAAAGGACAGGACAGCAGACAATATAAAGCTTTACATACAATCATATAAAGCTTTACATACAATCAATGTAATAACAAGGAATTTGTGTCAAGAAATTTTACTTTTCCCTCCTGTGCGACAGTATCTTTTTCTGTTATAGCTGGTATATATTCATGCTTTTGAGAATACCTGTGTTCCACGCTGTTGGTATGTCGAAGTAACCCAGTATGCACATACAAAACTACTGCAATATCCAATGCGAAATGACATCTGTGCAGAATTAATCATGTATCAGGACTGCTCATCTCTCTGCTATAATTCTCTCCCAAACAGGTGTACACTCATACCTGGACACACACATACACAATGCAATACAACTTTGCTTTAAAAAAATAAAAAAAAACAAAAAAAACAGAAACAGGCAAACAAAGCATGGCATAACCATCACAACCACCACTATGACACCAGCAGGACAGAGGTCAAACAAGTACCTTTCACTGACGGCATTCATGGTTTGCTGAATGCTTTGGGCCTCGAAGTGCTGGTCACTCACTAACTGCCGGCCATGTTCTGTCAGCGTAGCCAGCTGTCAAAATCAGAAAGATGTTGCATCATTTTGTGTTTTTTTTCATCCCAAAACAGCCAGCAATGAAAATATTTCAAAGAAAGACATCAAACGGCTTACAGTGATCAAATCATGCAAAGTTCACTCATCCCACTGCTGTGTCCTTGACCAACGTTGTTGACAGCTAAGCAGATAGTCAGGATCATCCAAGCTTTTTTTTCTCTCCTTTGCTTTCAAAGGTTTGATTTTCCCCAAATCATGATGGTTACAATGGTTTCTATATGTCTGAAGCTGTTTGACATAACTGATTTTCTAGTTATTTATCATTTATGTCTTTTTGAAAAAAAATTTCATTTCAGTATATTCTATTCATGCTTTACATACCATAAAACATAACACATACTTGTTAGGTTAGGATGCTCAATACAATGTGAACTATATCTGTTTTTTAAAGATCAACACGTTACCTGAAAATATCCATATGCACATGCGCACACAAACACACAGAGTCACAAAACAAATATTTGTGAGATGACTGAAAATAACTGATCCAAAAAAGCTAGAATATTTCACTGTCTATGAGGACCCAGCATAACAAATTCAACTGACTTTCTCTGAATTCATCTGGGCTACTACCATTAGTTTGACAAACCTTTTTTCCTGAACATCTAAGATTTTCTCAAAGGCGTCATGGCGTCGGATCAGGGTCTCCACCTGGTCCACTGTGTTGCCATAATCTGTGCTGTTCAGCGTAGCCTGCAAACAACATGTTACATTAGTGTTCCTTTTAAACTGGTGTTTAACAGATGGCCTTTTTCAGTTTATTTCAGCTGTTAGCACATTCTGTCTTCCACTATTTCAAGAAGTGTGTACCTTTAATACAGAAATGGTTGTCATGTGTAAGCAATGGACATTTAACATCATTCACTGTAGCATAGAAAGAATGGTAGATGTACCCAACGCATTGCCTACAGTTTCCCCCAGTTTAATTGTAATGGTAAAAGCATTTCCATGTTCAAAAATAAAAGGCCATCCCATGTTCCTTCAATGAGACAGACTGTAAAAAAAAAAAAAAAGATGGATTAACAATGTGAAAAAAACGTGTAATAGGTTCCATCAAGAATACAAATTATCTTAAATAAAAAATACAATGTCTCACTGACTGAATTTCTGAAGACAGGAATAAAATCTTATGGAAGGACACTCGTTAAAAATAGAATAGAGTTAAAGAAAGACAAACGAAAAAAAAAATTCATAAGTTCTCATGCACAAAGGCAGTAGCTTGTGGGTAGCTTGCTTGTTTGTTCTTGTTTGTCTGTTGGTCTATCATTCATTATCAAAAACAAATCTTTAAACACATCTTTTCTAGCAGTCTTGCTCCTAATGTTGCCCATTCCACCCCCCCCCCCCCCCCCCCCCCCCCCCCCCCCCCCAACTGCTGTTTCTTGTGTGTGTTTGCGCAAGGACAGGATGTACAGCAAAGAGCAAGAGGTATGATGAGCAGATTGTTGCATGCATACTGGAGTGTCTGTTTCTGAAGGGAGAATGAGGGGGTAGAGGGGCGTTAGGAAGACACAGGCATCCATGCTGTCACACTTTGTGTCTGTGCTATGTAAAGTACTCTGAGATGCTGGAAAGTGCAGTAAAATATCTTCTCAATATCCTGCTATCATGTGCTCATCATCAGCACCAGCTCTGAAATGAAAGGCAGACCTCCTGTGAAGTACTGATGGTATTGAGCTGCTCTGTGTCTCTCAGGAAGATCTGCAGGTCGAAGACTTGGTCGTAGTAGTTCTTACGATCTGCCCACGTCTTCTGCAACCTCTTTCTGGTGGCCTCCACCTCCGCCACCTTGCCTTTGATCTGCAATGACAGTTAGGTGTGATCACTGGTGTGGGCAACTGGGCTGGGATGGCAAATGTGTCATCTCTTGCAAAATCTATGTTTAATACTCTCTCCTTCTTGTTCTGAGTCCATGTACTCCATATTCACAGTGTAGCTAGGTACGGACAATAAATATGATGTTTCTACTTCACTAGCATGAATGCTCCTCCTCTTTCTTGATCCAATGACTACTAACTGAAAGCAGCTCTATACGTACGTGTTTCAAGAAAATAACTATATTCTGTGTTGGACTCCAAAGAGGTCACTGCTTTACCGACAGTATTGTCCCCTGTGAATCAGGAAAAGACAAACAGTGGCACTTAGTGACCTTATGTGATGTCTCATTCCGTCACAAGGATGCTACAGTTCCTGGCTGCCAGGTGCACTCCTCAGAAGACGTCAAAGGCTTAATCCATGTACACACAGCCTTAGGATAAAAATGATAATTTGAACCGTACCAAGATTCGATTGTTTGAAAAAATTTTAAAAAGAACACAAAACTGTTCAGCAAACAGCTCTTTTCAATTCATTTTCAC